>OX276349.1:0-600000 GCA_946251885.1 Cosmia pyralina | reverse complement strand
CTTATAAGCTAGTTCAACGTGCTGGTGTAACATGATGTGCAGTATAAATAATTGGCGTACTGTTAGCACCTCACATGCAATGTACAGCTGGTGCGTAGGAAATTTAAAAGGCCTAAAAGTGGCTACCTTTAGAATTGCTCTTTGAGCGCGTTCTAGAGGGAGTAAAATTGACTTTGCAGCACTTAGTGTTTTTCATTCTAAATAGAATATATTTCGTTTTATCTGCATTTAATGTTAGTAGATTCATACGAAGCCAATTTGATACATAATCAAAGCCACTCTGAGCATATTTATTTACAGTGGTGCCGATTCACTTGTACACGGAACTAAACTATCACAAAAATTTCTTATTATATTTATTTATTTTATATTATATTATCAATAATTATTTAAATGAAATACAGGGAGCATAATGAAAGCTTAAAACTATATTGTTGTTAAATAATAAATTAAAATGCAATAACCTGTATTTGTTTATATTATCTGTGACCAATGTGACCCTGCTAGGGTTGTACACCGAAAACGATTTAGACACAACTTCGGTGTTCTTTTTTCGATTTTCAAAAATCTTTAATGTTATTAAAAAAAAAAATCTGCGGCCATTTGTAATGGGTTGGAACGGTCTCGCAATCTTTCCAACTGAATTCTTTCTTGACAGTTTCTAAAAAATAGTTATTTGACAGAATCTGGAAGTGGCTTGGATTATGGTAAGTGCATTCATCCACCTCTGTTCCAAATTATAATGTAGTACGTATTAGGTGTTCAGTTTAAAAATCCCTTTGTTTTCACGAATGCATTTTGTATTGTATTATTTTCTAAACTCTTAGGAATCCAAACTTTCAAGAACTAGAAGAGAAATGTCATGTGTAAATTTTAGTTTATTACAACTAATTTTATTCCACTCATTTTTATTCGCAATTAAAAATAGTCCGATTTAGTTTGTTATCAAAAGGAGAATGCCCATTTTTCTATGGACTGCCGTTGCGCATCAAAAAATATTGTATAATAGCATAAATTTGTAAAAGAGAGGTGATGTCGTATTTCAAAGAGAAGAAGAACCTACCAAAAAAAGCTATCCAATATGATTTGAATTCACATAAGACAACATAAAATAGTTCCAACTAACAAATAATATCACATAGGTAGGTCATGGTACATGTAGGACCGCAGTCGTAAAAACGTTCTACACAATCTACACCATTAGCACAGAAACAGTACAATAGTCTTCAAAAGAGTTCTTAATCGAATCCGAAGACTCGACTGGACACGAACTCAACGCAATGATAAGTTATTTATTAGTACAACAAACGCAACAACTATCAAAGCATTCTAATGATATACTATAAACACAAAAATTTCGCTGCCGAGTACTGACATCCGAAACGATGCTTTGTTTGGCAGTGACACTTGACAGTCCACCTTTCACATTGCCTGTGTTACCAAGTTTATCTAAATCACCCTGACCATAGTGAATTGTCAACTAAAGAAAGATTTTTAGTAAAATAATATTATAATACTTATGTTAATATTATTACACATCCGTAACGTTTTTGTATTTATTTATTTTTGTCAAAGCGTTGGCGCTCGCGTCCCTTTGCTTGTTACAGTATTGCTACAGATACTTAAGGCATAGACAAAGTAATGTGGTTATATCGGGCGCTCACGCGCGGATTAAATAAATTGTTTATTTGTAACAATTTACATTTACCTATTTTATTGATAATTATTTATGTATTTTTGTATCTGCCCGTGACATCAAAGCGGGCCTTATCAGAATACCAGCGCTGCGACACTTATTTTAAATGTCGCAGCATCATGCTGAGATATGGGCCTTTTGGCTTCGTACAGGACTTTTTTTATGTTCTTTTTAATTTTTTTTTTTTTTTATACTTTTATCATTGTGTTTTAATTTGATCTTCCTGTGCGAGTCACAATAAACACTCTCTCTTTCTTTAATTAAAAATATTAATAACGAGGAAAAAAGTCATAGTTGAAATTATTTTTAAAACTCATCTGCCCTTATTCTATACTGATTATGGGGAGGGGAGGTTCTTAATATCGGCAACACTGCTTTCACTAAAACATTCCCTATGCATTGAGATCGAATAAACAAACAATTTAATACTAAATATTAGGTCTTTATTTACCTGTGAAATTCCCGTTCTGCAGTACTGGCCATTTCAAATCAAAATAATTTTTGTTTGGCTATGAATTCTAATTTCAAATTAATTTTATTTTAAAAACATGGATTTTTTTTTCCAAAAGTAGTCATTTGTTTATTGATTAGTGTTACATTTTCATCGCATTTCAATCTTTTTCGTCATCATGGATACGTTAAAAATTCGAGTAATTATAGAATATGAGTACCGTCGTGGCAGCAACGCGGCACAAGCGGCACGCAACATCAACGACGTTTACGGAGCTAACACTACAAACCAACGCACCACTTGTTATTGGTTTGCTCGCGTCCGTTCTGGAAATTTCGACCTGAAAAATGAACCTCGCGGTCGTCCGAAGACTTTGGTCGACAATGACGAATTAAAGGCGATTGTGGAAGCTGATGATACACAATCTACGGCTGAATTAGCAGCAGCTTTCGACGTTAGCGTCAAAACAATATTGGTCCATTTGCGTCAAATTGGCAAGGTAAAAAAGCTTGACAAATGGGTTCCCCACGAACTCAATGATCGCCTGCGCGAAGTACGCGTCGAGACGTGCCTTGCACTGCTCAACAGACACACAAATGAAGGAATTTTGAACCGCATTGTTACCTGCGATGAAAAATGGATTCTGTTTGATAACCGCAAGCGCTCAGCAAGTTGGTTGGATCCTGGTTCAGTACCTAAACAATGCCCTAAACGAAAACTTACCCCTAGAAAAGTGATGGTCACTGTTTGGTGGTCTAGCGCCGGTGTGATTCATCACAGCTTCTTACCAAACGGGGTGAGCATTACTTCAGATGTGTACTGTGAAGAACTGAACACAATGATGGAGAAGCTGGCACATCTCCAACCAGCATTGGTCAATCGCTCGTCTCCGCTGCTCCTGCACGACAACGCGCGACCTCATACTGCACAGCAGACGGTCTCCAAGTTGCAAGAACTGGGGTTGGAAGCTCTCCGTCATCCGCCCTACTCACCAGACCTTGCGCCTACAGACTACTACTTTTTCCAGAATTTGGATAACTTCTTGGCGGGAAAAAAATTCAATACCCGAGAGGCAGTACAAAATGCCTTTGAAGAATTTGTTGCCTCCCATCCAGCTGATTTCTTTAAGAAGGGCATCAATAAACTGCCACTGCGTTGGCAAAGATGCATTGATTGCATGGGTGATTACTTCGATTAATACAAATAAAAAATGCATGAAAAAAATTCGTTTAAATTTTTTCATACAAAACGGCAATTTCATAGGTAAAGATCTATTATTAAGCACACATACACGACTTCGTCAAGTGAACTAAGAAAAGTAAAAAAAATATTTTATAATTTATGAGTATATTTTTATGGGCATACTTTTTTATTATAAAGCAGTTCTGATTTTGGTCAATGTCCTTTTAGATGAAAAACGTCAAATTCAGAATAGCAAAATTGTCACTTTCACTAAAAAAGTGCTCTTAAACTATATCAAAGTTAAGTTGTAGTCAATTTCAGAATGGGGAAACGTCGTTTGACATTAATAAATTATATTTTTGTGATTTTTAGTCTCGTTAAGAATTTTGTGACAAGAGAATCAGCATCAGTAATGATTAAAAGTTAGGTAGCTAAATTAAAACATCGTCGGGGTACAAAACACGCAGCTAGTGTATAATAAGGTATGGTTTGTTTCAGGACGGCTCGGCGCGCTCCAGCAAGGCGCGCGTGTACGCGGCGGCCGCGCTGCACGACGTGCAAATGCGGCCCGCCGCCAACTCGCTTATGTTCACCGCCAACAAGCTGTCCAAGCCGCAGCCGCAGCTGCCGCTGGCGCCCGTGCAGCAGAGTGAGTACCTTTCGCAAGCCCGCCGTCCGCCTGCTCCGCCCGCCCACCCCGCTCACCCGCCCCTCTGTCCGCAGACGTGCTGACGCCGGCGTTCACCAGCGCGCCGCCGCTGCTGAAGGAGCCCGCCATCACTATCAAACCCGCCGCCGACAAGAAGGACAAGCCGAAGAAGGATAAGGTGAGACCGACCCTCGTCCCTCGTCCGTCGACCGGCGGCAGACGCGCTCGCCCCGCCGCCGGTCGCTGACACTCGTTCTGCGCAGGCGCCCAACAAGGAGGAGGCGTGCCGCCTGGCCGTGGAGGCGGCGGACGCGGCGGCCGACGACGAGGACGACGCCGAGCCCGGCCTGCCCGCGCTGCGTCGGCTACGAGAGCTGCAGCCGCCCGACAAGGTGCTGCGGCGCTGCATCGCGGCTGTGCTGGAGCACGCGCTGCACGGGCCGCGGGGCGACGCGGGCGCGCTGCGCGCCTGTGTGCGCGTGGTGCGCGCCATCAAGCGTTCGCCGGCCGGCGACGCGCTGCGCGCGCTGGTGCACGCGGCGCACCCGCACGCGCGCTTGCCGCGCCTGCTGGCTGCCGCCGTGGAGCACAAGCTAGTGGCGCTAGCCGACGTGGGCGCGTGGTGCGACGCGGGCGCGCACCACCCGCTGCTGCTGGAGGTGCTGCAGGCGCTGGCGGAGGCGCTAGGGGTGGAGCGGCTGGCGGCATTGTGCGAGGAAGGCAAGCTCAACGTGTGCGCGCACGTGGCGCCGGGCGGGGAGGCCGCCGCGCCTGACGCGCTGGAAGCGCTGGAGGCGCGCGGGCTGGCCGCGCTGGTGCCGCAGCTGCGCGTGCAGGCGCAGCTGGCGCGCCAGCTGGCCGCCGAGCCCGCGCCGCACGCGCTCTACCGCTGGATCAAGGTCGCTCATTTTATTCTATCGGCAAAGTTTGTATGAAAATTCGAAGGTCGAAGGGAAATACCATCGAGCAAACGGCTTGTCTACTGTATAAAAAATTATATTCTCTGACAGACAATGCACAGCCTAAACTACTGAGACTAGAAGCAAGAAATTTTGCACAAAAGTACCTTTTGTAACGAACGAGAAGGCCAGGATACGAGTATTCGAGCGCAGTAGCATTTAGCATTACCTCCCTCCCCGCGTGGCAAGTAGCGCGAACGCGCAGTTCAAATGAACTCGCTGACCCCGCTGTGCAAAAATGTTGCGTCACAGTCATTGTAGCTTTGGTTTACGGAATTCATGTTAATATTTCGGGGGTTAAGTTTTTAGGGAAATATAAGTAAAACGATATAAATTTTATAGAGCAACATAATTTATTTTAGTATCTACCTACAATTGTTTTTTTTTTTTTTTTAATTTTCACCTAATCTCCTTTTCTTTCATGGCTGTTACAGCGCTTCTGCACTACGATTATGATCCGACACCGATAAACACGGGATTTGGTTTTCTGCACACTAATTGCGTAACACATTATCGATCGGAGTTGGTTTCATTTTGAAACAAATTGCTAATCCATTGCCGGAAAATTTGTCTGCTCGACAACGTAAATAACGCAATGAATGTTGTTGAACTGTCAAAATGAAACCAACTCCGATTGATAATGTGTTACGCAATTAGGGTACTGGAATAAACAAACGCCTGTTTGTGCCTTACCTGCATATAACACCTAATGGCATAATAACACTGCATACACTAAGTGATTTTTACAATTATTTCTGAGGAACCCGGCTATCGCTAAAAAATATAACAGTAGACTGTACACGAGATTTCTCATTAACTGTCAGCTAACCATAGATATTTATTTTTATTATAACCATAGATGACAGAAGAAGCCTAACTTCATGTTTTTCTGTGTACATTCTATGAACTATCAAATAACAGTAAAACAGAATGTAAAAAAAGAATCGCAAAAAATATCAACAGTTGAGAATCGAACTTTTAACCACGAGTTGCAGTTCGACGACTGTTTTGCAAAAGCAGTCTTCGAACTGCTAAGCTATTTATTATGATGAAAGTTGACTAAAGTAGCCATTCTTATGTTATTATTATGTCATGATTGACATCCTTCCATCTGCTAAGCCTTAACTCCAAAGAAAAAAGATATACCGCAGTGATAATCATTTAAAGGATAAATCTGTAACTATCGGCTTCGTTTTCTACTCAGCCCAATGAAGTAATGGAATAATTCGCTTTTACTCGGCTTCGTTTTCTACTCAGCTCAATGAAGTAATGGAATAATTCGCTTTTACATTATGTTTTACTGTCACATATATCGTCGTAGACTACGACCGACACCGATCATCATCATTCTCCTGCCCTTATCCCAATTTTTTTGGGGTTAATACAACTTGTTATTATCATCCATACTTCTCTATTAATCGTCATCACTGTAGTCACTCCCTTTCTAGCCATATCATCTTTCACACATATCATCCATCGTTTCCTTACTCGTATAGCCATCCAGATTCATAATGAAAACATTCCAGACGACATTTTCTTCATTTCCCCGCATCACATGCCCATACCATGATAACCGATTTCCTCACACACCGACACCGATATCGGCACGATATCTATTGGCGAAGACAGTGCGGGGTGAGAGTAGCGGGCATTCTTTCACTTGAGCAAACTTTTTCGCACTGCCGACTTTGAGACGTCGATACTATAGTTTGGTTGTTTGTCGCGTCGCGATGGAAATCGATATTCACCAATATCATGGGCCGATAATACCTAATTGTACCTATCGGTATCGAATCGGGTTAGTATCGTTATCTGATAATGTGAAAACAAATTTACGACATTTTATGTAGTAATCTTAGTTCACTCTACCGTAGACACCATAAAATGTAAACATAAGGAAAAAAAATCGACCTAAGAAAAACTAATTAGGTTCAACTGCAAATATTTTACTCTGTGGCATGGATTTTCCGCGAAATTGTCGGCGGCGCGTTTTAAATAAACACGTCACGCTGCATTTGAGGGAGGTGTAGGTAGCGTTTCAAAGGCCTAAAGGCCCGAATAACCTGGCCTTTAACACTGAATTTAAGCTCAAAAAACTCTGCTCCAGTCTAGATATAGTCCTCGCTATACGTTCGCTCATCATGTTTGCTCATAGTATAGGAACAGTTCAACAGATAACTGAAGGAATTTTTTACAATATATATACATTGTAAAAAATTCCCTAAGTCATTTGTTGAACTGTTGTAGATTAGTGTCAAGCCAGTGTCCACATTACAACGCTAATAGAAAGCGAAATCTTTTTATAAATGGCGCTCGCGTTGCAGGCGAACGTGGAGCCGGCGGTGCGGCAGAACGGCGCCTTCGTGTCCACGCTTGTGGCGCTGGTGGCTGAGCACGTGACGGGCGCGGCGGGCGCGGGGGGCGCGGCGGCGCCCGACAAGGCGGCGCTGGAGCACGAGAAGCAGCTGCTGGAGGCATACGCGCCGCTGCTCACGGCGCTGCTAGAGGGGCAGCCCGAACTGCAGCTGGCGGCCGTGTACGCCGTGCAGGTGCACGCGCACCAGCACCGATACCCCAAAGGTGAGTGGGCTCTTGTCAGATGATGGGCTGCATCAGCTAATGAACTCGACTGCGACGACTGGTTCGGACTGTTTAATCGATGAACCAAGGTACGCTAGTCACTGAACAAAAATGGATTGACTTGACAAAATATTCATTGTTCAGACAGGTTTTGAACTACTCGGCACTTGACTAAATTACATACCCATTTAGTTCAACCCAGGCTTACGTTTGTCACTTTTGAAATGATTATATTATACAGGTTATTTGTTTTCAGGCCAGTATGCGTAGATTCTATACTGAAGCGTAGCTCCCAGAGAAGAACGCTGATAGGAACTATGAGTTCAATTTTAAAAACAATAAAAGTAACATTAACATTGAATAAAAAAAATTCAAACAAAATTAAAATGAATAATATTTTTTTGAACGTGACACAAAGGAGTTGTTGGTCCTACAGTAAAAAATTAAGAGAAAATCTACTAAGAACTCTACTTAACCTTTTTTAGGGTTCCCTACCTCAAAAGGAAAAAACGGAACCCTTATAGGGTCACTTCGTTCACCGTCTGTCTGTCTGTCAGTCTGTCAAGGCCCTTTTTCTCAGGAACACGTGGAGGTATCAAGTTGAAATTAATATCAAATACGTAGGTCTTCAGAAATCAAGCTTCTAAGTCAACGCAATAAAAAATACGGTCATTTATGCGATATATTTTGATACTCGCAAGTAAATCACAACCTATAAGGTACTCCCGTTGTCCTAGAATCATGAAATTTGGCAAGAAGCAAGGTCTTATAGCACAAGTAAGAGAAAAAGTCCGAAAATTGTTCATTTGTAATTTTATCACAAAAAAAAAAATTATTGGGAAAAAATTCTTTTCAACTACGGAAACCTTTATTGTGCGTGGTCCGACACGCACTTGGCCGGCTTTATTTGTTTGGTCGGCACTTTCTCATTTAGCCCAAAAATGTATGGTTAAAAAAAATACAACCGACTTCCAAAAACAACACTACAAAGTGAAAATAACTTTAATTTCGGAAGTCGGTGTCTAGTTAAATGTATTTTCGTTTTTTGCCACCGACTTCCGAAATTAAAGTTATTTTTCACTTTGTAGTGTTGTTTTTGGAAGTTGTATTTTTTTGTAAAAAAGTTTTTATTTTTCACTTTTTAGTTGTGTACCTACTACCCCACACAAATTCTAATACCACTATCTGCAAAACAAACTAGAACATCATCCATATAAAAGTGGGGAAAAAATACGTATTATTGAAGCTAACTCAAAAACTACCCAAGCAAAGTTAATCAATTTTATATGGGACCAACTGTGATGTATACCCTCTCGAATAAAACAAAAAAAAATCCAAATCGGTCCAGCCATCTTCGAGTAATCGGGGAACATACATAAAAAAAAAAATAAAAAAAAAAAGGTTCCGACGAATTGAGAACCTCCTCCTTTTTGAAGTCGGTTAAAAATATGAATGTCCTGCTACCAGTTCACAAATGTAAAATAATATTTTAGATAACTTCAGCAACAGACCTATTCAAGTCACATGATTTAGTTTGTATGTGATATAGAAGCAGAATATTAAAAAAAAAAAGTAAAATATCTTAAAATAAATTTTAATGTAGCTTTTATTGTCTTTAAAATTGGGCTCATGGTTCATTTTAATGTTTTTTTCTATTACTTATAATTTAGAAGTACCCATACTGGCTAGAACTAGAATGAGTCTGTATGCACACGTTGCCGTTGTGTTGTGCCGCAGGCATGCTGCTGCGCTGGTTCATGTACCTGTACAACCTGGAGGTGTGCGAGGAGGACGCCTTCCTGCGCTGGCGCGAGGACGTCACCGACGCCTACCCCGGCAAGGGCGAGGCGCTTTTCCAAGTAATAAAACCAACAATATTGTTCCACAAAACAAAAAAACTACTGCTGTTTAAAGCGAGTGTTTCTTTGTTTGCTTTATTATGTCATACAAAATGATACTGAGCTGCTACTTGCAAAAAACGTTGTAAATAAATATAATAATTTCATAAATAAATATACTGGGTGGACTGTTAAGATGGGGCGACAAGGGCCTGACTTAATGTTAGGTAGCTACAGGAAACGTCCTTATTAGACTGTCCTTAACTTTTAAGATGGGGCGACAAGGGCCTGACTTAATGTTAGGTAACTACAGGAAACGTCCTTGTGAGACTGTCCTTAACTTTTAAGATGGGGCGACAAGGGCCTGACTTAATGTTAGGTAGCTACAGGAAACGTCCTTATTAGACTGTCCTTAACTTTTAAGATGGGGCGACAAGGGCCTGACATAATGTTAGGTAACTACAGGAAACGTCCTTATTAGACTGTCCTTAACTTTTAAGATGGGGCGACAAGGGCCTGACTTAATGTTAGGTAGCTACAGGAAACGTCCTTATTAGACTGTCCTTAACTTTTAAGATGGGGCGACAAGGGCCTGACATAATGTTAGGTAACTACAGGAAACGTCCTTGTGAGACTGTCCTTAACTTTTAAGATGGGGCGACAAGGGCCTGACTTAATGTTAGGTAGATACAGGAAACGTCCTTGTGAGACTGTCCTTAACTTTTAAGATGGGGCGACAAGGGCCTGACTTAATGTTAGGTAGATACAGGAAACGTCCTTGTGAGACTGTCCTTAACTTTTAAGATGGGGCGACAAGGGCCTGACTTAATGTTAGGTAGCTACAGGAAACGTCCTTATTAGACTGTCCTTAACTTTTAAGATGGGGCGACAAGGGCCTGACTTAATGTTAGGTAGATTCAGGAAACGTCCTTGTGAGACTGTCCTTAACTTTTTGAATAACTGCTAACATGGTCTTGACAAAGGCGCCTTCAATGTCAATGAAGGCGTTTGAGCATTTGTGATCCACTGCGCCTTCAATTTTGGAGACCACGCTGTTCAGCGCGTTCTGTTGATCTGCCTGTGGAGTATGCATGCCGATGCTGTTGTTTATGAAGAGGTATTGTCCGGAGAGGTCCATCCTGGATGTGTCTATCACAGAGCCTCTCTAGGGTTTTGTCCGGAGAGGTCCAACCTAGATGTGTCTATCAAAGAGCCTCTCTAGGGTTTTGTCCGGAGAGGTCCATCCTGGATGTGTCTATCACAGAGCGTCTAGGATTTTCTGTAAAAAGGAGTGAGACTTATAGCGTGTGTATGTGCATAATAAAGAGTATTCTATTCTATTCTATTAGTTTGTGTATTTTCGGTTTTGCCAGGTTTAATATGAAAATGACTGACTTCACATTACAACATTAAGACGAGATATTACTGAGGAAAATCTTATTAAATTTAGAACACATCTCCAAAGCCTACCGTTTTCTGATGTATTAGGTTGGGGAAAAAGTCTTTTCGCATTATAGTATGTATGAACTTAAAATAAAATCTCTTTGGCTATACTATTTGTATCTGGCTGGTTTTGGTATCACTGAAAGTTTAAATTTTAAAGAACATAATTCCAAATTCAAATTAGGAAAATGTGTGATTTTCATTTGTTTTTCGTACTGTCAAGATTTGTGAATCTAATGAAGAAATTCGATACATTTTAAAATTTTACTACAAAAAAGGTAAAAATGCAACGCAAGCCGCGAAAAAAATTTGCGATGTTTATGGACCCAGTGCAGTATCTGTGAGGGTAGCACAAATTTGGTTTAAGCGTTTTCAATCCGAAAATTTTGATGTCAAAGATGTACGTCGCTCTGGTCGCCCTATTACGGATAAAATGGATGCCATTTTTGAAAAAGTGGAGCAAGATTAGCATATCAGTAGTTACAACGTAGCTGAAGAACTGGGAATTGACCACAAAACAGTTTTGGCGCATTTTAAAAAAACTGGGTACACAAAAAAGCTCGATATTTGGGTACCTCACGAGCTCACTGAAAGAAACCTAATGAACTGTGTACTCATTTGTGATTCTTTATTACGACGTAATGAAACCGAACCATTTTTGAAGAAGCTGATAACTGGTGATGAAAAGTGGTTCACGTACGACAAAAACGTGCGAAAAAGGTCGTGGTCAAAGGCCGGTCAGGCTTCACAGACTGTGGCGAAACCCGGGTTAACTCGCAACAAGGTGATGCTGTGTGTGTGGTGGGATTGGAAGGGCATTATTCATTATGAGCAGTTACCACCAGGCAGGACCATCGATTCTGAACTCTACTGCGAACAACTGATGAGATTAAAGCAAGAAGCTGAGAGAAAGCGGCCGGAATTAATCAACAAAAGGGGTGTGGTTTTTCATCATGATAACGCTAGACCTCACACATCTTTAGCCACTCAGCAAAAATTAAGAGAGTTTGGCTGGGAGGTGTTAATGCATCCGCCGTATAGTCCTGACCTTGCACCTTCAGATTTCCACCTGTTTCGGTCTTTTCAGAATTCTTTAGGCAGTGTCAGGTTAACATCACGAGAGGACTGCCAAAACCACTTGTCGCGGTATTTTGATCAGAAGTCCGAAAATTTCTATAGCAATGGGATCATGTCCCTACCTACAAGATGGCAAAAAGTTATCGAACAAAATGGTACCTACATACTTTAAATAAATGTAAATAATGTATATTAAAAAATGTTTTGATTTTTCTTAAAAAATGCGAAGAAACTTTTTCCCCAACCTATTATATAGCACAGAAGACTAACAAAGTTTATGATAATTTTTTGAAAATTTTCCTAACTTTATATGATCTCTGCTTCGCTCACAAATTAGTGACTATAAGGTCTGAGAAAAAATTAAAATGGGCTTCTAAGGGAGTATGAATATGTAGCAACAGATGGTTGGTTAGTGTGTAAGAGTTGTCAGGCTTTTTCAGCGCACCAAGAGTTTGGTCCTGATCGGTTGATAGGATCTTCCTGACTCTCGCGGCAACATTGTTTATCTTGGTAGATTCACAGAACTGCCGCCATGTTGCTCTCTTGGCAGTTCTGATTTGCTTTTTGTATGTGTATTGGGTCTCTTTGTATAGGTCCCAGTCGTCTGGGAGTCTTGGAGTTTTTGGCTCTGTTGAATTGCTAACGTAATGCATCTCTGAGTTGACTAAGTTCAGCGTTTCTTTCGCTCTTGTTTTGTGGCGGTCTTAGTTGCAGTATGCATGGTATGCTTCGGGCAGGGATACTGATAATTTCGTCACGGTAATTACTGTTACTTGCGTAAGGTGCCTGGCTGGTAGGGAGGCTAGGAGGCGTTCAAACCGGCCACTGGTGCGCCGTGGGTTCCGCCTCGGTGCGGGTTTCCTTGTGTAAAGCGGATTCTTCTATGATCTGAGCTACAAGAGTCGTCTGATATGTGGCAGTTTGTGATGAAGTTTGTCGCGTTTTCTGTAGCAAGTCTATGATTGTTTGTCCTCGGACTGTGGCCCAAGTGGGATCCGAGCCGCGGTTTACGATGTTAAGGTTAGTAGAGAATAAATTGGTGAATAGTACCTCTCCTCTGCAGGTCCAGTTTGGCTTGCTCGCAGTGCTTTCTGTCTTTGTACCAGGTCAGCCATCTCTTTCGGAGGGCAGTCTGCATGCAGTATACCGAGGCTAGTACAATATCTGGGATGTTTCCTATACTCTGGATACTGTCAGGTCTCTGGAACAGAATTGAGTGTGTGGTGTGATGGGAATATCTTTGGGTATGTAAGCGCAGGTTCTTGGTATATCTGAGCCGTGTGTGTTGCTTACCTCCGATGTTATCGAGGCCGCATATTCTGTTGTTCCTGATCCACGGCTCTTTGATCAGGGCGATGGTTTGGGGCTTTACCTCCAGTGCCCTGCGTAAGTTAGTCGTGGCAGTCTGGCTATGCTGGAAGTTGGTTTGGATTACGTTGAGGGACGATGACGACGCTGGGGTCGGGTTAGTCGGAGATGGATCCATCGGATGATCTTCATATTCTTCTTCGTCGTCAGCTATTGACCCGAGTAGGTACAATATCTGTCGCTCCCGGGCCCTTTCATCTTCCTCTGGTGGCACACCCAGGGACAAAAAGTCCCGTAGTTGTCGCCACCGATCCAGCCTCCCCCGACTCTGGCAATCAGGTTCTAAAAAAATGAGGGTTTTGTGTCGGGGGGGGGGGGGGGGGGGGGGGGGTGTTAATTCAACTTTTAACTTGTTAAAGGAACCGAGCATAAAAGAGTTTCAGTTCAACTGAGGTTAGAGTACTTGAAAAGCTATAAAAAAAAAATACCCTGTATATAAGGTATGAAAAATATTGTAAAACAATTTTAAAAGAGTAACGGTGGAGTTTCTTGGCCATTCTTCTCTATACTAAATTACCTTTTGGAAGGGGCGACTACAATCAATTCCATTGTTTTGTAAATTTTGACGTTCAAAAGTGCCTTTTGCCTAATTGAAATAAATGATTTGACTTTGAATGTGGATAAAATAAAATAAATAGACCACTGAACACTTCACTTCATAGACGCAATCAGTTACCCCCTGATTTTATGCGTTTTGTGGCGTTTCTAGTACTGTAACCTCAGTTGGTCCGAAGAGTATTTTAATCCTTATACGAAACTGCATCCATTGGCGTCGTAACATATAACGTAGAAATTACCGTTTTTCGTATAATTTTTCCAAACTCTGTGAATGCAATTAGCATTAAGGACGCTGTTACAAATGGGTAGTCAAATCATTACTTTTTTTACACAAAAGCATGTTTATTAAATAAAATGCTTTACATTCTTAAAATGTTTTTTGGCCAAATTGTTGATAGATGTGCAACCATTTTATTTACATGTATTATTAATAGACTTTTTGCAACAAATAACATTGTTAGAGACTATTACAATACTTTTGATACGTTACATTTCCAGTAAGATGTTCTTACCATTATATTCGCGGGAAAAATATTCAACATAATTTGAGTAAAGCTTAATACAATTTTATTCCGGTAACAGACAATTTTATTTAAAATCGTTATGTTATTTACGATACATTTCATTACAAATTAAAGAAGGTAATATTGATTAGTTGACTACCTCTGATGCAAGAATGCCTCGATGTCGACTGAACCAGTGTAATAAGACTTCTAGTAATACTCTGAACTACAGTGTAGGGTGACTATGCAATACACAAGACAATCGAAGACATGGCCACCTCTGTTTATTTTTATCTCCTGCATCATTGAGGGTGGGGACACGTTTTAGGGGAATACTTAAGTTCACGGTACGGCAAACCTATTATAACACCTATGGAACGTGGTTAGTCGGGAGTTTTTGGAAGTTAAAAGTATTTGAATTCATAAAAAGTTATTGTTTAGTTCTGACGAAAACCTTGAAGAGTGAATAAAAATTGATTATACTTATAAAGCCTATCAAGGGGTCTCAGTTTCATTGATAGTGATAGTGTGCCTGACGTACCTCCATTTTGAGTGAAAATTTCGTCTTCTTTCTTTCAAATATCCTAAAGTTTATTAATTTTTTAACAGTCTAGTTTTATGTTTTACTTTTTCGTTTTTTGATTCCAGTGAGCATTGTAACTTTACATTCTAGATTGATATTCCAACAGTGTTATGATTTATTTTAATTTGTTTTATGAACATTCGAAATACATAAGTAAAGCTGTTTTTCTCTGTAAATATTTTATCTCTTCAATGAGGGTTACTTGCGAGTGATTCCAGGCCTAGCTATTTTTTAACAGTGCCTACCTAAGCCAGAAAAGGTAACAAAATAATAGGTCTTTACCTATGAAATTGCCGTTTTGTATGAAAAAAATTAAACGAATTTTTTTCATGCATTTTTTATTTGTATTAATCGAAGTAATCACCCATGCAATCAATGCATCTTTGCCAACGCAGTGGCAGTTTATTGATGCCCTTCTTAAAGAAATCAGCTGCACGGGAGGCAACAAATTCTTCAAAGGCATTTTGTACTGCCTCTCGGGTATTGAATTTTTTTCCCGCCAAGAAGTTATCCAAATTCTGGAAAAAGTAGTAGTCTGTAGGCGCAAGGTCTGGTGAGTAGGGCGGATGACGGAGAGCTTCCAACCCCAGTTCTTGCAACTTGGAGACCGTCTGCTGTGCAGTATGAGGTCGCGCGTTGTCGTGCAGGATCAGCGGAGACGAGCGATTGACCAATGCTGGTTGGAGATGTGCCAGCTTCTCCATGATTGTGTTCAGTTCTTCATATTACACATTTGAAGTAATGCTCACCCCGTTTGGTAAGAAGCTGTGATGAATCACACCGGCGCTAGACCACCAAACAGTGACCATCACTTTTCTAGGGGTAAGTTTTCGTTTAGGGCATTGTTTAGGTGCTGAACCAGGATCCAACCAACTTGCTGAGCGATTGCGGTTATCAAACAGAATCCATTTTTCATCGCAGGTAACAATGCGGTTCAAAATTCCTTCATTTGTGTGTCTGTTGAGCAGTGCAAGGCACGTCTCGACGCGTACTTCGCGTTGGCGATCATTGAGTTCGTGGGGCACCTTTTGTCAAGCTTTTTTACCTTGCCAATTTGACGCAAATGGACCAATATAGTTTTGACGCTAACGTCGAAAGCTGCTGCTAATTCTGCCGTAGATTGTGTATCATCAGCTTCCACAATCGCCTTTAATTCGTCATTGTCGACCAAAGTCTTCGGACGACCGCGAGGTTCATTTTTCAGGTCAAAATTTCCAGAACGGAAGCGAGCAAACCAATAACAAGTGGTGCGTTGGTTTGTAGTGTTAGCTCCGTAAACGTCGTTGATGTTGCGTGCCGCGTTGCTGCCACGACGGTACTCATATTCCATAATTACTCGAATTTTTAACGTATCCATGATGATGAAAAAGATTGAAATGCGATGAAAATGTAACACTAATCAATAAACAAATGACTACTTTTGGAAAAAAAAAATCCATGTTTTTATAATAAAATTAATTTCAAATTAGAATTCTTAGCCAAACAAAAATTATTTTGATTTGAAATGGCCAGTACTGCAGAACGGCAATTTCATAGGTAAAGACCTAATATGATGCAATGTATTGGTAATATTTAAACTGATGTTGAACCCCAGACCTAGTACCTACTAAAGAATCGAGTGCCATCACGCTGTCATTAAATATTTCGAATACTACGTTGATGTCGTGGTGGAACTTGCGCGCTCCTGAACTCTAGGTCTGTGCCGGTAGAGTTTACTTTGCGAAACAGGTCTAAGGTGACCCAACTAGCAAAAACGTCGTATAATTCCAGTCTTATAAGACTTCATGTTATAAAAAGGTTATATATCGGTATTTAGTTAACTATTACGTTAAATCGACGTTCATCTTTATACTGTGGTACTATTTACACTGTGGTAGGTGTTATCTGAATATACGGTGTATAGACCCCTTAACGTTGGACCACTATTTACACCACAGCCTGTACGTGCAATGATAATTAGAAAAATCGAATCTGCGAAAATCCTAGAATTATTGCAAACAACCGGATTATTGTAAATCCAGCTTATCGCGAAAAAGGACGATGAGTATGTATGAGCCCTGATTGGCCGATAACTAATGGAAGCGCTGATTTGTTTGACATTGGAGCCATGCTCCTGAGTTTCTGACTAACCAGAATACAGATGTCATAAATTGACTCTAAGGCTGGCTCATTCCCAAAATATAATATTTTGTACACATGGCACCATAGTTCATATCTGGCGTTTCTAAATTTGCCAAAGATGCAACAACAAACAACAATGGCTGTTCGAAATTTAGTATTTTTTTATTTGTTTTAGTGTCAGTGTTTGTATGAACTTTAAGTTCAGGAGGTAATCGATGTTACAATTACATACTGTTTGTTATATTTGCTTCCACGCATAGAGTAGATTATACAGGGTGATTGGAAGATTGGTGCAAAGCTTTAAGGCGAAGATAGTACAGACAATTTAGAACCCTTTAAGCCATGGTTGTCTCAGACGAAGTCTTACCAATTTTTTTTAACCTAAGTTTTAAGTTTTTTTTTTGGAAATTCCCAATATTTTATGTAAACTGCATAATTATGGCCAAATTGAATGATAAATTAATTCATTTTTTATTTATTTAATTAAAGTAATGTGTAAGCAATCAAGTAAACCCATGTTTTAGGTTTCTGTGTCTTTAGACATTTTTTTTTACAGACATAAGTTCAAAAAAAATTAAAATTTGTATCAATACGTTTTTTAAACCTTATTTTAAAAATAAACGGAGGGTGCTTTTCTGTTCAAACCTTTTTGAAGACATACTTGATAATCGCTCTTTTTTACAAATTATTGAAATTAGGACCTACAAACCAATTCGAGGGAGAAATTTTAAATTTTAGGCAGTCTAGCAAAAACAAAATTTTTGCTTAAAAGAATACTTAATGTGTTCGAAGTGATAACTTAGTTCAATTCTAAGAATTTTTTGCTCATGCAGGAACCAATTGAGGGGATTCTCTAAACAATGGCCACCGCACGCGGTGCGACGGCATTTCTAGGTAGAACGCCGAATGAATAGCAAAAAGCGATGAGTTGGTTTTGAAAGCAAAATGGTCTGAGTTTCTGAGGCAACAAAGTCGTGTTTCTTTAGTCAGGGTCAGTCGGTCTGTGTTGAAGCCGTTACATCTTTTACTTATTAGTCAAACTACTGCCCTTGTGAGTGGAATCAGAATCAGAATAACATTTATTTGCCTACTTTATGTATTACAAAGTGTCTCTGTGGCCGGTGGGCCGTACAGAGGTGAGTCAGCTAACTTATGTCCTAATGGATCTATGTTTGCTGTGTTCTGTTGATTCGCAATATGTGAGACTATACAAACAGATCACGTTGTATGGCAATGCTAATTCTTTGGCCAAAAAATAGGCCAGCCCTTTGGTCACGTGTAGAGTCGACCAACCGCTTGGCGATGTCCCAAAAAACTAAAAGGGCACTCGGACCCCATGGCCCTAGTGTTTCAACCCCAAACGGCTCAAACATATAAGTTCCAATAAGATTAGAGTATTTGCGCCGTTTGAGGTTTTCCGCACCCGCAGCAGCCGCCCCAGCACAGCCCACCGTGCTAGGAAGATGGGATGGCGCAAGGGTGTCAATACACGTTGCATCCCACACCAAAGGCCTACCTACCTTCCAAGGCATTATGGTCATTCCGTCTGGTCTCTTCCCATCGTCGCGTGCCAAGCCAATGGGTTCTAAAACAGCTGGCACCCCGGCGGTGACAATAGCACGACGGATGATGTCGTTAATGCTGGCGTGACGTGCTATCCGGCCTGCGCTCTTACTGCAGGATAGGCCATGATGTCCGAGGCAGTCGACATCTACGCCGCATCGGCAGCGATGCGGAGCCACGCAAGGAGCGCCCAGACGTAGACAGGTAGCGAGCCGGAAGGTGGTGTCACCCAGCATAGTTCCTATGTTGGGTGACGGTAGTGCCTGAAGCCAGAGGCCAGACTCCCACTCACCTACAGCCAGCAGGCGGGCACGCTCAGGAGTATTGGTGGACGTATTAATAAGACTATTACGTACCAACCTGCAGAGCGGCATATCCCACTGCCTCTGGGAAGATGGGTTCACGGGCCGAACTGTATCCGGGCAAGCCATATTCCAGGCGTTCACTGCGTCGGTCAAGCACTTTTGTTACTTTAATTAAATAAATAAAAAATGAATTCATTTATCATTCAATTTGGCCATAATTATGCAGTTTACATAAAATTTTGGGAATTTCCGAAAAAAAACATAAAACTTAGGTTGAAAAAAATTGGTAAGACTTCGTCTGAGACAACCATGGCTTAAATGGTTCTAAATTGTCTGTACTATCTTCGCCTTAAAGCTTTGCACCCATCTTCCAATCACCCTGTATGTTTAGAATTTTGCTAATTCCCGTAATGAAAGGTCTCAAGTCGACGCGTATTATATTGTATATATTTTATGTATGACTACGCTTAACTTTTTATAAACCGGAATCGTTCAAATCGGACTACGATTTGAACGATTCTTGTTTTATTCGGGAGGGTAAAGTTCCCTCGAGTTGGTCCCATGTAAAGTTTATTAAATTTGCTCGGGTAGTTTTTACGTACGTATTTCTCCCAGTAGTTTGTGTTGGTTGGTATAATAATTTCCTCATCACTGTAACTTACATAGCAGGTAGCGGTATTCGAATTCGTATATACCACAACTAAAAAGTGAAAAATAACTTTAAAAAAAAAAAATTCAACCAACCTCCAAAAAGAAAGTGAAAAATAACTTTACTTTCGGAAGTCGATGGAAAAAAAGAAAATACAACACCAAAGACACTGACTTCCGAAATTAAAGTTATTTTTCACTTTTTTTTTGGCAGTCGGGTAGTTTTTTTTTTGTAAAAAAGTTTTTTATTATGAAAAATTTACTCCGTAGAAGTTTTATTGATAGATCACTATATTATAGGTAAAAAAATATTTTATGAAATGAAAATAGCTAAAATTCCCTTCTCCACCCTTCTATTTTTTCCAGATGCTAATTATACATAGTCATCCATTATACACCTAGAACGATATTATTATTTTTTCTATAAAATGTGCGCTATACTATTATTATTCTCTTTGTACATACTGTCGATTATTATGTCACATCATCAAGTTGAATGACAAAAAGGATGTCAGTCGTTTTATGAATTCAGCAATCGTCCCAGATGTTTGCTATCGTTGCTGAATATTTATATCTATATTTATTATAAATTAAAGTCGCTTTTCGTGTCTCTGTTCTTCTAAACTGCGCAACGGATTCTTATGAGACTTTCACCATCATTAGAGAATTTATTCCGGAAGGTATAAGTGTATAATACATTAATTAATATTAAAATTAACAGGATGAAAAAGTGATTGTGATAATATGTGTGTGCTGTTAGGCGCGTTACCTTATTAATCATTACTAATCCTAATCCAAATCCATATAATCCTACTTATTTATATGTTTGCTGTGCCCGACAGGGTCCATAATTACTTCTATATTGATTAATTACTTACCACCTGTACTACATTATGAATTGTAGTTAACATTATTTGAATAGAATCAGCGACGCAGCTATATCGCGTTCTATTCGTAGGCAAGTAAATAGAATCAGCAACGCAGCTTAATCGCGTTCTATTCGTAGGCAAGTAAATAGAATCAGCGACGCAGCTATATCGCGTTCTATTCGTAGACAAGTAAATAGAATCAGCGACGCAGCTATATCGCGTTCTATTCGTAGGCAAGTAAATAGAATCAGCAACGCAGCTTAATCGCGTTCTATTCGTAGGCAAGTAAATAGAATCAGCGACGCAGCTATATCGCGTTCTATTCGTAGACAAGTAAATAGAATCAGCGACGCAGCTATATCGCGTTCTATTCGTAGGCAAGTAAATAGAATCAGCAACGCAGCTTAATCGCGTTCTATTCGTAGGCAAGTAAATAGAATCAGCGACGCAGCTATATCGCGTTCTATTCGTAGACAAGTAAATAGAATCAGCGACGCAGCTATATCGCGTTCTATTCGTAGGCAAGTAAATAGAATCAGCAACGCAGCTTAATCGCGTTCTATTCGTAGGCAAGTAAATAGAATCAGCGACGCAGCTATATCGCGTTCTATTCGTAGACAAGTAAATAGAATCAGCGACGCAGCTATATCGCGTTCTATTCGTAGGCAAGTAAATAGAATCAGCGACGCAGCTATATCGCGTTCTATTCATAGGCAAGTAAATGTTCGCTTTTGGTTCCTGGGCACCATCTCTTGTATATATTTATATTATTTACATGTAGGTACATGGTATTTTTATTTGGTTAGCAAAACTTCACTGACGTGCTGGTTTCGGTAAAAAAATCAAGGGTCGGTAAAGGGGGGTACCCTTCAGCCAGACCTCCACTTTAATATTCAGGGGTCCTTCAAGGATATTACAAAAATTTTCACAGTGCGTCAAGAACCTACTCACAATTGTTCATCAGCTCTCGGAATAATAGTACTAGGGCATCACGCATGAGTCACGACTCAGTTAACGATGAGTAGTTCGTCTGCTGTGAGCGTGAGTATTAGGGCATCACGCACGAGTCACGACTCAGTTGACTATGAGTATAGCTTCTTTATATTAGGTTAGATTATGGTAGGGAACCACGAACATCGCGGTTGGGTAGTTCCGATAGTACTTCTAGGGGCTGTTTTTCTGTGAGGTGCCGCATTTTCTCTCAAATTATGGCGTCCCTAAATGGGAAATGAGTTCATTAAATACAAAAATTCCGACTCGGATTCCCCGGCATAAAGCCGGGTACAGACTTACGAAATGTAACATGCAATGTAACACGCAATGAAAGAATTTGCCGTCCACATTGTTGCAATGTAACAGAATTCCCATAGTGTTGACGCCTTGCGCGCACGAACAGAGCATTTCAACTCGTGTTCGCCGCGATCCGCCATTTGTCGGTTTTTCGCCGAGCACAAAGGGGCGCGCAGTGTGCACGGAGCGCCAGTGTGGTCGGGTTGTGTGTGTCTGTACTGTGGAACAGTCGTCTCAGCAGACTGAGCTATGTTCGCCGCGCGCATGCCGGAAACAGATGCGAGTAGGTACATGCTCGGTTCGTGCGCGCGCTGCGTCCACACTTATGAAATGCTCCTTTCATGTTACAATGCATGTTACATTACAATAGTCTGTACCCGCTTTAACACAAATAATTTATTTTACATCCCTGGCTCAAAAACTAACCCCGGTCATTACGCCGCTGTGCCAAGACTTTTTAGGCAATAACGATAGCAACGAATTAGCTAAAACTACGAATTTAGACATCTGCGAGTCTGTCTAAATATAAAAACTGGCTTTTGTCCGCGGCCTCGCCCGCGCGGATGTCGGAAAATATCCCACGGGGACGTACTACCAGGAAATCCTTCCTTATTCCTTATGTACATTATAAAGGGAACCTGTGTGCTGGCCGTTGCTGAGTCAGTCAGGACTTCTCTCTTTATTTATATAGATGTTTCGTGGACTTCATTTATGTGTCTCTAAATGTTATATTTTCATTTTTTTTATGTTTTCTGTTTTTTTGTTGTCCTTTAAAAACTTACTTAAAAAAATGTATTGACTTTTCTCCAAATTTGTTAACATTATAAGTGAAGGAGTACACCTACTTAGTACCTGATGTTCCCTTTACTTGTGTGCCTGCAGGTGAACACGTGGCTGACGTGGCTGCAGCAGCAGGAGTCGGAGGACGAGGAGGCGGAGGACTAGGAGACTGCCGCCGCGCCGCGCCCGCCGGCTCATGAGCCGCACCGCTTTTATTTCGCGCTCATCTCATTATATAAATATAATTAAGCCAAATAGTTGAAATACCTACGTTTGTTACCCTTTAATGCTAGACACGCCGCGCGCCAGTGCCGCATGTCGTCGTCGGCGATTCCAGTGTTAAATAGGACAATTTTTAGGTTACTACGTAAACGAATATTAGTATCTCGAGATAATTTTTTGTAGGCCTTTTACTCGATTTTGATACTTTTTACAAATGTATACAATGTATAGTGTTCGTTTGGACGTACTCGTATGATTGCACCCCGATCTGCCGCTGCCGGCTGCCCTCTCCCAGCGCAGTGCGCGTGTTTTAGTTGAAATTGTAAAAAATATATATTATATGAAAAACTTAATCAATTTTTATTATTAATATCATGATCATTTATTTTCAATGCTAAATGGACTTAGTGATAACTGTAAGAATGCTTAAATTTCATTGTATTATCAAATTTTAGAATTTTGTAACTAGATATGGCATAAGAAATGTATGTTGAGTGAGTTGTAATAAAGTTGTGAACTGATGATGCTAATGCAACATGAAATAAGTAACATTGGTCAATATGTATTCAGGATGAAAAATAAACTTCAGTGTAATTTATTACAAAAACAGTAGCGAGTTTCATTTTTGTAAAATGGAGATACCTATGTAAGTTCGCTCTTCTTTTTTGCGACTACAAATGTGAGAATAGGAAACTTGAAAATGTTCCGTATCTCCTGACTTATTCATTTATTTGTCAATGGTGGCGCTCGCACACCATTCGCTCACCATTGGGTGGCGTTGTTAGCAGCTATACTCACCTTTTATTCATTTATTTGTCAATGGTGGCACTGTTAGCAGCTATACTCACCTTTTATTCATTTATTTGTCAATGGTGACGTTGTTAGCAGCTATATTATATTTTATATTTTTATTTTATTTGGATCTCCAACAAAGAATACACCTTACATGCAATATAATAAAAGACACGAACAGAAGTCTATGTGCTCCCTCAATTAAAGGAGACCACATCATTCAATAGAAACAAACACAAAATTATAAATTATTATTAAAAGCTACACTAATATATTATATTAATTAATGGTGACCATTTGAATCTAAATTAAATAAAAATAAAGAGTAAAAAGCAAAGAAAACATAGATAAATAAATATAGCAAACAATACATTATTAGACAGGCAGTTCAACACTCACATATCATTTAATTGTGCACGGATTAATGACTTATATTTACCAAGAGTATTAGAAAAGATGTCTAAGTCTTCTGATGTACATATTAAGGCATTGTACTGCTGGGTCATCCTGGAAACCGGTGAATGTTTACCCAGATTTGTTCGGCATCGTGGGGCTTTGAGTAACGGGCGAGGATAACGCGGAATTCTGACAGGGACACTAAAATTTATTCTGCTAAGAAGATCTGGACAGTCAATACTATTATTAAGTAATTTGAACAAGAATGTCAAATCAGAGACTGTACGGCGAGACTTGAGAGGAATTATTTTAAAATGATTCAGCTTGTCTGCGTACGATATCAAATTCCTAACTCTAAACCGAAAAGCTAGATGACGAACAAGTCTCTTCTGGACTCTTTCTATTCGACTTGTGTGAACCTGGTATGTTGGATTCCAGACCGTGCTGCAGTATTCTAATTGACTTCTTACATAGCTATTGTATAACAGAAGTGTCGTGGAAGGCTTTTTGAATTCTTTGGAGGATCGCAGTATAAATCCAAGAGCCCGATAAGCTGAGTTGAGCATTTTGTCAATGTGTTCTATAAACCTCAGACTACTATCCAAATACACTCCCAAATCCCGGATAACTGTTACTTCGTTTAATGTGTTTCCCTGAATATTGTAGCTCGATTGAATTTTATTCCGCTTTCTGGTAAATTTGATGTGGTGACATTTGGTACAGTTTAGATACATTTTATTCTTCGTACACCACTGAGATAAGCTATCTAAGTCCGTTTGTAGCAACTGAATATCGGATTCAGTCCGAATTATGCGTGTCAACTTCAGATCATCCGCAAATAGGTACGGCGTAGAATATTTAAATACGTTTGAAATATCATTCACAAATATAATGAAAAACAATGGCCCCACATTGGATCCCTGTGGTACACCTGAAGTTGCAAAATAAGGGTCTGACTCATCACCCTCTATAACAACTAAAGATGGCCTATTATTAAGGTATGACTTACACCAATCCAATGTGGCACCGGTGATACCTAGCGACTGAAGCTTAATCAACAATAGTTCATGATTTACCTTGTCGAACGCCTTCGAAAAATCTGTGTATATTGCGTCTACTTGCAGACCCTCATCAACTGCGGATGTTAACTCAGTGCTATACTCACCTTTTATTCATTTATTTGTCAATGGTGGCGTTGTTAGCAGCTATACTCACCTTTTATTCATTTATTTGTCAATGGTGGCGCTGTTAGCAGCTATACTCACCTTTTAATCATTTATTTGTCAATGGTGGCGCTGTTAGCAGCTATACTCACCTTTTAATCATTTATTTGTCAATGGTGGCGCTGTTAGCAGTTATACTCACCTTTTAATCATTTATTTGTCAATGGTGGCGCTGTTAGCAGCTATACTCACCTTTTATTCATTTATTTGTCAATGGTGGCGTTGTTAGCAGCTATACTCACCTTTTAATCATTTATTTGTCAATGGTGGCGCTGTTAGCAGCTATACTCACCTTTTATTCATTTATTTGTCAATGGTGGCGTTGTTAGCAGCTATACTCACCTTTTAATCATTTATTTGTCAATGGTGGCGCTGTTCTCACCTTTTATTCATTTATTTGTCAATGGTGGCGTTGTTAGCAGCTATACTCACCTTTTAATCATTTATTTGTCAATGGTGGCGCTGTTAGCAGCTATACTCACTTGTTACAGAGTTTATCCATTCGATAGTGATTATTGGTTCGATATCGTGTTTCTGAACACTTCGTTAAGGAAGAATTTAGCTTAAAAGTCGAGTGAATTGCTATCGAGGGTTTATCTGAGAACCTCGAAAACCGAGCATATGGAAGGAATTAGCTTACGAGTTAATTTTGTCGAATCAATAATAGCTATTATGGGGATGCACTCCCCCCGTTATGATCCAGCCTGCCCCGTCTGGCTGTCCTATTATTAGCGACGCTCAGTCGACTAATAATTTACCTTAGTTTTAAGCCTGGCCGGGGGCTTTAAGTTCGCTTAAAGAACCCACAGGAAACGCCCGGTTGAGCAGTCTCGACCCTCAGTGGTCAACTGCGAGATGCCATTTATAAATAACTATAATAACTATAATGGGGATGCACTGTGGTAGCCCGCGAAATTTTTTTTTTTTTTTTTTTTTTTTTTTGTAATTAACAGGTCCGTATTAGGATGTATCTTGTTCAAAATATGATACGCGGCAATAAAACATATGTATTTATATATTTTAACCATGAAAATAATCAATACATCTCTCTAAGTTAGATTTCGTACAGATTCGTCGAACGAACAAAATCTAACGACTCTGCACGAAATGTAACTTAGAGAGATGTATTAATGATTTTTAGGGTTAAAGTTAAGTAAATGCATATGTTTTATCTCCGCGTATCATATTTTAATCAAGATACAACCGGACACGGACCTGTAAATTGCATAAAACGCAAGAAAATTTGAATTTGGCGGACTATCACAGCGCATCCTCCTTAAGAGCTTAAACTCCGTTTAAGAATTCTTCAGAAACCGGGCATCAGTATTTCCGGCAATTTGATATGGGATTGACGTCATTCATTATAACAACCGCATCTCAGTCTATAAAACATTTTCAACAAACACGCAAACATGTATTTACATTGATCAATACATCTCTCCAAGGGGCAGTTTCTTTGTCCGTAGTTAACTCGACCAATAGTCAAACGTAAGTAATGGTTGAATGTTGAATAAATATGTTTGCCACAAAATGCTATTAGTTACTATTTTGGCTAAATATGTTTGCCACAAAATGCTATTAGTTACTATTTTGGCTAAATATGTTTGCCACAAAATGCTATTAGTTACTATTTTGGCTAAATATGTTTGCCACAAAATGCTATTAGTTACTATTTTGGCTAAATATGTTTGCCACAAAATGCTATTAGTTACTATTTTGGCTAAATATGTTTGCCACAAAATGCTATTAGTTACTATTTTGGCTAAATATGTTTGCCACAAAATGCTATTAGTTACTATTTTTATGGTTCAGTACCAAAATGGTAAAAAAGGAACCCTTATGGTGTTACTCAGTTTGTCTGTTTGTCACAGCTGGATATCTCAAGAACTACTAATGAGATCAACTTGAAATTTGGAACAGTTTTAGATGACGTTTTTGCCCAACTATTTTGTAAATAAGAAAGAAATAAAAATATATGTCTTTTTTTGCAACAGGGACTGAAAGGGGGTCTTAAAAAATCGAAGTGGGGCTACTAGGGCGGGCATGTGGGGTATCATATGAAAGAGGGCTGTTTGCACATTCTCCAACATTTTTTTTCTTTTTTTTAGGCACTATAGTTTTCGACTTGATGAAAAATGTTAAAAAAGATACTGTTCCCTCCTTTATCTCCGAAGTTTACATAGAGAAAAATAAAATGATGCCTCTAAATAGCACAGTTTTTCAGAAATCATCAACAAAAATTACATTTAAATGATGGTACGGAACCCTAGGTGCGCGAGGTGTGGTGTGGTCCGAATTCCGAACCAAACCACGGCAGCGCGTCCACGTCCGAAGTGCACTATTGCCCTTGGTGTGAATGAGCGGCCAGGAGGAAGCCCGAACCAGCACGAGGATTTTTCTGTTTGGTGGAAACTGACACTTACAGGTCAGATCGCGCTAAGCCAGGTCGACTGGCCTTGGGAACGGTCGCATCCGGTGAGGCCCGTCTCCGGTGGCCTGTCGTCGGGAATCGGTAAGTTCAAAGTAGCGGCGCGAGGGCGCGTTTCGTTTTGCTTTGTTTATCAAAATAATGTTGACCACAGCGTGTGGCTGACACTGGCATGGCCACCATCACGGATCTTAATTTTGATAACACAAAAAATTCGAAATTTGTCGCCAAATATCAGAATTCGCCGGTCACAGGTTCAAAAGATACAAGGGTTTATAGGGGACCCAGCTGAAGTAAATTTCCCCAGCAGCGTGACCCATTTTATATCTCAAAAACTAGGGCACCGAGCTAATATCTGTTATCTCTCAAATTTAGTCGCTAATTAGTCGCAAGTTTTCGCCAAGTTACAAGATTTAGTCGGGTCTTAGTTTAGAAGATATAATGAGTTAAATTTTTAAGGTATAGTCCAAGAGCCAGATCGAAATGTTTACGAAAAATTGCCAAGAAAATAATATTTCTATTAATATGTGTAATATACCTACTTCTAGTTTTATTTATTTATTTATTTCAGCATAGAAGACTTACGGCTAAAAAAAACTTAACAACAAAAACGGAAGCAATAGTCAACAGAAAGCCAAACTCAAACTCAAACTCAAAGCATTTATTTCAATTAAACCAATTACAGGCACTTTTGAATTGTCAAGGGGTCGGTCAGTCAGAAAGATGAAGCTAGGCGCCCATTCCAAAGCATAGTAGGTACCTATGGAGAAGAACGGGCAAGAAACTCCACGGACACTCTTTTAAATTACAAGTCTTCGCGTTTAGCCTTCTATTAGAATTTATGTTGTGAGCATAAAGCAAAAACATATTACACAAATTATAATAGTTAAATTGTTTAAATAACCATTTGGTTTGACACTAATAAAAAGGAAAAAAAAAGTATTAAAAGGAATGCATAATTAATTCACAGTCATTTGAAAAACTTGAGGCTTAAGCACCTTCTGGCTGAGGGCACACTAGTCGTAAACATATCCAAATTATGTCGCTTACATATGTCATTACAAATGTTGCTTGC
Source organism: Cosmia pyralina (assembly GCA_946251885.1). NCBI lineage: Eukaryota > Metazoa > Arthropoda > Insecta > Lepidoptera > Noctuidae > Cosmia > Cosmia pyralina. Next base: position 571,401 of record OX276349.1, on the reverse strand, counting down.
ACGCACAATATAACTGTTCTGCCTATAATTCGTAGATGTATGAGGAACACGTAAGGGTGGATTAAATCGAAATGTTTTACTTGGAACATTAAAATAAAATTTTGATAACAACTCGGGGCTGTCAATATTATTGTTAAAGATTTTTAACAGACATAAATAGTCAGCAATCTCACGTCGATCATTGAATGGTAATAAATTATATTTCTTACAGAGTCGGAGATAATCGATAGAATGATAAGGAATCTTTTGATGGAAACAAAGATATCTCACGAAACGTCTTTGGATGTTTTCAATGCAGTCAATATACTTAAGATAACGTGGGCTCCATATCTGAGACGCTGGCTTCTAACAAAAGTGCAATACAACATTTTGAGTGTTTTAGCGTCACTGAAGCACTTAGAGAGACGCATTATAAAGCCAAGCAATTTAGAGGCTTTTTTGACTATAGCGTCAATGTGTGTGTCAAAAACTACCTTACTATCTTGATGGACGCCCAAATCACGTACAGTATTGCACCTAGGCAAGGTTTGACCCGCTAAAGTATAATTGGTAGCTAGGATTGCACGTTTCCTAATGAAAGTCATCACTGAACACTTTGACGGATTGAGATCGAGTTTGTTAGCCCGACAATACTCTTCAAGCCAATGTAAGTCAGCTTGAAGTGCTAACCCATCATCAAGCGATGAAATTTTGGTGAAGATTTTCATATCATCGGCAATGCATAATAATTTGGACGATTGCAGGCACTGATCGATGTCATTTACATAGACCACGAATAAGAAGGGACCGAGCAACGAACCCTGAGGTACTCCGCTGGGCACGGATACCCAGCTGGACATATAATTATTGAGCACTACTGCTTGCGACCTATTGTCTATATAAGATGAGAACCACCTCAGGCGGTCTCCGCGAATGCCCATGTGGTTTAACTTGTTTATCAGGGTGTCATGGTCGATCCGATCAAATGCTTTACTGTAATCAGTGTAAACCACATCAACCTGCCCACCATCGTCCATAGCCTCGGTAATAAAATCATTAAAAAGACAAGATTCGAAGTGGTAGACCGTCCCCTTAAAAAACCATGCTGGAAAGAGCTAAACGAATTAGCAAGGGCGGGATATAACTGGTTATAGATAATCCTCCCAAATATTTTAGCTATAATGTACAGCTTTGATATAGGCCTATAATTAGTAATTTCAGTTTTGGACCCCTTCTTATGTACGGGTGTAATAAACGCAGATTTCCACACTCTGGGAACAATACCTTGTGATAAAGACTTAGAGAACAAAATTGAAATAGGTAGGGCTATGGAAGACGCACATCCAATGAGAAATTTAGGCGATATATTAGGTCTTTACCTATGAAATTGCCGTTCTGCAGTACTGGCCATTTCAAATCAAAATAATTTTTGTTTGGCTAAGAATTCTAATTTCAAATTAATTTTATTTTAAAAACATGGATTTTTTTTCCAAAAGTAGTCATTTGTTTATTGATTAGTGTTACATTTTCATCGCATTTCAATCTTTTTCGTCATCATGGATACGTTAAAAATTCGAGTAATTATGGAATATGGGTACCGTCGTGGCAGCAACGCGGCACTAGCGGCACGCAACATCAACGACGTTTACGGAGCTAACACTACAAACCAACGCAGCACTTGTTATTGGTTTGCTCGCTTCCGTTCTGGAAATTTCGACCTGAAAAATGAACCTCGCGGTCGTCCGAAGACTGGTCGACAATGACGAATTAAAGGCGATTGTGGAAGCTGATGATACACAATCTACGGCTGAATTAGCAGCAGCTTTCGACGTTAGCGTCAAAACAATATTGGTCCATTTGCGTCAAATTGGCAAGGTAAAAAAGCTTGACAAATGGGTGCCTCACGAACTCAATTATCGCCAGCGCGAAGTACGCGTCGAGACGTGCCTTGCACTGCTCAACAGACACACAAATGAATGAATTTTGAACCGCATTGTTACCTGCGATGAAAAATGGATTCTGTTTGATAACCGCAAGCGCTCAGCAAGTTGGTTGGATCCTGGTTCAAATTCAACAGAGCAAAAAACACTAGACTCCCGGATGACTGGGAGATATACAAAGAGACACAATACACATACAAGAAGCAGATCAGAAATGCCAGGAGAACCGCCTGGCGGAGATTCTGCGAATCAATTGAGACAAATAATGAAGCCGCAAGGGTAAGAAAGATCCTATCAACCGATCAGGACCGAACTCTTGACGCGCTGAAAAAACCCGATAATTCATACACAACGACCGACCAAGAAACTAGCAAGGTCCTTCTTGAGACCCACTTTCCAGACTGTAGACTCTTAGAGGACAGGACGTGGGAGGGTGAATCGGAATGGACCCCAACGGAGCAAGATTGGTCTAGAGTACACAACATAGTAACAAAAGACCGGATAAAGTGGGCTATCGACTCCTTTCAGCCATATAAGGCTGCAGGACTGGATGGCATTTTCCCAGCCTTACTGCAGTGGGGAGGGGATCTTTTGACACCATGGCTGTTAGAGATATATCGAGCCTGCATTGCACTCAGATACACACCCCTTGCATGGCGCGAAGTGAAAGTCATCTTTATACCCAAACCTGGAAAACCCGACTATACACAACCTAAGGCTTATAGACCTATAAGCCTCACATCATTTTTACTGAAAACTCTCGAGAGACTCTGTGACAGGTATATCCGTGATGGACCTCTTCGGGTAAAACCACTCCATAAACAACAGCATGCATACTCCACTGGCATATCAACTGAAACTGCACTGCACAGTGTAGTATCCAAAATTGAATGCGCAGTGGACCACAAATGCTCATCATTGGCTGCCTTCATTGATATAGAGGGCGCCTTTGACAAAACCATGTTTGACAGCATCAACATGGCCCTCGACAGACATGGCATAGACTTGACACTAAGAGGTTGGATCACCAACATGCTCAAATTAAGAGCTGTGCAGGTAACAGTGAACGACAGCACAAGGGCCATTGTGGCAAAGGGATGCCCGCAAGGGGGAGTCCTTTCTCCGCTGTTATGGAACCTGGTTGTTGACAGCCTCATTAAAACCCTCAATGACAAAGGATATTACACCGTAGGCTACGCCGATGATTTAACCATAATAATAAATGGCACCCACGAAAACACCTTATGTAATCTTATGCGCCAAGCTTTGAAAATAGTAGAGGACTGGTGCAGCAAACACAAACTATCAGTGAATCCCACAAAAACCGAGCTGATTCTCTTCACAAAAAAGAGGAAGCTGTCAACATTACAACTACCACGTTTCTTTGGAACTACCCTAAGCCTATCAACTGAAACCAAATACCTGGGCATCTTTTTGGACAAACAGCTGAATTGGGCTAAACATACCAACTACATCATCACAAAAGCCAGTATATCCCTGTGGCAATGCAAGCGTTTGCTCGGCAGGAATTGGGGGATCGGCCCCAAGGTCACTTACTGGCTATACACCACTGTTATCAGACCAATCATCACATATGGCTCACTAGTCTGGTGGCCCAGGACAGACTTGAGCACAGCCCGGAGAGATCTCGAAAAGCTGCAGCGGTTCGCATGCGTAGCGATCACTAGTTGCATAAGAACGGCACCCACGGCCGCACTACAGGTAATGCTGGGATTGCCGCCACTGCACCTTATCGTGCGAGAGGAGGCAGCTCTGGCTGCCTTTAGGCTCCATATAGCAGGAACCTTGAGTAATGATTCTAGAATCAAGCATACACGCATAAAGGAGGATGCGATCAAACGACAACCAATGATGGCGTCACCATGCGATAGAGCACCGAAACAACACTACTTTCAAAAGAACTATAACATAATACTCACAGAAGAACGGTGTGACTACTCAGGCCCGCAAGAGCTGAGAGTATACACCGACGGATCTAAGACCGACTCCGGAACCGGAGTCGGAGTCTTCTCATACGACCTTAACATTAACATATCCAGCTCGCTGGGAATGTTCAACACTGTCTACCAGGCAGTGTGTGGGTATTATACAAGCGGCTTACGCCATAGAGGCAAGGGGAGTTACGGATACTCGTATACGTATACTCTCCGACAGTGCCTCCGTACTCCAATCTTTACAGAGAAAACACATCTCCTCGAGACTTACACTAGAATGTGTGTCACAGTATTGCGGTATCTAACCGCAATACTGTGACACTGCAATGGATAAAAGGACACAGCGGATCACTGGGTAACGACGCAGCTGACGATTTAGCTAGGAGAGCATCTAGCACGTCAGTCTGTGGACCTGAACCAATTGTACCCATCCCCTTCAACCAGTTACGCAGGTGGCTACAGGAGTCCACTCATACACAGGCGGAGAGTTGGCGATCCTCGACACCAGGATGCAGGCAGTCTAGGGAGGCCATGCCATCTATAGATGGCCAGCTAACCAGACGTCTGTTACGCCTGGACAGGCATAGTTTGCGCCTGGTGACGGGAACTATCACAGGACACTGCTCACTAAACAAACAGTTCCACACAATGGGAATAACGGACAGTCCTCTGTGCAGGGCCTGCCTGGAGGCTGAGGAAACCGTAACGCATGTGCTTTTTGATTGCACAGGCGTCACCCAGATTAGAACTAAAACTCTTGGAACACCCAGATCTTTCGCAGATGTTTTGAACAGACTTGGAGACTTGATCGACTTCTGGAATGAGGTGGGCTGGTTGGAATAACCCCCCACTCCCCCCCGAAGGCCGCTATGGCCCACGCACAATGGTCCACATGAAAAACTAAGTGCGGAAACCATACCTTCTAACTAGGAACTAGGAACCAATAACAAGTGGTGCGTTGGTTTGTAGTGTTAGCTCCGTAGTGAGGCGGCGTGCCTCCTTGCCGGATTACCGCCATGGGATCTGGAGGCAAAAGTCCTCGCGCACGTGTGGGAGTGGCGCGAGGAGGTGAAACGCCGGGGCGTAACTCCGCTGCCGCGAGAAATCACGGTACAGCGGACAGAGCTCCGGCGGGATCTCATGGCGACATGGAGAGTGCGATTGTCGCAACCCAGCGCTGGGCACGCCACAATTGCGGCGATAAGTCCCCTCTTTGAGGAGTGGTTGGAGAGGCGCCACGGCGTTCTCACCTTCCGCCTGACGCAGGTCCTCACCGGACACGGTTGTTTCGGGAGGTTCCTGTTTCGGATAAGGCGGGAGGAAACGCCCGGGTGTCACCATTGTGTGGATCGCCCGGAGGACACGGTGGAGCATACAGTGGAGGTCTGCCCGGCTTGGGCGGAGCACCGCCGTGTTCTCACGGAGGCGATCGGCGGCGGCGATCTCTCGCGTCCAAACCTGGTCCAGGCCATGGTGCGGAGCGAGAGTGCATAGGAAGCCGTCACCTCCTTCTGCGAAGCAGTAATGCTCGCGAAGGAGGAAGCGGAACGCGTGAGGGAGAGGCAACAGCCGCGCCCTCGCGCCCCTAGCCGCCGTAGGAGACGCCCTGGGCGGCGGGAATCGATTGCCGATTCCCGGCCACCGTAGGCGCGGGCTTGCGGACGACGAGTAATGGGCAGCTCGCCGTCCGGTAAGGACCAGGCCCGGGTCGACGGCGCGTTGTGTTCCACGCGCACCTCAAAGAGATGTCAGCAGTGACGGGGTCAATTGGGCCGATGCCGCCGGGGTCGCGGGTAGTTCGAAAGAGATACCGTGGCCCTGGCACGGGCAGCTGAAGGAACATGGGTGGGTTTTAGTCAGTAAAAGTCTGACACGCCCTCCCGCTCTGCCCAGAGCGGGAGAAGTCATTTGATGATTTCCCATCCACAAAAAAAAAAAAAAAAAAAAAAAAAAAAAGCTTCGTAAACGTCGTTGATGTTGCGTGCCGCTTGTGCCGCGTTGCTGCCACGACGGTACTCATATTCCATAATTACTCGAATTTTTAACATAGCCATGATGACGAAAAAGATTGAAATGCGATGAAAATGTAACACTAATCAATAAACAAATGACTACTTTTGGAAAAAAAAATCCATGTTTTTAAAATAAAATTAATTTGAAATTAGAATTCTTAGCCAAACAAAAATTATTTTGATTTGTAATGGCCAGTACTGCAGAACGGCAATTTCATAGGTAAAGACCTAATATTTAATAATAATTTTATAAGCACCAATTAAATTAAGCACAAAATTAGCCAATTCATTTCGAAATAAATATTAATTACGCATAACAGAACTAAATAATTGTAATGAAGGTAAATGTAAGTTAAATTAGTCAGAACGTTTAGAATTTTAGATCATACGATGTTAAGGAGGACACAACTTAGCGAGCAAGCAAGCACCTATACACCACGCGCGTATGCGCAAGCGAGAAAGATATGTACCTAAATAAGTGTTAGATCTTCAAGATAAACAGCGCGATAAGGAATACCTACAATAGAAACTCATTAGCGATGCCGAGGCGCTAATCCTTTTACAATAATAAACCAAGGAACATTCAAATGGCAAACCTACACAGATTTTAAAATTAAAACTGAATATTAGGTCTTTACCTATGAAATTGCCGTTCTGCAGTACTGGCCATTTCAAATCAAAATAATTTTTGTTTGGCTAAAAATTCAATTTTTGTTTAAAATTAATTTTATTTTAAAAACATGGATTTTTTTTCTCCAAAAGTAGTCATTTGTTTATTGATTAGTGTTACATTTTCATCGCATTTCATTCTTTTTTGTCATCATGGATACGTTAAAAATTCGAGTAATTATGGAATATGAGTTTCGTCGTGGCAGCAACGCGGCACAAAACATCAACGACGTTTACGGAGCTAACACTACAAACCAACGCACCACTTGTTATTGGTTTGCTCGCTTCCGTTCTGGAAATTTCGACCTGAAAAATGAACCTCGCGGTCGTCCGAAGACTTTGGTCGACAATGACGAATTAAAGGCGATTGTGGAAGCTGATGATACACAATCTACGGCTGAATTAGCAGCAGCTTTCGACGTTAGCGTCAAAACAATATTGGTCCATTTGCGTCAAATTGGCAAGGTTTAAAAGCTTGACAAATGGGTGCCCCACGAACTCAATGATCGCCAGCGCGAAGTACGCGTCGAGACGTGCCTTGCACTGCTTAACAGACACACAAATGAAGGAATTTTGAACCGCATTGTTACCTGCGATGAAAAATGGATTCTGTTTGATAACCGCAAGCGCTCAGCAAGTTGGTTGGATCCTGGTTCAGCACCTAAACAATGCCCTAAACGAAAACTTACCCCTAGAAAAGTGATGGTCACTGTTTGGTGGTCTAGCGCCGGTGTGATTCATCACAGCTTCTTTCCAAACGGGGTGAGCATTACTTCAGATGTGTACTGTGAAGAACTGAACACAATGATGGAGAAGCTGGCACATCTCCAACCAGTATTGGCCAATCGCTCGTCTCCGCTGCTCCTGCACGACAACGCGCGACCTCATACTGCACAGCAGACGGTCTCCAAGTTGCAAGAACTGGGGTTGGAAGCTCTCCGTCATCCGCCCTACTCACCAGACCTTGCGCCTACAGACTACTACTTTTTCCAGAATTTGGATAACTTTTTGGAGGTCTTGAAGTAGGTAGGCAGAATAATACTCCAGTCAAGATGTGGAACGAATGAATTTATTTAGTTATTTATAAATAGCATCTCGCAGTTGACCACTGAGGGTCGAGACTGCTCAACCGGGCGTTTCCTGTGGGTTCTTTAAGCGAACTTAAAGCCCCCGGCCAGGCTTAAGACTAAGGTAAATTATTAGTCGACTGAGCGTCGCTAATAATAGGACAGCCAGACGGGGCAGGCTGGATCATAACGGGGGGGATAGGTGCTACAGGCTCAGCTGTGCCCCCAGCTGGCACAGCTGAGCCAGTCAGGGGGGGGGGCGGTTACGATTGCGACCTCGGCGGCGAGGTCGGAATGTATTCCTGGGTGGTCTACGTTTGTAAACCGTACTGGTGGCCTTGCTACTCTCCTGAAGGAGGGTTATGGGGTCATCAGGGTCGGTGAGAATATGTCGCGGACGGCGAGTCTTGCTAATTTTAGAGGGGGCATAGCGCGCGGCCTCGACAACCAAAGGGTTGCGATGCTTCGCGGCGGCATCAAAGAAACGCTTCGAGCCGCGCTTCAAAAATTGATGGATCGTGGGGATTCTGAGGTCAAGGTGGAGGTCCGCATTCCGAACGAACCAAGGGGCGCCCGTTATCCTTCGGAGGAAACGGTTTTGTAACGTCTGCATCCGATGCAGATAGCGGGGTTTGGCGTGTGCAAATACCGAACCCGCATACGTCATGATGGGACAAATGCACGCAGTGTAAATGCGCAATTTGCACTTAAGAGATAGTTTGCTGCGTGCATTTAAAACGTAATGTAATCTACCGAGGGCAAAAGCGGCCCGTGAACGTACCAGCTTAATGTGCTCCGCAAAGGAGAGGCGTTGATCGAGAGTCACCCCCAGATATTTGGCTCGCTTCTCCCAAGGGATCGGCTTACCAAACATGGTGATTGGTCGGGATTAATTTATTTCCAAATGTGTCAGGTTAAATACTACACACATCAAAAGTGTCTAGGGATCAAGCATTTTTATGCGGATTTCTTGAGATTGAGATGTGGCTTTGTAATAAATTTATGATTTTATTTCATTACAAATTCATGTAATGAAGAATGTTTTCATTACAAATTGAACACGTCTTCATCACGAGTAAAATAACGCTATACGACAATATACGAGAATGTTAAAAATAAAAATAATAAACTTTATGGAATCGCGAAGCGGTTGACGATATATTATTATGAGCGTAATGCGTACTGCGCTAACGAGTGCTCACACGGTACTGAATCGGTATCTTTATCGGTCTGAAGTCCTTAGAAATGTCAGAGACATAAATTCTCAATTAAATACATGTTTTTCTGTTTTAAATTACTAGGTTAGAGAGGCGCTTAAACTTCTTTGAAAATATTAAACCTTGCTCTTGGTCTATTTGGTGTCAAGGTGTACAGTCGCATGCAACTGTTTTACCAAATTATAGCGTAAGGCTCTAATTTACGTTACAATAATAAAACTTCTGTTGCCGAAATAAGAATTATGATTTACCTAATACGTTCAAATTATCGTACCTTTAGTAAAATATTTAAACGTTGAAAACGTATTGTAAGTATGCAAGCAACCTATTGCTTGAAATATGCTACAATAATTTACAAAAAAAAAAAATACATAGGTACCTAATAATCTTAAATCAAAGATGCATACAATTGCCGCTGCAATGACGACATTAATTTGACAAGCGCATACGGTTCCGCGTTTTCGTTTTATATAGATATTTTAATTTCATTGAACGTTATTAATTATAGATTTTGTCTCGGATTGGACATAAATGAAACCCCCGGATAGTTTTATACTTGTATTTCGACACAAATGGGTTTTTTACAATAATTTTAGTGGAGCGATCAATGTTCTGCCAAACGTATATAATAAAAAGTAATGTAGGGTAACTTAAAAAACTAAGGAAAAAATTAAACTCCTGGATGTTATTTCGTGCGTCTTATATGCACGAAGCTTGTTTGTTGCTAAGAATAATAGCAGTAGGCGCCAACATCCTCCCGCCGTTGAAACTTTCAGTTTTCAACCCTTTATTTCATCTGAGGAAGGCAGAGGGCAGAGTCGAACTAAAGGACGTCGTACGACTCCCCGTAGCCTTTAACTAATTTCGAACCGCGACCTATCCCCTTCCCTCCGGACCTCGACAACGAGCACACGTGTATCAACTCTGTACCATTTTTTATTTAACTTTAAATATAAATTTTTAACGCATAAAAATCAAAGAAAAAAAATAGGAGTGCATAAATTCATAGAAGCTTCAAGTTACTCACCGAGTGTTAAGCTGCCATCTTCGAAACGCGCCGCCCATCCCCCTTGCGCACGAGTACTTAGCAGCCATTGGAAGACTGACGGCCCCACCCAGCGCTCGGCCCACCAGTGAGGAAAAAAGGTACACGCCCCAACTTTGGTCATCGGCAAAAGCCCCGTCCGTGCAATAGACGTCGTCGCCAGCTTTCCTTCGCTCGCTGCGCGCCTGGTACTTTTTTTGTTGAAATATCATTTCCCTACCATAAGCGTTGGGTTATTAGCAGTACCATACGTCATTACGCTAATTAAATAAATCTACACTACTGGGCTTAAGAACAAAACTCGACACGTAGTGCGTTGTCCTTTTGCTTTCTTGCGCCCTGGTACTTGCAGAGTAAAGAAACATGCCAATAAACAGATCTCCACCAAATACTCCTGCCCCGGTTTCGTCACTCGCAGCGCCCTCTACGAACACTTTGCATCATAGCTCCTCTGAACCGAACATAATCAACACTAACCAGTCAACCCCGATTAAGTGCGAGTTTTCCAACGTTACTCTCCGTAACAAAAGCAAGTGTTCAGAGTCTAGGCGTGATCAGGATAGTCAACTAACAGTGTTCATGTCAGAAATTAAGAGCATGTTTCTTGAGTTCAAGGAAGAACAAAATAAGAAAATTGAGCAGTTATGTGTGTCTGTCGAGGAAATAAAAATCCAAAATTCTAGCATTCAGTCTACTGTAAATTCTTTGTCCCAAGACTATGAGGACCTCAAAAATAAAATTCAACACCTTGAATCCCAGCTCCAGTCTGAACGGGAAAATAATTCCAAGTGCTTAAGAACTTTGGAGGATAGACTGGATTACCTGGAACGTGGTGCGAGATCATCATGCCTGGAAATAAGGAATATACCCGCGGCGAAGTCTGAAACCAAGGATACCTTATTAAAAACGATAACTCAGATTGGCTCCACCCTTAACGTACCCTTCCAGCCCCTTGAAGTAAAAGACATTTTCCGCATAGGTTCGACAAGTTCTCAAAACAGGACTATTATCGTAGATTTTACCTCAAATCTACTGAAAGAAAAAATTGTGCAAAGGTACAAGAACTTTAACAAGGGAAATAGCAAGTTATCTACTGAGCACTTGAAAATAGGTGGACCTGCACAGCCTGTGTTTCTGTCTGAAAATCTCTCACCTAAAATGAAACGCCTCTTCTTCCTGGCCCGTGACTTTGCGAGCACAAATGAGTTCCGGTATTGCTGGGTAAAAAATGGCAAAATATTTCTCCGTGAAAGAGATGGTGCCGAACATTTAATGATAAAAGACGTATCTGATCTGCCTACTCCGAAAGAGAAATGACTATATTATGTTAACCTCCCTGAATTTGTTAAATATTATTGTTATGCTGTCGGTTTGCTTAAATGGTTCCATGTTAGTGTGTATTCTCTTGCTTGCGTCGATGATGGCGTAAAATTGTTGTACTTTTTATTGATTTTTTATCTTATTGTTAGTATACTTCTTACATATAATTTTAAACACTCATTACATCACCTACACACACCTATTTACACCCATAACACTACATTTCGCAAAGGAAGAGCTTATCTTAAACCCAACCCTTTATTTCTGATCTTGATTGCTTTCGAGTCTCGACTGTTTAGCTGTCTAATGCTATCCACTGCATCACTAAAATTGTTCCCCGAAATATTAATGTTTTTGTTACAAATGTTAATTTTTGAAATCATCTATGAATGATACGGCACGTATTATCGATGATATTGAGGAGCTTTCAGTGTCAGCGTCTTATCAATGTTCCCCTGAACAGGTACCTAGGCTTATATCTCCATGATATGACCCACAGCCTGAAGATATTTCACGTTAATATTAGAAGCATCGGCAGCATCTCAAACTTTAACAATCTTCTCATATTACTTCATCGGATAGGGACTCAATTTGACGTCATTGTGTTATCTGAATGCTGGTTACATAAATGTCCCCATCTTCCTACAATACCTGGCTATGCGTCCACTTCTTCTGATTACTCTAATCAAAACGATGGCGTTGTTGTTTATACGAAAGTGGACATAAAAATTACAGTTGAAAAGCCAACTCTGAATGATGCTAACTGTCTTGTCATTAAATTCTCCACAGATGTAGCTGTCGTCGCTATTTATAGATCTCCATCAAATAGGAATATACAAAATTTTATAACTAGTCTAGATTCTATCCTTTACTCCTTGAATACTTTTAAATCTATTATTTTAGTTGGAGACATTAATATAAATATTGCTCCGAGCTGTTTAGATGTAAACACTGACACTTACTTAAATGCTGTTGCATCTCATGGTATGTTACCAGCTCATGTTTTCCCTACACGAAACAGTAGTTGCCTTGACCACGTGATTATCAAATCAAAGAAACCTTCCAAAACCTTAGTTCTTGATTCTTTATTCACCGACCATGCTCCGGTTATAGTTTTTGCTAATCTAAGATTAAATACCCCAAAATCACCCTCAAAATCTCGTCGTGTGGATATAGCTGCCTGTGTTGAGATGCTGAAACATACCGACTTCTCCTCAGTCATGTACTGTCGTGATACTGACATTGCAGCTTCTTCAATGATTAATCTTATTTCTTCAGCAGTTGATCAAAATACTCTCGTTTCAAATATGCCAAGCAAAAAACGAATTATGAAGCCGTGGATTACACCTGGGCTTCTTAGGTGTATGCGAAACCGGGACAGCTTGTTTCGTAAAACTAAAAGAGATTCTGCTAACGTTACCTTAAAAACGACTTATCTTCGGTACAGGAACTTTTGCAACAATTTATTGAAGAAAATAAAAAGGCAATACGAACAGAATGAATTCGAAAGACATCGTAAAAATCCTAGGGCTACTTGGAATCTAATTCGGTCTATCTCGAATCTCCAAAAAAATAAAACTACTGCCAGTGAGCTGCTGTCGATTACCTCACATCCATCCCAATCGGTTGACTCCATAAATGGTTACTTTGCTGACGTAGGACCTAATCTAGCATCTAAAATATTAAATTCCCCAAACTATATGCTTCCTTCCGTAACCAACCCTTCCTTACTCAATGTCAGTGGCAATTCGATGGTTGTTCTGGACACCGATGACGAGGAAATTGAACGTCTCATCCTTGGACTGAAACTTAACTGTGCCGTGGGTTGGGATGGCATCCCTGCCAAACTGATTTATAGTGCAAGGCACATTCTTATCCCTGTTATTTGCCATGTTTTTAACCTTGTTTTATCAACAGGTATTTTCCCTCCAGTTTTTAAAAAAGCTGTCGTCCATCCTATCTACAAGAGCGGGGACAGAGGCAGTGTCAATAACTACAGACCCATTTCTGTATTATCTACTATTTCTAAGCTCCTAGAAAAAGTTATAAATAAACGTCTGCTGGACTACCTCAAGTCGAATAATGTACTTTCTGACAACCAGTATGGTTTTAGATCGGGTAGAGGTACTGAAGATGCGGTTTTGGAATTACTAGGTCAAGTAGCTAATAACCTAAACAATAAAGACAAGACTATAGGTATCTTTCTGGATCTCTCTAAAGCGTTTGACACCGTCTCTGTTCCCCTTTTGCTAGACAAGCTCGAAAGGATTGGTGTTAGAGGCCTACCACTTGACCTATTCAAAAGTTACCTGACAGAACGTTCCCAGGTCGTCTTACTAGATGGTTACACCAGCGGGGAGGTGTCTCTAACTTATGGGGTTCCTCAAGGAAGCGTTCTTGGACCATCGTTATTCCTTGTTTACATTAACGAGCTCTGTAAGCTCAGCGCAGCTAACTCTAAGGTGATCACCTACGCTGATGACACAGTCATCCTGGTTCACGGTAGGGATTGGTCGGAGGCCCGTCTCTTTGCAGAATCAGCGTTGCAGAAAGTTATGAAATGGTTAACTCAAAATTTGCTCACCCTAAATCTTGATAAAACAAGGTTTATCGCATTTGGTCCAAAACAGGCATCACAACCGTCCCCAAACTACTGCTTGATAGCTCATGTGTGCGATTCTGGTCCGAATGTGGCATGTACCTGTGCCAGAGTTGTACGCACGGACTCTATTAAATATCTGGGAGTAGTAGTTGATAGCAAACTTTCATGGAGCGAGCAGGTCAGTTATCTGGTTTCTAGAGTAAGAAGATTGATTTCTGTTTTTAAAAACCTTAGAGCTTCCGCAAATGTTTCTACCCTGAAAACAGTTTACTTTGCACTTGCTCACTCCGTTCTTACATATTGTATAACGGCTTGGGGTGGGGCTGGGAAGTGTCTTCTCCTTCGACTTGAGAGGGCACAGAGAGGGGTCCTTAAGGTTATGGCACATAAACCCATTCGTTTCCCGACTCACGATTTGTACTCGTTATGGAAGATACCTACTGTAAGGCAGTCTTTCATTCTATGCACAATGTTACGGAAACACTCGGAGTTGCCTTACGACCCTAACGCCACTATTGAGCGTAGACGTGGGTGTAGATCGGACAGAGTTTGTGGCATAGTGTCGGCGAAACTTGAAGTGGTCCGGCGGCAATACGATTTCTTTAGTTCGAGGCTGTACAATAAGGTAAACAGTGTACTCCATGTTCATTCTCGTTCTTATAGGGACTGTAAAAAACTCACTGACGACTGGCTTCAAACCCTCACCTATGAAGACCTGGAGAGCTTGGTCAAACCCTGATTTGTTTCCAATATCGACCTCTTCCTTCCGAAATAGATTCATAACATATAAATTAAGACACACTCACGCACACACACACACACACATACTCACACACCTATGCAAACACCCACACGCACATAATACATTCGCTCGTACCTACACATATTCACATTTTTAACCTATTATTCTAGTTTGTAATCTATCTCGTGTTTAGTATAAATTCTAGAACGCTATCGTCTTTTTCCTGAGGTGGGCGTTAATTCCTACGACACAGTATTTTACTAATGTAGGTATTATCGCACTAAATGTTTTTGTCATACTGTGTTTTCGTTCAATAAAGAATTTTATTATTTATTATTATGTCATTTATTTATTTTATTTCTTATCTATTTACATTTTTAAATATTTCTTAAAAAAAGGATATAAAAAAAACATTTAAAAATATAAAAAAATAGAGGTCCGCCGGTGTCGGGAGCAGGGTCCAAGCTACCGGTGGTTAGGGCTGCAGAGACAGGAACCTTCTCACAATGCGAGCCGTATCAAGGAGTACTGCCTTCTGAATCAGGCCCTTGATCCAACCGCCTAATGATAGCCTCGAGAGATGTTGTTCGAGGCTTTCGGCCATCAGGCCATTGGCCGTTACGACAATCGGCACAATGACAGCCGAGCTCACATTCCACATATCAACAACCTCGTGAGCTAAGTCGAGATATTTTATTTGTTTCTCTTTCTCAGCTTTCACGAGGTTCTCGTCATGTGGAATGGTAACATCGATTATCATTGCGTGGCGCACTAACCGATCTATCACTACTATATCAGGCTTATTGGCGACAATAGTCCTGTCAGTAATGATAGACCGATCCCAGTACAAAGTGACAAAGTCATTTTCGAGAACTGGGTCGGGCACATACTTGTAGTATGGTACCTCAGAATCGACTAGTTTATATTTCAAAGCAAGTTGCTGGTGGATAATCCTAGCTACTTGGTTATGCCTGTGCAAGTACTCGCCGTTAGCCAGACGAGAACAACCGGAGATAATATGTCTGATGGACTCACCCGGACGGTGGCATGCCCGACACACGTCAACCGTCCCGTCCTTCATAATATATTTCCGATAGTTATTCGTCAAGATAACTTCGTCCATAATTGCACAGACGAAACCTTCAGTTTCCCCGAAAAGGTCACCGAAACGTAGCCAGGATACGGACGCTAAGAAATCTACACCGGGCTCATGAAGAGCCCGATAGAAGCGCCCGTGGAGCTCCTTGCTTTGCCATACCTTCTTGCGGTCATCGGTAGTAAGTACTACAGGTTTGCGCCAGTTCTCTTTAGCCATGGACAGCGGGGTGAGCCCCTTGTCCACTGCAACGACATCACGGTGCATACCCACTTCGACTTTTAAAAAATATTCTCTGAGGCTGCACACCTCGCGGTTGTGGAGGGTCTTCGCATTTAAAAAGCCTCGACCCCCGCACTTCCGCGGGATGTACAGTCTCATCACCGATGATCGTGGGTGATGCATCCGGTTTGCAGTCAGCAGTGTACGGACCCTCCTATCCAGGGCGTCGAGTTCAGTCTGAGTCCATCTGAGTATGCCGAAAGAGTACATCAAAACATTATTATTATTATTATCCTATTTAAAATGAAAAAAGGTCCAGCAAAGTTGCCTACAGTAGTGAATGGGAAGTTTGGCGTGACCCTTTGGGAAGGTAAATTACCCATTATAGGTTCCAACGGCTTAGCTTGAAACCGCCGACACTTGACGCAATGACGAACAGTTTGCCTAGTGAAACGTCTGCCATTAATAGGCCAAATGTACTCTCTAATAATGCCCAGCAGCAACTGTGGGCCAGCGTGTAAGTTACGAATATGTTCATATTGAAATATTAATTTTGTGAGATGATGAGATGCATCAAGCAACACAGGGTGTTTTTCATCATGACGGTATTTTGAGGAATCAATACGACGGCCTACTCGAATTAATTTATCATTAGGGCAATAAAAAGGAGTCAATGTTAAAAGTTTAGATTTAGATTTCAATGAACGACCGTTAGCGAGTGTTTTGTATTCGCTTGGGAATGACTGTTGCTGTGCCAAACGACACAAGTTAATAAATGACACATGTAACTCATTTGTTTTTAAAGTAGGTACCTGAGATTATAGATTTTTTAGTAGACTTTAATTTTAAATTATTAATATATCGTATCGCGTATGCAAATATTCGTTTTAAGTGATCGTAACTATGATAGTTTTGAAAATTTATAAAGTATTCTGTGGAGGTTTCTAAGTTAACAATTGATAAAGTATTCTGTGGAGGATTCTAAGTTAACAATTGATAAAGTATTCTGTGGAGGATTCTAAGTTAACAATTGATAAAGTATTCTGTGGAGGATTCTAAGTTAACAATTGATAAAGTATTCTGTGGAGGATTCTAAGTTAACAATTGATAAAGTATTCTGTGGAGGTTTCTAAGTTAACAATTGATAAAGTATTCTGTGGAGGTTTCTAAGTTAACAATTGATAAAGTATTCTGTGGAGGATTCTAAGTTAACAATTGATAAAGTATTCTGTTGAGGTTTCTAAGTTAACAATTGATTAAGTATTCTGTGGAGGATTCTAAGTTAACAATTGATAAAGTATTCTGTGGAGGATTCTAAGTTAACAATTGATAAAGTATTCTGTGGAGGATTCTAAGTTAACAATTGATAAAGTATTCTGTGGAGGATTCTAAGTTAACAATTGATAAAGTATTCTGTGGAGGATTCTAAGTTAACAATTGATAAAGTATTCTGTGGAGGATTCTAAGTTAACAATTGATAAAGTATTCTGTGGAGGATTCTAAGTTAACAATTGATAAAGTATTCTGTGGAGGATTCTAAGTTAACAATTGATAAAGTATTCTGTGGAGGATTCTAAGTTAACAATTGATAAAGTATTCTGTGGAGGATTCTAAGTTAACAATTGATAAAGTATTCTGTGGAGGATTCTAAGTTAACAATTGATAAAGTATTCTGTGGAGGATTCTAAGTTAACAATTGATAAAGTATTCTGTGGAGGATTCTAAGTTAACAATTGATAAAGTATTCTGTGGAGGATTCTAAGTTAACAATTGATAAAGTATTCTGTGGAGGATTCTAAGTTAACAATTGATAAAGTATTCTGTGGAGGATTCTAAGTTAACAATTGATAAAGTATTCTGTGGAGGATTCTAAGTTAACAATTGATAAAGTATTCTGTGGAGGATTCTAAGTTAACAATTGATAAAGTATTCTGTGGAGGATTCTAAGTTAACAATTGATAAAGTATTCTGTGGAGGATTCTAAGTTAACAATTGATAAAGTATTCTGTGGAGGATTCTAAGTTAACAATTGATAAAGTATTCTGTGGAGGATTCTAAGTTAACAATTGATAAAGTATTCTGTGGAGGATTCTAAGTTAACAATTGATAAAGTATTCTGTGGAGGATTCTAAGTTAACAATTGATAAAGTATTCTGTGGAGGATTCTAAGTTAACAATTGATAAAGTATTCTGTGGAGGATTCTAAGTTAACAATTGATAAAGTATTCTGTGGAGGATTCTAAGTTAACAATTGCAGCATTCAGTTTGGTTTCCGGTAAGTTAATCACATTAACTTTTTTGTTATTTAAAACAGGCCAAGTGTCTTCCGATTGCAATAAATATTGCGGACCTGACCACCACAACAAACAGTCTTTGATATGATTAGGGCTGACCCCCCTGGATATGAGATCAGCTGGATTAACTGATGTCGGAACGTGACGCCAAGAATTTACGTCTGTCAGCTCACAAATGTCTGAAACTCTATTCGCAACAAAAGTTTTATGATTCTTAAAACTCGAATGAAGCCATGCCAGTACAATACTGGAATCACTCCAATATACCTTATACCGCAAGGAATCTCTGACCGCCTTACACAATCTAGCGGCCAAGAGCGCAGCACAAAGCTCCAAGCGCGGGATTGTTGTAGGTTTAGTAGGTGCAATCTTGCATTTAGCACACAATAATTTTACAGTGACTTCATTAGCAGAGTTTACTGATCGTGCATAAATACAAGCTCCATACGCACTTTGGGAAGCGTCACAGAAACAGTGAAGTTCTATAAATATTGGCTCATCACAGAGTACATGCCTTGGAATTTTTATGTTTCCAAGTGCGGATAAAGAATCGGCAAACTTAGCCCAAGTCAAAGCAATATTTTCAGGAATAGGATCATCCCAGCCTAATTTCTCCAGCCAAAGCTGTTGCAATATAACCTTTGTTTGCATTACACATGGACTGAGCAAACCCAAGGGATCAATAAATTAGATAATATTGAACGTTTAGTTGGGCGATTGCTATCCAAAAGACCTGCTACCTAATTGCGAAAAACATTTTCGTCATCCGAGTCAGTCTAATTGATTTGGCTTTGACTGCAGTTTGTTTTATTTTATGTCTTTCGAATTGCGAAACTACAATAGTGTGTAACCAACTCCAGTCTGTGTCACGTGGTTTGGAGACAGTAAAGAGTGAACGAAAAGCGACTAAAAAGGCAAATATTCGAATTGTGAAACTATTTTGACAGCTGGAAGTTGGTTTGAAATCAACGAGGAGTCGTTTTTCAAACAGAAGGCAACGTCTTGCCCGTAATATTTTTTCATAGCAATTTGTTTGCGATTTTCTCATAAAATCTCTATAATTTTTACGAAATTTTGTAAGTGAACAGCTTCTTGATAAATTGTGAATGTGTGTAATAATAGATTTTTTAAGTGGGGCTGGAAAGATACCGTCTCTAAAACAGAGATTTGCAAGATGGGTTATAACTGGGACAACCTCCGTTCTTATATACTTTAAAAATCTTGTTGAGATATTGTCCCAGCCAGCGGCACTATCTGACTTTAGGTTCATCAAAATTTTATCCACTTCATTGAGGTCTGTGTCCAAGAGTACATATTCGTATAGTATATATTCGTCAGGTATGGCTTCTTCAAGTTATTGCTGGAAGAAGCCATACCTGACGAATGGTGCAACAGTTCACTGGTGCCCATCTTTAAAAACAAAGGTGATGTGCTGGAGTGCAACAACTATAGAGGAATAAAGCTAATGTCACATAGTATGAAGGCTTGGGAGAAAGTTATTGAAAGGCGACTAAGAGAAGAGAGTGAAATTTCGCAAAACCAATTCGGTTTTATGCCTGGTCGAGGAACAGCAGATGCCATCTGTGCTATCCGCCAGCTGTGCGAGAAATACAGAGGTGCGCATAAAAACTTGCACATGGTATTTGTTGACCTCGAAAAGGCATACGACCAAGTGCCTCGTGAAATTTTGTGGTGGACACTTAAGGAAAAATGTGTACCAGGGAAGTATGTGCAGTTGATTCGCGCGATGTACAGTCGATGCAGTACCCAAGTCCGGTCTACAGTGGGCACTACTGGCAGTTTCGATGTGGCTGTCGGCTTGCACCAGGGGTCTGCACTCAGCCCTTACCTCTTTGTGCTGATAATTAAAAAAAAATAAAATTAAATGATTTTTATTTCGGAATAAGTAATCCATAGAGTGTTAGTAACATAATATTAAAACAACTTACTATCTAGTGTTAGTACCAATCACCCTCCGCACAAACTGTTTTATAATTGGAGAACTGAAGCTCTCCGCTACAGTTCTCAAGATGCTGTTGCGACTGTCTCGAACTCTCCTCAGCAGCGAAGCTGTTTTTTTCCGCACAATCGCGTGAAACCCGTCGGTACGAGCTTGGGCAAACATATCTGACGCGCTGCAGTAGCGAGGAAGTCCCAACAGCATCCTGAACCCATTATTGTACTGGACGCACAGGACATCCAAAGATTTTTTGGTGTAACTGACCCATAGATTACTCGTGCACAAACTCTGGCAGTAAGCCTTGAAAATGGTGATCTTTACTAGGTCCGTACACCGAGCAAATCTACGGGTCAACATGTTACACCGGACTGCGAGTGCCCTGCGCTCCCTCTCTATATCTACATGGTCCCTAAGGTCGTCGGAAAGAACGTGACCTAAGTATTTAAAAGCGGATACCCTTTCAACTACTGACCCGCCTATAATTAGCTCGGGTCCCACTTCACGGCACTTGCCGCCGACCTCAAAGACCATGTATTTACATTTCTTCACATTGTAAATTAATCCATGTGCGGCAGCGTAGGCTTCACAAGTATTAAGCAATAATGGATGCTCTTTCTTCGGATATCCAGGAAGAGGCTCCCTGGTGTATGCTGTTCGCCGATGACATTGTGCTGGTTGCCGAGAGTGGCTTAGAGGTCCAGAGCAGATTGGAGGTGTGGTGGAAAAGATTGGAGACCGTTGGCCTGAGAGTAAGTCGGACCAAAACAGAGTATTTGTTTTGTGATTTTGGCGGTCTCTCCGGTCTTGTGCCCATGTCTCTTGCCGGAACGCCCTTACCGATCTGCTCCGACTTTCGGTACCTCGGGTCGCTTGTCCAAGGGGATGGCGAAGTAGACCGAGACATAACGCACCGGATCAACTCAGGATGGATGAAATGGCGACAGGATGGGAACAACTTGCGACCCACGGATGCCCCTCAAGTTGAAGGGGAAAATTTACAAGTCCGTGATAAGGCCTGTCGTACTTTATGGATCGGAATGCTGGACAGTGAAGAAGACGGATGAAAAAAAATTACATGCAGCGGAGATGAGAATGTTGAGATGGATGTGTGGAGTGACGAGAATGGATAAAGTGAGAAATGAGTATATAAGAGGAAGTTTGAAAGTGGCGCCAGTGACAGAATGGAAATCGTTTGTCTTGGTATGGGCATGTAATGAGGAGAGACGAAACGCATGTGACTAAAAGAGTGATGAATATATATGTTGATGGATGGAGAGGCAGAGGAAGGCCAAAGAAAAGATGGATGGATTGTGTGAGGAATGATATGAAAGAGAAGGGAGTGAATGATAGCGTGACGGTTGATAGGGGAGAATGGAAGAAGAAAACGTGTTGCGCCGACCCCAAGTAATATGGGATAAGGGCAGGAAGATGATGATATAAGTAAACTATATTCCTTGTTTTCAACCCCACAGGGGTGCAATTTTAAAAAATCGTTTGGGATATTTCCGTAACTTGACTGAAATATTATTTACACCAGTTTTAGAATTAAGCTCCGCAATAAAACCTGCCCTATAAAATTGACTACCCCTTTTTTTAAGGTCAAGCAAGTGCAAAGAGGAGTGCTACTAACATAGTCTTAAGCCTATTTTATTAACACAAGTTTTGTTTATATTCAGATATGTACGAGGGTCATTCAATAAATACTTAGCCTACAAAAAGTAAACGAAAATTTTGGAAAAGTGGCAATTTATTTTTCAACATAGTCTCCTTTTAGTTCGATACACTTAGCCCAGCGATGCTCCAACTTTTTTAACCCGTCCGAAAAATAGTTTTTGTCAAACTGCAAAATAGGCCTCCGTGGCGGCGGCGATGACCTCCTCATTCGATCCATATCTATTCCCGGCGAGTGATTTTTTCAGATTAGGAAACAGAAAGAAGTCACAAGGGGCCAAATCTGGAGAATACGGTGGATGGGGCAGCAATTCGTAGCGTAATTCGACCAATTTGGCCATGGCAACGGCAGACGTGTGAACCGGTGCGTTGTCGTGGTGAAACAGCACTTTTTTCTTCGCCAGATGGGGTCGTTTTTTCTTTAATTCGGCGTCGAATCGGCCCAATAAATCGGCATAGTAAAGCCCTGTAATTGTTTTACCCTTCTCGAGGTAATCGATGTAGATCACACCTTGTAAATCCCAGAAAACGGTGGCCATAACTTTTCCGGCCGATTTTACAGTTTTCGCCTTCTTTGGAGCACGTTCCCCGGTCTGGATCCATTGTTTTGATTGCTCCTTGGTCTCTGGTGTGTACCAGTGGATCCAGGTTTCATCAACGGTCACAAAACGACGCAAAAACTCCGCTGGATTCCGCTTAAACAGCGCCAAACACGTCTCCGATGTGGTCTCACGGTTGCGCTTGTTTTCTGGTGTGAGTAAACGCGGCACCCATCGCGCCGACAGCTTTCTCATGCCGAGTTCCTCATGAAGAATATGATGCACTGTTCCTTCTGAAATGCCTACAGTCTCAGCTAGCTCCCGAACCTTCAATCGGCGATCTGCCAATACGAGATCATGGATTTTTTTAATGTTTTCCTCCGTAGCAGCTGTTTTCGGTGCACCTGGACGTGGTTCATCAAAATCCGACGTACGGCCACGTGCAAACTCGTTGAACCAATTCTTGACGGTGGCCATCGATGGAGAAGAGTCACCGTACACAGCATCCAAGCGCTCTTTGATTTCGATGCGCGTTTTCCCTTCCAAAAATAGGAATCGAAACACCGAACGATATTGCTCTTTTTCCATTTTTGTAAAACCGATCGACACGTTCGCTTCCATAAGTTGTCAAATTAAAACAAATGAAGGGATTGGAATGAAAGGGAAACGCCTATTCTTGGCCATGTTTTGCCCATCAATGTGACAAATACAAAAAAATACCCATTTAGTAACTAAAATATTGCTAGTACTTATTTGTATTGAAACCTCCGGAATTATAAGCCGATTTAATCAAGAAACTCAATCGTATTTACACTTCCGGTCGTTGGTCAAACCTGTCAAAGTAGGGATGACAACATTTACTGAAAAAACGATACACTAAAACCGGTTATCAAAAATACGTATTTAGGAAAATCTATTTTTGACATTATATAGTTGTTTCGCTTTTATTTTCTTTAGAGACAAAAAAAATGTTTGTTTATTTTCGGGCTTCTAAATACGATCCATTTAACCGATTCCGTGTTTCAAGTTTTACAAAACTATAGATTTTTCGATAAATCGATTTCTTAAAGACATCCCTACGTCAATAATAATCGTAATTGACAACTGATTGACATTGACATTTCACATTTTGTTTGGTGCTGTTTTCTTGCGACTCGTGATTTT
The DNA here is from genome assembly GCA_946251885.1 of Cosmia pyralina. Classification (NCBI taxonomy): domain Eukaryota; kingdom Metazoa; phylum Arthropoda; class Insecta; order Lepidoptera; family Noctuidae; genus Cosmia; species Cosmia pyralina. The sequence goes on along the minus strand of OX276349.1, from coordinate 547,907 downwards.
TTTCTCTACTGCGTTTTTCTATTTAATATTCCGACGACTTTGATTACGATTATGGACCCTGTAACCACTTCCGATGACGACCTTGGCTTTATATTGGATTCTGTACCCGCCTCTCTCGACGACACCGGCTTGCCAATGGATACCGTACCTGTTTCTCACGAAGGACCTGACGCGAATATGGAACCTGGGTTCTTGGGCTGGGCAAGGTTTCAATCAAATATAAATCCCCCAGCCCAATTTCTAGATGAAGTGCTCGTCATATATTTAAATGAGAACGAATAAAAAATCGGAAATCTTTAAGTAAGTACTTTTGTCTTTTATTAACCTTGAATTTTTATACTTTGATTTTTAAAAGTCCAACCGAGTTCTATGTAATAGATAGTGTTTGTATCTTTATCTATGATGTCAACCGTAATGCCTCTAATTTGTTTCTTTCGTGGGCGTCACTTGGCCAAAACCTCTTTATCAAATGGGCATTTCCCTTTGAAAAAAGAAAAAAAAAGAAGTTGCTACACTGTGGTAAAACTCTTTTGAAACTACAGCGCCCTCTGGCGATGAGGCTAGGTACTTATTGAATGCACCTCGTATGTTTAGGTTAAGGTATTTGTCTATGGGCCAGTGTCGCTTGAAATAAATGGTTTATTTATTATTATTATTTTCAACCCCTTACCTAGGGGTAGGTTTTAGAAAAACCCTGTTACACGTTATTCTGTATTTTTTGTCTCAAGTATAGGTAAATAATACTGAGTTTCGAGCTGTGGTTTCGAGTTAATCTGACCGCGCGTTAAAATTCCCCTATACAAACTTTGACACCCCCCCCCCCCCCAATCCCTCCTTAGGGGGTAGTTAGGTAAACTAAAAATTACAAACTTTATAATTTCTTAGATGGGCGATTCTCCACTAAGTGGAAAATCGATGTCCCAAGCAATTTTTATGGATGATAATAGGTTGTTAATTGCCAAGTTCTAATTTAAAAACGCTAGTTTATCACCTATTTTTGCCAAGATATTAAAAATATGTTAAACATTTTTTGAAAATATTAATTTAAATGCCTTTCAAACGTCTTAAAACACAGTCCCCTGTCGTGTCCCATTACCAGAATGACAAGTTAAACAACAAATAGTTAATTTCAGGATTAAATAAACCTTAATTTAAAAGTCGGATGTTAAAATAGATAAGAATAAATTTGTTTAGTACTTAACATAAAACTTTATTCATAAATAAATTTTAATTAATAAAAAAATTAAACTTGTAAAGAAATAAGATACATTTGTTTAGTTTAACAGTCCCCTGTCCTTTTATAGCACAGGGAACTGTTTTTACACCAGGGGGCTGTTTTACCTTCTGGAGTTGATCTTAAACATATTTTGTTGGCTTCTGGAACTGACAATATGATTGTATGCTATTGGTTTTAGATTATGCTCCGGCTTCATCATGCCGTCTAAAAAGAAGCCAAAAACTAAGGCAGAAACATTAGAACAGAAACGGATCGCAGAACGACTACATACCACTAAAGCCAGAATCCCTGTGGCAGTGCAAACGACTGTTTAGCAGGAATTGGGGGATTAGCCCCAAGCTCAGTTACTGGCAATACACCACAGTCATCCGACCAATAATCACATACGGCTCACTAGTCTGGGTAGCAGTGGTAGCCCAGGACAGACCTGAGCACAGCCCGAAGAGATCTCGAAAAGCTGCAACGGTTCGCTTGTGTAGCAATTACTAGCTGCATGAGAACTACACCAACGGCCTCTCTACAAGCAATGCTTGGACTGCCGCTTCTACACCTCATCGTGCGAGAAGAGGCGGCCCTGGCTGCCTTTAGGCTCAATATAACAGGAACCCTGAGCAAAGACTAAGAGTCAAGCTCATACGCATAAAAGAGGATCAAACGACAATCAATGATGGCATCACCATGCAACAGAGCCCCACTTTCAAAAGCAGTACAAAATAATACTCACGTAAACATATCCAGCCCGCTGGGAATGTTCAACACTGTCTACCAGGCAGTGTGTGGGCATCATACAAGCGGCTTACGCCATAGAAGCTAGGGGAGTTACGGATACTCATATACGTATACTCTACTCCAATCCTTGGAGAAAAAATACATCACCTCGAGACCAACACTAAAACGTCACAATGCACTAGAATGAGTAACGGTATCTAACCGCAACACAGTGACACTGCAATGGATAAAAGGACACAGCGATCACCAGGATCACTGGGTAACGACGCAGCTGACGAACTAACTAGGAGAGAGCATCCAGCACGTCAGTCTGTGGACCTGAATCAATGTACCCATCCCCTTCAACCAGCTACGCAGGTGGCTACAAGAGTTCAACCTTACAAAAGCGGAGAGTTGGTGGTCCTCGACACCGGACTGTAGGCAGTCTGCAGGGAGGCTATGCCATCTCTTGATGGTAGGCTAACCAGACGTTTATTACGCCTGGACAGGAACGGCCTGCGCCTGGTGACGGGGACCATCACAGTACACTGCTCACTAAACAAACACTTCCACACAATAGGAATAACGGACAGTTCTCTTGTGTACGGCTTGCATGGAGGCTGAGGAAACCTTCGTGATTAATCAGTGAGTGAGTGAATGAATGTATGAATGACCTTTCGCTTTTATATACAGGGTTTTTGGTAAAACACCAGCAACCTCACTCATCACTATGAACAACTTTTACTATGGGACCAAACCTAAAAACGAAACATGAAAAAAAAAAAAAAAACTACTTACTCCCTACATTTTGACGAGTTTGATATACAGGGTGTTTGGTAGATGGGTGCAAAGCCTGAAGGGGGTGATATCTTAGACCATTTAGAACTTATTAAGCTAAACTTGTCTTAGACGAAGTCTGTTCCTTGTATTTTTTTTTGAAACTCTAGGTTTTTAACAATAATACCCATTTTTTTTCAATAAATGGTTAATAGTGTCCAGTTAAAGCTGTTATGTTATTATTTTTTATTTATGTAATGTGTGATTACTCAAACAAAATTATTCCCAAGCATCTGTGTCATCAGAGAAACATTCTACGTAATATTCAAGTTTAAGAAACTTTTAAAAATCAAGAAAATGTTTTGTTTACGGCATAATAAAAAAAATATCCTGAGTTGTTCAAATCTTTTTAAAAACATGCTTGGTTATTGCCCTTTCTTTTGAGGTACTATTTACGCAGATGTCTCATCAACTCTTGGAATTAGGATGTACAAAGCAAATTGAGGTCGAATATTTAATTTTTAAACAGACCAAAATAATGCAACATTTTTGCTAATGCACTATTGTTTTTTGTTAGAACTGATAACTGATTCATTCTTAGAATTATGGTGCACGTACAACTTCTGGGAACTCGCATAACAAAAGCCGCCGCGCGACGATAGCAAACATGCCCTTCTTTCGACTCTCGGTTAGCGTCTACTGAACTGCTATTATTCAATAGAAAAATCAGCTTAGTTGCTGAGGATGTAAAGTCGTTATTTATTTACACTAATACTAGTACCCGAATAGTCGGGTGGACTCGTCACATCTTCGGACCATCAGTTAGTCAAGTAACGACTGCCCTTGTGACTAGACATTTTAATTGCAAATTCGTGTTTACACAATTCACCGCATGAAGTTGTGCGCTCCTTCACGTGTTGATTTTGGAGGTGTTTAAGGTATTGAGCCTAGCCCTAGCTGTGAGCTCCTTCACTGATTTTGGACTTTTATTTGTGTGATCAATCGACTATGGCTACTTTTTCGAATGAAGAATATGCGGATATCGTCTTCATGTATGGCAGAGCTGACGGTAACGGATCTTTGGCGCGACGGATGTACCAAGAGAGATATCCGAATCGCAGATTACCTAATGTCAGAGTGTTTTACAACACATTTCGTCGGCTTTCTGATGTTGGAATCCATCACGCGGAATCTGGACTCAACCCGGGAAGACATCACGCAAGTATCGAGGAAGACATTATTGCAGCTTTTGATGCAGATCCTACTACGAGCGTCAGAGTAGTAGCTCGAAACCTCAACATTTCGGTATGGAAGGTGTGGAATACGATGCATCGAGAAAACAAATATCCTTTCCACGGCACGGGTGTACAAGGTTTGGAAAATGAAGATCCCCCACGAAGGATTCAGTTCTGTCGCTTTTTGTTAAATAGTGACATTGAAGATGCATGGTTTTTAAAATCCATATTGTGGACCGATGAGTCAAAATTTTCGAAAGAAGGAATTACCAATTTTCATAATCTTCATCGATGGACCGACAAGGAGAGCAATCCACACTGGAAGAAGCAAGTGTCGTTCCAAAGGAAATTTTCAGAACGTGTGGGCAGGAGTAATCGGCCGAACGTTGATTGGTCCCCACTTCCAACCCAAATTTAAATGGAGAAAATTACCTGGAATTCCTCCAAAACTATCTCCCAGAGCTTCTGGACGAGACCGAAATACCAATATTGGCAATGAGAAGACCACTGATTTTTCAACAAGATGGTTGTCCAGCACATTGGACCCTAAACGTGAGAGAACATTTAAATAATTGTTTTCCAGAGAGCTGGATTGGCAGAGACGGGCCCATCCCTTGGCCACCTCGATCACCCGATTTAACTCATTATTACATATATAGTTCTTGCTCTTGTTTCATGTTTATTATTGTATAAGTATATATATATATATATAAATTTATTAATGTATGTATATGTTGTATATGTATATGGTACACCACGGACTACCTACAGAATTGTCTCTCCTTGTCCCCATACTCCATCCAAAGGTTGTCTGTAAAAGATCGCTTTTAGCGATAAGACCGCCCATTGTGTCACTCGTATGTAAAATTTCAACATTGTAAAATTGTAACAGTAATTTAAATGGTGTGCATAATAAAGAGTATTCTATTCTATTCTATTCTATTCTAACTCCTCTGGATTTTTTCGTTTGGGGACGGGCCAAGGAGCTTGTCTACACGCACGTTGAAATTTCAACTAGAGAAGAATTAATAGAAAGAATCCAAACGGCTTTTCAAGTCATGAAGCAGGAGATGAAATTAAAAATCACGACTACAGAAGTGAGAAGACGGGCACGTGCTTGTATAAGAAACCGCGGTCAACATTTTGAACATGAACAATAAATTATTTTAACAAAAATGTTGTTTTATTGATCTGTTCGAAAATAACAATTTTCATACTCAATTTGCTTTGTACATCCTAATTCCAAGAGTTGATGAGACATCTGCGTAAATAGTACCACAAAAGAAAGGGCACTAACCAAGCATGTTTTCAAAAAGGTTTGAACAACTGAGGCTATTTTTTTATTTTTTTTATTATGCCGTAAACAAAACATTTTCTTGATTTTTAAAAGTTTCTTAAACTTGAATATTACGTAGAATGTTTCTCTGATGACACAGATGCTTGGGAATAATTTTGTTTGAGTAATCACACATTACATAAATAAAAAATAAATAAAAAATAATAACATAACAGCTTTTACTGGACACTATTAACGATTAATTGAAAAAAAATGGGTATTATTGTTAAAAACCTTAGAGTTTCAAAAAAAAATACAAGGAACAGACTTCGTCTAAGACAAGTTTAGCTTAATAAGTTCTAAATGGTCTAAGATATCACCACCTTCAGGCTTTGCACCCATCTACCAAACACCCTGTATAATACTTAGATAATTGTACTGAACAGCCAATTTTTTTCACGATTTCAGATTTGGTCCCATAGCAAAAGTTGTTCATAAAGATGAGTACAATGATTCCTTAAGAGGTTGCTGGTGTTTTACCAATAACCCTGTATATAGATTAGGTAATTAAAGTTACATGCATACAATGTAAGTACTGTATCTCCAGCATTTCAAAGCAGATATTGATGATTCTTCTTTTCGTTCATCTTGGGCTTACCTAGTTAACTGGATGCATATTTAACTAAAAATGGAAAAATAAATTTACTTTAAAAAAAGTTAAAACTGACTTCAAATAAAATAACTTTCATAAGAAACTTAACTGCTTCCGAAGTCGGTGTCTTCCATTCTTCAATGCACCTTAGCTTGGCACCGACTTCAGAAGCTGTTAAGTTTTTTTATGAAAGTTATTGTATGTGTTTTACGTTTTTAAAGTCGGTTTTTACTTCTTTTAAAGTAAATTTATATGTCTAAGGCTTATAATTATGCATAGAAACACAAATTATTACATAAGGATTTATTTAAATGAATGAATTATTTTCTAATAGACCTGATAGATCATGCAGCATGAGCTGCCAACTACATGATCCAGTATGATTTACATTGATAATCTTTGCCTAGTTTGACCTTATCACTGAAGTCCACTATGTTCCAGAATGATGGGAGCTGTAAACAGAAATATTCCAACATAGTTACACATACATAACCAACATTAATTTCTTGTAAATGCACTCAGACTATTTTAGTTCAAGACCAACCTTGTATTGATAAGAACCATGAAAATAAATAACCATTGAAGTTAGGAGCCCTGGCATCTAATGTTAGGAGCCCTGGCATCTTATTTTAGGAGCCCTGGCATCTAATGTTAGAAGCCCCGGCCTCTAATGGATCTCACCAAATCAAAACTGAATGTAACTGAAGGTAAAGTTTCAATTAAATTCACTAAAATATTATGGTTTATTATATTACTGTTATAACCTTTACGGCATTTATCAAGGCTTAAATTTTATACGGATGCTCAGCTTTGAATTCAATTCGTAGATTTCTTAAAATTAAAAATGCTTATGACTGAGTATCCTCTAAGTACCTAAGAATGTAAGTTACATTTAAGTGCTATACTACTGCCTATTACATTTTGATTAGATTAGTTGAGAACGAGTAACTACTAAGCTAAAGTGAACAAATATGGATCAAATACTGTAATTAACATTTTCGTTTTTTATCTTACCCACTCTGATAGCAGCACATAATATGGCAAAGGTAATCACGCTGCTAACGGTGTTCTCACGCGCCAAGCGCTTCTCTTCCATGGGATCAACTCTTTCCCCATAAGGTAGACGGAACATGATTGTACAAATATATTCAAGATCAAAGATATTGTCATAAATAATTTAGTCTTTAGGTTATGTTACCAGCTAGGTAACCAATTTTAGTCAATTTTCAATTTTGACGATTTTGACAATGCTGTTTCTGACAGCTGACTTATGATTCCATAGCAGATTGCCAGGTGTGAATATTATTGTTCCCCAACTTTTAGCTTTTGGCTTGATGATCATTCAGTACCTACCCGAGGTACGTCAAGTTGATAACTGTTAAATTCTTTCTAAAAACTCGGTAAGTTTATTTTATTTTATTTGTGAAATTATTTAACTAGATACACAATATGCTATAAGTAAATGTACACTCCTACCAACTTATCTGTGAAATGGCGAAAATAGGAACTACGGCCGTCATGTTGAAATTGTCTTCGATTGTGCCGTCGCAATCCGACGCATGTCATTCGATTGTGTCGACGCATCGACGGTGGCGTCCTCTTTCAGTTCACAGATAAGTTGGTAGGACTGATACAATCCACTACGTTTCCACTCATGTTGCTAGCTTATAAAAGACACAGTTTTGGTAAAATTAAGCAAAATCAATATCTAACAAAAATACAATTATTTCGTAATTTAAATCTAAAAACCAAATAGTTAATACATACTTAAATAATACATAGTAATTAAAATTTATGAGCAAGGCGCTTAATAATTTGTTCTGTGTGTGTTACCTATGAAATTGCCGTTCTGCAGTACTGGCCATTTCGAATCAAAATAATTTTTGTTTGGCTAAGAATTCTAATTTCAAATTAATTTTATTTTAAAAACATGGTTTTTTTTCCAAAAGTAGTCATTTGTTTATTGATTAGTGTTACATTTTCATCGCATTTCAATCTTTTTCGTCATCATGGATACGTTAAAAATTCGAGTAATTATGGAATATGAGTACCGTCGCGGCAGCAACGCGGCACAAGCGGCACGCAACATCAACGACGTTTACGGAGCTAACACTACAAACCAACGCACCACTTGTTATTGGTTTGCTAGCTTCCGTTCTGGAAATTTCGACCTGAAAAATGAACCTCGCGGTCGTCCGAAGACTTTGGTCGACAATGACGAATTAAAGGCGATTGAGGAAGCAGAGGCCTTAGTGTGAGTTTTTATACCTACTCGATCACGTTAATGTAAACGTCAATTTGTACTGAAACTGAATAAGCGCCGTCTGGTGACTATAATGGGAAACACAATTATTCCATACAAATTGACGTAAGGTAACGTTAACGTAAACGCCATCGAGTAAGTATAAAAACTCGCACTAAGCCCTCTGATGATACACAATCTACGGCTGAATTAGCAGCAGCTTTCGACGTTAGCGTCAAAACAATATTGGTCCATTTGCGTCAAATTGGCAAGGTAAAAAAGCTTGACAAATGAGTGCCCCATGAACTCAATGGACGCCAGCGCGAAGTAAGCGTCGAGACGTGCCTTGCACTGCTCAACAGACACACAAATGAAGGAATTTTGAACCGCATTGTTACCTGCGATGAAAAATGGATTCTGTTTGATAACCGCAAGCTCTCAGCAAGTTGGTTGGATCCTGGTTCAGCACCTAAACAATGCCCTAAACGAAAACGTACCCCTAGAAAAGTGATGGTCACTGTTTGGTGGTCTAGCGCCGGTGTGATTCATCACAGCTTCTTACCAAACGGGGTGAGCATTACTTCAGATGTGTACTGTGAAGAACTGAACACAATGATGAAGAAGCTGGCACATCTCCAACCAGCATTGGTCAATCGCTCGTCTCCGCTGCTCCTGCACGACAACGCGCGACCTCATACTGCACAGCAGACGGTCTCCAAGTTGCAAGAACTGGGGTTGGAAGCTCTCCGTCATCCGCCCTACTCACCAGACCTTGCGCCTACAGACTACTACTTTTTCCAGAATTTGGATAACTTCTTGGCGGGAAAAAAATTCAATACCCGAGAGGCAGTACAAAATGCTTTTGAAGAATTTGTTGCCTCCCGTCCAGCTGATTTCTTTAAGAAGGGCATCAATAAACTGCCACTGCGTTGGCAAAGATGCATTGATTGCATGGGTGATTACTTCGATTAATACAAATAAAAAATGCATGAAAAAAATTCGTTTAAATTTTTTCATACAAAACGGCAATTTCATAGGTAACCTATTATATTAAGGTTTTTATTAGATTACTAGCTTTTGCCAGCGGCTTTGCCCGCGTATATGTCGGAAATTATCTCACGGGAACATTCTACCGGGATGAAAAGTATCCTAGTAAACTATCTGTATACTAAATTTTATCCAAATCCATGCAGCCGTTTTTGCGTGATTGGGTAACAAACATCCAAACGTCCAAACATACAAACTTTCACATTTATAATATTATTAGGATATTAAGGTTGTTAGGTTATCTTATAATTTATATAGATTATATATTTTATAGTTTTGTAGTGTGTGTACTTTAATTTTTATTAGTAGGTACATGTTATAAATCCTACTAAAATAAATAAGTACCTACGTAGGTACCTATTTTATTAACTAATTTGCATGCCCTAAACAGGCAAAATATGGACTGTGCTTACACCACCTATTTGTTGTTTTTTATTTTGTTTCTTAATGTACGAGGGGGCATTTTTAAGTTCGCGGAATGGGGGGGAGGGGATAACAATTAGTCCTTATCGGGATGGCCACAACTTCAGCCACTCAATATTAGTATAAATACCAGGTTTTATCTTAATTTGATCATTTATTCTCACCGACCCTGATGATCCCATAACCCTCCTTCAGGAGAGTAGCAAGGCCACCAGTACGGTTTGCAAACGCAAACCACCTAGGAATACATTCCGACCTCGCCGCCGAGGTCGCAATCGTAACCCAAAGTGTCACAATCGGCTGGAAAAATCATGGCAGTGGCATGCAGTGTTTTGGGATTCAGAAGGGATCCTGTTGACCGATTATAAAGATAAAGGCGTTTCTATAACCAGAGAATACTATGCTTCTATTCTCGAGAGGTTGAAAGAAAGCATTTGAAATAAATTAATATCATTATGCAAGAATGTATTTATTGACGTAGTAACTATGTAAACAAGTAAGTAACAAAACAATGTCACAACCATAGAGCCGGGTATATAGCATTCGTCCACATCCTAATAAGCTACGACATCTCCTCGATAAGTCGTCGTGGCTTCCTGGTGGTGCGCCCACTGCGCCTTGCTGGTGCTCCCTGCAAGACAGCCGTGGCCAGTGGGAGACCTGGTGTCTCGGCATTGGCTTGTCGTGGAGTGACCGCTTGATTATGTGTGCCTGATGAACTTGGAACGATGTGCTCCATCACATTTGGATTTATATCAGGCGAGTCTTGAGTAGCCTGGCAGGAGGACCAAATTGATGGTTGGGTTAGTTGAGGCGTTGGGTGAGGTGACTCTGGCTGATTGCTAAGTGTGGGTGATGGTGATCGCTGTCTGATAGGTGTGGAAAAAGTTAGTTAATGAGGCGTAGGTGTGGATGGAGGCAAAGGGCGAGAATGAGGTGTAGACAGAGGTGTTAGAGGGTGTCCAACAGGTGTTGACGAAGGTAATGGAGGAAGATCAGTAACAACTGGACTGATTGGATCGGCTAAGCGGAAACGCACATGATCTGCATGATATCTCCTCTCTACACCGTCTGAAGTGTTTACAGCGTAAGAATATCTGTGCGTACGCCTTGATATTGTAGCAGGTACCCATCGTAATCCGTCTCGGGTGCGAACAAAAACGCTGTCACCTGCTTTAAAAGATGGGGTTAGCTTCTCAGACTCAATGTTTGCCTGTATCTGTTTGTGTTGCAGAGTTCTTTTAGGGTTAGGCCGCGCGTTGTCCAGAGCACAATGCAACCGACGCCCAAACAAAATTTCACCTGGGCTCTTACCGGTGGTACTATGAGGTGTTATACGGTACGAAAATAGAAAGTTTTCTAGTACGAACCAGGCGTTCTGCTAAGCCATTAGTCCTCGGGTGATATGGAGATGACTTAATATGTAGGATACCCTTGTCTCTGCAATAATTTTGGAATTCCCGGGAGGTAAACTGTGTCCCGTTATCCGACACCAAGAATTGTGGAAAACCAAACGTTGTAAATATAGAGTCTAACTCTTCACACAATTTGTTTGTAGTTATTTGGTTCATGGGCTTGATCTCAATCCATTTTGAGAGTGCATCTGCTAGAACAAACCAGTATTTTCCTTCAAATGGTCCCGCAAAATCGACATGAAGTCTTTCCCATGGGTTGTCAGGGACGGACCAGGAGTATACAGGCAATTCAGAGTTATTTGGTCGGTTTTCTTGGCATTTACGACAGTATTTGATGTACTCTTCAATATCATCGTCGATCGATGGCCACCATACGTAAAAACGTGCGAGTGCTTTCATTGCACAAGTTCCTGGGTGTCCTGTGTGCAGGTATTTCAATGTAGTCTTCCTGAGCGTATTCGGAATAACTATTCGACCCTGCCACATCAAAATCTTATTTTCGATGGACAATTCGGTGCGTTTCCGAGCATAAGGTTTTAAAGTGTCTGAATATGAATTTTCCCGCCAACCTGTCTTAATGTTTTCCGATATTTGTTTGAAAATAGGATCATTCCTTGACGCATCCCTTATTATTTCTTCTGTCAACGCTATATCTAAAACACTGTTATGTTTAAGTTGAGCTATTATTCTGTGTACTGTCAATTCTACACGGGACGGTCTCTCATCAGGATTGGGCATCCTGGAAAGGTAATCAGCTATAAAATTAAGTTGTCCTTTTGTGAAGACGATGTCATAGTCATAGCTACCAATGATCAAAGCCCAACGTACTAAGCGATTATTAACAAGCTTCGGTAAATTGCGCTGTGGGCCTAGTACGTGAATCAAAGGTTTATGGTCAGTGACGAGTGTGAATTTTGTGCCACGTAAGTATTGGTCAAATTTTTTGATGCCGAAAAATATGGCTAATGCTTCTCGATCAATAACTGAATATTTAGTTTCTGCTGATCTCAGCTTTCTTGATGCAAAAACGATAGGTTGAATTTGATCATTCGCTTTATGAAATAATACTGCACCCACGCCCTTTTCCGCGGCGTCACACGCTAAAAACAACGGACGCTTCTCATCAAAGGCCACAAGTGGTTTTGATTCACAAATCAGCATTTTAGTCTTTTCAAACGCTGTATTTTCTTTATCTGTCCATCGCCACTTTTGGCGCGCGCCAGTTAGTGTATGCAGATCCGCGCAGACGCTGTGCAGGTGAGGTATGAATTTCTCGTAGAAATTTACGAGGCCAAGGAATGACCGCAGTTCTTGAGCGTTAGTAGGCGGTGTCGCTTTTATTATTGCTTCAATCTTCGATTTAGTTGGTCGTATTCCTTCCTTGCTGATTGTGTGTCCCAGGTATTCGATATCTGTTTGGAAGAATGAGCATTTTGCTAAGTTGACTTTTAAGCCAGCCCGTTGTAATTTGTCTAACACATTATACAGTGTTTCGAGATGTTCAGCGTCATCCTTCCCTGTTAAGGCGATATCATCGAAGTAAATCGCTACGTTTGGTATACCACCGAGTAGTTCATCAAGGTAGTGCTGAAAAATCGAGGGTGCTGTTGATATTCCAAAAGGCATCCTATTGTATTGGTAATATCCTTTGTGAGTAGATATTGTCAGGTACTTTTTCGACTCTGGGGCAATCTCAAATTGCAAGTACGCATCTTTTAAGTCGATTTTTGAAAACTTAACTCCGTTTGCAAGGTTTTGACGTAACTGGTCAAATAGTGGAACTGGATGAGCGTGTGTTACCATGGCAGAGTTAATAGTGCTGCGAAAGTCACCGCAAATTCTGATTTGGCCATTTGTTTTGACCACGTTGACTGTGGGTGTTGCCCATTCCAAAGGGGTCATATTTGGATCAACATTGGTAACTATTCCCTCGTCCACTAAACGCTGAAGTTCTCTTTCTATGTTTTTGCCCATAGCGAACTTAACGGGTCGGGCAGGGATATGTTTAGGTACGGTACCATGTTTAATATGGATGTTAACGGCGTAATTTTTAACTTTTCCTAGTTTGTTGTCAAAAAGAGGCGAGAAAGTGTCTAATACCTGTTTAAGTGTTCTGGTATCTCGTTGAGTAGGCTTAACCGAATAAACGGGTTCTGGAAACGTCATGTCGTACATCTCGCTCCACTGGAGACCAAAAAGCATGGGGTTGGCGTCTTCCATAACTACAACGGGCAAAATTTTCTGTCTTCCAAGGATTTCAACTGTTACGTTTGTAAGTCCTTTTGGTTTGAGTTTGAGGTTCCCATAGGCACGTAGTTTTGGTGCCTTTGTTAAAGGGGGTGCTCCAATACGTTTCCAAAATTCTGTGCTAATGATGGAGTATACTGATCCCGGGTCCCAGTCTAACGTACATCTGACACCGTTGAGTGTGATGTCAATGCGCTTGCTGTCTTTGTTCCTTTTGCGTTCAATTTTGTAGACATCGTCACTATTGTATGAGCTTGAAGAAGATTCTGATAAACACTCGTCGCTGTCAGTGTTTCTAATTTTATGTAATTTGTTTTCGTTTTTTATTGCTCGTTTCTTCTTGGTGCTCGTCAAATATGCTCTCCCAGTCTTGATACAGCAATCTTCAAAATGCCCTTGCGTTTGACATTCTTTGCAAGTATGGTCTTTTGCCTTATCGCTCATCTTATGCCTGTCATATGCACCACATCGACGGCACTGATCTAGACCAATCCTGCGTAAAAACGTATTCTGTTTGTTGTGATGCACCATCTTGGTTTTTGCTCTGACTTTGTTTGTGGCAGCAGGTAAACCGACGTAAATGTCACCCTCAGCAAGCTCTCTAGACTGAGCTACTGCAAAGAATTTGGCAAATGTAACTTCCACAGTCTTTCCATCGCAATGTTCTTGTAGGTCGGGCCATTTCTGTTTCAGATCCACTTCTAGCTGCGGGTGGTTTATGCCGGTCGCAAATCGATCACGCAACATTCGTTCGAACAAGTCGTCCTTGTAGCCACAGTCGGTGGCGATTTTTTTTAGCCTGTTAGCGTAGTGTTCTATAGTCTCATTGCTGTCTCTTACGCAATTCCAAAACTCAGTTAAAGCTTTGAATTTTGTTGTTTTAGGTCGATGTAAGTCGAGTAGTTTAAACTTTACGTCTTTGTATAGACTGTTTTCAAAATCTGGTATGAGTGCTACTTTCAGATCGTGGAAAACTTCTGGAGTTAAGCAAGAGAATAAGAGTTCTTTTCTGATATCGTCTTCGCTTACGTTCCAGATATCGCATTTTTTTTCAAAAAAAATCTAGAAAATATTCTACCGACGTAGTGGTAGGGTTAAACGTATCGCACTTGAAATTTTTAATAATTGTGAGTTTGTTACAGTTGGTGTTCGCCGAGCTGGTAGATTCCGTACCAGGTGTTGCTGGTGTGGGGGCCGCCGCTGTCGGTCGCTGTTGTTGTAACACGAGTTGTTGCAAAACGTCTGATATTTGCTGTTGTTGCTGCCGTTGTATTTGTAAAAATTCTTTAAATTGTTCCGCGTTCATTTTTACTACTTAATCCTCGTCGCCAATGAAATAAATTAATATCATTATGCAAGAATGTATTTATTGACGTAGTAACTATGTAAACAAGTAAGTAACAAAACAATGTCACAACCATAGAGCCGGGTATATAGCAGCATTAAAGAAAAAGGAGGGGTAAATTGACCAAAGGTGTCCTTCTTCTTCACGACAACGCGCCTGTTCACAAGAGCCGTGTTGCGTTGGCTGCCCTGCATAAGGTGGGCTTCGATATTTTAGACCATCCACCCTACAGCCCAGACCTGGCTCCCAGTGATTATTACCTCTTCCCAAAACTGAAAAAAGAACTTCGTGGGAAGAAATTTTCAACTGATGAAGAAGTGAAGGACGTGGTTTCAGCTTATTTTTCGGACAAAGACAAAGCATTTTTTTATGAAGGTATACATAAGCTAATTGAAAGATCTGAAAAATGTATAAGGGTAGCAGGTGAATATATTGAAAAAGAAAAATAATTTAGTATTTTTATTTTCACTTCTCACCCTCCATTCCGCGAACGTAAAAATGTACCTACGTATGTTATATTAGTAGTTTATAACTTATACGTGTAGTATAATACTGTTAGTATAAGTTGGTCAATTAAATAAATAAATAAAAAAAATTACATCTGGTAAAACCGTTATTTTCTGCAAATAAATTATTCTTATTCTTATTCTCTAAATGTATGTTTAGATAGGGCAAAACGATATCATAACAGATGGAATGGAGGGAGGTCATCAGGTAGACGTGATTTATACCGACTACAGTAAATGTTTTGACAGGATAGATCATCGTGTGCTTCAACAGAAGTTGTTGTCTGTTGGAATACACGGTGATTTGTTTCGATGGTTTTCGTCATATATAGAAAATAGATCACAGGTTGTCGTGTTACGGGGATATACATCTCGATGGAGTTCTATCCCATCAGGAGTACCTCAAGGTTCGATCTTGGGTCCTTTATTATTTATTATATTTATTTCTGACATTAAAACCTGTTTTAAAAACGCACATATCCTTTTATACGCAGATGATATGAAGATACTTAAATCGGTGCGTACGTTATCTGATGCAGAGCAACTCCAGTCCGATCTGGACAGGTTTGTGGAATATTGCAGGCATAATAAACTGCAGCTTAATGTGTCAAAATGTTTTCACGTACCGTTTACACGGCAAAGGCGTTTAATTGATTCTGCGTATAAATTAGATGGTAACTATATCAATAAACTGTATAGTGTTAGAGATCTAGGCGTGATACACGACAGTAAACTAATTTTTGACGAACATGTAGAATCCATCGTAAAGAAAGCCTCCAAAGCCATGGGATTCATAATGCGAACTTGTTCTGACTTTCATTCTCTAAAACCAGTAAAGGTACTTTACTGTTCTTATGTGCGCAGTACTCTTGAGTATGCCTCCCAAGTATGGAACCCCCAATATGAGTTGTATAAATCTCGTATTGAATTAGTTCAGAGGAAATTTATGAGATACCTAGATTTCAAGGCACAGCAGTTTTCAGACGGCTATGCACACCGGTGTAAGCGTTATCACTTTCTACCATTAGAATTAAGGCGTAATATTAATGACATCTGTTTTCTTGTAAAAATTGCAAATGGATCTATAGATTGTCCCGATTTACTTAGTAAAATTTATCTTCGCACCAATCAAAATAATCTAAGATTACGACCATTACTGCAGGTACCGTTTACAAAAACAAATTATAGGCGTAACGCTTTTTGTATACGCAGTGCAATATTATTTAACAACCTGCCATCGTATTTAGAAGTCGATTTATTTTGCACGAGTCCGTCAAGAATCAGGAAAGTCTTGGGTGAGGAATTCTTTAATGGGTCATTGCCCCATTGAAGAGTTCTTTACTCGGGATTTCGCTTTTTATTATTTCAGGATTTCAGGGTTTATCATGGCATACCTGCCTAATTTCCATAACTCTTCTTTTATTTCTTCTTTGATCTTCTTTTTATAACACTGTATTTTAAATGTGGAAGCTTGTAATTAGCGATTGTCAGTTGTTATTTATTGTTACTATTTACGTGTATTAGTCTGTAAGCTTTCCTAATATTGTAAAAATAAAAATAAATAAAATAAAATAAATAAAATAAATAAAAATAAAATAAAAATAAAACATCTATATCACTATACTCTTTGCGATTGTGAAGTGGAAGAGTAACAGTGTTAAGGCGCGGACTGATTACGATTTTAAACGGCACACAACCACGTAATCTATTGTCACCACTAACACGCTTGAAATAAGGTTGAAAATTGAAGATAATATTTGTGTTGCCGAGATGTGATTAAGCTGCGAATGTGCATTTATTATCCGGGTTTTCTTTAGATTATTCGGAATATACACAATAAATTAAATAATTGTCCGGTTAATGTTTAAAAAAAATGCTAATGATATTAAATTCATAAAAAAAGAATGTCGTTATCGCTGAAAATACAGAGCTGTTCGACGCCGAAGTTTATTTTAGTGGAGAAACTTCCAAATTTTTTATTGGGAATAGGTATCAAATTATTTTATACTATTCTATTCAGTTAAAATTTTTCTTTAAGGGGGATGCGCTGTGGTAGCCCGCGAAATTCATGTTCAGGTTTTTTTGCAATTCGCAGGTCCGTGTCAGGTTGTATCTTGATCAAAATATAATATGCGGCAATAAAACATATGTATTTATATAATTTAATCATGAAAATCATCAATACGACACGGTTGGCGCAGTGGTTGAGCGATTGACTGCTGCGCAGCATGTCGCGGGTTCGATTCCCGCACGGAACAAATATTTGTACGACCTACAAGTATTTGTTCCGGGTCTGGGTGTTTTTCTATCTATAATATGTATGTATTTACAAAAAAAAAAAAAAATGTATATAAGTAGTTTATCAGCCATCTCGTTACCATAACACAAGCATTAGGTTGCTTAGCTTGGGGCTAGATGGCGTTGTGTGATATGTCCAAACATATTTATTTATTTATTTATTTATTTAATACATCTCTTTAAGTTAGATTTCGTGCATATTTGTCGAACGAACGAAATTTAACGACTCTGCACGAAATCTAACATAAAGAGATGTATTGATGATTTTATAATTACAATTATTTAAGTATATATGTTTTATTACCGTGTATCATATTTTGATCAAGATACAATCTGACACGGACCTGCAAATTGCTTAAAATGCAAGAAAATTTGAATTTCGCGGGCTACCACAGCGCATCCTCCTTAAACCCTTCTCTGTCCACTGTATTTTTTGCGTCGGATAGTTTCATTTCGTTACGTCATACTCGACAATCCATGAAAACAATTTTTGTGAATAGGTATTCAGCTAATACCGCGCCTTAAGATGACGATGACAGCAACAAAAGTGTTGCTATAGCAAAAAGTAAAAACTATTGTTATTTTTTATCTCTGTTTTTTGTGTACCATTTTAATAAATTATGTGTTTCTGCTCAAGTGTAATAAAAATACACAATTATCTTTACAAACAGTTAATGTTAACTTTGTTATGCAAAACTTCACATTGAATGTACCGGTGGTGAACAATATTTTCTAAAAATAAATTGTTAAGTTGCGCAACATGGCGATTATGGCTCAGCTGCTTTGATCGTTTGTAGTGAAAATTTCAAATGATAGGGTTTTGCGACGACGACACGCTCTACTTAACATTAGATTTCAACTCGTTCAAAGAGTACAGTTAGTTGTAATTTGTCGGTTATCATCGCGCAGTGTGATGAGACAGCTAGTGTTTCTGTGCGGCTAAGGCGCGGACTTATCGAAACAATTGCTCTGAAGTGCTGTTATTTTTGGTTGAGAAGCAAGCCGGAGAGAATCCGTCAAGCTGGAGCGACTACCGGAGTACCTGCGCGACACCGTCGACTGGTTCATGGGGTGAGTGGCCGCACGCCATTGTTCATACGAAACTTGTTGTTCACTAGGTACACGCTCCTTTCACAATGTCTTTAATTTGGTACCTCCTTCATGCTTTTCATGAGACTTGCGAGCTCCCAGTCGTGTATTTACGAATGTTGCCTACGTTTTCTTTATCTTGGCAGGTCCGAACTTCGCGTTGAAGCCTGCGCAGTGACACTCTTTAGGAACCAAATGGTGCCATGAGGCGAGTGTGAGTGAGAGAACATGCGCGAAATTTCTTATTGCCTACGTTCGGATCTGCCAAGAAAAATCGGCCATAGTGTACCTACTTGAATATATTAACCCTCGGGACCCTCGGGTTTCTTAAATTGTTGAAAATCCACCAAACAGACCAATTTGCCTTCGTATGTATTTGCTTAGTCATCCATTTCTAATAGGCGTACCTTAGATAAACATAATTATTCATCGACAATTAAATACGGTCAGTAAACAATAATAAATGTATCAATAATGTGGGCGAGACTCTTCAGCTAACTTGGACAGGCAATAATGTGGGCGAGACTCTTCAGCTAACTTGGACAGGCAATAATGTGGGCGAGACTTCAGCTAACTTGGACAGACAATAATGTGGGTGAGACTCTTCAGCTAACTTGGACAGGCAATAATGTGGGCGAGACTCTTCAGCTAACTTGGACAGGCAATAATGTGGGCGAGACTTCAGCTAACTTGGACAGACAATAATGTGGGTGAGACTCTTCAGCTAACTTGGACAGGCAATAATGTGGGAGAGACTCTTCAGCTAACTTGGACAGGCAATAATGTGGGCGAGACTCTTCAGCTAACTTGAACAGACAATAATGTGGGCGAGACTCTTCAGCTAACTTGGACAGACAATAATGTGGGCGAGACTTCAGCTAACTTGGACAGGCAATAATGTGGGCGAGACTCTTCAGCACAGGCAATAGATGGTATTGGATTACATTACTATTACTTAAATTAACTTTTCACAATGTTAATAAAGAAAGCAAGAGTGAACTGGCAGGTACAGTTCCTCTAGGTATTTGTCTAATGTACCTACTAACGAAGGCAGATAAATAAGTGATTTATCTTAAGATACTAGTCTACTAACAGTCTATGTTTTTGATCTTACTGTAAAATAGATATTTACCTACTAAAGGGTCCTTTCCAATGTTTGTAGATTAAAAAGATAACTAAAATGTTCAATAAAAAGTAAAGTTCCCATAAATTGTTATTTCTAACCCTTCATAACTCTATGATATACTACTTCAAAGCTCACAGGGTAAAACTATGAACCAATCAGAATAAGATTTGGTCTTGTAAGCAAAAATCTAGGCAATCATAGTTAAGGATATTCAGTGTTACTAGAGAGACTTTTGTTTTTGTAAAAAACCCTATCTTTCTCCATTAAGATTGAGAAATGTTTTCACCATTGTCTAATTATCCGTGTTTTCTCAATATCCCTAGGGTTTTCGCGAAAATTCGAATTATCAAATCATAATCTATGATACAACACACAGATAAAATGGCAGGGGGTGACACACTCAATAATGGGCCCATGAAAACGGTCACTAGCACCACAGTTTATACATCATACAGTCGTCCGATGAAGCCCGAGCTGCATACGAAGTTGGGCGAACTACGTAAGCAGCTCGGGCTCTCGATGGACAACTGTATGATATATAGACTGTGCTAGCACAGTGTCGTAGTGACAAGAGGGCGACATGTCCTGAGAGTGATGATGATGATGTGTGATGTGATGAGGAGTGGAGAGGTATTCCACAGATATCAAGGCAATTCCGGAAGTATGGTCAAGCATCCATACCAGCATCTTACCAAAATACTTCCTTTCTCCAAGCACTTGCTCTTTCGAACCTCCACTCAAGCCAGCCAATAAAGGCAAGATAGAGGTGGGAGCACTGTTCCTTGTCTTTGTTCACTCCAGCCGGCCAATAAAGGCAAGCCAGAGGTGAGGAACAAGACTTCTTCCGGGAGATAGGGTCCGTGGGGTTGCTATTACCCAACAGCTTGCCACATGCTGCCCTGCGGGTTTCTGTATCTCAATTCTCAATTCTTTATTAGTACCATCTACCATACCATACTGTTTATAACTATATACAGTATGGTACGGTAGATGGTGGAGGGAAATTATTATATTAGTCACAGTTATGGACCCTGTCGGGCACAGCATATATCAAGTAGGAGAGAGGAGGAAGACAACTGGGTGCTTAATGTGATAAATTTTATTATTAGTTAAGTCATAACATAAGTGTAATGTGATGTCTTAATGTGATACATTTTATTCATTCAGAATTGAATTTAAGAATTATAATTTTTGTTTTATCTATACAATGTGAAAAAAATACCCTGTTCAATCCAATAAGAGGTCATTGTACTCATCATTATGAACAACTTTTACTATGGGACCAAACTTGAAATCGCGAAAAATATATCATCTATTCTATTCTCTACATTTTCATTTTTTTTTTTTTTTGCTGAACTGGGCCTTTTTGGCACAGCCGTGAGGCACAATTTCCTGCATTGTATTTTTTATTTAATTTTTTGTTGTTGTTGCATCGCAAATGTAGATTTTTAAATTTTATTATTATTTTTTACTTTTTTGTTTTGCCTCTTTAATTTAGTCTGTGCTAAATAAATGTGTTTTCTTTCTTTCTTTCTTATTTATGTTCGCATAACTCGTCTTAATGTCAACAGCTGATTTTTTCCGCGATTTCAGGTTCGGTCCCATAGTAAAAGTTCTTCATAATGATGAGTACATTGACTCCTTATCGGATCGAACAGGGTTTTTGTTACACATTGTATAAATAATAACCCTCCTTTTTGCTTCGGCGTAGTCGGGTAATAAAAAGAGCCCTGATTGACTGACTCATCAACGCCCTGCCCAAACCCTTGGACCTAGAAAGCTGAAATTTTGCACAGAGTTTCCCTTTATGATGTAGACGAGGAATAAGGAAGGAATTTCCGGTTGTACGTTCCCGTGGGATATTTTCCGACATCCACGCGGGCAAAACCGCGCGGGAAGTGCTAGTAAATTATATAATACTTTTATTTATGTAGTAACATTGTAAAAACCATTTTTTTAAAATCTTTCTTGGTTTGGCTCCTCATCTCAGACCTGTTCCGGCAGAGTTTACTTTGCCACACACACAGACCTATAGTTCGGAGCGCGCAAGCCTCAGAGAGAGAGAGACTCAGAGGAGCCTCGGAGACTCAGAGGTCCCGGACCTTTGGAAGGCGTACGAGGGGCCGAAGCCAACTCGCAGAGGCCATTTAGATGCTTTCAACGAAATCAGGCACCAACCGACGATTAACCCTGTACGCATTATGCAAGATATGCCTGACCACCTCTCCAGCCGATAGCGTAGACCTGAATCCTCCAACGTGTGCTTAGCGGATTCATGGCTAAGCAAAACCGGAGTAGACTTAAACTGTCGCCCTGAAATATTCCCCGTTTAATCCATACAGGCTCATCATTCTCCTGGATCTGTTGACACCCCGGATAGCGAAGGACCGTCCTCCATTGCCCCATACACGACTCAAGGAAGGTGCGTAGAGTTGCATCAAACTTGTACAACTCCAGCACCCTCATGAGCCATGTATGTGGCACCGAGTCGTAGGCCTTATAATCTATCCAGCATGTCGACATCCTTGCGGGATCGACGAACCTGTTGGCTAATGGACATGCCGATGAGGAGTAGCTCCTGAGTATCGCGGGACCCGTTCCTACATCCATTTTGAGAGGCAGACATAATGTGCGTATTAATTTTCGCTCTCAAAATGGATGTAAGAAGTTTATAGACCGTCGACAAACATGTGATCGGTCCATAATTCTTGGGTTCCGCGAAAACACATCCCCCTTATAGAATCTCTTCGTTGTCCGCCTGTCTGTCTGTCAGTCAGTCTGTCAAGACCCTTTTTCTCAGAAACGCGTGGAGATATCAAGTTGAAATTAATATAAAATTTGTAGGCCCTTGGAGCTCTAAAAATCAAGCTTCTAAGTCATTTCAGTAAAAAAATACGGCCATTCATGCGAAGTATTTTGATACTCGCAAGTACATCAAAACCTATAGGTCACTTTCCGTTGACCTAGACATTGCCTAGAATCATAAAAGGACATTGTTCGTCAACAGTACTCTTGAAAAATGTTTCGTGTCTCAAAAAGTTAAACACCATGAAATATCTAAAATATAATATATTTTTTTTAAATAAGACTTAAGTAATTAATAATAGGTCTTTACCTATGAAATTGCCGTTTTGTATGAAAAAATTTAAACGAATTTTTTTCATGCATTTTTTATTTGTATTAATCGAAGTAATCACCCATGCAATCAATGCATCTTTGCCAACGCAGTGGCAGTTTATTGATGCCCTTCTTAAAGAATCAGCTGCACGGGAGGCAACAAATTCTTCAAAGGCATTTTGTACTGCCTCTCGGGTATTGAATTTTTTTCCCGCCAAGAAGTTATCCAAATTCTGGAAAAAGTAGTAGTCTGTAGGCGCAAGGTCTGGTGAGTAGGGCGGATGACGGAGAGCTTCCAACCCCAGTTCTTGCAACTTGGAGACCGTCTGCTGTGCAGTATGAGGTCGCGCGTTGTCGTGCAGGAGCAGCGGAGACGAGCGATTGACCAATGCTGGTTGGAGATGTGCCAGCTTCTCCATCATTGTGTTCAGTTCTTCACAGTAAACATCTGAAGTAATGCTCACCCCGTTTGGTAAGAAGCTGTGATGAATCACACCGGCGCTAGACCACCAAACAGTGACCAACACTTTTCTAGGGGTAAGTTTTCGTTTAGGGCATTGTTTAGGTGCTGAACCAGGATCCAACCAACTTGCTGAGCGCTTGCGGTTATCAAACAGAATCCATTTTTCATCGCAGGTAACAATGCGGTTCAAAATTCCTTCATTTGTGTGTCTGTTGAGCAGTGCAAGGCACGTCTCGACGCGTACTTCGCGCTGGCGATCATTGAGTTCGTGGGGCACCCATTTGTCAAGCTTTTTTAATAATAATAATAAGACTTTTTTAATAATAAGAGTTTTTTACCTTGCCAATTTGACGCAAATGGACCAATATTGTTTTGACGCTAACGTCGAAAGCTGCTGCTAATTCAGCCGTAGATTGTGTATCATCAGCTTCCACAATCGCCTTTAATTCGTCATTGTCGACCAAAGTCTTCGGACGACCGCGAGGTTCGCTTTTCAGGTCGAAATTTCCAGAACGGAAGCGAGCAAACCAATAACAAGTGGTGCGTTGGTTTGTAGTGTTAGCTCCGTAAACGTCGTTGATGTTGCGTGCCGCTTGTGCCGCGTTGCTGCCACGACGGTACTCATATTCCATAATTACTCGAATTTTTAACGTATCCATGATGACGAAAAAGATTGAAATGCGATGAAAATGTAACACTAATCAATAAACAAATGACTACTTTTGGAAAAAAAAATCCATGTTTTTAAAATAAAATTAATTTGAAATTAGAATTCTTAGCCAAATAAAAAATATTTTGATTTGAAATGGCCAGTACTGCAGAACGGCAATTTCATAGGTAAAGACCTAATATTTACAAATAAGAGACTAGATTAAGGTTTACATTAAATTTAAGTTTTCTATGTAATTTTGTCATATAATTGTAATATGGATCTGAATAAAAGGCTATATTATTATTATTTCCTTTATTTCATTTATGTACATATAATTTACATTTTTAAATATTTAAAAAAAAAAAAACATTAAAAAAATAAAAAATAGTAGCCCACCGGTATCGGGAACAGGGTCCAAGCTACCGGCGGTCAGGGCTCCAGAGAGAGGAACCTCCTAACAATACGCGCCGTGTCCAGAAGTACCGCTTTCTGAATCAGGCCCTTAATCCAGCCGCCCAACGAGAGCCTCCTTAGGTGTTGGTCGAGGCTTTTGGCAATTAAGCTATTGGCTGATACGACTATCGGCACAATGATCGCTGAGTCCACATCCCACATGTCGACAACCTCGCGAGCCAAATCAAGATACTTGATTTGTTTATCTAAAAAAGCAATAGTCCATCCAATATATAAGAGCGGGAACAGAACCTGTGTCAACAATTATAGACCAATTTCCATCCTGCCTTCGCTTTCAAAAATGATTGAGAAGATCCTTAATAGACAACATAGGGGTTTTTTACATAAACATAGCATTATTGCCGAGAACCAGTATGGCTTCAAGCCTGGGGTTTCGACGGAAGATGCTGTACTGGATCTCGCACAATTCGTAGCAAGAAAACTTGACAGTGGGGCTAAGTGTTTGGGTATTTTTGATCTTTGATCTCTCGAAAGCTTTTGACACAGCTTCTGTTCCCAAACTTACCTCAAAATTAAAGCTCCTGGGTATACGTGGTATAGCGCTTGACATTTTCAAAGAATCGCTCTCAGCAAGTTAAAATAGATGCGTATCTCAGTGATGAAGAAATCGTGACATACGGCGTGCCCCAAGGAAGCATATTAGGTCCTAAATTGTTCCAAATTTATGTCAATGACCTCTGCAGGATGCTGCTGTCAAACTGCAAGATCTACGCATACGCCGACGATACTGCAATTATCATTTATGGCTCTACTTCGGAAGAGG
Source organism: Cosmia pyralina (assembly GCA_946251885.1). NCBI lineage: Eukaryota > Metazoa > Arthropoda > Insecta > Lepidoptera > Noctuidae > Cosmia > Cosmia pyralina. The sequence continues at coordinate 522,815 of OX276349.1, read as the reverse complement.
TTAAAACTAAGGCAGAAGTAGCACTAAATAGTATTATGAACTGGTTCCACCAAAATCTTCTTACATTGAACTTGGATAAATCTTGCTTCATTGCTTTTGCAATCCGACGAAACACCAAGCCACCGCATAGCTTTGTTGTAACAGCTCACTCCTGCGTGGACTCGTCAACACCATGTTCATGTTGTTGATTACTCAGCTGCAATCACTGTAATTTTATCAATGGATTTTAGTGAAATTTTGGCTATTCAAGACCCTAACAATGCCGCCGAGTCTCTGGTTTCCATCATTAGTTCCGTCATCGCCAATCACTCCGAATCGGTGCACATGTCTTCAAATCGTCGAATCCTGAAACCCTGGACTACAAATGGACTGCTCCGGTGTATCCGAAATAGAGATAGCATCGCTCAAGCGTTAAAGGCAGATTCTGAAAACTTAATTCTCATGATTACATATAAGCGATACCGTAATTTTTGTAACAAGCATCTCAAAAATTTAAAACACGCATTTCCAAATGGCGAAGAACAACCCTAAAGCTACTTGGAAGGTCATTAAAAATGTTACTGGGACCAATGCAAAAAGTCGAACTCCCAACGAGCTACTAAGAATATCGTCGGATGAAAAGTCCTCGGTCAATAAAGTCAAAGAGTTTTTGCCAATGTTGGCAAGAACTTGGCTGACAAATTCTTATCCACCTCGTATACCCCGGAATATTTTCTTGATGCGCTGCCATGTAACTCGCTGGTACTTCTACCCACAGATGAAGTGGAAGTGGTCTCGAATCACATTATTGGGTTACGAACTGATGCTGCGGTGGGTTGGGATGGCATTTCTTCGAGAATGTTAAAATCATGTATGCCCGCGATTGTTCCAGCCATTACTCACATCTGCAATCACTCTATTTCCACAGGCTGTTTTCCTAGGGTTTTCAAAAGGGCTGTTGTTCACCCAATCTTCAAGAATGGGGACGGACACAGTGTAGATAATTATAGACCGACCGATCTCAGTCTTGCCTGCCATCTCTAAAATATTAGAAAAGATCCTTAATAATCGATTGGTAGACTATCTTGAGTCATACAAATTACTAAGTAATAACCAATATGGTTTTAGAGGTGGCAGGTCGACTGAAAATGCTGTCGCTGCCTTGGTAGATCATGTAGTATCTAAATTAGATAGTAAAATAAAATGCTTGGCTATCTTCTTGGATTTTTCTAAGGCATTCGACACTGTGTCCGTCCCCCACCTCTTATCGAAGCTGGAAGCTACTGGAATTCGCGGACATGCCTTAAAAATTTTCCAGGATTACCTGTGTGATAGAACTCAATCCGTTAAAATAAATGATGTTATTAGTGACACTATTTCATTGAATTTTGGCGTTCCTTCTTGGGTTCTACCCTATTTCTCATATATATTAACAACCTATGCAAAATGTCTCTAAAGAATTGTTCAATCTATACTTACGCAGATGATACGGCTCTATTAATTCATGGTAATGACTGGCCTGAAACAGTAAAATACGCGGAACTTGCTCTAAACTCAGTGATGAAATGGCTGTCTAATAATGTCCTAACCTTAAATTTAAATAAAACGGTATACTTACCTTTCTCCTTATTATCCACTAACCTACCTCCACCTGATTCAATGGTGCTCAGAGCTCATACTTGTTTACTTGGTCTATCTTCTTCACAATGTGCCTGTCCTCAACTTAAGAGGTGTGAGTCTGTCAAATATCTCGGAGTCTATGTAGATAGTTCTCTGAGCTGGAAACCTCATCTTAGTATTCTCATTTCGCGAGTCCGCAAGTGTATATTTATTTTAAAAAAACTAAGACACTCCGCGGACCGCCTTACGATTAAAACTGTTTATTATGCCCTGTGTCAGAGCATAATAAGCTACTGCATCACGGTGTGGGGTGGGACTCCCAATACTGTCCTCCTGCCTCTTGAACGACCACAGAGAGCTGTACTCAAGGTAATGACCTCGAGGCCTTTTAGGTATCCCACTACGGCTGTCTACACCGAATGTCAGGTTCTCACTGTGAGACAGCTCTTTGTCCTTGGCACTATTCTGCGCTAACATCCCTCTGTGGTTTATGATCCGAATGCTACCAAAAAGCGTAGACACTTTGAAGTTTGCCCAACTCACGGTTGTAGAACGGCCCATGCTCAGCGTCATTTTGGTGTATTTTCAAACCATTTATATAATAAAATAAATAAACTCTGCTCCATTGCTCCCATGTGTCTAAATGAATGCAAAACCGAGGTTACAAAGTGGCTCTTGACAATGAGTTATAATAAGACTGAAGATTTACTACATATATTAATCGCTTAACCTAATGTAGTTAATAAAGTAATATGTTTATAGTTATATTTATACAGACTTACATAAACACTGGTTTTATTTATTTATTATTTATAATAAAAATAAAAAAAAACTAAAAAATAAATAAATACACGGGTAAAAAAAAGGTCAGGTTTTAAATATACACAGGTTTTCATCATATTTATCTCACACTCATACAAACACTCATACATAGGTACAGAAATAGGCCACATCATAGCTGCTTTGGCTAGTTAGTTTAGTATATTATATTGTAATTTGATTTGGTACTGTGCTCGTCTTACAACTATTGCTTTATGTTCAAATCTTAGGCGAGGACGCTGGCACCCTAAACACAAGTTAAATTTTACTTTGGGTGCCAGAGTTCATTGAAAACACTCTTTTCCATTGTTGTAACGTTGCATAGTATTAAGATAAGTGTTAGTGTACAACTGAAGTTACAATTTTTTTTTATGTCCTATACTAGCTGGAAGTAGATGACGGCCTTCGATGGGACAAACAGCTAGAAATGATAACTAGCAGGACATTGCGTCTTATATACGTTTTAAAATCCCTTAGAGAATCGGCTGAAATAGACACATTAAAAATGGGTTTACTTTGCAGTGTCAGTCGGTTATCGGATATTGCATTACTGCATGGGGTGGAGCTATAAAAACAAATTTCCTGAGGGCAGGGCGAGCGCAAAGAGCCGTACTTAAAGTTATGTCTAAGAAACCGTACTTGTACCCAACCAAACAACTATATGAGGAATGTAAGGTATTAACAGTGAGATAGCTGTTTATCTTGCAGTCTGTCCGTAGAACTCATAGAACCATGCCCAGATCCAACCCAAAGAAACTCACAAATGTTCCATCAGGTGTAACGCATAAAACTAGATTTGCCCAACACCAATATGACGTCATAGGTACTTATATATACAGGGTTACTGGTAACTCGACGTATTCCTTGCAGGACGTCATAGTAGGGTTAAAATGCAGCAAATTAGGCCACCAAATGTTCTACCGAAATTCAGTAGTTTTTGAGTTAATTCGATTTTTAGCTTTTTTATGAAAAATCCCAGATTAAATCATTTGGAGCCAATTTAAAAATGATTTACGGCGCGACTGTACTGAAATTTAAGTTAACATCATAGCTGACGCCGTAGCAGATCCTTGTTAATAATTCAAAGTTCAAAAATGCCAAAAACTTTGGCAAATATCACTAAAGAAACATTTAGTTTTTTGTGAATTTTGCTATTACTTCATACAAAATGTTGTCTAGTGAAAATAAAAATTACTACGCCTGATGTACAAATTACTAGGAAAATATCCTTGTCTTATCAGCTATTCAGAAAGGTATGATTGTCAATACTTTTGCATGTGTGACAGGGAAAGAATGAGTTTTATGAGGAGCAGGTAAAATTGCGAGACGGTCAACCTATTGTTTCATATTCGTATTATTCGTAGTTTTTATGCGCTTGAACCCCAAACACTCGGCAAGCTTTGTGATTGGTCACTATTGTTCTCCCGGCATGACACGGGGTGCGACTTTACAAAATCTGGTCGTCAGAGTCAGTTAGTTTCAACTCTACGTCGCGCAAGCTCGTGTTTTGTTATCTGGCTATTTCCTTAACTGATACTGCGTATCTTGCTCTTGTGCTGTGCTGTGCCTTCATAAGTGCTGACTATGGCTGCATATTCTAACCTTGAATACGCTGACATAATGTACTGTTACGGACTTAGTGACGGTAACGCTGCTCAGGCGCGGAGAGAATATCAACTTCGTTTTCCCAACCGCCGACTCCCACACGTTAGTGTTTTTGGATCGACTTATCGGCGATTATCTGAAACTGGCAGCGTCCAAAGAAGCAGGCAAATTGACACTGGTCGTTCTCGGAGATACACGGCTGAGGACGAAGAGCTGATTCTTCAACGTTTTATTGACGACCCCAACATATCGACAAACATCGTAGCGCGTGAGCTTGCTATGTCTCAGTGGAAAGTCTGGTCTGTAGTTCACTTATCAGGCCGACATCCATACCACTATCAACCTGTCCAGTCATTAGAAGAGGGAGATCCGCCAAGACGGCTTGAATTTTGTCGTTTTATGCTAAATGCCGACGCCGAAAGCGAAAACTTTTTAAAAAACATTCTGTGGACCGATGAGTCATGTTTTGACCGTGATGGTATCACAAATTACCACAACTTACATTACTGGGCACCGAAGGCAGAAGCAAATCCTAAGAAACTGAAACCAACCGCATCCCAGCGTAGATTCTCGCTTAATGTTTGGATGGGTATTATCGACGACAAATTAATTGGCCCACATTTTTTACCCCAAACATTAAATGGGGAACTTTATGAAGATTTCCTAAGAAATCATTTAACACCACTGCTCACGGATGTACCGGAAGACAGAAGAGCAAACATGATGTATCAACATGACGGATGTCCAGCCCACTTCCGAATCACAAATCGACAATTGCTGGATGAAACCTACCCAAACCGATGGATAGGGCGCGGTGGGCCAATTCTGTGGCCTGCACGTAGCCCTGATCTTACGCCACTAGACTTTTACGTCTGGGGTCATATGAAAGACCTAGTTTATGTGACCCCAGTAAATTCAATTGAAGAACTAAGGGAGAGAATAAGAGATGCAGCGGACCAGATGAGGGCAACAATCACATCAAGAATCACAAAAACTGAAGTGAGGAAGCGAATAAGAACGTGTATTAGAAACCGAGGGCAGCACATCGAACAAGACGTGTGAAAGTGTAGTAAAAGTTTTTAAACTGATATTTTATTATTAAAAATAATGCTAATATTCACGAAATAGTTTTATTGATTTTCCGAATAATCACCTTTTTGTGAGACGCACATAATGTAGTCCTTAACTTTGTATTAACTTTCATACCTTTCTGAATAGCTGATAAGACAAGGATATTTTCCTAGTAATTTGTACATCAGACGTAGTAATTTTTTTTTTCACTAGACAACATTTTGTATGAAGTAATAGCAAAATTCACAAAAAAACTAAATGTTTCTTTAGTGATATTTGCCAAAGTTTTTGGCATTTTTGAACTTTGAATTATTAACAAGGATCTGCTACGGCGTCAGCTATGATGTTAACTTAAATTTCAGTACAGTCGCGCCGTAAATCATTTTTAAATTGGCTCCAAATGATTTAATCTGGGATTTTTCATAGAAAAGCTAAAAATCGAATTAACTCAAAAACTACTGAATTTCGGTAGAACATTTGGTGGCCTAATTTGCTGCATTTTAACCCTACTATGACGTCCTGCAAGGAATACGTCGAGTTACCAGTAACCCTGTATAAGAAACTACACAAAATACTAAACAAGCCATTGAGCCATTGAGTGATTTTGTGTTTTAACAAAAAATCACTCAATGGCTATTACAACAGGACTACATCACAACGGAGAATCTTCTAGCATACGAAAAAATCAAAAATCGATATCGTACGACAGTGGCGTGCACTCCATACATGCAAATAAGCTCTGCATACCCTGTAGTCCCATACATACATGCCCCTCGAAATGATAAATAACTTTAACGCAAGAAAAATCATGGTACTCTATATATTAATCTAACTTATTCGCTATCTCACTGTTTATAACGCGATTTACGCGCCATCTATTATTTTCAATTGAAACGAATTTCTTGAAGCGAGCGGCGACAACCGCGCAGGCAGCGCTCCCGGTGAGCATAAGCAGAACAACGCCGTGCTTATTTTTCATACAACGCAACCCGTGTAGTACACAGCAATAGTGTGACTGTGTGCGTGAAAATGTATGCGTGTGTTTAAGTTCTGGAAGCACAGCTTATTTTGCAACCCGTCCAAATTGAGAAGCCGTAAAAGCACCGCTTAGTTGTTGATTACAGAGGGTTGACTTTTTTAGTCGGATTGACCAAGATTAGTTCGTATTATTTTGTAATTGTAAAGTTTTTACACGCTTTTATTCAACTTGCAATGTTTGTTTGTTTTTTCGCCATATTGTTTTGATTTGATTGTTTTTCTTGGCGCAAGTGATTGACTGTTTATTATTATGTAATTATTTTAATCATTTGTAAAAAATTGAAAATTATACCTGTGACACCTGTGCTGCCGAAGTGTGTTAAATAAATTAAAATCTGCCGCTTTTCGACGTTATATTTTGAGGAAAATGTTAAATTCATTGTAAACGGAAGGTGTGAACCCGGGTTTTATTTAACTCAAAAAAAAAGGTAATGCCTCTCGTTATTTTCATAGAAAAGTTTTGTCATACCTAATTATTACCTACTGGCAAACATGTTGTGTATAACACAAACACATTGTATTTTATCCCTTGCTTTTTGTTTACAAATCAAGATAAAAATAATGTTTGGACCTTTATCGGATATTCAGATTAAAATATTTTGGATATTCGTTGTGGTCGCAAACAAACATCATGCGAAGCCAATGGCGCCGTGCGGTAAGAGTCAGTGTAAGATTAGGGTTAGGGTAGGTGAGGTCGGGTAAAACAAACGGTCGGGAAAAAAACTTAGGTACTAGTTTCAGCTTGTTCAAGTTTTTTTTTTATTTTAGACGTGCATACCCTGTCTGAAATCTCTGTGCACGCCACTGTCGTACGATGAAGTTGAATGTTTAATACACTAAACAACGGTTAGTGGAAGATGTCGTCATGCAACATCTTCCGATCCCAAGACATGTCGTAGGGCTAACTCCAAAATCCATACTAAAACTTCAAGCTCTTATCCCTATCACACTCCATAGTACAATCACTTCAAAAATACATCAACACCTACCGCACCAACCCTCTCTCCTCACTCATATCACGCATACCCGCACTTACTTCATAGCCTCTTACTCACACCAAAGACACATACGCACACTCACACACACTCATGCATACACATGCACTAACATACGCACAATCACTATGTGCGCGCTATTAAATTACCCAATTTTCATTTCTTTTCCTTTTTGTTTAATTTTAGACTCCTCCTTTAAAATGGTGGATTGTCTACTTATTTTTATTTTTTTATTTTTTATTATTCATTATCATAATTCAATAACTCGTATACGACACTGTACTGTAGTTGAAGGGCGGAATGTCCTAGCACAAGCATTTATTTTGCTTAAAGGGTCATTCCTAAAAGTATAAATGTAACTACTGTAAGTTATTGAAATAAACATTTATATTTATTATTTTTTTTTTTTGATACATCTCGTGAAAATACAATCGCATTAACTACACACATATACGCACACATGCACGCACCCCCACACACATGCACACACCCCCACACACATGCACACACACCCATACACCCATGCAACACGCACGTACACGAACTCTGACTCACATACACAACACACTAAATAACCTACCTACACTTATTTCATAGAATTTACTTTTGATTAAGGAACATCTACAGTTAACTTGTCAATTACTAACAGTACCCAAATGGCTGAACCCTATCTCTTAAGATACAGGCTAGACCTAGTTTAAGGGATAGTCTATTTTATTGTGCTTATAGTGTGACAAATAAAATTTATAATCTACAATGTATACAGTGCAATGTGTTCTTGTTTCATGATTTTTATTTTCTTATTTTGAATCTTTCTCGGCTTTCACGAGGTTGCGGGACCGTTATGTCAATAATCATTGCGCGCCGCTCTATGCGATCCACCACCACTGTATCAGGCTTATTGGCAACAAAAGTCCTGTCAGTGATGATGGATCGATCCCAGTACAATGATATATTTCCATTTTCGAGAACTGGGTCGGGCACATACCTATAGTACTGTACTTCCGTTTCTACAAGGCTGTATTTCAGAGCAAGTTGCTGATGGATTATCCTGGCTACAAGGTTGTGTCTATGCAAGTACTCTTCGTTAGCTAGACGAGAACACCCGGAGATAATGTGTCGGATTGATTCTCCCGGACGGTGGCATGCCCGACAAATCTGTCGGGCATGGGTAAACGGTTGAAATCTCAACCGTGCCGTCTTTCACATATCTGCGGTAGTTGTTCGTCATCATAACATCATCCATAATTGCACAGACAAAACATTCGGTTTCCCCAAAGAGGTCACCGGAACGCAGCCCGGCTACGGACGCTAACAAATCTACATCGGGTCCATGTAGGGCCCGGAAAAAGCGTCCGTGGAGCTCCTTACTCTGCCATACCTCCCTGCGATCGTTAGTGTCAAGCACTACCGGCTTGCGCCAGTTCTCTGTAGCCAAGGAGAGCGGGTTGAGGCCCTTGTCCACCGCGACCACATCTCGATGCATCCCCACGTCGCGTCGGTTTCTAGGAAGTATTCCCTGAGACTGTATATGTCACGATTGTGGTTAGCGTTTAAAAAGCCTCGACCGCCATACTCGCAGGATATACAGTCTCATTAACGATGACCGCGGGTGATGCATTAGATAGGCAGCCAGCAGCGTACGGACCCTCCTATCCAGGGCGTCGAGTTCGGTCTGAGTCCATTTGAGAAAGAGTACATCAAAACCGGCATGACACAGCCGTTGTTGGCGCGCACCTTGTTTCCGCCTGATAAAAGACTATTAAATACTTTCTTCAGGCGGCCAAAGAAGCCCTCCATCAACGATTGCTTCATGTCAGTAATATTGATGTCCAACACTTCCGACATACCCAAATACTTATAGGTTTCTGATGCGGAGAGGGCTCTAAGGTTTATGGAATCCGAGAGTTGGCTTTCACGGATTCCACAATCTCCCATAGGGATCCATAGGGATCTACTACGCTTTGGAATGGGCAACTAGCTTCATCTTTCTGACTGACCGACCCATTGACAATTCAAAAGTGCCTGTAATTGGTTTATTTGAAATAAATGCTTTGAGTTTGAGTTTGAGTTTCCCCTCGCTTTACATGCATGACCGCACATTTGTCCACACCAAATTCCATCCTGATGGCGCTACTGGAAGTTTCTGTTACTTTCAGTAGCTCCATCAGTTGCAAATTGTTGGGTGCAAAGAGTTTTAGGTCATCCATATAGAGGAGGTGGGATATAACCTGACCACCTCTCCGCAGCCGATAGCCTAGACCTGAATCCTCCAGCAGTGTGCTTAAAAGATTCAAGGCTAAGCAGAACCAAAGCGGACTCAAACTATCGCCTCGCTTATCTCGCTTTATCGGGTCGCTGTTCCTCTGGATATTTCGACATCCTGGATAGCGAAAGACCGTCCTCCATTGCCCCATACACTACATCAGGAAGGTGCGCAGAGTTGCATCTACTTATACAACTCCAGCACCCTCATGAGCCATGTATGTGGCACCGAGTCATAGGCCTTCTTATAGTCTATCCAACATGTCGACAGATCCTTTCGGGAACGACGAACCTGTTGGCTAATGGCCATATCAATGAGGAGTAGCTCCATAGTACCACGGGACCCATTCCTACATCCATTTTGAGAGGCAGACATGATGGAGTTGGTGTCTATATGTTCGTTAATTTTAGCTCTCAAAATGAATGTAAGAACTTTATAGACCGTCGGTAGACAAGTGATCGGTCTATAATTGTTGGGCTCCGCAGTACTACCTGATTTATGGAGCAGGACCTCAATTCTGGGCTCGAGCTAGATATAACGACCATGGAGATAAATCTCTGTTTCAAATCTCCGCATGTCCGGTTGAAATCTCGATACTATCAAAAAACCGTATTCTGGTAGACCATGGAGAACGATTTACAACGGAGAAAATAATCTCTTCTAAGAGACGTTCCATTTTTATCGATTCACTTTTATTGTAATCGATTACGCCACGATATTCTTTTTTTAGTAATAAAGACGTATGTTTAATTAATCAAATCAAAGCAAACACATTATAAAAGATTATTTTAGTATATTGTGTTTCTATAACTTGTGTTTTTTTATAATTACTGAAAATAGTAATTGCAAAGTAGCGTGATCGGAAACACATTTCGCATGATTTGTGTTCTTTTTCTGACGTACTTATAGCGCTACTTTGTGTTGTTGTTGTTCAAACCAAGTTCATACAAGTACGACTTTTATCTTAACTTTTATAACAGCGCTGTCGCCAATGGCTGTCGTACGTATCTTGCGTGACTGTCTGACTGACTGGCTGTCACTCACTGTCGTGATAATTAGCTTATAAAAAGTGCCGGAGTTTTTACAAAAAGTTTCCCCAAACTGTTGCATTTGTGAATATGGAAACGCGCTCAGAAAAGCAGAGATTCCTTTGAGAGGCGACAATTCTTTTTGAATTTTGCATCACTCGTCTCAAACGGTTCAACTCGCCATGGAGCTCAAGTTCGAGGTGCAGCAACAGCAGCTTCAGCTTCATCCACAAGCTTTGGGATAAAATTAGCCAAGAATTCATCCATAATAACATACATTTTACATTAATTTGTTTGATAATGTCAATTTTGACTGTTGTTCCCAATGCCGTATTTGGTTGTTCCAACGGAGATATCATATCTCCATACCTTACGACCAGCCCTAATATCTCGCTGGTTTGCGATCGAAAAATTTATGAATGGAGATCGTTAGAATAGCAATTTTTCGTTTTCGACCGAGATAAGCGAAAAATTGCTATTCTATCGATCTCCATTCATAAATTTTTCGATCGCAAACCAGGGCATCAATTCCGGTGGCATGGAAATTATCTCCATGGTCGAAATATCAGTCGAGAAACCGCTTATCTCAGTCGAAAACGAAAAATTGCTATTCTAACGATCTCCATTCATAAATTTTTCGATCGCAAATCGGCGAGATATTACGGCTGGTCGTAAGGTATGGAGATACGAAATCTCCGTTGGAACAACAGTCAAAATTGACATTATCAAACAAATTAACGTAAAATTTACATAACGACGATTTGTTAAACTGTTATTATGGATGAATTCTTGGCTAATTTTATCCCAGAGCTTGTGGATGAAGCTGAAGCTGCTGAAGCTGCTGTTGCTGCACCTCGAACTCGAGCTCCATGGCGATGGCGAGTCGAACCGTTTGAGACGAGTGATGCAGAATTCAAAAAGAATTTTCGCCTCTCAAAGGAATCTCTTCTTTTCCGAGCGCGGTTCCATATTCACAAATTCAAAAGTTTGGGGAACCTTTTTGTAAAATCTCCGGCACTTTTTATAAGCTAATTATCACGACAGTGAGTGACAGCCAGTCAGTCAGACAGTCACGCAAGAATCACTCCTACCAACTTATCTGTGAAATGGCGAAAATTGGAACTATGGCCGTCATGTTGAAATGTCTTCGATTGTGCCGACGCATGTCATTCAATTGTGTCGACGCATCGACGGTGCCGTCCTTTTTCAGTTCACAGATAAGTTGGTAGGACTGTACGTGCGACAGGCGACAGCGCTGTTATAAAAGTCGTACTTGTATGAACTTGGTTTGAACAACAACAACACAAAGTATACGTCAGAAAAAGAACACAAACACAAATCATGCGAAATGCGTTTCGGATCACGCTACTTTGCAATTACCTACTGTTACGTATGTGTATCAGTCTTTATAAAATATATATTATCTGTGGTATTTCCGGATCCTGTTGTCTTGTCACCGACTCCGATCGCTCGTCATGCAATGGCTGAATACACGATACATAAAATAGTCTGGTCGTCTTATTTATCTATAATATCTGGCCACCCGTCGTAACATGGTGTCAGAAGATACAGAAGAAAAAGAAGTCACAAAAAAAAACCACAAAAGTAAGTGCCGCAAACAGTCAAAAAAAAAAAAAAAAAAAATTTCGAGTAAAACGTCGCCGCGTGGTCCAGCCCTAAAATGCCGGAAAATAAAAACGCAAATAATACAAGTTATCCCCTGCCGCCGAGTAATTTCAGCTTAGATATCAACAACTCGAACATGCCATTGGCTTGGAGAAATTTCAACACAAGTCTAGAGATTTACATGATAGCCAACAATTTAGAAGAACAACCAGACAAACGAAAGGTAGCCATTTTACTACAAATCATAGGCCCAGACGCTCTTCAGATATTTTACTCGTTTAACATACAAATTGACAAGATCACCTATAAGGATTTACTCGCCAAATTTGAAGACTACTTCACACCACGTGTCAATATTTCCGTCGAAAGACATAAGCTGTTCAACAGAAAACAAGGTCCAGATGAAGAAATTGAGACATATGCCACGGATCTCAAGAATCTAAGTATCCAATGCAATTTTGAAGGTCTTGCCGATGATATAGTAAAGGACATATTCTCATGGAACTTAAATTCATCTTGCTCGTACATCAGAGAACGTATCCTGATCGAGAAACCATCAACATTTGATGCCGCCGTCAGTCTCGCTAAAACACTAAGAAATACTAGGTTACAGGCTAAAGCTTTATCAAGCCAAGAAGTAAGTGTCGTTGCCAGTCGTCAATCGCATCACAGTCGCCAAACACATCGTAGTCAAGAGAGTCGCAATCAAAAAAGTCACAGTCAAAGAAGTCACAGTCGTCAAAGAAGTCATAGCCGTCAAGAAAGTCAAAGTCATCAGTCTCAAACAAGTCAAAGTCGTCAATCAAGTAAAGCATCGTCCAGTCAAGAACCTCAATCCAAACAGTCAACCAAGAATTGTTCCAGATGTGGTCAAGTTCACCGAACAAAATGTCCAGCCATAGGAGTCATCTGTAACAACTGCCACAAGCCCAATCACTTTGCCAAGTGTTGCCGCAGCAAACATGTGAGATCCATAGAAGAAGAAGAAGAAAGTACGGGTACTGATACTTATTTTCTAAATAGTCTTTTCACTAATGAGATTTCTGTCAGCAAAAAAAACCCTTATCATACAACTTTGTCCATAAATAGTAAGAATGTAGACTTTTTACTTGATACAGGTGCTGACACTAACATTTTATCATTTAACTCTTATAAAAAACTTAATTTGCCATTGAGTAGTTTAAAGAAAAGTAGTCACAAACTATCAACCTTTAGCGGTGAAGTATTACCGACTGTAGGTCAATGCATTCTGTCTGTCACACATAACAACAAACTATACAATGTTAATTTCCACATTATAGATATACCCTGTAGGAATATTATTGGTCGCAACAGTTGTGAGAATTTAAAATTAGTTAAAAGAGTCCATAATGTCCAATTTCATGAGTCACTCAATGTATCACAGCTTGACAAATATAAAGATCTCTTCTCAGGAATAGGTTGTCTTAAAGATTATGAATGTCATTTGTCAATGAAGCCTGATGCTGTACCGTCTATAGATGCCTGTCGTAGAATTCCATTCAGTCTCTTAGAACAATTAAAAGAAGAATTAGCCATGTTAAAAAAAAATCAAATTATAGTCAAAGTCGAGGAACCTACTGAATGGGTAAGCTCAATTGTAATTGCATCAAAGAAAAATGGTAAACTACGCCTGTGCATTGATCCAAGAAAACTTAATAAAGCCATTATGCGTCCTCATTATCAATTTCCAATTATTGATGAAATTAAATCCAGCCTCTCTGGTTCACAATATTTCACTACCCTAGATGCAAACAAAGGTTTTTATATGCTAAAGTTAGATGAAGCTTCCTCAAAACTATGTACATTCATCACACCTCAAGGTAGATATAGATTCCTAAGACTTCCCTTCGGGATAAATGCAGCCCCAGAACTGTTTCATTCCATCATGACAAATAGATTCAGTGATATTCCAGGAGTCAAAATCATGATGGATGATTTCCTAATTTACGGTCAAACTAAACAAGAACATGATTTTAGGTTAAAACAAGTCTTAGATAGAGCTAGAGAAATAGGAATAAAATTTAATAAAGACAAGTCTAATATATGTAAAAGTGAAGTCAAGTACCTAGGACACATCTTTTCTAAAGATGGTGTGAGAGTTGATGAAAACAAAGTGAAAGCCATTTGCAGTATGCCACCACCAACAAATGTCACAGAATTACAAAGGTTTTTAGGTATGGTTACATACTTAGGCTCATACATAGAGAATTTGTCAGATAAAACTTCTAATTTAAGAACACTTCTGTCTAAAGATAATGAATGGTCTTGGCAAGAGAGACATAATGTAGAATTTAATGAATTAAAGGAATGTATAACAAAAGCCCCTGTCTTGACATATTATGATCAAAATAAACCAATTACACTGTCAGTTGATTCGTCTAAAGATGCCATGGGTGCAGTGATTTGCCATGATAAACACCCCATAGCATATGCTTCAGCTTCATTAAGCTCATGTCAACAGTCATACTCTCAGATTGAGAAAGAGCTGTTAGCAATCCTATTTGGTTGTACAAAGTTTCACCAATATGTCTATGGTCGCCACACTTTAGTTGAAACAGATCACAAACCAATAGTATCGCTGTATAAAAAACCAATTTATAACATTCCACCCCGTCTTCAAAGAATAATGCTAAGATTACAACCATATGACCTGAACGTAACTTACAAACCAGGTAAATATCTTTATGTAGCTGATACTCTGTCTAGAGCAGCTTTACCAGAACAGTCATTACATGATCTAGATTCTGATCTAGATTTACATGTCAATTTAGTCATTAGATCGCTGTCAGTTAGTCCAAATAAACTTAAATCTATTCAAGAACAGACTTCCCAAGACAATGAATTGTCACTCTTAAGTAAATATTGCATAACAGGTTGGCCTGAACATAAAAAATTGCTTCCAGACATACTTAGGCCTTATTTTCCTTTAAAAACCGATATACATATAATTAATGGTATTGTCTTCAAAAACAACAGTGTCATTATACCAGTAGCCATGAGAAAAGACATTTTGAAACAGATACATGAAGGTCACCAAGGTATTCATAGTTGCCAAAGATTGGCAAGAAATCTAGTATACTGGCCCAATATGTACTCTGATATAGAAAAATATGTTAATAATTGTCATAACTGTCTCACTAACAGACGCAGCAATTCCAAAGAGTCACTACAGCCCCATGAGGTAAAACCAATCCCTTGGAATAAAGTCGGAGTTGATCTATTTGATTTCAATTCAAACAAGTATGTCATAGTCGTAGATTATTTTTCCCAATATGTCGAGCTTGTAAAGCTAGCAGGTGGTTCTACTAGTAAAATTGTCATTAGTCACCTAAAGTCTATATTTTCCAGACATGGAATACCCAACATTCTAATTTCAGACAATGGTCCCCCATTTAACTCAAAAGAGTTTAATCATTTTGCTTTAGATTGGCAAATACAACATATTACATCAAGTCCCTATTATCCACGGTCTAATGGTCTTGTAGAAAGAACCATAGCCACGGTTAAAAACATATTAAAGAAATGTCTTACTGATAATACAGACCCTCATCTAGGATTATTACAGTATAGGAATACACCTAAAGAAAATATGTATTCGCCTGCCCAATTACTAATGTCCAGGACACTCAGAACTAAACTTCCAGTCTTAGAACAAACTCTGAAACCTAAAATACCTAACTACAGGTCTCTAACAAATAAAACTCAAATAAAAGTGAACAAATCACAGATTTATTATAATAAACATACTAAACCGTTGTCTTCCCTAAACATTGGTGATAAAATTTACTTCCAGAAACAGCCAGACAGTATTTGGACACCTGGTACTGTGTCAGACATAGGTCCACAGCCTAGATCATATACTATTGTCTCCCCGGAAGGTACTTTTCGCCGTAATCGCCAACATATCCTACAGCCAAAACATTCACCAACTGAGTCCGCTCCTAGTAGAAGAAGTTCACTTCAATCCCCATCAGTTCCACTTGACACTGATCCACCGTCGCCTTCCAATATACTGCCGTCGTCATCTCCATCTAATTATCAATCTCCTTGTACAAGTAATCCTGTCCAAGAATCTGAAACAAAAACAAACACATCACATACACCAAATAAACAAACTCAACACACAACTTATTCTTCATTCGGTAGAGCAATAATAAAGCCCCGAAGATTTTGAAAATTGGTCTAGATTAAGTTCTTAATTTGTACTTAGTTTTAATTTAATATACTAAATGTATTGTTTGTTGTACAAGCATTGTCAAACCTAATTTTGTTTTGTTAGTAGCTGTCAAAACTTAGTTAAGTCAATTTGATAGACGTCACTGTCAGAACTGTCGCAATGTAAATGTCAGTCAAGTCAACTTGTCACTTCTTAGAGATGTTCCGTTCCACTTAGTCTACTAGTATATAAGAATTTTGTTAATGTTAAAAAAAAAAAAAAAAAAAAAAAAAAAAAAAGAGTATACTTACGTACCATGTTCCACGTAATGATTCCATTTTCTTTTCTTAATAAGGGAGATGTTACGTATGTGTATCAGTCTTTATAAAATATATATTATCTGTGGTATTTCCGGATCCTGTTGTCTTGTCACCGACTCCGATCGCTCGTCATGCAATGGCTGAATACACGATACATAAAATAGTCTGGTCGTCTTATTTATCTATAATATCTGGCCACCCGTCGTAACACCTACTATTTTCAGTAATTATAAAAAAACACAGTTAGAGAAACACAATATAATAGTTTTTTTTCCTACGTGGGTAGGCTTGACATATAAACCTAAACTCAAACTCAAACTCAAAGCATTTATTTCAATTAAACCAATTACAGGCACTTTTGAATTGTCAAGGGGTCGGTCAGTCAGAAAGATGAAGCTAGGCGCCCATTCCAAAGCATAGTAGGTACCTATGGAGAAGAACGGGCAAGAAACTCCACGGACACTCTTTTAAATCAAGATATGGTTACAAAATAATGGTTACATCATTCATGTTGAAATTTCATATGTGAGAACGATGCAGAACGTTAACAGCGTCCTTAAAAAAAAACAATTCAAATATTTAAATTAAAATAAAATAAGCCCTGACCGCTAAGGTATGCCCAGCCTTCACTGACAGCGCTTATTCACGAACCTGACGCATGGATTGGCTAAATGATCCAACACGCGCCACCATCAGCGAGACATTAGTGTGAGCGTCACATACTCTCAGTCGCCAGGGCACATTCAAGTCAAACAAAGACGTACCCAGTAAATGGTAGCTTTAGAGTATGTACATAGTACTCACACATGTGCTATGCAATTATATAATACAAAGGAGATTGAGTCTATACAATGCAATGATAGTCTTACAATCTTCAGCATCTCCAACAGTATCTTCAAATGTTAATTAATTAGTTGTGGTTGTGGAGCAGGACCAGCATTGAGCCAAGCATTTTTATCGGTTATGTAATCCCCAAACTTATAATATGCCTGCCTGCATAGTGTGCGTTTTATACAAGTTTTGAATTTAGTCTCATTGAGTTGAAGTATGTGTGGAGGTATTTTATTGTAACATTTTAAACAGTATCCCATGAACGACGTGTCTACTTTAGCTAGTCTGAAACCTGGTTGAGCTAATAGGTCCCTTTTTCTAGTACTATAATTATGCCTTTCACCTCTTTTACTAAAAAGATGTAAATTTTTCCTTACGTACATGATATTTTCGTAGATATATTGACAAGGTACCGTCATGATGTTAATTTCCTTAAACAGTTCCCTTAGAGAATCGCGCTTGTGGAGATTATATATGGCTCTAATGGCTCTTTTCTGCAGAATAAAAATTGACTCGATGTCTGCAGCCCGTCCCCAAAGTAAAATACCGTAAGACATGATACTATGAAAGTAACTAAAATAGACTAGCCGCGCAGTATCTACATCAGTAAATTGACGGATTTTTCTGACAGCATTTGCTGCTGAACTTAGCCGTCCTGCAAGTGATGTTAAATGAGGACCCCATTGTAGCCTAGAGTCGAGCGTGATCCCCAAGAAAACGGTTTTATCGACGAATTCTAGTTTCTCTTGATTCAATACTATCTCTCAATCACTACTTTTTACATTTGGTAAAGAAAATCTAATGCATTTAGTTTTTTTCCCATTTAATACTAAATTATTAGCAGTGAACCAATTTTGGACCTGCAGTAGGGCGTTATTAACTTCGTCAAAATTTGTATCACGTCTACCTACCTTAAAAATCAAGGAAGTATCGTCAGCAAATAACACCATTTGTGGTTGATTTTTTAATAAATGGAGTAAATCATTAATATACACTAAAAAGAGGAAAGGACCCAATATTGAGCCTTGTGGAACACCCATTTTTACATTTAAACCAAGTGAAGTGATACCATTTATTTGAACTTGCTGTTGTCTATCATTTAAATAAGATTTTACTAAACTGAGCGCAAGTTTTCCAAGTCCGTAATGCTCAAGTTTCAAGAGTAGGGTTTCGTGATCGACGCAATCAAATGCCTTGGAGAGGTCACAAAAAATTCCTATGGCGTCTTGGGCCTCTTCCCACGCGTTAAAAATGTGTTTTAATAAGGTTACACCGGCGTCGGTCGTACAACGTCCTTTGGTGAAACCAAACTGTTGATCGTGAAGTATTTTATTCGTGTTAAAATGATTGAGCATTTGATTAAGCATTACTTTTTCAAAAACCTTGCTGAAAACTGGCAACACGGATACGGGTCTATAATTATTTGTGTCCTTACTGTCCCCGGATTTAAAAAGTGGTATTACCTTACTGTATTTCATTAAATCCGGGAAAACTCCCTGATCCACACACAAATTAAATATTAAGGCTAAGTAAGGCGCTATAGTCTCAATTATGGAGGTACAGACTTTAATAGACATTCCCCAAAGATCTTCGGTCGGTTTGATCTTAATTTGCTTAAAAGCTTTTATTACTGTTATGGGGTTAATGTGCTTAAAGTTAAATTCAATCGGGCAGGCCGAAACGTTCGCCTTTACTAAATCAAAAGAAAGTGA
The DNA here is from genome assembly GCA_946251885.1 of Cosmia pyralina. Lineage (NCBI taxonomy): Eukaryota > Metazoa > Arthropoda > Insecta > Lepidoptera > Noctuidae > Cosmia > Cosmia pyralina. The sequence goes on along the minus strand of OX276349.1, from coordinate 503,728 downwards.
GGGCGAGGAGTTTAATATTTCAGTAGTTTTAAGTGGGATACTGGTAAAGAAATTTACAAATTCTTGAGCAACTTCTTTGCTATCGCAAATGAGACCACATGACGTCTCCAGTGTGTAATCAAAATTATGCTTTTTGATCCTATTAGTTTCATTATTGATAATTTTCCAAACTGTCTTAATTTTATTCTCTGCTGATTTAACCTTGTTGCTAATGTATAAAGCTTTAGCTGCCTTACAAGTATTCTTAAAAATTCTAGAGTAAGTAGAAACATACTTATTAAAAGATTCCGTGTTAATATAAGGCTTAAGGCCATACAGCTCGAAAAGTCTTTCCCTACTTTTCCTGAGTCCTCTAGTTGCCCAGTCACTAAATAAAAACTTAGGGCTTACAGTTTTTGTGATCTTCTTAAAAGATTTATCGAACTCTGTTTGGACTACCGAAAAGAATTCTTCATACAAAATATTAACATTGTTCATTGTTAGTTCTTGGTCATTTAACTTACCAATTAAAGTGCTATTAAATTTTTTTAAATTAGCAGATGTTATTGGTCTGGATTGTATCTGCACTTTTTGTATTGGTATGTTGGACTCAAAAGTTACAGTTTGACCGCTGTGATCAGAAGGGAGATAATTAACGATGGATTTATCTAAATAGTCACAGCAACAAAAAACATTATCAATACATGTAGCAGTAGTCGTAGTAATTCGGGTTGGTTCTACAAACACATTTGACAAATTGAATGATTTAAACAAATTTAACAATCTACTGGTATTTGAATTGTTTTCTAAAATATTAATATTAAAGTCACCACAGATAATTACTGACTTATTACCAGCTGCAAGTTTTGCCAAAACTTCTTCCATTACTGACTCGAATATGGAGTAGTTTTGATAATTTGGAGGTCTGTAAACGCACACTATGACATGCTTATCCAGCTCAACACAGGAAAGTTCAATGCTATGTTCAACCGATAGTTCAACTATGTCTGTACGAGTTTTTGATTTAATACAATTTTTAATTAAGATTAGTGAACCACCTCGCATCATTGATGTTCGATTAAAACAACTGGCCACACTATAATTCTCATAATTAATTAACATTTCGTAATCTTTTAACCAATGCTCAGTTAAACAAATAATGTCAAACATTGTTTTTTCTAAAAACAATTCAATTTCCAATTGTTTAGATGAAAAACCTTGAATATTTTGATGAAATAATTTCAAGGATTTCTGCTTAGCCCCTTTTCTGCAGTTAACAATTTTAGTGCTAGAAAATACCTTTTTGTTATTAAGTGTAACTATACTGTTAGTGGTACCTTCTGTTGTCTTACAAACTAGTTTAAATTATTGACTACCTTAACATTAGTACTATTACTAACTGTGGTGCTAATTATAGATGACTTCGACATACTAATTATGTCTGAGTTAATATTAAAAGCTAATAGCCTAGCTATTTGACGTCTAAAACTACTGGGCAGATACACCGTATCCCTAGTCGAGCTTAGCTTATCAACAAAAATGTTGGTGTCAAAAAATATAAACTTGTCACTATGGTGACTAACTATGAATTGCATGTGACTATTTAACATATGAATGTAGTTGTTTTGTCTGTTTGACAAGTATTCAAAATATGGAAAAGCACACATAATTATTTTTTTACAATTTAACTTCAATAGCTCGGTGACACTATCAGTAATATCATCTTTTGTAACATTAAGGCTGTTACCTATAAGTATAGTAATAATGGCATTAGGATCATATTTATTCCTAGTTATTGAAGCCATTATTTGTTTGTGGGAAGCCTGAGGCATACAATAGTTTTGAGAAGAATGACTCAGGTTATTGCTAAGTAATTCCTAACCCTTTTCCAAAACTATCAGAAAACATAATTGAACTGCAACATACTTTACACTATGAGGGACAGAACTAGCGTCTATCTGAACTACTTGCAATGGACCTAGTTCAATATCTGGTGTATCTTGAAAGCGAATAGATACCTGAGCACTTTCTGACTGGGACGGGTCCTCCGTTACCTCAGGTTGGAAAGTGCCAAGATTGGATTTTCTATGCAATGAACATTGAGGGCTGCTAAGAGTCAGCGGGTCCATTTTGTCTACATTAGAGTTGCACATGTCCACTAACTCCCTTGTAGCAAGTATGTGCTCCTGATTTTGTTTTTCAGACGTCACATACTTAGTATAGAGTGAATGTATTGACTCTTCTAGTACCTGAATTTCAGACTGTAATCGTTGAGTGTCAATCTCATAAATGTTCTTACTGTCTTCTAGTTTAATTTGACAGTTTTTTAATTTATTTATTAAAAAAACACGTTCTTTCCTTAGTTTAGTATTGCTGGAACAGTGTTTTTGTTGCTTTCTAAATTTATTACATTTATTTATGATTTTATTTAGTTTTGCATATTTTTTAATTTTATTTTGACTTACTTTATAACTACTAATATTATGTTTCAATATTGACTCTTCAGTAAGGTCTATTGTTACTAATGAATGATGGTTGCAATTAATGTTTAATAACTCATCATGCAAGCTAATATTACTCTGATTAGCCTGAGTACAATCTTTTTGTTTTTGTAATTTAGCAATATGTACATTTGCAAGAATTAATTCTTCTTCTAGGTCCCTAACCTTACACAAAGCCTCCTCATAAATGCTACTGCAGGTGTTGAAACCATCTGTGACCACCCGCAGTTTGTCCCGTTCATCAACAACATCTAGGTATTGTTGATTTAGATCTATTAGCTCCTTTTTCAAGCATGTGTTCCTGAAAACTACCTTCTCTACTTCCTTCTCACTTTCATCTATCTCCTGTAACAGCTGTTGACATTTACTGTTTGAAGCGTCAAGATCCTGAATGGCCGTTCTTAATTTAAGCTCCAACTCCTGAGCAGCAGTCTTACGGGTCATCACAGGCATGGTTTCATCTAAATTTGTAGCCTCCTTATTTAATATTGATTTTAAAATAGTTAATTCTTCTTTTTCATTATATTTATGTATTAATTAACTAATAAACCCACCTTCGCTTGGAACTTTCCTTTCGCCTTCACTTTTCATCAACCACAACACATAATATTCCAACAAACCATGGACAGCAAGCTTGTGCACAGTATGGAGGAACTGGAGAAGCTGTTTGGCTCCCGAATGCGTGAGTACGAAGTTAAGCTGCAGAGAGCTACTGCTGGAACTGACCCTGCACACATAGATCTTGCTGCGCTGTCCCTGGACTTCTCCGAGTTTAAATCTTTTGTCTGCAAAACGTTATCTCACTTCAAAACTCAGATTGAACTCCTGTCTTTGAGTCAAGACAGACATGAGACTGCAATGCGAAGAAAGATCTTGCTGTTTCACGGTATCCCAGAGAAGCCAAATGAAAAGCTGTGCGACTCGATTCTCCTTATCATTTCTAAGCAACTGATGATTGACAGCATTAAAATGGAACATCTAGATGTATGCCACAGACTAGGAGCCCCCCAGGGTAAAACCAGACCTGTGTTGGTGCGATTCAATGACATGGAGCATCGTCGGTTGGTTTGGGACAGTAAAACTACACTCAAAGGCAGCGGTATCACCATTTCGGAGTTTCTGACTAAGACACGGCACCAGGTATTTATTGCTGCTCGTAAGCACTTTAGCATCAATAGCTGCTGGTCTGCGGAGGGAAAGGTTGTTGTCTTGACGCCTGACAAGTCACGCCGTAAGATAGCGTCCTTGGGTGAGCTTGAAGCATTAATCGCGCTGTTCCCCGATCCCGCCGGTGCTGCCGCACCCAATCTCCCTGTGCCTGCAGCTTCTACCTCGTCAGCATCTACATCGTCTGTAACAGCAACCTCCAAAGGGAAGCTTATGAGGAAGGCTCGTCGCTGAGTTTGCCGATTTAAATATCCCAGTGCTAGTTTTTACGTTGGCCATACATTCATGTAGTGTCGGTCGTCGGTAGAATGTAAAATTGATGTTCCTTTTTGTTAATCTACCCATAGCATTCACTTTGCGTTTATTTTATTTTCTCACAATAATTAACTTGCCGGTAGATGTTATTATTTATATTGCTGACGTAGGTGACGTGACTGACGTGTGTCAATGTCATTTATGTGTTAGTATGTTGACGTTTACGTTTCGTTGCAAACTGTGTTTGTTATCCGAACGTTGTGGCTGACATTCTCGTTAGTTAACATAAATATTTTTTTTTTTTTTTTATATTTTGTTTTTTCTATGTCTTGTGATAACTTATTGTTTTACTTCCTATAATTCTTTTGTACCTACTTAGTTTATAAAAGTTGTGTTAAAATCTCTTCCAACAACAGCGAATAGGTGCTTTTATTAGTTGAGCGTATTTAGTTATTATTATTATTTTTTTGCATGCACTTGAGTAGTTTACTTAAGTAGTTAAGTAGTTTTGATATAATTATTATTATTTACTTATTTTTGTTTGTTTTTTGGTATTTTTTTTTTTAGTCATATATACATTATATTTATATATTATTATTTTTGAAAACTATGATCGATGTAGACGTTGATGATGATTTTTTCTCTTGTGCTTCCTCTTCTAGCAGTTTCCTTAGTGCGGCAAGTGGTTCTTCCTCTCCACTTACTCTTGGTGATCAAATTTCCACTTTGCTTTCCCACCTCCCCAACAATCTTAACATAGCCCACATCAATGCCCAGAGTGTCCCTAGCCATTACTCTGATCTTCTGGCTTCCATTAATTGTGCTCATATAGACGCTTTGCTGATCTCCGAGTCCTTCCTCAAGCCCTCTCTTTTATCTGTTAATTATGCCCTTCCTGGCTTTGTTCTTATCCGTAATGATAGAACTGGGAAGGGTGGTGGTGGTGTTGCCATTTACTTGCGTACTGATATCCCCTTCAAGATTATCAGCACTTCACCATCTTCCTACTCGGGGTCTTATATTATACGCTGATGATGTATGCTTAATGGCCGACTCAATAGAATCTCTTCAAGCCTATGTGAACTCTCTACACACGTCATGCCGCAGGTTTGGCCTGGTTATAAGCACCAGCAAAACGCAAATTTTAAACCAACCTACACGATGATGTCGCGGTGAGCAATCCCCTGTCACCTTGGATGGCTGTGTGTTAGAAGAAGTTCCAAATTTCAAATACCAAGGCAGCAGATTAAGATGCGATAGTACCTTAGCATCGGAGATACCAGCCCGAATAGCAGGTGCTGCAGCGGCCTTCGGTAGGCTTAGACCTCGTGTTTGGAATTCACATGACCTTAAATTGCAAACAAAGATGTTAGTTTACAAAGCAATTGTACTGCCTACTTTGCTATATGCTGCAGAGACATGGTGCTGCTATAAAACAGACATCAAGAAACTAGACACCTTCCATCTGAAATGTCTAAGGTCCATTCTGCGGATCAAGTGGCAGGACCGGATTCCGAACACAGAGGTTTTGCGCCGTGCCGGTATGTCTGGAATAGAAGCGCTTATTATAAAACACCAACTAAGATGGAGTGGTCACGTCATACGCATGAACGACAACAGATTGCCGAAGGCAGTTTTCTATTCCGAACTGTCAAGCGGAAAGCGAAAGCAAGGCGGCCAATATCTACGCTATAAAGACGTGATCAAACGAAATCTCGTGGCTTGTAATATACCAACTGAAAGCTGGGAGGGTCGCGCACAACTTAGACCGGAATGGCGACAAACTGTTCATAAGAGCGTGGAAAGTTTTGAAACCAGGCGTCTAGAAGATCTTGACGCAAAACGCCAAGTACGGAAAACGAAGCCAAAACCCTCCTACACTTACACTACCAACTCAGCTGGCCAGCTGTACTGTGCTTCTTGCAACCGAGTCTTTAAGACGAAGTTCGGTTTTGCTAGCCACATCAGAGCTCACCGGAATAAAGACCCTGATTAAACATATAGGAGTCGCCATCGCCGGATACGGTGTGGACGACATGATGATGATGACTCGGGGTCTGCGGAGCAACTATTTCTCGAAATTTCCTTGCATCATGTTAAAATGCTTCTGGGGGTGATGTACAGTCCTAACCTCACTATTGATTACTTTGACTCGTTTGATTCGCTTTTAAATGATTTCTGTCCCTCTTATGACCACGTAGTCTTGATGGGCGATTTTAATACTTGCCTTCTTAAAAATGATAGTCGGACTCACAAACTTCAATCTCTCTTATCTTCTTTTAACCTTAGTATTCTGCCTCTTTCTGCTACTCAACATTTCCCTAACTGCACCCCTTCTCTTTTGGACCTGATGATTGTTTCTAATTCTAATAATGTTTCTGTCCACGGACAGCTCACTGCTTGTTTTTCTTACCATGACTTCATCTTTATGTCCTACAGGATTCGCCCTCCCAAGCGTAAGCCGCGTTATATTTTTCTTAGGGACTATAAGGGCATAGACCTGGAGGCATTGCTGCTTGATGCTGGTAGCATCGATTGGACTGACGTTTTGGAGAGCTCTTGTATCAACGATATGGTTCACATTTTTAACAGCACAATACTTAGCTTATACGAGCGTCATGCCCCTATCCGTCGAGTCAAAGTCAAATACGTTCCGGCTCCTTGGCTTACATCTGCTATTAAAGACGCGATGGCGAGTAGGGACAGATCCAAAAGGAGGTTAAAACGCTGTCCTTCCGAGCGCAACCTGATTGCGTACAAGGTGTTGCGTAATCGCTGCAGTCGTATGTGCAGAGATGCAAAGAGACGCTACTTCCATAATTCTCTTGACAACCGTAAGTCTGCTGAAGTCTGGAAGTTTCTGAAAACTGTCGGCATTGGTAAGTCTCCAGTTGTTTCCAGTAATGACGTTGACGTGTGTGCTCTTAACAAACATTTCTCACATCCACCTGTTACTTTAGATCCGCACGTCAAATCAGCTTCTTTAAATAAACTTTCCTGTTTGCCAGTGCCGCAGTGTTCTTCTTCCGAATTTAGTCCTGTGAGTGAAAATGAGGTCAAAGAATCTATTTCTGCTATCTCCTCCTCTGCAGTTGGTAATGATAATATTTGCTCTAGAATGATTTCTCCTATTCTCCCCACATTGCTTCCCATCTTGACCCACATTTTCAATTTCTCCTTGTTTTCTTGTACTGTTCCTGAGGCCTGGAAACAAGCCCATATCATCCCCTTACCCAAAATTCCTAGCCCTGTCTCACCGTCCGATTTCCGACCCATTTCTATCCTCCCTTATCTCTCTAAAGTTCTTGAGCACATTGTTCACCAGCAACTTTCTGCCTTTTTAGATGCGAATGACCTTCTTAGTACTTTTCAATCTGGTTTTCGACCTGGTCATAGTACAGTCACCGCTCTCTTGAAGGTTACTGATGACATCCGCAGGGCTATGGACCACAAATCTCTTACCTTACTTGTACTTCTGGACTTTAGCAGTGCCTTTAACTCTGTTGATTTCGACATCCTTGTAGGGATCCTTAAATCTCTCAATTTCTCTTCTAGTACCATTAGTTGGTTTGACTCCTATCTCAAAGGCCGGTCGCAGCGGGTTCGTCTCGACGAGACTTCTTCTGACTGGTGCTCTCTTACTGCGGGGGTGCCTCAGGGTGGCGTTCTCTCTCCTCTTCTCTTTTCCATTTTCATTAACTGTGTCACCAATGTCATCTCTTCTTTCTTCCATCTCTATGCCGACGATCTGCAGCTTTACAACCATTTCCTGAGAGAAGATGCGGAAGCTGCCGTGTGTGCCATGAACAGAGACCTGGATTTGATTAGTGAGTGGTCGCGGTCCTTTGGACTGCAAATCAACCCTAGGAAATCCCAGGCTATAATTATTGGCGGCAGGTATATGCGGAATAGGCTTGATGTTGCGTCGCTGTCTCCACTCTGTCTGAATGGAGTTCAGATTGAATACGCAAATACTGTTAAAAACCTGGGGGTAACCATGGACTCCTACTTATCGTGGACTGCCCATGTTGCTCAAGTCAGTCGCAAAGTGCACTACACGTTCCATTCCTTGAAATGCCTCCAGAGCTTCTTGCCTTTGAAAACCAAAATCTCCCTTGCTCAAACTCTCATTCAGCCCATTATTGACTACGCTGATGCCTGTTATTTGGATGCCACTGAGGAGCTTTTGAATAAACTTGAGCGTTTGCAAAACATCTGTATTCGTTTTGTTTTTAACCTTAAAAAGTATGATCACGTTTCTAACTTCCGCAAGATACTCAAGTGGCTCCCTATTCGACTTCGCAGGAACTCTCGGATATTATGTCTTTTATTTAACATCCTTCACAACCCTAAAACGCCTTCCTATCTGCGGGAACGCTTTTCCTACGCCCGTCCTTTTGATGTGCCTTGCAGGTCGCATCTTAGAAACCTCCTTAAATCTTCTTCTCACTCCACTGACTTTTATTCCTACTCCTTCACTGTTCACGCGGTTCGGTTGTGGAATTCACTTCCGCCTGACATTAGGGACTGCCAAGCAATTGCAGTATTTAAAAGAAGAGTGAAAGAACACTATCTTTCCACTTCGTCATAGTTGTTAGTTATTTTAGTGTATTTATTTTAGTAGTATGTATGTATTTAGGTATTTATTATATGTTTTATTTGCGTCGCTACTATGCAGAGTTAGGGGAAGCACCAACAGTATCCTTAAGGTATTTGCGGATAGACTGGATGGGCCTGCGCTGGGTAGATTTGTCAAGCTGCATGTTATACATTCAGCTTGATAGACTTACCTACCTACCATTTTCTAAATAAAATTTTAATTTGTATCTACTAACATAGTTTTTAAGTCATTTTTGTTACTAACATGCTATGGGCCTTTGTGTCTGATATTAAAACATTTTTATTTTTATTTTTTTTTTTATTTTTTATTTATTTTATTTATTTAATGAGTTAATTGTTTTGGATTTTATGTATTTTATTTTCTCTTCTACTCTTACACACGTTGTCTACATCTCTTTTTATCCTCTGTCCTATCGCAGGTATGCTGGAAGAGATTTCTTTTGAAATAAGCATCACCTTTGTACGTATTTTTCTGTTCCTTTCTGTTTGTCTGTTTATTTGTGTGTACATAAATGGTTAAATAAAAAAAAATAAATAAATAAATAAATATACTAAAATAATCTTTTATAATGTGTTTGCTTTGATTTGATAAATTAAACATACGTCATTATTACTAAAAGAAGAAAAACGTGGCGTAATCGATTATAATCAATGTGAAGCGATAAAAATGGAACGTCTCTTAGAAGAGATTATTTTCTCCGTTGTAAATCTTTCTCCATGGTCTACCAGAATACGGTTTTTTGATAGTATCGAGATTTGAACCGGACATTGATGCGGAGATTTGAAACAGAGATTTATCTCCATGGTCGTGATATCTAGCTCGAGCCCGGAATTGATGCCCAGCGAGATATTACGGCTGGTCGTAAGGTCTGGAGATATGAAATCTCCGTTGGAACAACTGGCAAAATTGACATTGTCAAACAAATTAACGTAAAACGTACAGTCAACAAAAGATATATCTAGGCAGGGTATACTAACATATTTGTATGTAAATTGCTTCATGTTCAATTTTATATAGATTACTTTGTTTTTGCAATACTCCTACATTGTAACATTTGTAACACACCAACACAAAATTGTATATTGTCACGAAATTGAACATGAAGCAATTCACATACAAATATGTTAGTATAACCTGCCTAGATATCTCTTTTGTTGACTGTACACAACGAAGCTTTGGTAAACTGTTATTATGGATGAATTGTTGGCTAATTTTATCCCAGAGCTTGTGGATGAAGCTGGAGCTGCTGAAGCTGCTGTTGCTGCACCTCGAACTCGAGCTCCATGGCGAGTCGAACCGTTTGAGACGAGTGATGCAAAATTAAAAAAAAATTTTCGCCTCTCAAAGGAATCTCTGTTTTTCCGCGCGCGATTCCATATTCACAAATGCAAAAGTTTGGGGAAACTTTTTGTAAAACCCCCGGCACTTTTTTAAAAGTTAATTATCATGACAGTGAGTCAGTCGGTCAGACAGTCACGCAAGATACGTGCGACAGCGCTGTTATAAAAGTAGTACTTTGATAGTTTGAACAACAACAACACGTATAATTTAAATCAAAGTAGCGCTATACGTATTGGTTTATATATTACTGAGTTTTTATTTTTTTTTATATAATGGCTATACGTCAGAAAAAGGACACAAATCATGCGAAATGCGTTTCGGATCACGCTGCTTTGCAATTACTATTTTCAGTAATTATAAAAAACATAGTTATAGAAACACAATATACTAAAATAATCGGGTGCCTGCCGTTTTGCCAAAAAGATTTTGACAAAATTTCATTACCCAAACAAATTTTAGCAACTTTTTTTTATACCATTGCAATATTTCGAATGATTTTAGTACGCATATTTTCATTTGGTCAAATTTTTACTTGGCAAAATATTACTAAGTATAATGTCATTATGGAATTTGGTCTTTAATCAAATGATTTATTACAGCAAACAATTTTCAGACAGTAAACGTTTGGTGAAATGATTTGTTAACACAAAAAATATTAAGGCAAAAATAAGATTTTTAGACATTTGACTTGCTGGTTAAATTTTATGTCTTTTGCGTACTTCTTTGTAAGTTTTTGTGCTTTAATTTGTCTGAAACAAGTCAAATTTATGGTTACTTGATAGTAGTTTATTTATGGAAGTAGTTAGAGTAGGTTAATTATTTTAAAAAAAATGGTTAGGTTAGGTTAAAACTGTAACCTCCTACGCACGAGCCGAGCGAGCGAAGCGAGCGGTGCCGCGGTAGCGGCCGGCGAGTGCCAGACACGACTTGCATTAATAGAAAAAAATATATTGTTTTTAGTAGGTTATCCGGAACTCAACAATTTAGATTAGGTTAATTTCTTCTTTAAAAAAATGGGTAGGTTAGGTTAGGTTAAAACTGTGACCTCCTACGCACGAGCCGAGCGAGCGAAGCGAGCGGTACCGCGGTAGCGGCCGGCGAGTGCCAGAAACGACTTGCATTAATAGAAAAAAGAGATTGTTTTTAGTAGGTTACCCAGAACTGAATTATTTAGATTAGGTTAATTACTTATTTTAAAAAAATGGTTAGGTTAGGTTAGGTTAAAACTGTGACCTACTACCTACTGTGCCAGGAACGACTACATTATATAGAAAAAGAAGAGCACACATTGAGCGCCATTTATGATTTACCTGCTACCCACTTAGTAGTTCACATTTTTGTCATTGAAGTTTGACTGAATAGGAAAGGGTGAATTGAAAACTGACGATACTAAATAAGTATTTGGCTTATTTGATTTTGCATAAAAACTGTTATTCCAAATGAAATATTTGACTAAATAAAAAATGTTAGAAGTACTAGTTGGTAAATAAGTTATAGTTTAAACGTTCATTTGCCAAACATTAGGTTTGCGTTACAACTTTTTGTGAATAGATTTTTTGCTAAGTAATAATTTGGCAAATGAAATTATGCGAAAAATTTTTTGGGAAGTGAAAATTTGTCAAATTCCTTTTGGTCAAACAAGGGAGACCCAAATAATCTTTTAAAATGCTTGCTTTGATTTGATAAATTAAACATACGTTATTACTAAAAAAAGAAAAACGTGGCGTAATCGATTATAAGTAATCAAAGTGAATCGATAAAAATGGAACGTCTCTTAGAAGAGAAGAGATTATTTTCTCCGTTGTAAATCTCTGCATGGTCTACCAGAATACGGTTTTTTGGTAGTATCGAGATTTGAACCGGACATTTGAAACAGAGATTTATCTCCGTGGTCGTGATATCTAGCTCGAGCCCGGAATTGAGGTCCAGGGCATCAATTCCGGTGGCATGGAAATTATTTCCATGGTCGAAATATCAGTCGAGAAACCGCTTATCTCAGTCGAAAACGAAAAATTGCTATTCTAACGATCTCCATTCATAAATTTTTCGATCGCAAATCGGCGAGATATTACGGCTGGTCGTAAGGTATGGAGATACGAAATCTCCGTTAGAACAACAGTCAAAATTGACATTGGTGCCGATTCTCTTGTGAACGCACTAAACTAAAATTAGAGAATCGCTATCTTTTACTAACAGGCAGCGCGAGAAAAGGACGGCTATAGCTATGAACTAAGTTGGAGATGTCAAATTAGTTCACGCCTTGCGCTTCACCGTGTTTTTAGTCGACATGTTTTTACGTGTCGTCTAAATGTCTATGGAAAAATTAGTTCTAACTAATTTGACAGCTCTAATTTACTTCCGTCTCTTTCTTGTCATAATAGAGAGAAAAAGTTAGCAATAGCCTAAATTAAGTTTAGTTTGTGCACAACAGAATCGGCACCAATATCAAACAAATTAACGTAAAATTTACATAACGACGATTTGTTAAACTGTTATTATGGATGAATTTATCGCTAATTTTATCCTAGAGCTTGTGGATGAAGCTGAAGCTGCTGTTGCTGCACCTCGAACTCGAGCTCCATGGCGAGTCGAACCGTTTGAGACGAGTGATGCAGAATTCAAAAAGAATTTTCACCTCTCAAAGGAAACTCTGCTTTTCCGAGCGCGGTTCCATATTCACAAATGCAAAAGTTTGGGGAAACTTTTTATAAAATCTCCGGCACTTTTTATAAGCTAATTATCACGACAGTGAGTGACAGCCACTCAGTCAGACAGTCACGCAAAATCATGGCAAGTTACAGTCCTACCAACTTATCTGTGAACTGAACGAGGACGGCACCGTCGATGCGTTGACACAATCGAATGATATGCGTCGGCACAATCGAATGACATTTCAACATGATGGCCATAGTTCCAATTTTCGCCATTTCACAGATAAGTTGGTAGGAATTTACGTGCGACAGCGCTGTTATAAAAGTCGTACTTGTATGAACTTGGTTTGAACAACAGCAACACAAAGTAGCACTATACGTCAGAAAAAGGACACAAACACAAATCATGCGAAATGCATTTCGGATCACGCTACTTTGCAATTACTTACTATTTTCAGTAATTATTAAAAAAACACAGTTATAGAAACACAATATTATACTAAAATAATCTTTTATAATGTGTTTGCTTTGATTTGATAAATTAAACATACGTCATTGTTACTAAAAAAAGAAAAACGTGGCGTAATCGATTATAAACAAAGTGAATCGATAAAAATGGAACGTCTCTTAGAAGAGATTATTTTCTCCGTTGTAATCTTTCCCCATGATCTACCAGAATACGGTTTTTTGATAGTATCGAGATTTGAACCGGACATTGATGCGGAGATTTGATACAGAGATTTATCTCCATGGTCGTGATATCTAGCTCGTGCCCGGAATTGATGCCCAGGGCATCAATTCCGGTGGCATGGAAATTATCTCCATGGTCGAAATATCAGTCGAGAAACCGCTTATCTCGGTTGAAAACGAAAAATTGCTATTCTAACGATCTCCATTCATAAATTTTTCGATCGCAAACCAGCGAGATATTACGGCTGGTCGTAAGGTATGGAGATATGAAATCTCCGTTGGAACAACAGTCAAAATTGACATTATCAAACAAATTAACGTAAAATTTACATAACGACGATTTGTTAAACTGTTATTATGGATGAATTCATCGCTTATTTTATCCTAGAGCTTGTGGATGAAGCCTGTTGCTGCACCTCGAACTCGAGCTCCATGGCGAGTCGAACCGTTTGAGTCGAGTGATGCTGGGCATCAATTCCGGGCTCGAGCTAGATATCACGACCATGGAGATAAATCTCTGTTTCAAATCTCCGCATCAATGTCCGGTTCAAATTTCGATACTATTAAAAAACCGTATTCTGGTAGACCATGGAGAAAGATTTACAACGGAGAAAATAATCTCTACTAAGACGTTCCATTTTTATCGATTCACATTGATTATAATCGATTACGCCACGTTTTTATTTTTTTAGTAATAACGACTTATGTTTAATTTATCAAATCAAAGCAAACACATTATAAATGATTATTTTAGTATAATATTGTGTTTCTATAACTGTGTTTTTTTAATAATTACTGAAAATAGTAATTGCAAAGTAGCGTGATCCGAAACACATTTCGCATGATTTGTGTTTGTGTCCTTTTTCTGACATATAGTGCTACTTTGTGTTGCTGTTGTTCAAACCAAGTTCATACAAGTAGGACTTTTATAACAGCGCTGTCGCACGTACACTGCTACCAACTTATCTGTGAAATGGCGAAAATTGGAACTACGGCCATCATGTTGAAATGTCATTCGATTGTGCCGACGCATATCATTCGATTGTGTCGACCATGTGTTGACGTATCGACGATGCCGTCCTCTTTCAGTTCACAGATAAGTTGGTAGGACTGTATCTTTCGTGACTGTCTGACTGACTGGCTGTCACTCACTGTCGTGATACTGGACATTGATGCGGAGATTTGAAACAGAGATTTATCTCCATGGTCGTGATATCTAGCTCGAGCCCGGAATTGATGCCCTGGCCCGAGAATATATGACTCGGTTTCCGTCTCCTTTGTCTGAAAGGAGATATTGTCAAAAAACTGCTATTAGGCGCCATTTTTCCAATATGGCGGCGCAAGCGGCAAAGATATGAGGTGGCAAAGTGAAAATTCGAAGAGAGCACGTCGAACTCACTAAAATAACCAATTTTCAAATCTCCCGGAAAACTTTCTAGTAAACCCCTTTTTGACTGTAGGTAATGAGATCGTCGCGAGCTTCAGTCGAGGGGACGTATAATACATATCATCGATTCATCAGGGGATTCATCGGCGTTCAGGGTCAAAATGTCTAATTCTCAAAATGTCAAATCCCGACATGTCCAATTGTCAAAATGTCCAATTCCCAAAATTTCCAATTCCCAAAATGTCCATTTCCCAAAATGTCCAATCTTTGAGAATGTGGTAAATGTGTTCAACGCTTTTTTAGGACATGAATGACAAACAATAAATACAAAATACTGAAAGAACTTCTTAAAGATAAGTATATGTTTTTATAACGTAGCTTATTTACCTTTATGAAGTTGTTTTAGTAGTTTGAATTTATTATTTGTCATTCATAAGTCTTAAAAAAGCGCTTTGATGTGTGACTGAACACATTTATTAACCGACTTCAAAAAGGAGGAGGTTATCAATTCGTCGGAACCTTTTTTTTTTTTTTTTTTTTTTTTATTTTTTTTTTTATGTATGTTCCCCGATTACTCGAAGATGGCTGAACCGATTTGGATTATTTTTTTTTTGTTTGAAAGGGTATACTTCCCAGGTGGTCCCATGATCATCAAGTCAGGATCTGATGATGGGATCCTGGAGAAATAGAGAGAACTCTTCCAATTTTATAGGCACACTTGAAGCGATTTGGATAGTTTTTGGAAGAGTACTTTCTTGGAGTGGTCCCATTTCAATTTGGTGAAGATCTGATGAAGAACTTCTGAGATAGGCAACGGAACTCCTCAATAAATGATAGCAAATGGACTGGGATTGCTGAAATCTCATGTCTGTTTGTTGTTCACACCAGTTCATAACATAACATCACGCCAGTACGCTGTGAAGGGGTAAGCACATGTGAACCACTAAAAAGTGAAAAATAAAAACTTTTTTACAAAAAAATACAACCGACTTCCAAAACCAACACTAGAAAGTGAAAAATAACTAATTTCGGAAGTCGGTGGCAAAAACGAAAATACATTTAATCAGACACCGACTTCCGAAATTAGTTATTTTTCACTTTCTAGTGTTGGTTTTGGAAGTCGGTTGTATTTTTTTGTAAAAAAGTTTTTATCACATTCTCAAAGATTGGACATTTTGACAATTGGACATTTTGGGAATTGGACATTTTGACAATTGGACATTTTGACATTTTGGGGTTTGGACATTTTAGGATTTGGACATTTTGACCCTGAAAGTTCATCGGGACTGTAGGTAATGAGATCGTCGCGAGTCGCGAGCGTCAGTCGAGGGGATGTATGACACAGATCATCGATTCATCAGGGGTTTCATCGGGACTGTAGGTAATGAGATCGTCGCGAGTCGCGAGCGTCAGTCGAGGGGATGTATGACACAGATCATCGATTCATCAGGGGTTTCATCGGGACTGTAGGTAATGAGATCGTCGCGAGTCGCGAGCGTCAGTCGAGGGGATGTATGACACAGATCGTCGATTCATCAGGGGTTTCATCGGGACTGTAGGTCTGTAGGTAATGATATCGTTGCGAGTCGCAACTTCGCGAGCTTCAGTCGAGGGGATGTATGACACAGATCATCGATTCATCAGGGGTTTCATCGGGACTGTAGGTCTGTAGGTAATGATATCGTTGCGAGTCGCAACTTCGCGAGCTTCAGTCGAGGGGACGTATGACACAGATCATCGATTCATCAGGGGTTTCATCGGGACTGTAGGTCTGTAGGTAATGATATCGTTGCGAGTCGCAACTTCGCGAGCTTCAGTCGAGGGGACGTATGACACAGATCATCGATTCATCAGGGGTTTCATCGGGACTGTAGGTCTGTAGGTAATGATATCGTTGCGAGTCGCAACTCGCGAGCTTCAGTCGAGGGGATGTATGACACAGATCATCGATTCATCAGGGGTTTCATCGGGACTGTAGGTAATGAGATCGTCGCGAGTCGCGAGCGTCAGTCGAGGGGATGTATGACACAGATCATCGATTCATCAGGGGTTTCATCGGGACTGTAGGTAATGAGATCGTCGCGAGTCGCGAGCGTCAGTCGAGGGGACGTATGATACAGATCATCGATTCATCAGGGGTTTCATCGGGACTGTAGGTAATGAGATCGTCGCGAGTCGCGAGCTTCAGTCGAGGGGATGTATGACACAGATCATCGATTCATGAGGGGATTCATCGGGACTGTAGGTCTGTAGGTAATGATATCGTTGCGAGTCGCAACTTCGCGAGCTTCAGTCGAGGGGACGTATGACACAGATCATCGATTCATGAGGGATTCGTCGGTTGTGCTTCCATTTAGAGGCTTTTGCTACAAGTTTTTAATGTACCTCCTAATCGATTATAAACCAGATTTCAGAACTGTAAATTACAGAGGGTAAATTCTTGTTCGAAGGATATTTCGTTACAAGAAGCGTCAGCGTCAAGGAAGGCATGTTTACAGTTAGCAGTGCATTGTGCAGTGTAAACACTCGTGTTGTTTGGCGTCTCGTTTCGGCGAGGTGTGTCGGGTGCGCGGCGGTGTCCCCGCGCGCACAGGTGTGCTGATAAGGCGTGATGTCACCGCGCGGCGCCGACGCGTGCTCTCGCAGCCGCCTTCAGTCGGTCGCGGTGCGCAAACGTGAGCGCCGTTTTTTCGCTACAGACTCGTATCGCAGTCTCGCTACGCGGATAGTGTCGCTTTCCGCGGTCGCGTGCGGTGTGAGGTGTCAGTGGGTCGAGTGCATTGCGAGGTGGGGTGCATGGTGGTGCAGGCGTGGGTGCGCAGGATGAGCGGTGAGGACCGCGGGGGCCGCTCGGGCGCGCGCTGGCCGGTAGGCATCCTGCGGCGCAGCGGCGCGCGCGCGGCCCGGCGCGTGCTGCACGTCAAGTACCGCAGCGTCCCGCCGTCGCCCGCGCCGAGCCCGGCGCCGCCGGTGCTGCCGCTCGACATCGACGACACAGTTTCGTGCTTCTGCAGGTGTGTCCCCGTCTTTTGGCCTATGAGGTATAAAACAAAAGTGTGCACTGAAATACCACTTATTACAACAAAGCAATAAACGGAACCCGGTCGCTGTCTTTTAATGTTAGTAATTAATCCGAGTTTGCGAGCAAGTGCTAGTCCACCCATTATGTAGTCTTACTACAAACGGCTGTCTAGCTCGACGTACAGAAATGGTTCGACGCGTAGTGGCGACTGGGCGCCATATTTGCTTCTTATATAAGCGATTAATGTACAAATGACTAACTATACCGGTTTGTGGTGTTTGTTGTTTCCGCGTGTTGACGTAGCGTAGCGGTGGTGCGGGGATTACATCGGCCTACTTGCGGCGCAGGCGCAGCGGATCGCGGCCGAGAGGCGCGCTGAGCGCTTATCGCGTGTTATCTATCTGTCACTACACCTGCGTGACGTCACACGCCACTTTACTATGTAAATAACGTTCAGTAAAGCTGCATTGTCTTCATATTTTCCGCTACTGGCTCGCCACAGCACAGTCGATGTAAGTCTGCAGCGTAATCATTTCCTCTTGGACCGCTGCCATCTGTGATCTGACCTGTGCAGTCGTACGTGGCTCCTTGTGACACCCGCACCAAGTAACGGGTAAACCTTCTCTAGGTTGTCAGACATCCGGACTCCAGTATGATGATGAATCAGGACCAAAAGGTTCGAGGCACAAGCTGGTTTCGATCCGTAGATACCTAACGATTCGTCAGTAGACAGCACTGCTCACGCTGTCAGCAGCTGCTACGCAGCCTACACCGCTCGCAGACTGCGTGTGTGAGTAGTACAGATTGAGAAGCAGTGCGCACTGATTGCCACCACTTGACTCCGCCGCGCCGCTAATTGTGCCACTTGCGCGCCGACACAACACACTTGTCGCTATATCAAAACAACGCAACTCGTACACCATTCAACAGTTCACAACATAAACGTCGGCGTCGGAAAGAACATGGTCTGTTGATGCAAATATGACCTCCTTATCTTCTACTTAATAATACAATTGTTAAATTCATTAATTCACTGCATGCATACTGCATCATTCACAAAGCAGATGACAACGCAAAGCCTAAGCCGCTGGGTGTAGCTCTAGCAGCATGCACTGTTGCACAAGAGTATCCGCTTGTGCACGTGCAGCCTGGTGTACTTTACTTTACGAAGCGTGTTATGGACGGTATACATTTTACGTAACCATTTGAATGTAGTAAGGAGAATTTGACGGTTCATTCTGAACGATTTTAGTAGTTTTTAACCGACTTCAAAACTCGAAGATGGCTGAACCGATTTGGATTTTTTTTGTTTTGTTCGAGAGGGTATACATCACAGTTGGTCCCATATAAAATTGATTAACTTTGCTTCGGTAGTTTTTGAATTAGCTTCAATAATACGTATTTTTTCCCCACTTTTATATGGATGATGTCTATGATGTCTAGTTTGTTTTGCAGATAGTGGTATTAGAATTTGTGTGGGGTAGGTACACAACTAAAAAGTGAAAAATAAAAACTTTTTTACAAAAAAATACAACCGATTTCCAAAAACAACACTACAAAGTGAAAAATAACTTTAATTTCGGAAGTCGGTGGTAAAAAACGAAAATACATTTAACTAGACACCGACTTCCGAAATTAAAGTTATTTTTCACTTTGTAGTGTTGTTTTTGGAAGTCGGTAGTATTTTTTTGTAAAAAAGTTTTATGGTTTCGAATAGGATTTGTTTTATAGATATTCCTAACATATTTCAAAACTCTGAGGCCGCTACAGACTAAACCACTATTTGAGAGATATTATTATATTTTTTTCATTTCATTTTCTTATGTAAGTAGTTCGATCCACGAGCTCAAAAAAGGGCCTTCGCGCATTATATGAAAAACTTGCTTCGGCATTTTGTCTTTATTTCTAAAGATAAGAAAACATTGCGAAAAGCGATGCCGCTACGGACTATACTAATAGCTATTCTCCACCACTCAATAACTCAAAGTTGTCGAAGTCCTTCAGTTTTTCGGAATAAAAACGCCAAAGTTGGCCATTTAACGCAAAAATCACGGTCAAAATGTAATAGCGCCCTTAACCAAAAACAAAATCACTATTATTCAATAAGCAGTCGTTCACTAAACATATCCATTCCAAATGTCGCCAATGAGGTCATTGTGGAAACAATATTAATGATAAAATTTATATTAAAAAAGCGGCTAAGTGCAGCGGGCCACGCGCAATAATAGGGTTCCGTAGTTGCACAATAATGCGGACTAAGAAGAGGGCTCTTTGAATATTTGACTATTACTCGTAAACCTCGTAAACTTGAAAGCCTACTTAGCTGTGATAATTTTCCTTTTAACTTCGTTATACTTATATAACGAACACACACACACACACCATCAAAAACAACAACAACGGTGAATTTTTACATCCAAAACTAACCGTTTGGCTGGGGGGGGGGGGGGGGGGGGGGGTGCTTTGCACTGTAAAGCTTAATAGTTATTTCAGAAACGGATCCCTAAATCGCAAAATTGTTTTCACAGACCCGCATTTTTTTGAAAGACCCATCCAACAACACCCCAAGGTAAACGAGAAAAAAAAAACATTCCTACTTTACGTGTACACAAGGTACCGTAAAACAAATTTGGCATGGATCATTATGTATATGATCCATGCCAAATTATAGCTTTCTGGTACTAAGTCTCTGAGCTAAGGTGCGGACGGACCGACCAGTGTTCTGAAGATCGAGCTCCGTACTCATAGAAACTTAAACATTACATTACATAACAACAACGGAATTTAAACATACAATTCCTGAACCGTTTATTTACTGTGGTTGGGCGCCGCTTAGCGCGTATCAAATTTTTGAAATGTTGAATTTTCGATATGTGATTTTTCAGATCTTTGACGTGGTTAAATAAAGTTGCCGATCGATTTACTGATACTGTCGTTAGTTTTAGCCTGCTAATGACATTTATGATGACATCAATTAAAAATTATATTGATTATATACGTTTTTTTTTTTTACAAAATTTCATTCCAAGAACTGGGGGCTTACTCTTCAAACTAATTTTAATTCCAATCTGCTTTAGATTGAAATTAAAATTAGTTTGAAGAGTAACGACGACGTTTGACGATTCCAATGTTAATTTTGCAGTCACGTGATTCGGTACAAGAGTACCAGTAGAAAACAATATTGTCAACATTGGATTGAAATTGGGACTGCCCCGTCATTATTTTGTTTTTATTTATTTATTTATTGCACAATGTACTTACACACAGCTACAGGCTTTGCTTACAACTAATGAGTACATAACCCCGTGGGGTGCGGCAAGACAACTTAAAACTAGAATATTGTGTCTGTAACATTATTAATTAGAACATTATTAAATATAAATGTTTACATTAAGTCTAGAATTTTAAAACATTAATAAATATTTATATTAAATTGTATTGTATTATATTATGTTATTATTACATTTATAGTATAATTATAATCTATTATTATCTAGTAGGTACCTATTATCACATAATTATATAAAGTTTAGGAACTTTCACAAACATACAGTTATTTATTTATATATTTTATTTTTATTTTATTAATTAAACTTATATCTAACTTTACATCGAACAAAAAATAAAATATATTAAGTAATTATAATTAACATATTCTAAGGGTTTTTATCATCCATAAATTATCCATAATTTTGTCACAGATGAAGATGCTATTTTACGGGCCGCAATACTGTTGTTCAACTCATTGCGATAAACCGGTAGTAGAGCTTTAAAATGCTTTATCCTTTAAGTAGCAAGGCTAATAAATAAATATGACATAAATAGTTGTTTAATTTTAACGTATTAAAGTTTGAAGTCATTTTGTAAGCAAACTTATCAGACTTGTAGATTGCTACAAGGATCTTTTGGCGCCTAAATGACATTGGCAGGGGGAAATGACGTTGGTAGGAAACATTTGTGATTTTTTTACAGTTATGGCAACGTTAGTTCTGATTTTGACCACGCGCCAAAACAACTTGTTAAAAAAATTAGGTATTTCGTGTTCAATGAAAACAAATACTAGGTTGGGGAAAAAGTCTTCGCATTATAGTATGTATGAACTTAAAATAAAATCTCTTTGGCTATACTATTTGTATCTGGCTGGTTTTGGTATCATTGAAAGTTTAAATTTTAAAGAACATAATTCCAAATTCAAATTAGGAAAATGTGTGATTTTCATTTGTTTTTCGTAGTACTGTCAAAATGAGTGAATGTAATGAAGAAATTCGATACATTTTAAAATTTTACTACAAAAAAGGTAAAAATACAACGCAAGCCGCGAAAAAAATTTGCGATGTTTATGGACCCAGTACAGTGTCTGTGAGAGTAGCACAAATTTGGTTTAAGCGTTTTCAATCTGGAAATTTTGATGTCAAAGATGCACGTCGCTCTGGTCGCCCTATTACGGATAAAATGGATGCCATTTTTGAAAAAGTGGAGCAAGATCGGCATATCAGTAGTTATGACGTAGCTGAAGAACTGGGAATTGACCACAAAACAGTTTTGGCGCATTTGAAAAAAACTGGGTACACAAAAAAGCTCGATATTTGGGTACCTCACGAGCTCACTGAAAGAAACCTAATGAACCGTGTACTCATTTGTGATTCTTTATTACGACGTAATGAAACCGAACCATTTTTGAAGAAGCTGATAACTGGTGATGAAAAGTGGATCACGTACGACAAGAATGTGTGAAAAAGGTCGTGGTCAAAGGCCGGTCAGACTTCACAGACTGTGGCGAAACCCGGGTTAACTCGCAACAAGGTGATGCTGTGTGTGTGGTGGGATTGGAAGGGCATTATTCATTATGAGCTGTTACCACCAGGCAGGACCATCGATTCTGAACTCTACTGCGAACAACTGATGAGATTAACGCAAGAAATTGAGAGAAAGCGGCCGGAATTAATAAACAGAAGGGGTGTGGTTTTTCATCATGATAACGCTAGACCTCACACATCTTTAGCCACTCAGCAAAAATTAAGAGAGTTTGGCTGGGAAGTGTTAATGCATCCGCCGTATAGTCCTGATCTTGCACCTTCAGATTTCCACCTGTTTCGGTCTCTTCAGAATTCTTTAGGCAGTGTCAGGTTAACATCACGAGAGTACTGCCAAAACCACTTGTCGCGGTATTTTGATCAAAAGTCCCAAAATTTATATAGCATTTTTATATCATGTCCCTACCTAGAAGATGGCAAAAAGTTATCGAACAAAATGGTACCTACATACTTTAGATAAATGTAAATAATGTATATTAAAAAATGTTTTGAATTTTCTTAAAAAATGCGAAGAAACTTTTTCCCCAACCTATTATGTGACATCAAATGAACGACTGATCAAAAGTTGCTAGATGTAATTTTAAAATATCAATACATTTCGAACCTAACTCCCCGTGATGTGTCGACATCACCGTCGTCCTGCTGTCGTCGTCCTGCTGTCGTCGACCTGCTGACGGAAACCCTAACCCTAGACGGTCGCGTCTAGGGTTAGGGTTTCCGTCAGCAGGTCGACGGAGCCCCGCGCAGCGGGGCTCCTGTTTCTGTCTGCAGGGTTTAAAGGAACCTAACCAACCGAACCTCGGGCTGCCCCTAACGTCGACCGTTTGTTTGACCGTTGATTTTTACCTTTTTCAGTTAATCCATTTGATAATTAATAATTTATCCAGTAATCCATTTTGACCTTTAAACGTTTTGGTCAATAGTGTAATAAATAATTTAAACATTGATATTCCAGACTTTGGTCAGCTGAACTTTTGATCAAATGACCATCGTTATTTTAAACTTTGTTGATTTGTACGTTGTTCTTTTGAAATTTGCTCAGGAAAGTTTTGATTTTCTAATATGCAACCATTCGTATCAACAAAAACACGCGTTTAAAGGATTTGGTAAAAAATACCAAATTTTAAAATATGTAGTTGCCACGCTGCCCGCTATGGTAACACTGACAGATAAACGTCTCTTCATTAAGTTTAAAGTATTCACGTTACCCGACTACGCAAAAAAGGAGGGTTATGGGTTTTTGTTTTCATTATTGAGCAGGTTGGGAAATTCTTGAAAGGGATCCCTACCTTTCAAGAATTTCCCACCCTGCTCACGCAGTTAACGCCTCAGACGAGGCGTTAACTGCGTATAATAGTGATCGAAGTTCACTTACAGGTAAGTTACTTTGATCATTCTATTACTTATTAACGCCACGTTTGAGATGATTATGTAGATGTTGAAGGATTTGGCGAAATAATGAAATAATTAACCATATAATTTAATAATACGTATATTATTATAAGTCAAAAACAATTTTTTATCATGAACATTAATTATTATTATTACTTCTAAGGATACATTCCCCAAAATTATCACCTGTTTCAAGAGGAAAAAATTATAAAATATGGCAAAATTTTTAGACCTCTGAGACCATCCCGCTGTTGATTTAATTAAATCTATATTCAGCCCTTTTCTGTGAGCGGCTGATGTAGCAGCATGTCTTGTGCTATATGCAGAGAACACTGAGGTATCTACTCCAGCCTCCAACAAAACATCTTTTGTCCATCTGCTAAGAGTATGGCTTGAAGCAGGGGAGTGAGGTTTTTTAATAGTAATAAAAAGATTACTATGGTTCTTGCGTAGTAATTTCGTAGCTTCTAGATAGTAACAGAGTGTTTTTGCAGGACCACTAGGATTTTTAGTAAAATATATATATGTTTTGTAATAAATAAATAAATAAATAAATAAATAAATATTTTAAAGTTAACAGTGGTTCAACACCATTAATCCTAGAAGTTTTAATTAATTGAAGAACTTTTATTTTTATATAATCATTGGTAATGGCAATATTATTAATAAGTAGTAATCAAAGATAAAGTTTGAAGTCTTGTCGTTGTTAATGCTAATATTATTAATATTTTTTTTAGATAAGGTATTTAAATCTAATGTTGTATTTGGGTAGAAATTGTTAAATAATCTAGTATAAAACTTGGGTCCCAAGTTTCACTATATTTGGGTTTATTTGGTCTTAGCTTAAATACACCTCTAAAAAATCTGTTTATATAGCTCGGTTTGCATTTAATTCACAGTTTAAAAGTAGAGATAGAGCTGATCGTATACTATTTAATGTGCCATAAGTGGCACCACTGTGGAATTTCTCAGTGAGAAATTGCAAGATGGCGTGAACCGATTCAGTTGTCAGATCAGTTTTATTAGTTTTACAAAATTTCCACCATTGTTTGTAACATGAACTATATTGTTGTAAAGTATTTTTAGTTAATGAACTTAATATAATATTAACACATTCTAAAGAGTATCCTTTTCTTAAGTAGGTTTTGCTGACAACATCCCTGCAATCAGTGTAAGGTTCTTGTGAAGAGGGTGACAAGTCCTGAAAGAGGATGAAAGTAAAGGATCATGGGCAAAAATATATGAAGCCTGGTACTCGGTCCAATAGGTATATATATCATTGGAAAGGTCTTTTTACAAGGATTAATGATAACCGAGTCGCTTGTCTCCATTTGCTGTCGGAACGGAGTTATTTTGTGTTAAGTATTTTTTTTTTTTTTTTGTTTTTGTTTGATTTTGTTAAGATAATGGTGATATTATATAATTTTCTTCTATAGAATCCTGTGTTTGTTGATTAATAGATACTTAAATGAATAAACACTCGGGAATAAAAAAAAAAAAAAGAAAAAGTAAGAAACGTTATTTATTTTTTTAAACATTATTATCAACAATAATGACATCGTTGAGGAACGCTGCAGGAGCAGTGAAGCCTACATGTCTGGCATATCCTAGATACCACACGATTGAAACTATATGAGCACAAGTGCCGATTGTTCGTCGTCCGGTCAAACACGTGCAGTAATAATTGCATAAAATGTTATGGATATTGGTTTCGTTTTCATTAACATTGTTTTTTACTAATACATAACAATAATAAGTTCTTGACCGTACGTGACGCGACTGTATGCGTCCGCGTAAAAGCCAGGCATCTTCGTTTATACCATATTCATTTAAATCTTGGAGTGCGCTTTCTCTATATACTTGTAGAATGTACAGTCCATTTGATAAATGCTCGCTGCAGTAGGATCGGGCTAGCTTCAGTTGATAGGTGCCCAATGAAAGTAAAATAATCTGTTCTTCCGTCAGTTGTGGGAAGTTCTGTATTTCGTGACTTTCTATTCTTTGAAAATCCGCTCTTCGGTTATTCAAATGTTTTCTTTCAACATAATCATAAAGTAGATTCGGGGAATCTATTTTCTCCCTGATTATGTTTAGGAAGGCCTCTGCGTGAATGTTGTCATCGATGGGTATGTGGAAGTTATTAAACATAGCTGCGGCGATTTTAAAATCAATGAACTTGTTTGGTAGTGTTTTATTAAAATATTTTTGCCGCAAAAGCTTGAAATCTCTTTTGAACCTCCTGTTCACCACTTCCACTACCCACCGGCATAGTGTAACTGATCGAGCTTCATTACCTTGCTCAGTAGTTAGCTGTGTCTCCCATCTGTCTTTAGATGGTGGAACGTAGGATTCATATCCCCATGCTTCGATAGCATCTAAGCTGTCCCGGAAGCCGCGATCTAATATGAAGACATCGTTCGGTTGAAGAAAGCAATGCAATGGGTTTTCTCCATCATTCATTATATCGCTCATGATGTTCGCATCGCTCTTAGTGGCAGCGTATGGTCCCAAAACATCGATTATATAGCCATTGGAACACACAATTAAAAACGGCTTCAGCAAGTTCTGGAACTTATGCAGGCTATAAGATAGACGCTGGAACAAAAAGTTCGAGCTTTTATTGATATATATATAAGTCCCATCGCATATAACGATAGCTTTATTGTTTTCTTCATTGCCAAATAACCCTCTTGGTATAATGAGGTTCTTTTCTAAAACGTCGTTTCTATTCATATGGTCCACTCCCAAGTGTAATATTACATATTCATTCATGAGGCATTCGCACACAATAGTTAGTAAACGTTCCAGCTTTCTTCGTGACATATTAAATAACGTCGCTAGTCTTTCATCTGAGTCTCCGGTACGTAGTTTTGTCAGATATATGCCTAACGCAGTTCGAGGCTCCTTGCACCTCCCACTTAGTGAGGGTGTTTGTTCTAATATGGAATCAAACTGTTCGCATTTGCGTCCTGTCCAAAAGTACATGTCCTCGTTGCTTAAAGCACCTCTTGTGTTGAAATCTAGCCTAGGTCCACGATTTAAAGCCATTCTCAAAATGTCACAAACGTCCCTAAACTGTTGCGCATTGAAGTTATGTGTGACATTGCAGAATTGAGGCAGCTCTTCCCAAGCATTGCTCTGAAGGTGTTGTCCACATACTCTAGCACCGTCAGGAATATATAACTTATATTCACAGAAAATGTGAATCTTGATCGTCTCTGGTATTCGATGGTGGGTTGCGTTTTGGCAAGTGTTAAAGATACAATGCCCTGGAGTGTTTGGAGCTCGAGTGTAGTCTGGAACCTGAAGCTCTCGTACATTCTGTTCTACTTCTGGTATGACAGGTGGTCTTCCTACAACGTTGTCAATTCTCTGCCAACATCGGTGACACACACGTCGTGTGTTGTCGAACTCTACCTGAAAATGGTAGAATACGATCTTGCTGATGTTATGTTGTATTTTTATGAAAACATTTAAAACAATGCGGTATGTAGGTATTCAGGTCTAAAGTCATGGCATACTTGTATTGTTTTCAGTAATGCAAGTAAAAATATATCTTATGTATAGCCGATGTGACGGCTTAGTGAATAGATAACAATAGCAAACACACAATAGGTGGTCAGAGAAGTGTTTTAATAAGAAGAACTATAAACGTGCGAACTGAGTCATAAAAGGATTAAAGGATTGTGAGAAAGCTGCACAAGTCATTACTGATATAAAGGGATGCCGCTCGGAAGCAGGTAGCTAGTACTGCACGTGTTTTTTTTCTATGAAGCGAACACCCTTAGCTACGGACCATACAGCCGCGCTACATAGAAAATAAACACGTGCAGTTGGTAGTTTGCAGCTCGGTTCGGAAACGCACTTTTACACACAACACTAGAGTAGTTCAATACGACCTGTAAGTGCGAGCAAGAGGTCTGATTAAAATGATTTAGGGTTCAATTCGCACGTTTGTAATGGCTCAGGTATAAAAACATAACAGACAATAATAATATAAACAAACCGCTTCTAAAAAGAAAAACTGAAGCTGGTGAAGTTCGAAATAGTTTAATGAAGTATGTACTAACCTCCAAAACGGCATGTTCTCGTATATAAGCCACAAACTCGGGGTGCATTCTTGGAAGATCATCAGTTAAAACATGCTGTTGGTATCTAGCATGATGTAGGCCTCGCCGACACATCACACAGTTGCGATTTTCTTCCATAACGATGTTCCAAATCGATAAGCACAACAATAGTCCACAACACTAGCCAAGATAAACGTTTGTAGCGGGTAACAATGTCCAAAAGGGGCGACGGGATCAGTGATGAAAACGGTATAACAAAGTACTAGGTAGAATAAACAGCTGCGGAACGTCGTTTCACGCACATAACGATTCAACGACTAGTGAATGTCGCGACACAAAAGGCTGTCCACTGGCACAGCGCACCACCTACCCCACCCCGCGGCTGGTTCCCTATCCCCGAGGTCTATAGTCACCGTTGTAACAAAAAACTGAAATGTTAAAGATACTACTTTTTTTATGTAAAAAAACATATTTTCAAAAGTCTTCACCATTATCATATCATATCACGATATAATGTATGAATAGTAACACAATAGACGTTTAAAAAAAGAAGGACTCCGCGCCACGCATATCGAAAATGAAGCACCGTACCGATCTATGTGTGCGTGATATGTGTACCTGCAAAGACGCCGTCGCTTGTGTCACGTAATGGCGTCCGGTTGGCATACTATGATGTAAATGTGTGTGTGAGGCGTGTTTGTACAAACGGTCCTGGCATACTTACTGTGCTTCACTTTCGATATGCGTGGCGCGGAGTCCTCCCTTTTTTTATGAGTCTATGAGTAACACAATACATTTCTCGTTTTAAATAATGTTGTTTTACATTGTTTTTTTCGTATTTCAACCATGATAGGTATGTAATATTATCGTACTTGCAATTATGATATTAACTAAAACTGGAACTTTTGGGGGCTTGCCGTGGTTTTCAGACAAGGATTTGGGACATGTCGCCATAGTAAATATTTTTCCTGATTAAAAGACCTATCCAATGACACCACAATGATTGCTATTGGAGCGAGTACCAAAATGCCCATTCTCCTTTAGATGAGGAAATTGTATGCCACCCATTCTGTTAACATATGAAATTGCTGTAATGTTGTCAGATCGAATCAATATGTTACAGTTGCTCTCATTTTTTGCAAAACACTTTAATGCAAAATAAATTGCTAAAAGTTCTAAGTAATTTTTATGATATTTGCTTTCCTCTGTTGACCAATATCCATGTAACTTTTCTTGGTAACATACAATTCCCCAACCTGTGGTAGAGGCATCTGTATAAAATTCTAATTTATATTTATCCCGTTTAATTAGTGCTGAGCAAGTAAAAATTATTTCTTCCCACCAAGACAACTCCTTTGTAATTTCCTGATTTACTTTCATTTTTGATTCATAATTTTCTCTAGATTGTTTTAAAGCTAGGTATTTATATCTTTCCAGTATTTTAGTATACATCTACCGATATGGGACAGAAGGACAAATTGAAGTTAAAGAACCTAAAAGAGAAGCAAAATCTCTGATACTGCAATAAGTTTTGTGTATTAAAGAATTTAATTTTTCGTGAATTTTTGTCTTTTATCACTAGGGATACTTAATGTAAAGTTTTCACTAATTAACATAAAACCTAAAAATTTACATTGCCTGCTGGGTTGTATATGGCTTTTATCATAATTTGTGATGAACCCTAAAGATTGTAAAAATTAGCTGCATGCATTCGCTTTCACTGGGTGCAATAAAGAGAAGATCATCTAAATAATTCACTAAAGTGACTCCATTTGCTCTAAGAAAAGTAACTACTTGTCTCATGATCTTGTTGAAAACATATGGTGCCGCTGATAAACCAAATGGTAAAACATTGAACTTGTACAACTTTTCATTAAAAGAGAATCTTAGGTATTTCCTGGAATCATCATTTACTTTGAGTAAAAAATAAGCATCTTTCAGGTCAAGTGATGCCATATAACAATTTTTGTCAACTAGATGCAACGCTGTTCTTATATCTTCCAGTTTGAAATGTGTTGTTGGAACAAACTTATTAAAATGTTTTAGATTTATTATGAACCTAGATGTTCCATTTGGTTTTGGTACAATGAATATTTTTGAGGCATACTGAATCGGTACATGTTTTGTTTCAAGTGTTACCGCACCAATTTTAATTAAATTTTGTATGCATTGTGATATCTGTTTCGGTAAAGCAGTTGTTTTCAGGGATCTTGCCTTGGTGCACTGTATGTGTTAAGGGAATTGAGTATCCATCTTTTACCCAATTTAAAACAGACTTATTTTTTGTCAAGTGCCAATTTTTGTAATAATTTTGTAATCTACCTGCATAACTTGCCTCTAGTAACGTCGACGTCCGCGATTGTTTTGCGACGTCCTGGGTTATTTCGTCATTGTTCGTAAATTCTGTCGTTGAAGCTGATGTTGGTAAGACTTGCGTGGCTTCCCAGCAGTCTTCTGTGGTTGTGGTTGTTGTCGTGGTTGAGGTTGCCGGTTGTACTCTCGCCCGCTCCCTTGCTTCCTGTATGAGGACGGGCCCCAATTGTTTAAAGAACTCTTCAAGTCCTTAACTGAATTTTCAAAACCTTTATTTTCCTTTAGTATTGTATTGATATCTTTTCCAAAGAGAAGTTATTAATTTGGTAAAATTGGGAGGCAACAAATTATTCAAAGGCATTTTGTACTGCCTCTCGGGTATTGAATTTTTTTCCCGCCAAGAAGTTATCCAAATTCTGGATAAAGTAGTAGTCTGTAGGCGCAAGGTCTGGTGAGTAGGGCGGATGACGGAGAGCTTCCAACCCCAGTTCTTGCAACTTGGAGACCGTCTGCTGTGCAGTATGAGGTCGCGCGTTGTCGTGCAGGAGCAGCGGAGACGAGCGATTGACCAATGCTGGTTGGAGATGTGCCAGCTTCTCCATCATTGTGTTCAGTTCTTCACAGTACACATCTGAAGTAATGCTCACCCCGTTAGGTAAGAAGCTGTGATGAATCACACCGGCGCTAGACCACCAAACAGTGACCATCACTTTTCTAGGGGTAAGTTTTCGTTTAGGGCATTGTTTAGGTGCTGAACCAGGATCCAACCAACTTGCTGAGCGCTTGCGGTTATCAAACAGAATCCATTTTTCATCGCAGGTAACAATGCGGTTCAAATTTCCTTCATTTGTGTGTCTGTTGAGCAGTGCAAGGCACGTCTCGACGCGTACTTCGCGCTGGCGATCATTGAGTTCGTGGGGCACCCATTTGTCAAGCTTTTTTACCTTGCCAATTTGACGCAAATGGACCAATATTGTTTTGACGCTAACGTCGAAAGCTGCTGCTAATTCAGCCGTAGATTGTGTATCATCAGCTTCCACAATCGCCTTTAATTCGTCATTGTCGACCAAAGTCGGACGACCGAGAGGTTCATTTTTCAGGTCGAAAATTCCAGAACGGAAGCGAGCAAACCAATAACAAGTGGTGCGTTGGTTTGTAGTGTTAGCTCCGTAAACGTCGTTGATGTTGCGTGCCGCTTGTGCCGCGTTGCTGCCACGACGGTACTCATATTCCATAATTACTCGAATTTTTAACGTATCCATGATGACGAAAAAGATTGAAATGCGATGAAAATGTAACACTAATCAATAAACAAATGACTATACTCCATTTATTATAACATTAGAAAAAAGAAGCTCGCAGAAGCAGGAGTACGAAACCTTTTATTTTCAAGTTAAGTTCAATTTTTTTTATAAATAATGTACTTATGTGCTAGTGTTTGCTTTATTCTATTTTTCTTGGGAGACAATATTTTAACCTTGTGATTAACGTTGGGGCCACGTTTTTTTCGCTGTTGACGCTGATCAGCGCTACCAGCAGTTTCAGAGCGTACATGTTGCGCTTCCAAGCCACTCAGGCCTGCACCGGGATCGTCCCTGTCCATAGTTCAAAAAAACGTACCGTTTTGTACAAACAAAACAAAACTAACACAAATAACGATAACAAAACCATAACAACAGAAAAACAGTAACAAATAACAACTAAACCACGAAAATTCAGCAATAACAACGAGAAAAGGCGTAGCATTCAAAAGTATCCACAAGTGAATGACAATTGACAACTGCAGATTATTTACTCAATTTGACGGATGGATGACATCATAAACCGACAAAATAAAATAACACGTGCTGCCACAACTTATGAAGGGAATATGTAACATTTTAGATTTGGTAGAGTTATACATAGTAACATGAAAAACGTTCACGGTACTGACCGCCCCTGCTTCTTTTAGATTTTAAACATTGACACGACAACATTTTATGTAAAAAATAAATAATAGTAAATGAAAGCCTTGTAATTTCAGAAGGTAGACAGGTTAGACAAGTACAATTAAGTGTGAGAGCTGTTATTTAAATTGATTATATTTAACTCCACGTCAATCTTTACTGTAATAATGTTTGTTGTACTTTTATTACAAAGTGTGCCCCTAAAATAGCCTTTTTTACCTTCTGTCTAATGCTATAGTAAATGGAGTATAGTTTTTGAAGAAAAAATCCATGTTTTTAAAATAAAATTAATTTGAAATTAGAATTCTTAGCCAAACAAAAATTATTTTGATTTGAAATGGCCAGTACTGCAGAACGGCAATTTCTTAGGTAAAGACCTAATATTATATATTTTGGTTTAAAAATATAAAATTAACTATTATAATTTAAGATGGTATATTTTTAGGGTTATTTTTTTAACGAGACGTTTACCCTTTACCGCTGCTTGCCGCTGTCGAGATATTTGTTATAATAAGATCTTTATACATTAGTTTACGCAAGGAGAAAAAAAAAACTTGCTCATACTTGCTTTTTTTCTGACACGGTGCCAAAACATATTGCGAGATATTTTTTTTTTTTTCAATTTCGTTTTATTGCCCATAAAATTATTTGTTATCTATTATGGTCAAATGGATAAAAGTTCATTATAATCATGAGTATTATTAATAGTTCTTTGTGGTTTTGACCACCTTACTTGATAAAATTTGGTGGATTAGGAGTATGGAGGTGATCTTACACATTTCCTATAACTTGTCGTTTGAGAAGTGGTCAGCTACTACACCTGAAAATAAAAAAAAAAGACGAAAAGAAAAAACTGGTATAAAAGCGGCTTAGGGAGGAAATGGGACTGCATGTCTATAAACTTCGATAAGGCACTAGAAATAGTAATGACGGAAACACAGCTTGGAGATTTTTTCAGATGAACTCTTGCTCTGCAGACATTACAGGTGTAGACGTAGAACTTATAAGACGAATGTACATAATAAGTACTACAAACTTTGTCATCTGGAATGGCTATTGATTTAAAAACGTTCGGTGAATACTCATATAGTACAGCCCAACTGTACATAAATATTTATAATTTGTATTATATGCCTTCCTCAGTACCTATAATACTTATTCACGGAGAAAAAATCATTGAGTACTATGCTTTTTTACCTATCGGACAATTTTTCTGAAGACGCGCAAGAATCCCGAAATAAGGATTACAAAAAGTTTAGACTTCATCATTCTAGAAAGTGTTCAAGAGCGGCTACCAATGAAGACGTGTTCCATACTTTATTGTACATGTACACTTCTGATCCATATGTATCAAGTTTGAGAAATACCTCGGAAACAATATCAAAAGAACTTTTCGATGAAGTCAAGGCCTTTCTTGCTGTCAACGAAAACCTGTAGGACCTTGCTGAATTTTGTATATATTTTTGTCGGTACTATACTTATTTTATGTTCCATTATATGTAAATTACAAAAAAAAAAAAAAGACAAATTTTGTTATTTTTTCATGTAGAATGCATGTATTTTTTTTAGTTTTATTTTTTAAATTAACTAATAAACAGAATTTTTTAAATCAAAATTATTTCCATTAAACTGGATATATACAAATATATGTGTGCAAAATTACAGCTTTCACTCAATTAGCGCGTTTCGGAAATTTAAAAGGGATCGCTCGGAGGAAAATTGGACATTCTTTAAGGCTGCTAGGAATCGATGTAATCAGATGGTACGCAACGCTAAACGCCGCCACATCTTAAATAATATCACTTCTACTTCTCCTGCCGATGTTTGGAAGTTCCTTGGAACTTTAGGCATCGGCAAATCGCGACATTTGGACCTTCCTAACACAATTGGCTTGGACGATCTAAATCGCCATTTCTCCACTGTTCCCACTCTAGATAGTCTAACCCAATGTCAAACCCTCGACTACCTTGCTGGTCTGACGCGTCCCAAAATTAACCCCTTTGTCTTCACCCCAGTCGACCCAGGCGAGATCAGAAAGATTATCCTTTCCATTAAATCCAAAGCCGTTGGCTACGATAATATCAGCCGCCATATGATCGTAACGGCTCTTGACCAACTTCTTCCTGCAATATCCCACATAATAAACTTCTCCCTTTACACCGGTGTTTTCCCCTCCCTGTGGCGAAAAGCTCTTGTTCGGCCCCTGCCTAAGATTCCCAACTCCTCTCTTCCTAGTCACTTTCGCCCAATTTCCATCCTTCCCTTTCTGTCTAAAGTGCTCGAGGCCTGTGTTCATAAACAATTCTCCCACTTTATTCACCACAATTCCCTCATTAGTCCCTTTCAATCCGGTTTCAGGCCCGGGCACAGTACCGTTTCAGCTCTCCTTAAAGTGACTGACGATATAAGGCGGGGAATGGAAGACACTAAAGTTACAGTCTTAGTGTTAATTGACTTCTCCAATGCTTTTAATACCGTCAGTCACGAAGTCCTTTTGTCCATCCTTTCCTATCTTATGGTCTCTCCGGAGGTATTACAATGGTTTTCCTCTTATCTTCGAGGGCGTCAGCAGTCTGTTCATGCTGGGGACTCTTCGTCGAGTTGGTGTGATCTTGTAGCTGGCGTTCCTCCAGGCGGTATATTGTCTCCTCTTTTGTTTTCCATTTTTATTAATCTCATAACTACCGTGCTTCGCACTGCGTATCATCTTTATGCCGACGATTTGCAGCTTTACAGCCAGACAAGTGTTGATAACATTTCCGATGCGATTGAGGAGCTAAACCGGAGTTTGGGTGTGGTTAAGGACTGGTCTGACCGATTTGGAGTGGCGGTTAACCCTACCAAGTGTCAGGCTATTATAATAGGGAGCCCCTACAGTATAAGAAAGCTGGATGACTTAACTGTACCACCTATAATCTTTGACGGCTCTATCATTCCGTTTAGCTCCGATGTTAAGGATCTTGGTCTGTATGTCGACACTCGTCTTGACTGGCGAAAGCAGGTCACTACTGTTAGTAAAAAAGTCACCGGAACGTTGCGGTCGCTCTATCGGTTGAAAAACCTTCTCCCATCATACATAAAGGCAATGCTCGTACAGTCCCTAATCTTTCCCATAATTGACTATGGTGATGTGTGTTACTATGACCTGAATGCAGATCTCCTCAATAAACTTGACCGCCTTCTCAATAATTGCATTCGATTCGTCTTCAATCTTCGTAAGTATGACCATGTATCCGCGCACCGATTGCAGTTAAAATGGTTACCCATTCGTCAGCGCAGAGAGCTGAGGGCTCTGTCTATGTTGTTTTCTATTCTCGACAATCCCACTTCTCCTTCTTATCTGACTTCCCATATTCAGTACTTATGCTCTGCCCATAGTAAAAACCTTAGGTCCTCCAATAATCGTCTTCTACGATGTCCTTCTCACCGCTCTGGATTCATTCACTCTTCTTTCTTTGTCCAGGCGGTCTTTCTTTGGAACGCGCTCCCTCTGAACATCAGGATGGCAACCAATCGGTTGTCTTTTAAAGTGATGACACGTGAGTATATACGTAATAAGTTGGCAGAAGCATCCCAGCGCTGATTTTCTGGTTTCATTTTCTCCTCTACTGATCGTTGTTTCTCCTCTACCGATCGTTATTTCTCCTTACAAAGTTTATTCCGTTTATATATATATATATATATATATATAGGTATATATATGTATGTATTTATGTAATTATATAATGTCTATGTATTTATTCTTATATTTTATAGTTATTTTCTTGTTATCTATCCTTTATGTTGCACCTGCCATGTCTTCTCTCTGCACCACCCTAAGGTTGACTGGTAGAAAATGCCTCAGGCATTAAGTCCGCCTTTGTACGGTATTTTTTTTACTTGTGCATAAAGTTTTAATAAATAATAAATAAATAAATACAGCTCATTTAGTTTTTAAACAACACGGAGTTTTGAGACGAAACATACGCGATTTTCCCATAGTGCGCCGCCTATTTGTAGCTTCATACCTAAACTGCGGAGTGTCCGATCTGTTTTAATCTGTGACTACCTAATTATGTCTTTTGATATGTCATGTATTGTTTTAATTTTTAGGGTTCCGTAGCCAAATGGCAAAAAACGGAACCCTTATGGGTTCGTCATGTCTGGCTGTCTGTCCGTCCGTATGTCACAGCCACTTTTTTTCCGAAACTATAAGAACTATACTGTTGAAACTTGGTAAGTAGATGTATTCTGTGAACCGCATTAAGATTTTCACACAAAAATAGAAAAAAACAATAAATTTTAAGAATTCTAAACTGAATAGTTTGCGCGAGAGACACTTCCAAAGTGGTAAAATGTGTATCCCCCCTGTAACTTCTAAAATAAGAGAATGGTAAAACTAAAAAAAATATATGATGTACATTACCATGTAAACTTCCACCGAAAATTGGTTTGAACGAGATCTAGTAAGTAGTTTTTTTTTAATACGTCATAAATCGTAAACCGCAATTTATCTTTCATTCATTCAACTCAATTATTAAAACATCGATCAAAGTTACAACGAACTTTTATATTATGTTACTTGCTGCTACGGAACCTTTCATGGGCGAGTCCGACTCGCACTTGGCCGCTTTTTTTATGTACCCCTGTCCATTTTTTCAATGATTTACATAAAAAATAATATGCCAAAATAACGTTATAATAATCTTTAGTGTAGATTATAATCTGATGCTTAATTTTTGACATAATATCATATCATTAGGTACATTATACCCGAGGTAGACTGAGTTTAAAACTTTTTGAAGTCCTACCCATCGAGCCCATTTCCAATA
Organism: Cosmia pyralina; assembly: GCA_946251885.1. Lineage (NCBI taxonomy): Eukaryota > Metazoa > Arthropoda > Insecta > Lepidoptera > Noctuidae > Cosmia > Cosmia pyralina. The sequence goes on along the minus strand of OX276349.1, from coordinate 466,768 downwards.
ACTTAGCATTTATCCAGACACCGAACTACTCGTACTAATTGTGAAAACCTTTGCTCGACCTGGGGATACAATCTAGGACATACTCATGCTTTTTACAACATGCTAAAATATTTTTTTTCTGTTGCAGGTGAGTCGCATGCTCGCTCGCTCACCGCTGTACGTAAGTGCCCCACACAATGTAGCTACTGCCTCAGCCGTGCCCCACGCGCGTTGTGCTTGCCGTCAGAAACGTATCGTTCTTCTTACCGAATCTACCGTCTTTTGCCGGGACAGATTTTTTTAATCGCCATAGTTAAAGTTGCTACTGACGATATGATTCATCCATTGGACGCATCTCTGGGCAGCATGTTTGTGGTTTTTTGAACCATGCTTCAATGGGAAATGTTGCTTATCCTTTATGGTTATTTTGCCAGTTTATAAGTGTAGCTATCCATAAACATCATCTGCCTAGCCTTTTCCGAACTATGTTGGGGTCGGCTTCCAGTCTAAGCCGACGTTCTGGATTTTCAACTCTCGGTGTTGAGCCGAGCATTGAGTATCAAACCTTACAACAACAGAGTGCATCCCAGCGCGTCGAAAAAACACACAGTTGCGAGAAAAAAAATCGCCGCGATATTTTTACGTCCGTGCGAACGTCGGCTAACAGGATGCGGCTGTATACCAGTATTTTACATGGAGTGTCTGCCTATCTGACCTCCACAAGCCAGTACTGGCCCTGGCAGCCCTTGGCAAGGCTGCTAGTCAAAACTTTCGACTTCTGAGTACCAGTACCTAACGATAACGACTGTCCAAGATCTAGAAATGACAACCGGAACCAACGGCCGTATACGAAATTTTTCCGATTTCGCTGATTTACGTGATTTTACAGTTAAAATATTGTATTTCTATAAGTTTTAAATACACAACATGAAAGATCATTTCAATTATTGATCAAATGATTCAGATACTTTTTTATTTTGCGTCAAGTTTATTATGCGAGAATTAGGTTATTTTAAAAGATTTTTTATTGCCATTTATTTCTTTATAATTTTTGCATTTTTTTGTTTCAGGAAATGCGTTGATTTTGAACTGAAGTTTATTTTTGTTGTTTTAATTTTATGAACGAGAGTTCTAAGTAGTTCTAAGTAGGCGAAATCAAAAGCAATTCTTTGAGCATTTTCTCTAAAAGGACATTGCTCTGCGCCCATACATTGTTCGCCCTGGAACTAAGAGCATCGGAAAATTATGTGTTGTATTGTTGATCAATAGTAAACTCCTATAAGATCATATTTTTATAGCGGACTGGCTGCAGATTACATGTATGTCAAAAAAGTATCAGATTTTGAGGTTATAATCGAACCTTAACAAAGAATATTAGGTATAGTTTTCCATAGCTCCGAGTGATGTGTAAGTCCGTTTATGAGTGCCAGGTTATCGTTTGAGCGGTACACAGTTCCGAAAATCACAGCCAGGTAAGTCGTTTTTGAAAGCAATCAGAGTCCGTTAAAATAGCCAAGTCGTAATATTAAATATAGTCCCGAAAGTCGCCAAAACACACCGATACAATTACAAAGAGCAAGCGACGCAGTGAGAGCATAGGTTAGGTGAGAGACTGACAACCGCCATTTAGTCACGTCAAAAATAGGGGTGGCAAACTCGATACGATTTATCGATATTTCCTATGGCCACAGTATAAAAACATGCAGTAGGATGACGCCACGCCTTTGGTAAATGCCGACAACGTCTAGACATTGTCGCAACAGCAAGGGTTGTCCCAAGTAAACGATATTAATTAATTAATTTGTTTATTTCAACATCGTCATCAACATAATTATTATTATAAACGACATTTGAGTGCCTGCTACGCTGCTTACGTTTTTTTTTTCTAATTATTTTATTATTTAGCTTTTTTGACCTATATGTGTTACTAAATAGCAATAACTTTGGCTGTTAACTTCTACTGACACTCCTCTTAAATGCTGTTAGATTGGAAATAGAACCCATGGCTGAACGCTGACCCCCAAAATACAGGACCAGGCCTAGTTTGGGGGTTAGGGTCTGATTGTTATAATACATTAGTGAGCTATTATTATAACTTGATTGCAACATGTATTTCCTAGTGTCAAATAATTTTTTTTTTTTTTTTTTATTTTTTTTTTTATTTTCCTCGTTAGTTTATTTTTTTTCGACATGAATGTCATTCTCATGGTTTTTGAGGTAGCTGATAACGATAACGTGGTTAAAATCAAAATTCAAGATGGCGGCTGCGAATATTTTCAAATTTTTCGGCAGGGGTATCGTTTCCATGGTTTTCGAGGACGGCAAAGCCGATAGTGTGGTCAAAATCAAAATCTAAGATGGCGACTCCAAAACATTCAATTTTTTTTGTCAAAATTCATTCTGTTTTTGAGCTTATCGGCTTTAGCGTCCCCAAAAGCAATAGAAACAACACCCATGACAAAAAATTTGATAATTTTCGCAGCCGCATCTGGATTTTCATTTTGACCCCACTATCGTTTTCAGCGACCTCAAAAACCATGAAAATGACACCCATGACGAAAAATTTGAAAACTTTCGCAGCCGCCATCTTGGATTTTCATTTTGACCTCATCGTTTTCAGCGACCTCAAGAACCATGAATATGACACCCATGACGAAAAATTTGAAAATTTTCGCAGCCGCCATCTTGGATTTACATTTTGACCCCACTATCGTTTTCAGCGACCTCAAATACCATGAAATTGACACCCATGTCGAAAAATTTTAAAATTTTCGCAGCCGCCATCTTGGATTTTCATTTTGACCCCACTATCGTTTTCAGTCATGAAAATGACACCCATGTCGAAAAAATATAAAAATAATCTAAAATAAAAAAGTAATAAGATAATTAGAAAAAAAAACTTAATAAAATAAGTAGGCACTCAAATGTACTTTTCTGTAAACATAATTAAGAAAAAAAAAATTTTAATGTACATTTTAATTTTTTTTTCTATTCTTTCTTTCTATTTCATCTAAAGGGTTGGGCAGTGGCGTATTTCCCTTTGAAAGAATACAGGCGTGATGTTATGAAGAAATCTCATTTCCGCAACTTTTTCGCGCTACTGTCCTGATGCGCAAGTTGATTCGCGCAAGAGTCTTCCGCGCAAGTGTCTTGCGCGCAAAAGTCCATTCGCGCAAAAGTCCAATCGCGGAAATGTCTTGTCGCGCAAGTGGGTTCGCACAAGTGTCTTTCGCGCAAGTGTCCCTCCCCTCAAATGTTACTATGTCGTATCTCTGTATTTTTCCGTGTGTTATGTCGCTACTTGTGGAACCCTAAATTCCTAAGACAATGACTAAGACCGCCCTGCTTTCGTACCGTGAGAATCGCCTTCTCAGCAATCCGAAGGCGTGGGATCGAAGTTAGTGCTATAGCAGTGAATATTGATTTTGTGTATTGGTGAATCACTCTTATTTCTGACATCGGACAATTGTCGCGCACCTAAGTTTTACCGATTTAATTGTAATTTTTTCCTGATTAAATTGTTTAAGTAAATTATATCTCGGTTTCCTTTGCATCCCCGATTGCAGCCGAACGTAATTCGTGTACCTACATAAATTAAATATTATAATAAATTAAAACAATAATAAAATCAACACGATAGCCCTGAAAATTATGTCCCGAGCTACTAACACGGTGGACGTATGCAGCTCGGTTTCGCGTCTCCCGCGTCTCGCCCCTCACACCCCGCACGATTGCTCTGTCTAGACGGCTTCGTCGGACGACTGTATGACCTATTGACTGCGCTATGGCCACACGTTACAAACTTAACTACATCAACTTTTGTCATAGGATAATATTAAGAGCATTACAACTAAGACAATGTCCTACTTTACTTATAATAACACTCTTCTATACTTGTAATAATATTAATACATAAAATCACCTGTAAATATTAGGTTGGGGAAAAAGTCTTTTCGCATTATAGTATGTTTGAACTTAAAATAAAATCTCTTTGGCTATACTATTTGTATCTGGCTGGTTTTGGTATCATTGAAAGTTTAAATTTTAAAGAACATAATTCCAAATTCAAATTAGGAAAATGTGTGATTTTCATTTGTTTTTCGTACTGTCAAGATGAGTGAATCTAATGAAGAAATTCGACACATTTTAAAATTTTACTACAAAAAAGGTAAAAATGCAACGCAAGCCGCGAAAAAAATTTGCGATGTTTTTGTTTCCCAAACCTCTGACTGAACGAGAGCGTTGTCCAGTCATATCATAACCCAATCCTCGAGGTAGAGAATTGTGTATTTATTATTTATGGAAACCAAGGTCCGTCCGGCGGGTGCCAAATGCCGAGTCGAGCACTACTCGTGGAGTCGCGTGATATTTGCAGTCGGTTGTTACGTCGGCGTCGCCCTCGCGGGCCTTGATACTCTCCTCGCGAACCTTTTATGAGTGCACTATTGTGGCTCTATTAGCCGCCGAGCGCCTAGTATCTACGATGACGCGGCGCCGAGGTTGAAGGTCTACTCCACAATGTTGAGCCACCTCGCAACGCCGCACCGCCGCGCCGGTATAGGATGCTGGCAGACTGGCAGCGCCGAAGACGACAATCATTAAATGTTCGCACACGCGCAACGATATCACGAATAGTGGACCAATGCTAAACCACTTGATCATATCCGTAATGAACATGTTGCTTCCAGCATGAATAAAGGTCAACGCACACGTATAAGTTCTGCACGGGATCTGCATCGCCTCGGTTCGAAATCAGCTAATAAACAGCAGTCACCTTGCTTACGGCGGCGGCGCGTACCCCGCTTACGCTGATCCGTCGCCATATTTACTTACATATGTCGTCTGCAGCGTCAGCCAGCTGCAAGCGAGCCGCTGCGACGCGTGAGCCGAAAGCGACAACGTCCAGTACTTTAGTACTATTATTTATTTTGTAAAAAAAGTTCACACGATGTGAAAATTTTCTAAAACTTCAAAAGTTAAAGGGTGAAGTTTATTAACCATTTTCAACAATTGAAAGTAGATAAATATTTATTCAAGAATTCAGACAGTACAATGATGCTAGGAATACATGTTGGTGATGGAATATTATTGGGAGAAAATAAGGAATGTATGATGAAACTAATAAATAACTTAAAAGAAGCGAGATTCGTCAGAAAAACACAAAATGGCATTCTTCTTCTGCCCAATTTCTGTGTTATTTCATAGCGGCCTTCGGGAACGGAGATTGACTTCTTGCAAGCGATTTCTCATGGTTTAAACGCTTATTAACATCCTTGAAGAGCAATGAAGCTTCGTTACCACAATCATCGCGGTTAGTGTACGATTTCGCCGAGCACTAATTATGTAACAACTTTGTCTGCGGGTGGTGATGCGAGCTCGTCCTCCATGTCGCTCTGCCACGCTGCCTGCCAGTGCTGCGATAGCGTGTCCAAAGTCGACTTATAACACTGCGTAGTGCCCAGAGCGATGGCCACAGCACGTTGCCGAGAACCAGCTTCCAACATTCCCACGGCTCTGATCATTTCTTTTCTGATCACGTCTTCTCTCCATAATAACGTTCTTTTGTATTGATTTCACTCAGAAGAATGGCCGAAATTTTAATGATTTGGTCTCCAACCCATTGCAGAACTATATACTCGTAGTAGTATGACTTGACATAAGATTTTCATCTTTTGACTGAAATTCAAAAACTGTTCCCTTTTCAAAAGACGAAATTAACTAAGAAGTAAACTCACAGTAGTAACTAAAATTATAAATAAAAAACCAGATTTTTAGTAGTGAGTAGGTAGTAAAAACATGCTTGATTCATGCATTGCCTGTTAAAATCGTAACCCTCCTTTGACTTTACCGTAGTCGGGTAAAAACTCGCCTTTTTTTACAATTCAAATGTGACTCCATTTCTTTTTTGTGCTCATCATTCGTAGTGACAGTACTTCACATATTGATGTAATTGTTGTCATATATCAAAACTAAAAATTAATCTTATATTTTAAATAAACGATTATTATAAGTTGTGGGGATAAAAACAGACGTTCTTCTCTGGAAAATCGAATGCTTACCCAATATTACTTTGCAAGGCGAGAATAGGAGGTTGCTGGTTATGCTTTAGTGAAGGTGCTGAATTCGCCTCACATTATCACTCTCTCTGTTCTGATACCAAACATTGCAGGTAGGTACTGTTCAGTTTGTTTTTTTATTTCTTCCCATTTTTATCATTTAAATGTCGCCACGAAGTAATAGTAAAAAAATAATGTTATACACACGTTCACAGTCACAAGAATACGTCTAAATGCCTATTCAACACTAATTGAATTATAAAATACTTTATCTTGTTATACTACTACTACAAGATATTGAAGTAGGTAAGTTCTTTAGGAATATTTTTATGCAAAATATTGGTCAATTTAGGGCTGATTGTGCAATAGTCAGATAATTTTTATCAGATGAATAAATATGGCGGTTTGACAGCTTTTGTATGGAAAATATGTCAAACTGTCACATTTATTCTTCAGGTAAAAGTTATCAACCTATTGAACAATCAGCCCTTAATATAACAAAACCTGCTTTTTATGTCTTTAAATTACCAGTTGAAGCTTAACTTTTAATGACAAACTTTTGAAAATTCAAAATTCTAGTTTATAGTAAAAACTTTCTTAAGATGCATCATCACCAAGAGATGGTCTCAGATTCAAAATAATAATAAAGCAGAGCCTCTTAAAGGCATTATCGACTTTAGCTAATTGTAGGTACCGCTGCTCCATTGAATTCTTGGAATGGTTTTTGAAGATGTTATAGCAACTTGCAGCTCCGCAGGGACTGCGCTGGCTCTCAGATGGTAGCACGTTGTCATCGATATGGTGAGGGTTGAGTCAACGACTCGCAGACACCATTGGCTTGCAGCAGAACACGGATTGCTCCAACATTGATCATGAAAATCTATCTAATAGGTTGGGGAAAAAGTTTCTTCGCATTTTTTAAGAAAATTCAAAACATTTTTTAATATACATTATTTACATTTATCAAAAGTATGTAGGTACCATTTTGTTCGATAACTTTTTGCCATCTTGTAGGTAGGAACATGATCCCATTGCTATAGAAATTTTGGGACTTCTGATCAAAATACCGCGACAAGTGGTTTTGGCAGTCTTCTCGTGATGTTAACCTGACACTGCCTAAAGAATTCTGAAAAGACCGAAACAGGTGGAAATCTGAAGGTGCAAGGTCAGGACTATACGGCGGATGCATTAACACCTCCCAGCGAAACTCTCTTAATTTTTGCTGAGTGGCTAAAAATGTGTGAGGTCTAGCGTTATCATGATGAAAAACCACACCCCTTCTGTTGATTAATTCCGGCCGCTTTCTCTCAACTTCTTGCTTTAATCTCATCAGTTGTTCGAAGTAGAATTCAGAATCGATGTTCCTGCCTGGCGGTAACAGTTCATAATGAATAATGCCCTTCCAATCCCATCACACACACAGCATCACCTTGTTGCGAGTTAACCCGGGTTTCGCTACAGTCTGTGAAGCCTGACCGGCCTTTGACCACGACCTTTTTCGCACGTTCTTGTCGTACGTGATCCACTTTTCATCATCAGTTATCAGCTTCTTCAAAAATGGTTCGGTTTCATTACGTGGTAATAAAAAATCACAAATGAGTACACGGTTCATTAGGTTTCTTTGAATGAGCTCGTGAGGTACGCAAATATCGAGCTTTTTTGTGTACCCAGTTTTTTTCAAATGCGCCAAAACTGTTTTGTGGTCAATTCCCAGTTCTTCAGCTACGTCGTAACTACTGATATGCCGATCTTGCTCCACTTTTTCAATAAAAACTTTTTTACAAAAAAATACAACCGACTTCCAAAAACAACACGACAAAGTGCAAAATAACTTTAATTTTGGAAGTCGGTGTCTGATTAAATGTATTTTCGTTTTTGCCACCGACTTCCGAAATTAAAGTTATTTTGCACTTTGTCGTGTTGTTTTTGGAAGTCGGTTGTATTTTTTTGTAAAAAAGTTTTTATTTTTCACTTTTTAGTGGTTCACATGTGCTTACCCCTTCACAGCTTACTGGCGTGATGTTATGTTATGAACTGGTGTGAACAACAAACAGACATGAGATTTCAGCAATCCCAGTCCATTTGCTATCATTTATTGAGGAGTTCCGTTGCCTATCTCAGAAGTTCTTCATCAGATCTTCACCAAATTGAAATGGAACCACTCCAAGAAAGTACTCTTCCAAAAACTATCCAAATCGCTTCAAGTGTGCCTATAAAATTGGAAGAGTTCTCTCTATTTCTCCAGGATCCCATCATCAGATCCTGACTTGATGATCATGGGACCACCTGGGAAGTATACCCTTTCAAACAAAAAAAAAATAATCCAAATCGGTCCAGCCATCTTCGAGTAATCGGGGAACATACATAAAAAAAAAAAATAAAAAAAAAAAAAAAAAAAAAAAAAAGATTCCGACGAATTGATAACCTCCTCCTTTTTGAAGTCGGTTAAAAATGGCATCCATTTTATCCGTAATAGGGCGACCAGAGCGACGTGCATCTTTGACATCAAAATTTCCGGATTGAAAACGCTTAAACCAAATTTGTACTACCCTCACAGATACTGCACTGGGTCCAAAAACATCGCAAATTTTTTTCGCGGCTTGCGTTGCGTTGTTACCTTTTTTGTAGTAAAATTTTAAAATGTATCGAATTTCTTCATTAGATTTACTCATCTTGACAGTACGAAAAACAAATGAAAATCACACATTTTCCTAATTTGAATTTAGAATTATGTTCTTTAAAATTTAAACTTTCAATGATACCAAAACCAGCCAGATACAAATAGTATAGCCAAAGAGATTTTATTTTAAGTTCATACATACTATAATGCGAAAAGACTTTTTCCCCAACCTAATATTTATACATATAATAAATCTCTAGACGAAGCGTTTCTGTACATTGCGAATATTAAAAAAAAAAAATAGCTGGGGTGTTAAAGAATATACAACAGATGCCATTTCTACCATTTTTGTCATTTTTGTCTGTTGTCTGTATGTCTGCTTGTCTATGAGAGGTTTGGTTGTTCAAGTATCATGTAAAAAGTACAAAACCAAAATGGTTAAATTTTATACTCAAATATTGTGTGTAACTCAGAGTTATATTTAGTTTTTGTTTCATCGCAATCGCTTCACTCTATCAAAAGATATTAATCAATCTTTAATGTTCAACAAGAACTTTTCATTACACGTAATGTACAAACACGTAACGACATCTATTGACCTGGAATGAAACTAACGTAAACTCATGTAGGTTTCTGAGATCATTTGTTGTTTTAGTGTCGTTATTTTCGCATACTTCACGCGTAACATTGTGAATAGAATATAACTCCCAATAATCCAATCAAAAGTTAGGTTAATTAAAGTATTCCGAATGCGTTGTTTATTAGTATAGTACTGGTGGCGCTACCTGTCTTTCAAATCATGTTACAGCTTAGTTATTTCACATGAAACAATGATAAATGTTCATCTATTTTTTAAATTCTTTATTTAATACTTTTAGAAGTATACATAGCTTACAGAGTGTTTGATCGAACGTTTTCTCATGGGCAACATTTTGACAGTATCACTCCATGCTCGATAGATGGCGTTGTTCATTTAATGCCATTTTCTGAATCGCGGTGTTATGACTCTCCGCGGAAGAATAACGTTGCCCATGTTTTTTACTTTGGTTGAAGAGTTGGATATCCCTGTTCTTGACTTCTTCAATGTTTGCTTTGTTGTATGTAGATATGTTCGTTCGCTCTTTTTGAAAATATTATTTATTTGATTGGTTGGTCTTGGTTTGGTTTCGTTGGTTATGGTAGGTTCGTTCGGTTTAAATTATAAAGTCAACAAACCAGTCGTTCGTTACTTTACTTCGTAATTTGTTCGTGTGATTACGGTGATTCATATTCGTACCGGCCGTACATTGGATACGAATTACGATCGGTTGTCGTATGTAGTTGATTTGATTCGTTCGAGTCAAGACTAAAATCGATAAATGAATTGTTCGAGTCAAGACTAAAATCGATAAATTAATTATTCGATTCTGTTTGTTTTATTCATTGTTATTAAGGTTTGTAATAAAGTCGTTAGTTTTTTTATTGTAAGTAATACTTTATTAGTTTTAGCTATTAGTTTAAAGAATTCATTTGCATAGCAACACGAATTTCTTTGATTAATTGGTTTCGATATTTTCTTGAAAATGCCTTCTAGAAAAAAATCGAACCTTTCGCAATGTAGTCGAAGCGCTAAAAGGATGAGACTAATTAGATTTCAAGAATCCGAAGAGGATCGTGAAGTGAGGTTAAATGCTGTCCAAGCACGGTACGTCAGATCTCGCGCATCAGAAACACCTTCCCACCGTGAGTCTAGACTCGGAATGCAGCGTGCTCTTACGGCGGCTTCTCGGTCGCAGGAGAGCACAGAGGAACGCTAAGCGCGGTTATCGGCTCAACGTGAGCACCGTGCACTGTCACGCGAGTCTGAGACTTTTACGGATCGGGAATTACGCATAAGCATACAAAGATCTCAGATGGCGACTTTACGCTCTCAAGAGAGCACCGAGGAACGCGAAGCGCGGTTATCGGCTGACCGAGAGCGCCACGCACTGTCACGCGAGTCCGAGACTTTTACGGAAAGGGAGTCACGCCTGAATACCCAAAGTACTCGGACAGCTACTTTGCGTTCTCAGGAGAGCATCAAGGATCGTGAAGTGCGGTTATCGGCTGACCGAGAGCGCCACGCACTGTCACGCGAGTCCGAGACTTTTACGGAAAGGGAGTCACGCCTGAATACCCAAAGTACTCGGACAGCTACTTTGCGTTCTCAGGAGAGCATCAAGGATCGTGAAGTGCGGTTGTTGGCTGACCGAGAGCGCCACGCACTGTCACGCGAGTCCGAGACTTTTACGGAAAGGGAGTCACGCCTGAGTACACAAAGTACTCGGACAGCGACTACGCTCTCTAGAGAGCATTGAGGATCGCGACACGCGGTTATAGGCTGACCGAGAGCGCCACGCACTGTCACGCGAGTCCGAGACTTTTACCGAAAGGGATGACTCCCTTTCAATACATCTAACTATCATAGTTAGTCACAATACGAGGGCGGCACTGAAAATTTCGGGAATCAAGGAAGTAACACAACATTACTATTTAAAAATGTATTTATTGCTTTTCGAAGTATTCTTCGCGAAATTTGACACATTTTTCCATACGATGGAAACAATCATTGAAGCAACCATTCCATTCGGAAGTTGGGGTCTCCAAAATGGCCGTTTTGTAGGCGTCCACAGCTTCTTCAGGTGATGAAAATCTCTGACCACGCAATTTATTCTTTATTTTAGGGAAAGTATAGAAATCATTAGGGCTTAAGGGTCGGGGCTGTACGGCGGATGGTCTAATAATTCTATGTTTTCTTGCTCTAAAAACTCTTTTGTTCTGTGCGCGGTGCGAGAACTCGCATTGTCGTGATGGAGGATGATGCGGCGGTTGCAGTTCTCTTTACGGCGTTCAGAAACGACCTGTGGCAAACAAATGCTAGCATACCATTCTGACCGTTCTTTGTCCCTCAAGAGGAATAGTCGCAACATGGCCGGTTTTGGAAACAAACGTGGCCACCATTTTTTTTGCAACACTCCGTGAACGAACAATTTTTGTTGGCTTTAACTCATTTTCGAACACCCAAACTCGTGACTGGTTTTTTGTTTCGGGTTCGTACGCGTATATCCAGGATTCGTCACCTGATACGATGTTGTATACAGCATTTGACGATCCTGCGTGGAATCTTTCGAGAGTTCTGACGCACCAAGTAACGCGAGCCGCTTTTTGCTCTTCACAGAGCGAATGCGGTATCCATCGGGAAAACAACTTTTTTACACCTAATTGTTCATGCAAGATTATTTGTATTTGACTCATGCCATTGCCAATGTCTAAAGTTGCCTGTATTTCGCGGTATGTCACATGTCGATCTTCCTCAATCAGCTTACGCACAGCATAAGCGTTTTCTTGGGTGACTGCAGTTTTTGGACGACCTTGACGGGGATCATCACTATTCATCACTGAGCTTGACACGTCCACGTTGAAATTCAGCAAACCAGCGATAAATTGTGGTTTTGGATGGGGCTTCATCACCAAATGCAGAAATCATCCGGTCAACACACTGTTTTTGTGTTAAACCACTTCGAAAGTCATAATAAATCATCGCTCTTGAATTTTGTCGAGTCAATTCCATTTTCTCAACGACTAAACAAGTTTGACAAAACCTTGTGACAAGACCGAGATTCTTTTTTTAAATAAATAAATGGTATTCGATTTTTAAAACCAAGGAGTTTTCAATTAAAAAGATTTTAATAATAGGTCTTTACCTATGAAATTGCCGTTTTGTATGAAAAAATTTAAACGAATTTTCTTCATGTATTTTTTATTTGTATTAATCGAAGTAATCACCCATGCAATCAATGCATCTTTGCCAACGCAGTGGCAGTTTATTGATGCCCTTCTTAAAGAAATCAGCTGGACGGGAGGCAACAAATTCTTCAAAGGCATTTTGTACTGCCTCTCGGGTATTGAATTTTTTTCCCGCCAATAAGTTATCCAAATTCTGGAAAAAGTAGTAGTCTGTAGGCGCAAGGTCTGGTGAGTAGGGCGGATGACGGAGAGCTTCCAACCCCAGTTCTTGCAACTTGGAGACCGTCTGCTGTGCAGTATGAGGTCGCGCGTTGTCGTGCAGGAGCAGCGGAGACGAGCGATTGACCAATGCTGGTTGGAGATATGCCAGCTTCTCCATCATTGTGTTCAGTTCTTCACAGTACACATCTGAAGTAATGCTCACCCCGTTTGGTAAGAAGCTGTGATGAATCACACCGGCGCTAGACCACCAAACAGTGACCATCACTTTTCTAGGGGTAAGTTTTCGTTTAGGGCATTGTTTAGGTGCTGAACCAGGATCCAACCAACTTGCTGAGCGCTTGCGGTTATCAAACAGAATCCATTTTTCATCGCAGGTAACAATGCGGTTCAAAATTCCTTCATTTGTGTGTCTGTTGAGCAGTGCAAGGCACGTCTTGACGCGTACTTCGCGCTGGCGATCATTGAGTTCGTGGGGCACCCATTTGTCAAGCTTTTTTACCTTGCCAATTTGACGCAAATGGACCAATATTGTTTTGACGCTAACGTCGAAAGCTGCTGCTAATTTAGCCGTAGATTGTGTATCATCAGCTTCCACAATCGCCTTTAATTCGCCATTGTCGACCAAAGTCTTCGGACGACCGCGAGGTTCATTTTTCAGGTCGAAATTTCCAGAACGGAAGCGAGCAAACCAATAACAAGTGGTGCGTTGGTTTGTAGTGTTAGCTCCGTAAACGTCGTTGATGTTGCGTGCCGCTTGTGCCGCGTTGCTGCCACGACGGTACTCATATTCCATAATTATTCGAATTTTTAACGTATCCATGATGACGAAAAAGATTGAAATGCGATGAAAATGTAACACTAATCAATAAACAAATGACTACTTTTGGAAAAAAAAATCCATGTTTTTAAAATAAAATTAAGTAATTTGAAATTAGAATTCTTAGCCAAACAAAAATGATTTTGATTTGAAATGGCCTAATATGACAGGAACAATGGAAGTATTCCATTCCCGTTACTTTTAGTGCAGCCTATGTAGCAGCTTTTGTGTTCTAAAATTTAATTAGATCGCCGGTAAAAACAAAAGTTGGTTACATTCGTATCGTAGTATTAATTCTTATTCAAATAAATAGTTATCATCAAGGGTATTTATTTAGCAGTAAAATACTTTTTAATTCATTCGAATCGGACATTTAATTTCGAAGTTATCACGAAAATAAAAAAAAGCCATACGTGTTCCGTTCGACGACGCGCTGCCGCGCCGCGATTAACTCGAAACTTAGCATATTTTTATTTTTGACTTGAGACCAAAAATTAAGAATAACGTGTATCAGGGTTTTTCGAAAATCTACCCATAAGCGGGTAAAAAGGGGTAGTCAATTTTTCAGGGGAAGATTTTACTGCGGGGCTTGATTAATTCGAAAATTGGTAAAAATAATCTTTCAGTCAAGCTATGGAAAAATCCGAAAGGATGTTTTAAATTCCACTCTTGTGGGCATGAAAACAGGGAAGACAGTTTTTAAGAACAATCTTATTCATTTGGTTAATTAACTTGAAACTTGGCACCGATTCTTGCCTAAGTAATAAAGTTTGTCATTAATAGTTTTTCATAACTACCCTGGAGGGAGGGTCAGAGGGGGAGGGGGAGGGGGAGGGGTGGGTGAGGGGGAGAGGTGGGTGAGGGGGAGAGGTTGGGGATGGGTGGTGCGGAGGGAGAGGGGAGGAGGATAGGGGCAGGGTTGGTGAGGAGAGGAAGGGTAGGTGAGGGGGAGGGGACGGGGTGGTGAGGGTAGAGGGTGAAGGGGATGTGTTGAAGGGGGTGTGAGAGTGGGTGAGAGGGGGAGGGAGAGATTAGCGGGAAGGGGATGCGATGAACAAACGTGCTAATCTCTGGAACTACCAGTCGGACTTTAAAAAATCTTTTTGCATTTTATAGCCCAAATCTAAAGGAAGGCTATAAGTAAGCATATTTAAAATCACTCTAGGACCTTTACGTGGCGAGTTAAAAGAAAAAAAATCTGAAAGAACGCTAAGCGAAAACGTAGTAATAGCGCGGGCAAGCAATGAGATGCGCCGGGGTGGGTCGGGAGAATAAGAAATTTCACGCGGACGAAGTCGCGGGCAGCAGCTAGTAGTAAAATAAATTTCATTAGAAATCTGTTATGTAAGACGGAGCACTATCCCACTTCTGATGTTAGAAAGTGGATTGTACACTAACCTTGTAGGTATAGATATCCACTTAATTAAAAGCTTTGTATGTCAAGATGATTATTAGTTATTTACTGTGTATGAAAGTACTTATGAACATGGTGTGTAAGGAAAGGGTTTCATGAAGAAAATCACAGAAAGACAAGACTAGGTATTTATTATTTCAAAGGCTTGTCAATAATTATTTATCTAAGAAAGCAGTTTGTCCGTTCAAAGCTAGGTCTTCGTGGAAAAGAAGGACAAGAAACTCCACGGGAACTTAAAGTAGTTTATCAATATATTTTTAGATTAGGATCAGTCATAGTTAGGTATCACATTACAAATATAGATCAGATCATTATAGATCATTTCTCAAAGTTAGCAACTATAACAATGGATAGGAACTGCACAATATCATGAGCAATATTAGTCGTATTATAACACATACAGAACAACATAGTTATCAACAATAATCAAGATATAATATCAATTAACTCACATGAACATTGTAGTTGGATCTTTCACAAGATCCAAGAGAATCCATTTAAAAAAATAAAAAATAAAATTGTTTATTGGGTCTCAAACAGTTACATTTGCAGATGTGATTGATACAGCCCCAGTAAGTAATTAATAATACTTGTGTTAGGGTTGACTCGCTCTTTCCCTTAATTGTTAGCTATACACTATTGAGACTCTGTAACAATTAAAATAAAACTAATAAAGCTAATTGAACTAATTTAGAAACAAAGAGAATACAATGATATAAAAAAAAGTAATAATAATAATAATAGCCCCACCGCCGTATCTCTACGTTGACGTCGTGGTAGGGCTTGCGCGCTCCGAACTCTGGGTCTGTGCCGGCGGAGTTTACTTTGCCGAAACAGGTCTAAGGTGAGGAGCCAGACCAAGAGAGATACGTGAACCCGCAGAGCAGCATGTGGCGAGCTGTTGGGCAGTAGCGACCCCACGGACCCTATTTCCCGAGAGAAGTCTTGTTCTTTACCTCTGGCTTGCCTTTATTGGCCGGCTGGAGTGAACGCTGACGGGAACAGAGCTCCCACCTCATTCTTGCCTTTATTGGCCGGCTTGAGTGGAGATTCGCAAGAGCAAACGTGCTCGGAGGAAGGAAGTATTCCAGTAAGTGCTTGTAGGGATCTTGACCATCTTCCGGGCTCTGGGATTGTTCTGAGAGCCGTGGAATACCTCTCCACTCCTCAAGCACCTCAGGACATGTTGCCCCTTGTCGCTACGTCACTATGTGCTAGCGACCGTTTCCGGGGGCCCATTATTGAGTGTGCAAGTCACCCCCTGCCAATTTATCTGTGTATATTATATAACATTGGTCAGGCAGGGGACATAGTTCTTCCATAGTTCAAGGTACCCAATTCATGTAGCCACCCAAACCCATAGGCCCAATGTGTTTTGTTTCCATGTTCTGCAATAGTCCTGCACCAACCGGGGGTTGTCCTTGGGTGCACTTGCATAGTGCATACAGGGATAATCGTCGGCTGGTGCCTCCTCGTCATTTGAAATTGTCTAAGGGGCCTCTGCGAGTTGGCTTCGGCCCCTCGTACGCCTTCCAAAGGTCCGGGACCCCAGGGTCCCGAGATAAGCCAAAGACAAAAAATAATAATAATTAGCAGCTCTATGTATTTTGCAATTGTGGGTACGTGTTTGTGTGACTGTAGTTGTGTCTGATCATGGGTTTGTTTGTGTGTGTGTGGGTGTGTGTGTGTGTGTGTGTGTGTGTGTGTGTGTGTGTGTGTGTGTGTGTGTGTGTGTTTTATGTTTGTGTGTGTGTGTGTGTATTAGTGTGTGTTTATGTATGAGTTTACGTGTTAGCTGATAGTGCCATTATAAATCGCTATTAAAGGTACAGTTAGGTGATCAAAAAGTATAAGATTATGAGAGAAGTATTCATGTAAGTCTAACTAGAATATGCTCTGTTTGTTCGTAGCTTAGAGTTTTTAACCACTCAGTTATAACTATTTTGCATTGATGCGAGAGCTCATGGTGGAACTTAAGTTTAGCGTTAATTTTATTGTATAGGCTGATTGGCATACATACTGACGCTTTGCAAAAACCGTACGTACCGGTGTAGTGGAAGCCACAATATCTTTCCTCCTCTCTATTTTACACAGAACTTCTGCTATGCAGCATGATGTTTTACATTGGCTTAGCCAATGACGTATTATAACTTTTAGCAACTTAATAATTACGGACATGGGACACCACTCATGGTCTGTCTGTACCGTCTAACAGTTGTAACCAAAAGACTTCGATGATTTTAGCCAGAGCTTCCGTCTTACGGCGTTCCAGCTCTCTTTGGCTTGCCAGCTAGAGTTTTCCACGTTAGTGTACGTCTTTTTGTAGCGAGGACCTCCTTAGCAGCTTTATATACTACTCAAAACAAAATAAGAGCCACCACTATTTTTCTGCGTAATTTAATTCTTGTCAAGCTTACGATGCTGGGGGTGTTTAAATTAAATCAAACAACTATTTTTTCATCAAATAAAATTAATTTTAATAAGATTAAATAAAAAATTAACGGCATAGTCATAATTTTTAGGTTTCGCCATATTTACGGGTATTTAAACGTAAACTTTAAAATTAAAGTTCAGTCTCAAAATCACAAAATGTACAGTTGCTTTTTATGGGGTTAGTAACGAGTATGTCCTCCCCTTTTTAAAACACACTCTCGAAGCCTCGAAGGCATGCTCTCAATAAGGTGTCTGATGTTCTCGTCAGGAATCTCCTCCCAACATCTTTTCAGGAGGTCAATCAACTGGCGCTGGGTGTGTACATCCTCTTGCGCTGCTCTGACACGCCGTTTCAGCTGGTCCCAAAGGTGTTCGATCGGATTTAGGTCGGGGCTGTTGGCAGGCCATGGTAAAACCTGAATATTGGCTTCCTCTAAGACAGTCATGGTCGCTCGGGTTGTGTGTGCTCGTGCATTATCCTGCATTAGGATGAAGCCGTCGTCTGCTCGTTGTGAAAATGATATCACATGGGGCCTGACAACATGTTCGATGTAACTTTGTGCTGTTACTGTACCCTCGTTCAGAAAAACAAGCCCAGTTTTGCCTTGTAAGCTGTCAATTTACTGATGTAGATACTGCGCGGCTAGTCTATTTTAGTTACTTTCATAGTATCATGTCTTACGGCATTTTACTTTGGGGACGGGCTGCAGACATCGAGTCAATTTTTATGCTGCAGAAAAGAGCCATTAGAGCCATATATAATCTCCGCAAGCGCGATTCTCTAAGGGAACTGTTTAAGGAAATTAACATCATGACGGTACCTTGTCAATATATCTACGAAAATATCATGTACGTAAGGAAAAATTTACATCTTTTTAGTAAAAGAGGTGAAAGGCATAATTATAGTACTAGAGAAAGGGACCTATTAGCTCAACCAGGTTTCAGACTAGCTAAAGTAGACTCGTCGTTCATGGGGTACTGTTTAAAATGTTACAATAAAATACCTCCACACATACTTCAACTCAATGAGACTAAATTCAAAACTTGTATAAAACGCACACTATGCAGGCAGGCATATTATAAGTTTGGGGATTACATAACTGATAAAAATGCTTGGCTCAATGCTGGTCCTGCTCCACAACCACAACTAATTAATTAACATTTGAAGATACTGTTGGAGCTGCTGAAGATTGTAAGACTATCATTGCATTGTATAGACTCAATCTCTATTGTATTATATAATTGCATAGCACATGTGTGAGTACTATGTACATACTCTAAAGCTACCATTTACTGGGTACGTCTTTGTTTGACTTGAATATGCCCTGGCGGCTGAGAGTATGTGACGCTCACTCTAATGTCTCGCTGATGGTGGCGCGTGTTGGATCATTTAGCTAATCCATGCGTCAGGTTCGTGAACAAGCGCTGTCAGTGAAGGCTGGTCATACCTTAGCGGCCACGGCTTATTTTAATTTAATTTAAATATTTGAATTGTTTTTTTTTTAAGGACGCTTTTAACGTTCTGCATCGTTCTCACATGTAAAATTTCAACATGAATGATGTAACCATTATTTTGTAACTTGTATTTTTATATATATTGTATTTTATATCTTGATTTAAAAGAGTGTCCGTGGAGTTTCTTGCCCGTTCTTCTCCATAGGTACCTACTATGCTTTGGAATGGGCGCCTAGCTTCTTTTTTTTGACTGACCGACCCCTTGACAATTCAAAAGTGCCTGTAATTGGTTTAATTGAAATAAATGCTTTGAGTTTGAGTTGAGTTGAGTTTGAGTTTGATACCGCCCCAGACCATGACATTGGGACCACCAAATCTGTCACGTTCGTGTATGCAAGGATCAGAAAATCGTTCACCGCTTCTTCTCCACACTCTGACACGTCGATCGTCACTAGAAAACTTCACCTTGCACTCATCCGTGAAGAGCACGTTACGCCATTCCTCCATTCCCCATTCAAGATATTGACGCGCAAATCTTGAAACGGTTTGCACGCTGGCTCCCGTCCAGTTTAGTTTGAATTACTCGCCTTCTTGAACGTTACAGGTCTTCGTGCAAGCGAAAGCGTATAGTTTGGTCACTGACAGTTGTACCTGTAGTCCGGCGTAGACGATTTTGTAGAGTGCGCGCTGTAATAGTTCGTTCACGTCTTGCGTCTAAGAAGGTCATTCGCATCTAAAAAGGCAGAAAGTTGCTGGTGAACAATGTGCTCAAGAACTTTAGAGAGATAAGGGAGGATAGAAATGGGTCGGAAATCGGACAGTGAGACAGGGCTAGGAATTTTGGGTAAGGGGATGATATGAGCTTGTTTCCAGGCCTCAGGAACAGTACAAGAAAACAAGGAGAAATTGAAAATGTGGGTCAAGATGGGAAGCAATGTGGGGAGAATAGGAGAAATCATTCTTGAGCAAAGATTATCATTACCAACTGCAGAAGAGGAGATAGCAGAAGTAGATTCTTTGACCTCATTTTCACTCGCAGGACTAAATTCGAAAGAAGAACACTGCGGCACTGGCAAACAAGAAAGTTTATTTAAAGAAGCTGATTTGACGTGCGGAACTAAAGTAACAGGTGGATGTGAGAAATGTTTGTTAAGAGCACACACGTCAACGTCATTACTGGAAACCATCCACCATCGCCCATCAAGACTACGTGGTCATAAGAGGGACAGAAATCATTTAAAAGCGAATCAAACGAGTCAAAGTAATCAATAGTGAGGTTAGGACTGTACATCACCCCAAGAAGCATTTTAACGTGATGCAAGGAAATTTCGAGAAATAGATGCTCTGCAGACCCCGAGTACGAAGATGGTGAAGTGCTGATAATCTTGAAGGGAATATCAGTACGCAAGTAAATGGCAACACCACCACCACCCTTCCCAGTTCTATCGTTACGGATAAGAACAAAGCCAGGAAGGGCATAATTAACAGATAAAAGAGGGGGCTTGAGGAAGGACTCTGAGATCAGCAAAGCGTCTATGTGAGCACAATTAATGGAAGCCAGAAGATCAGAGTAATGGCTAGGGACTCTCTGGGCATTGATGTGGGCTATGTTAAGATTGTTGGGGAGGTGGGAAAGCAAAGTGGAAATTTGATCACCAAGAGTAAGTGGAGAGGAAGAACCACTTGCCGCACTAAGGAAACTGCTAGAAGAGGAAGAACAAGAGAAAAAATCATCATCAACGTCTACATCGATCATAGTTTGCAAAAATAATAATATAATAGGTTGGGGAAAAAGTTTCTTCGTATTTTTTAAGAAAATTCAAAACATTTTTTTATATACATTATTTACATTTATCTAAAGTATGTAGGTACCATTTTGTTCGGTAACTTTTTGCCATCTTGTAGGTAGGGACATGATCCCATTGCTATATAAATTTTGGGACTTCTGATCAAAATACCGCGACAAGTGGTTTTGGCAGTCCTCTCGTGATGTTAACCTGACACTGCCTAAAGAATTCTGAAGAGACCGAAACAGGTGGAAATCTGAAGGTGCAAGGTCAGGACTATACGGCGAATGCATTAACACCTCCCAGCCAAACTCTTTTAATTTTTGCTGAGTGGCTAAAGATGTGTGAGGTTTAGCGTTATCCTGTTGAAAAACCACACCCCTTCTGTTGTTTAATTCCGGCCGCTTTCTCTCAACTTCTTGCTTAAATCTCATCAGTTGTTCGCAGTAGAGTTCAGAATCGATGGTCCTGCCTGGTGGTAACAGCTCATAATAAATAATGCCCTTCCAATCCCACCACACACACAGCATCGCCTTGTTGCGAGTTAATCCGGGTTTCGCCACAGTCTGTGAAGCCTGACAGGCCTTTGACCACGACCTTCTTCGCACGTTCTTGTCGTACGTGATCCACTTTTCATCACCAGTTATCAGCTTCTTCAAAAATGGTTCGGTTTCATTACGTCGTAATAAAGAATCACAAATGAGTACACCGTTCATTAGGTTTCTTTCAGTGAGCTCGTGAGGTGCCCAAATATCGAGCTTTTTTGTGTACCCAGTTTTTTTCAAATGCGCCAAAACTGTTTTGTGGTCAATTCCCAGTTCTTCAGCTACGTCGTAACTACTGATATGCCTATCTTGCTCCACTTTTTCAGAAATGGCATCCATTTTATCCGTAATAGGGCGACCAGAGCGACGTGCATCTTTGACATCAAAATTTCCGGATTGAAAACGCTTAAACCAAATTCGTGCTACTCTCACAGACACTGCACTGGGTCCATAAACATCGCAATTTTTTTTCGCGGCTTGCGCTGCATTTTTACCTTTTTTGTAGTAAAATTTTAAAATGTATCGAATTTCTTCATTAGATTCACTCATCTTGACAGTACGAAAAACAAATAAAATTCACACATTTTCCTAATTTAAATTTGGAATTATGTTCTTTAAAATTTAAACTTTCAATGATACCAAAACCAGCCAGATACAAATAGTATAGCCAAAGAGATTTTATTTTAAGTTCATACATACTATAATGCGAAAAGACTTTTTCCCCAACCTAATATATAAATAACCTACCTAAAGAAATAAATTCATACAGTGTCCTATTTGCTGACGACATTTCAATAATTTTTCCTTATGATAATAACAGGACCCTTAACGAAATCTTAAATGACATTCTTACTAACATAGTGGCATGGTTGAAAGACCATAATTTAGAAATAAATTTCTCGAAGATGAAGCTGATGCAATATAGACCATATCAGAAAGAAAAGATAGATATCGACTTCTCATAAAATAATACAAAATTACAATGTGTAAACGACTTTACACTGCTAGGCCTGACTGTCGATACAAATATAAACTGGAAAGCTCATATACAAACCCTATCAAATAAATTGGCTAGCTTTACATACGCCTTAAGAGAACTAAAAAAAGCAACCGACTTCAAAACAGCTCTTTCAGCCTACTACGCATACGCATATTCGTGGCTAAACTATGGAATTATAATGTGGGGAAATAGTGTAGATATAGAGCGACTATTCATTTTACAAAAAAAAAATGCGTTCGAATCCTAGTAAATATAGAAAGTACGGAAAGTTGCAAACAATACTTTATAGAACATAAAATACTTACGCTATCAGGTATTTACATCCTAGAAGCTAGTCAATTTGTGAGAAAATACCCATCCTTTTTCCGCT
The DNA here is from genome assembly GCA_946251885.1 of Cosmia pyralina. NCBI lineage: Eukaryota > Metazoa > Arthropoda > Insecta > Lepidoptera > Noctuidae > Cosmia > Cosmia pyralina. The sequence goes on along the minus strand of OX276349.1, from coordinate 444,305 downwards.
AGCAAAACAGCAACGCAGTCTTAGAAACCGTTATCTAAACGAATTAGCGGTACCAACCTCAAAACTAGCTATGTTTCGTTCTGGGCCTCTGGCCATGTGCGTTAAAATCTATAATAAACTTCCGAATTCAGTTAAGGATACAGAGTATGACAACAAATTTAAAAATGACCTACAAAACCACTTAAACTTAAAATCATATTATAGCATAAAATAATTTTTAACCGAGAAATAAATAAATTAATATCGACTTGAACACATTACACATACGAAAAGACTTTTTCCCCAACCTAATATATATTAGGTTGGGGAAAAAGTCTTTTCGCATTATAGTATGTATGAACTTAAAATAAAATCTCTTTGGCTATACTATTTGTATCTGGCTGGTTTTGGTATCATTGAAAGTTTAAATTTTAAAGAACATAATTCCAAATTCAAATTAGGAAAATGTGTGATTTTCATTTGTTTTTCGTACTGTCAAGATGAGTGAATCTAATGAAGAAATTCGATACATTTTAAAATTTTACTACAAAAAAGGTAAAAATGCAACGCAAGCCGCGAAAAAAATTTGCAATGTTTATGGACTCAGTGCAGTGTCTGTGAGAGTAATACAAATTTGGTTGAAGCGTTTTCAATCCGGAAATTTTGATGTCAAAGATGCACGTCGCTCTGGTCGCCCTATTACGGATAAAATGGATGCCATTTTTGAAAAAGTGGAGCAAGATTGGCATATCAGTAGTTACGACGTAGCTGAAGAACTGGGATTTGACCACAAAATAGTTTTGGCGCATTTGAAAAAAACTGGGTACACAAAAAAGCGCAATATTTGGGTACCTTACGAGCTCACTGAAAGAAACCTAATGAACTGTGTACTCATTTATGATTCTTTATTACGACGTAATGAAACCGAAACATTTTTGAAGAAGCTGATAACTGGTGATGAAAAGTGGATCACGTACGACAAGAACGTGCGAAAAAGGTCGTGGTCAAAGGCCGGTCAGGCTTCACAGACTGTGGCGAGACCCGGGTTAACTCGCAACAAGGTGATGCTGTGTGTGTGGTGGGATTGGAAGGGCATTATTCATTATGAGCGGTTACCACCAGGCAGAGCCATCGATTCTGAACTCTACTGCGAACAACTGATGAGATTAAAGCAAGAAGTTGAGAGAAAGCGGCCGGCATTAATCAACAGAAGGGGTGTGGTTTTTCATCATGATAACGCTAAACCTCACACATCTTTAGCCACTCAGCAAAAATTAAGAGAGTTTGGCTGGGAGATGTTAATGCATCCGCCGTATAGTCCTGACCTTGCACCTTCAGATTTCCACCTGTTTTGGTCTCTTCAGAATTCTTTAGGCAGTGTCAAGTTAACATCACGAGAGGACTGCCAAAACCACTTGTCGCGGTATTTTGATCAGAAGTCCCAAAATTTCTATAGCAATGGGATCATGTCCCTACCTACAAGATGGCAAAAAGTTATCGAACAAAATGGTACCTATATACTTTAGATAAATGTGAATAATGTATATTAAAAAATGTTTTGAATTTTCATAAAAAATGCGAAGAAACTTTTTCCCCAACCTATTATATATATATATATATACAGGGTGTCCCGTAAATAATGGATCAAACGTAACGGGTAGGTAGCTTACCTAATTTCCAACAACTAATTTGAATATTAATAAAAAACCGTTACAGTAACCAGGATATTAATTTTTTTTCGAATTTTACGATTTTGTCTTCCAGAATTAAGCTTTTTTAATGCTGTCGCTGCAAATGATGAAATTTTTAGGTATGATTTTTATTTAACATTTCTGAATAGCTTACTAATGTTATAAGATACCATTTTTTTGAATACCGTTTTATTTGCCTTAGAAAAAAAATCTTGAGTTGAAAAGTTTTTTCTTTACGATGTTAGGACCAAAATTGAAAAAATTCTCCTGTAAAAAAAATGTATGACACCGAAAACCACCATTATTTTAAAAACTTGTACATTTAATAAGGTTTGCAAATTGGTGTAAATCTTACGTCTAGTCTTTATCGTTACAAAGATATTGCTATGAATGTGATGAAGACAGAAAATAAATTAAATTAGTACTATTCCATTTTTTCATTTTCGTAATGGCTTATGCTTAAATGCTTGTCATCGAAGCAGGTAGTTAAGCGGCTAGCATATTCCGACCCGATGACGTCATCTGTCCGGAATTTGGGACCGCTACCTGTGGCGGAGTTGCACCTCAGTCAGCGTGAAGGGGATAGATAGCGCCGCTTTTGTATTTTTGGTAAATTGGTATGAAGTTGTACATTCTAGTCCTTGTCGTTACAAAGATAATTGCTATGAATCTGAGAGGTGCTCCAAATCAACGTTAATAAAAAAAAATAAAAAAGTGTGTACATTTAAACTTTTTCTTTAAAATGTGTAACTGTAGTATTTCAGAGGCAATGTTCATTGAATTTGTTAAGTCACTAATCGCAAAAGTTGTCTCCTAGCTCGATAGATGGCGTTGTGCTGTTTAAATTCGAGCTATGGTTTCGTTACACACGATTAGCTAGGTCAGGAACGGAATATTAATAAAAATATACCTATACCTAAAACAGCATCGTCGTTTTATTGATAAAATAACATATAAGTGAAGCATCTTTGTACAGTCTTGTACATGGTCCTTCGAGCCGGATTATACAGAATCAGCGAAGTGGGGTATATATTCGTTGGTTCCCGAGAACCACTTTGTCGTCATCAGCGCACCTAGTAGGGGCAGTGGATCGCTGCTCGGGGCACAACTTTCCAGTGGGAGAAGCAGACTGGTGACCAGAGAAGCGACCCGGCGGAAAGCGATGTTGCAGTGGCGCCACCTAGCGGAGTGATTTGGCAGCAGGGAGCGGTGACGTAACGAAGCATAGTGACGTCGTGCGTGAGTGTGAGTGACGTGTATCAGTGAACGGACATAAAACTGTGAGTACTTTCGATTCGATTTTAAACCTTAATCTCTTGAACAAATTAACTTTGAAGTTTAGAAGCATTTTGCATGGACTTAGAAAATTTTGCGAAAAAGTGAAGTTACGGGGAATCCATGCCCAAAATTTTACAAGTTTTAAAAAAAACACTTAGAAAATTTCGAAGATATCCCTACAGTGACTTAGAAAATTTGGGCTTATAGAAACAGCATTTATTTTAGAGATTACGGTTCGGCTTAAGTGTTTCCATCTATCAATAGGTTATTGGGAGACATTGTATTTGTGTAAACTTTTTGTATTGATATCTACACAACATGGAAGTCTACAATAAAATTCAAATGGACACTAATAAAGCCATATCGCGAGCCAGGTCTAACTTCAAAAAGTCACCCAAGGAGAGAATTTCTAAGTCATATGTTGAAGTAAGATTGGAGAGTTTGGAGTCACAGTGGACATCATTTTCCAACACACATCGTAAGATATTAAGTGAAATAAAGGAAGCTGATTATGATAAATCGCATTATTGTTCTTCAGAAGTGTATGAGGTTACGGAAGATCTATATTTAGAATATAAAACCGAATTAAAAGAAACACTTACCAACATATGTAAAAAGGACATTATTGAAAATGTATCACAGTCTTATGCAGAGAAAAACTCAGATGAATCTTGCAATATAAAACTACCTAAAATTACTTTACCTACGTTTTCTGGACAATACTCGGAGTGGATCACCTTCCGTGATTTATTTTTATCCCTTATACACAGCAATAAGTCTTTAGATGATGTTCAACGACTTCAGTATTTAAAAAGTCATTTATCTGGAGAAGCTGATCAACTCCTGAGAAATATACCTATTTGTAGTTCAAATTATCAGATGTCTTGGGAACAATTAAATAAGCGCTACAATAATAAAAAGTATATGGCAAGTTGCATTCTTAAACGGTTTCTTAGTCAGAAAAATATATCGGGCGAGTCAGCACAATCTATTAAAGAATTATTGGATACAAGTAATGATTGTTTGAATGCACTAAAAAATTTGGGAATTAATGTCGACACCTGGGACTTTATTGTAATATACATTTTAAGCTTAAAATTAGATTCTGAGTCTCGTAAATTGTGGGAAGCAAAAATTTGTGAATATTCGGAAGATCTACCTACTCTAGAGCAGTTTAATAACTTTTTAGAACAAAGGTTCCGTTCACTAGAATTTTTAGACAATAAGTCTTCTAAAAACACTGGCACAAAAAATGTTCCTGCCAAGACACTACATGTAGCTACTCTGTCATGCGTATTTTGTAAATCTGACCATAAACTTGGTAGTTGTAGGAAATTTAGTAACGAAGATGTCACCTCACGGCGTAGTTTCGTCCAATCCAATGGGTTATGTTTTAATTGTCTCGGGTCAGGCCACGCGGTATATGCCTGTCGTTTGCCGACTAGATGTCGGTTATGTAAAAGAAAACATCATTCTTTACTCCATTCCAAAGATGCTACCGTATCAACTGACCCTAAAGTAGAACCTAAGCAATCAGTTGATACAAAACAAACACAAGACGATGCAAGTAACAGTGTAACAAACTGTGCTGCGACTTCCCGTAGCCACGATTTGTTGCCTACGGCTTTGGTGAAGGTTACCTCCGGTACAGGCACAGAGGCGACTCTGCGCTGTTTGCTGGATCAGTGTTCGCAGGCTTCGTATATTACGGAGTCAGCAGTTCAACTTTTAGGGCTGAAAAAATATATCAGTTATAAATCATCACTGAGGCTAGGCGAAGATGATAAAGGTTGTGCATTGACCTCAAAATATATTGTTTACTTAAGATTACAATCAATGTACAATCCTAACTTTGTTTTGTCGGTTAAGGCTCACGTGCAGAAGAAATTAACGTCAATTCTTCCTTCTAATAAAATAAAGTTCCCACTGTGGAAAGAACTGAAACAGTACAATTTGGCAGATCCTACTTGGGATACACCAGGAAAAATTGACATTCTTTTAAGTTCCTCGGTGTATAGCAAAGTCCTCAAACAAGGACTCAGTAAGGGTCCTCCGGGATCTTTAATAGCGCAGGATTCTGAATTGGGATGGATACTTTCGGGAGAGATTACGGGAAAGGAAGAACACGCAGAGAGCTTTAACTATTTAACGTTAGAAGGTGATCAAAATGATCTTATAAAAAGATTTTGGGAATTAGAGGAAACGGTAGTGCCAAAAAAGCACTTCACGGAAGAAGAAAAAAAATGTGAAGAATTTTATAAGCAAACGACACAACGGGATCCCAAAGGTCGTTATGTTGTTAGGTTGCCGTTTAAAACAGCTACACCACACTGCGCAAATGGTCAAACTAAAGATATTGCATTGCGCAGGTTTTTTAATTTGGAGAAAAGGTTAGCTAGAGAGCCCGAGTTAAAAAGGCAATATGTCGATGTAATCAATGAATACATCGACTTGGGTCATGCAGAAATTGTTCCTTTGGAGCAAATTAACAAACCTGATGTCGTATACCTTCCCCATCACGCAGTGATCAGGGAAGATAAAGCAACTACTAAAGTTAGGGTTGTATTTGACGCCTCTAGCTTAGGCAAGAACGGTGTGTCATTGAACAGCGAACTAATGGTCGGGCCAACCTTACAAGCTGCTTTGCGGCACATTATAATGAGATGGAGAATGCATCCAATTTGTATAGTTGCGGACATTGTAAAAATGTACCGGCAAGTGATTGTTTCTACTGAAGATATTGACTACCAAAGATTAGTGTGGAGACAAGATCCCAAGGACAAAATTCAACACCTGCGGCTTTTGAGAGTAACATTTGGCACGGCGTCAGCTCCATATTTGGCCGTCCGATCATTGCACCAAATAGCACTAGATGAGGGAGAATGCTTTCCTATTGCACGTGAAAGGACGCTGACGGATTTTTATATGGATGACCTGATGACTGGCAGTCAAAACATATCGGAAGGGAAAGAAATATATCAGCAAATGACAAAATTATTAGGAAAAGCAGGCTTTGAGCTCCAAAAATGGAGAACCAATAATTCAGAATTAACTAAACATATGAAAACAGATAAAGAAGAAGAAAACCTAGAATTGAAAACAGATATAGTAATGAAAATATTAGGACTTACCTGGTCCAGAGAAACTGATGAATTTGTATACTCGGTGACGCTGCCTCCCTTGAAGATGCCTGTAACTAAAAGAAATGTTATCTCGCATATTTCAATGTTGTTCGATCCATTAGGCTGGCTAGCACCTGCAATCATAAAGGCCAAGATATTAATTCAAAAATTATGGTTGTCTGGTATTCATTGGGATGACGAGTTACCATCTATATTGTTGAAAGAATGGTTAACTTACCGCAGTGAGCTCGAACAAGTTGTACAGTTTCGAATTCCTAGGTGGTTATCAACCTACAGCGGTGATTCATTGGAGCTGCATGGGTTTAGTGACGCCTCGAATCAGGCTTATGCAGCAGTAGTTTACATGCGTGTGGTGGATCAGCAGGAGGTCATTTATTCTCGCCTGGTGACAGCCAAAACGAAAGTTGCACCAATCAAACAAGTTTCAATACCGCGACTTGAGCTGTGTGGTGCAGTTTTAGTGTCGAAGTTGTTGAGTGAAGTAGCCGAAGTATTGAAAATTGAAAAGCAGAAGATTCGTGCGTGGACCGATTCAACAGTAGTACTCGCTTGGTTGAGTAAACATCCATCTAATTGGCAAACATTTGTAGCAAATAGAGTGTCAGAGATTTTAACAGTAGTAGACAGAACCCAGTGGGCTCATGTGAAATCAGCAGACAACCCGGCAGATTGCGCCTCGCGGGGAATAAAATCAGCTGAATTAATCTCTAACAAGTTGTGGATGGAAGGGCCAGAGTGGCTGAAAAACAAAAACATTGACTACAGCAAAAAGACTGAATGCAAGACAGTGTTAGAAGAAAAGGCACAAAAGGTGAGCTACGTTACAACAGATGAACATTTAGCATTAACAGTGTGGACAAAATTCTCAACATTAAGAAAATTGATCAGAGTAATTGCTTATTGCAGGCGCTTTATATATTGTAAGAGAAGAAGCGATAACTCTGAACGGTTTCCTTCATGGTTAACTGCTAAAGAACTTAACGAAGCATTAACGGTTTGTATTAAGCAGTGTCAAAGGCAATACTTTAGTAGAGAAATAGAAGACCTCGTTAAAACAGGAAAGGTTCAAAAGAAAAGTGTACTTACCTCGCTTAATCCATTCGTCGATCACGAAGGGGTGCTCAGAGTGGGGGGACGCTTAGAAAGAGCCACAGTCGATGAAAACATTAAACATCCGATTATTATACCAGCCAAGTCTCATTTTACTGACTTGTTAATAGCTGATACTCACCAGAAGACGTTACACGGTGGACCCCAACTAATGCTCAATTATTTAAGGTCCAAATATTGGGTTCTTGATGCAAAAAATCGCACTAAATTCTATGTACGCAATTGCGTATCTTGTGTTCGTCATGCAGCTCGTATAAGAGAACAGCTCATGGGTCAGTTGCCCAAAGCAAGAGTGAATGCAAGCCGACCTTTCCACCAAAGCGGAGTGGACTATGCCGGTCCAATAAATATACGAACGTCCAAGGGGAGAGGTCATCATTCATACAAGGGGTATATTTGCCTCTTTGTGTGCATGGCGACAAGAGCCATACATCTCGAGGCGGTCAGCGATTTAACGTCTAAAGGATTCTTGGCAGCATTCAAACGATTTGTGGCCAGACGTGGACAGTGTGCTGATCTTTACAGCGACAACGGCACTAATTTCGTGGGTGCTGCGAAAGAGTTGAAAGCACTTCTGGCTGCTGAAAAATCAAGCGTGACAACAGAAATAGCAGATTGGTTATCGAATAATGGGACTAACTGGCACTTTATCCCACCCCACGCTCCAAACTTTGGTGGACTATGGGAGGCTGGGATAAAGTCCACAAAACACCATCTGAAGCGAGTTGTTGGAAACAACACTCTAACTTACGAGGAGATGGCTACCGTACTGTCTCAAATAGAAGCATGTCTAAATTCTCGTCCCATTTCACAGCTAAGTAACAATAGTCAAGACCAATCTCCTTTAACTCCTGGCCACTTCTTAGTCGGAGAACCTCTTGTGCTTGTACCGGAATTTAACTATGAAAAGTCGACCCTGACTAGTCTAAGGCGATGGCAATTGACCCAGCGAATGGTTCAAGATTTCTGGCGACGCTGGTCAAAAGAATATTTAACTCAATTCATGAATCGCTACAAATGGGCATATCAGACTCCGGAACCAGCCATTGGTGATATTGTTCTGGTGAAAGAGGACGATTTACCGCCAGCTAGGTGGCTTTATGGTATCATCACTCAAAAACACCCCGGGTTGGACGGAATTACGCGCGTGGTTAGTTTAAAATGTAAGGGGTCGCAAATTAAAAGACCAGTGTCGAAGATATGTGTGCTTCCAATTAGCAAATAAGGGAGAGTTTTCTCTTTTTTGTAATTATAGTTTGTAGTTAGTAATAACAAACAATTTGTTAGTACTGTGTTTTATGGTTTAACCATAGTAAAGTTACAGTTATAACTTGTACTATCTTAGTTGTACCTATTATATTATTTACTAGATATTAACTAGCAACCATTATTTTTTTTTGTTATAGTAGCGGCTGCGACCGCGTCTTAGTTGCTGCTTGATTTTATAGTAATGTACTGTGTTGAAAGTATTTCAATATTCTAGTGTTCTTTAACGTGTGTAACAACCTTCATCTTTCCTAAACGAACATTGTATAAATTTAGTTTATCATACTATTGTCTTAGTTAGTTTTGTATCGGTCAGCATTGTATGTCAGTTTATGATAAAGTCTATTATGGACAAAATATTAGGTCTAGGTAGGCGGTAAGCTCCCATTTTGTCCATGGTGGGCGGAATGTTAAGTCACTAATCGCAAAAGTTGTCTCCTAGCTCGATAGATGGCGTTGTGCTGTTTAAATTCGAGCTATGGTTTCGTTACACACGATTAGCTAGGTCAGGAACGGAATATTAATAAAAATATACCTATACCTAAAACAGCATCGTCGTTTTATTGATAAAATAACATATAAGTGAAGCATCTTTGTACAGTCTTGTACAGAATTATTGAGGCGTATGAAAAGAATTAGGAGGCCGTACTAAAAAAAACAGTTAGTTCAAATAAATCGTTTTATTTGGTTTTTACAATAAATGTTCGAATTGCCTTCCCTCTACAAGAATGCAAAGTCTGCATCTCCTAATAAAGGAAGCTCTTATCCGACGGACAAAACGGCTTTGGTTTATTTCTGATACAGCAGATTGGATGCGCTGTCGTAATTCTTCTTCCGACGTTATTGGATTCTTGTAGACCCTGTCTTTTAAACATCCCCAGTAAAAAAAATCTAGTGGATTTAAATCCGGAGATCGCGGAGGCCACAAAATTGGTCCTAATCGGCCGATCCATCTGTCCGGATAACTTTCATCAAGGTGCGCCCTTACTGCCGTCGCATAGTGAGCGGGGCACCCATCATTTTGCAACCACATTGCTTGCCGTACGTCTTCTGGAACGTTTTCTAATAACCTTGGCAACTCATTCCTTAAAAAATGGAGATAATATTCGGCGTTTAGAGTAGCTGGTAGTTCAAAGGGCCCTATTATTTGCCCATTGATTATTCCCGCCCATAAATTTATTTTAAATTGATGTTGGCTCCTGTCCTCTCGCATCAAATATGGGTTTATCAGCTGCCAACTGTGCAAATTATGCAAATTTAAATATCCATCTCGGCGGCATGAAGACTCGTCACTCCATAAAATCTTGTTAAAAAACTGCGGGTCCGCCCGAATCATTCTAAGCATCCTTTGGCAAAATTCTATTCTTGGCTGGTAATCACGCGACGTCAGCGTTTGAACACGTTGCACGTGATATGGGTGCAATCGGCACCGTTGTAGCACTCGATGCACCGTCGATCTAGAAATTCCTACGCGTCGCGCTATGACGCGAACGGAGACTGACGGATCTTCCTCGATTTCTCGAAGAATGACTTCGTCATTAACTTGTCGCGGTCGTCCTTCACGGGTACCACCAACTCCGGTGCCAAGAATTCTTCCCTCAAGAAGCGCGTTATGCACTCTAATAAAGACGCGATAATCGGGATAACGAACCAGGTTCGGGTATCTTTCACGGTACAATCTTGCAGCCGCCCTGGCATTACCTCTTGCTTCTCCGTAGATAAAATGCATTTCGGCGTACTGCCGTGGCGTGTACTCATAACGAGGCATTGGGCTGAATAAGGTTTCAGCGCTACTGCACACACGTACAAGCACACACAAACGAATGTTTTCGGAGTCCGTAGGATCGCCAAGTCGTTTGTCCAATACGCAAAGAGTTCCAAATCGATAGGCAAAGCAAAGTCCAAAAACACAGCACAAGTCAAATTTTACAGAAGAAAACACCGAGCCACTGACCGGGAGCGAAAGTTGTCTGACGTAGCAACTCGAAGAGAGACTAGTTACAACTAAACTAATAAAATCAAGCAACAATGAAGCCTGTACGAGTGAAGGGCGCAGGAAAGAACAAAAGAACCTGCGCAACTTCATACCGATTTAACCGATTTACCAAAAAGCGGCGCTATCTATCCCTTTCACACTGACTGAGGTGCAACTCCGCCACAGGTAGCGGTCCCAAATTCCGGACAGATGACGTCATCGGGTCGGAATTATGCTATCCGCTTAACTACCTGCTTCGATTACAAGCATTCAAGCATAAGCCATTACGAAAAGGAAAAAATGGAATAGTACCAATTTAATTTATTTTCTGTCTTCTTCATCACATTCATAGCAATATCTTTGTAACGATAAGGACTAGACGTAAGTTTTATACCAATTTGCAAACCTTATTAAATGTACAAGTTTTTAAAATAATGGTGGTCTTCGGTGTCATACATTTTTTTTACAGGAGAATTTTTTCAATTTTGGTCCTAACATCGTAAAGAAAAAACTTTTCAACTCAAGATTTTTTTTCTAAGGCAAATAAAACGGTATTCAAAAAAAATGATATCTTATAACATTAGTAAGCTATTCAGAAATGTTAAATAAAAATCATACCTAAAAATGTCATCATTTGCAGCGACAGCATTAAAAAAGCTTAATTCTGGAAGACAAAATCGTAAAATTCGAAAAAAAATTAATATCCTGGTTACTGTAACGGTTTTTTTTTTTAATATTCAAATTAGTTGTTGGAAATTAGGTAAGCTACCTACCCGTTACGTTTGATCCATTATTTACGGGACACCCTGTATATATATATATATAACGGCGGACCACTCCCACTTAAATTTTTAGAAAGAGTGACGTCAGCATTGCTGACGTCACTACTCTCGATATTATTCTCAGACATTGCAGGATAATGAAAACACCAAACAACAGAATAACACTTTATAATTTGGTACACTAACGTATGCTCTTTATTAAAATAATAATATTTAAAAGCACAGCAATTTCAAACTATAAAAACTATTTACTCACAGGATCCCCAGAGTCTTCTACTCTCTACAATTTCAGCGGCCGAAGTGGCACTCAAAAAAACATTTTTCAACCATCCAACCTAAACTCAAAGAAAACAACATGGCCGACCGCGCCACCGGAACTTGCTTAAATATTTAACATTTTAAACCAAACAATTAGTGACGAATATAATCGTTATTATAAATCGACAAATACTAACTCAATTTATTAGTAATTTTAAAACCTGAATATAAATTTTAGCTTTCTTATTTTAATTCGGATGTGTTTTTATCAAGCGTAGCAATATGGACGCCATTTTAGTTTCAATGTTACTTTAATGATATGTTACTTCAGTTAGATAAAAACACACCGATTGATGTTTACAAATCATAATATGAATTAACAATATGGTTTAGGTAATAAATAGTTTTATCTAACTCACATCTTAATTTGTAGTTTTATAAACTTTGTCTATTGACCATCTAAAACATCATAATTAAAATTACAAAATCAAATGAATTGACAATAATGCTCAGAAAAGTTACTAAGCGATTATAGGATTTTCAAATTGGTTTGATTAAACTGAATTATTTAATTAGTAAGTAATTACAAACTATAATTAATTAGACGCGTCGACATATATATATATATGACTAAAAAATAATACCAAAAAACAAACAAAAATAAATAAATAATAATAATTATATCAAAACAACTAACTACTTAAGTAAACTACTTAAAAAAAAAAAAAAAAAACTAAATACGCTCAACTAATATTCGCTGTTGTTGGAAGAGATTTTAACACAACTATTATAAACTAAGTAGTTACAAAAAGAATTAAAGGAAGTAAAACAATAAGTTATCACAACACATAGAAAAAAACAAAATATAAAAAAAAAAAATATTTAAGTTAACTAACGAGAATGTCAGCTACAACGTTCGGATAACAAACACAGTGTGCAACGAAATGTAAACGTCAACATACTAACACATAAATTACATTGACACACTAAATTATTTTTTTTGTCTGTCTGTTTATTTGTTCCGACTAATCTCCGAAACAGCTGGACCTATTTTGACACAATATTCACTGGCAGATAGCTGATGTTATAAGGAGTAACTTAGGCTACTTTTATTTTAGAAAAATAATTAGGTTTCCGCGCAAGAAAATTAAAATTCATGAAATCCGACATCCGCGGGCGCAGCCGCGGGCACAAGCTAGTTTGTTATAAATAACGCTGTGTTGGCTACGAATATGTTGTTTTCCTTGAAAGCATATTCCGTTGATATTTCATTCAATGCAAAGATTTCCGAGTACACTCTCTGGTTTTGCGCGTGTTTCTTGGCGAGTGTACGTCCGCATAGGTATTTAAATACCTAGAAGAAGCTAACTATTTTTGCAGTCGGGAGGTTTATTTCAGTATTTCTACTAAATTATAAAGTTTTGAGAGTCGTCGGACCAGATGGCTGAGGCGCTAGTTTTACTATATATTTATTCATACATGATGGTCTTGAAAGCGAGCGCACAAGCTGGTGGCTTGTGCGCTCGCTCGCCCGCCACGTTGCAGTGCGTACGATGCGCACGCAGTCCTGTCAATGACTAGTGTTTGTTTGTTGTTGCAGGTGAGTGCAGCCCCGCGGGCGCCACGTGCATGTCTCTGTCATGCTGGACTGCCTCTGGTAAGTCCTGTCACCTGAACTCGCCTGTGCGCTGTCAGCCTGCGCTCCTACTTTACACGGACTCATTTATTCGCGTTAAGGCCTCTGCCTCGAATCTCGCGGGCAGCGGGGCGGCGGCGGCGGCGGCGCGTCTCGCATTGTCCCGCGCCGCTGTTTTCGAGGTCCGGTCCATTTGTTTTTACGCATAAAATCCGGCCGCTCCTGCGCCGCCGCCGCTGCCGCCCCGCTGCCCGCAAAATTCGAGGCAGAGGCCTTAGGTGTGACGAGCGTCGCCTTTGCCATTTAACAGTACGTAACTGGAAAATCAAATCATTGCGAAAGTAAGAAAGATTTTCGTAATAATACGAGGCTACATGTAATATACTGGTATTCAGCTGCATCCGGTTAGGCTGGAAGCCGACCCCAACATAGTTGAGAAAAGACTAGGCAGATTGATTTTGACGAGGCTACATGAGCTATTCTTGCAAAAAAAAAGAACTGTTTAGGATGTATGGAAACTTGAATGGCTGATTGGCAATCAATGGCTTCTCGAATTGTCAATTTAACATGTAGTTGGTCAAAACATTGCTCGAACGTAGCTGTTATTCCAATCAGCGCATCCGTCATCATGCGTTCATAATGTCCATATCAGCCAATCATCGTTCACACTCGTCGTCTGAAGCCAGACGCTGAGGTAATAATAATCATACTATGGTGTTGGAGTTGTACAAGATTGTGCGACTCTACGCACCTTCCTTGAGTCGTGTATGGAGCAATGGAGGACGGTCCTTCGCTATCCTGGATGTCGACAGATCCAGGGGAATGATGATCTTGTATGGATTAAACGGGGAATATTTCAGGGCGACAGTTTCGAGTCCACTTTGGTTCTGCTTGAAACCTATTCGATTTCCGACTACAGAATTATATTCACTTTGCGAGGTTCTCGCAGTACGACAGCTGTTCATACTACAAACGGTGCTTAAGAAACACCACCGTTTGCTGTACGACCCTCCGTACCTCACTAAAAACCGTCGTTCTGATATTATTTGCAAGACTGAGCTCTGCAGGTTTGCGATAGTAAGTCGCCACTTCAACCACATTAGCTCTAAGCTTTATAATAATATAAATAGGAGAATCAATATCTACCCTTTAACAAGGAATTTACTGAGAAAAAATTGACAGACTGGCTTAAATCCATGTCCTATGATGAAACTGAACAACTTGTGATATCTTAAACAAATTCTCACGCTAGAGCAATAATAATAGACAAATTGCACAGCTTACACTGACAACAACCCCACTCACACACATACACAAACACTCAACCTCACTTCCACTCCACATCAGTGCTGGGTACTTTAAAACTTATAATGATTTTTTCTTTGGATAAGGAACAAAAATGTATTTCTGTACTTTCTGTTGGGCGTTGATAGCTGCGCCACAGTATTTTACTTTTGCAGCTATCTTCGTGTCTATTGTTATGTTTAATACCTAAAAATTGTTCCTAATAAACTTTATTTTAATTTTTTTATTTTGCTTAGCCCTGAATCCTCTAACCACACTGTTGGAGGATTCAGGTCTAGGCTATCGGTTGAAGAGAGGTGGTCAGGTGATATCTCACCTCCTCTACATGGATGACTTGAAACTCTTTGCCCCCCAACAAATTGCGGCCGATGGAGCTGCTTAAGGTAACTGAAACTTTCAGTAGCGCCATCAGGATGGAATTTGGTGTGGACAAATGTGCCATAACCATGTGTCCATAACCTCACCTCGTTTTACATAAAACGAGGTGAGGTTATGGAATCCGATGGAATTCAACTTTCGGATTCCATACATTTTAGATCCCTCTCCTCATCCGAAAGCTATAAGTATTAGGTTGGGGAAAAAGTCTTTTCGCATTATAGTATGTATGAGCTTAAAATAAAATCTCTTTGGCTATACTACACTTCTGGACACATCTATTGGCCCACCCTAGAGTTTAGGTTTCGATGGCCCCTACCGAAATATGATTGCTAGATTGAACAAAAACTGTTGATGCAGTTTTAAACCTGATACATTTTACCATCTTTTTCGATCGTATTGTTTTAAATTTGAATTCAGAATACCATACGACATGGAGCTACGCCTAACAAGTCGGATATGCGCCTTGTTAAAGGCAATTGATTTTTGAATAAAAAACATGTTTTATCAAATAAAGGTTTAATTTAATAACGCGTGTTGCCTCCATGGGCATCTACCACAGCTCTCATACGATTAGGCATAGAGTTTATCAACCGCTCTATGAAATTTTGAGGGATCATCTCCCATTCCTCTTCTATGGCAGTTTTCAACTCCTGCATCGTCTGGGCAACTGGCTGACGAGCCCTAACACGTCTTTTTAGCTCGTCCCACATGTGCTCAATGGGGTTCATGTCTGGGCTTCTGGCTGGCCAGTCCATAACTGTGATGTTCACATCCCGAAGATATTCCCTGACGATGCCGGCCGCATGGGCTCTTGCATTATCATGCATAAAAAGGAAATTTGGGCCCACATAGTCCGCGTATGGTATCACGTGAGGTTCTAAGCACTCACGAATGTACCTTTCAGCATTTAATGTTGGCAGCCGTGGTCCTGTAACAACCTCAAGTTGAGTTTAGCCGCTCGCGGATATACCGCCCCAGACAGTCCATGAGCCACCGCCATAAGCAACCCTCTCTTCAAAGCAGCATTGTGCGAAACGCTCTTCCTTACGTCGGTAGACCTTCTTCCTTCCATCATTGCCATATAACACAATTTTAGACTCATCAGAAAAGAGTGCACGGCTCCAATCTTGCTGTGTCCAATTTAAATGACTGCGTGCGAAATGAAGGCGCGCTGTTCGGTGGGCTCGCGTTAGTTTGGGGCCATTAGCTGGCTTGTGTGGTACCATATCGCGTTCTTTTAACCTTCTCCGAACAGTTCGAGCGCTCACAGATACTCCGTGGAAGTCGCGAAGTTGGTTTTGTATCTCAATGGAGGTAAGGTGACGATTTCTCAAGCTGGTCGTCACGATGAATCGATCCTGCCTTTCAGTTGTGACCCGAGATCGTGGCCTTCCTTGGTGACGAACAAAGCCGCCAGTCTCTAGGTACCTCCGATAAACATTTCGGACCGCAGATCGACTTAAATTAAGTTGAGCACTCACGTTTCTTTGGCTGTGTCCGGCCTGAATAAGTGCCACAGCTTGGGCGGCGACTTCAGGTGAAGTATCCATAGATTATTGATAGAACCTCACCTTAATGTTAAGAATAAGTAATGTTTGTTGCAAAACCAAAGATATCAATCACTTTTTCAAGAATTAAATCCAAGTAAACCAATAAAACCAAGTTTTCTTAGTATTCGATTGTTTGATATAAACAACAGGCTCCAAATTGTCTTTTGTTTCTTTAAATTCTGTGTTCGAAATTCAAAAAAAGACTATTGAATGAAATTGTGAATGTGCCAGGTTCAAAACTGCATAAAAACTTTTTGCTCGACCTAATATAAAATTTTAGCTAGGACCAAACGAAACTGAAAATACAAGGTGGGCCAAAAGATGTGTCCAGAAGTGTATTTGTATCTGGGTGGTTTTGGTATCATTGAAAGTATAAATTTTAAAGAACATAATTCCAAATTCAAATTAGGAAAATGTGTGATTTTCATTTGTTTTTCGTACTGTCAAGATGAGTGAATCTAATGAAGAAATTCGATAAATTTTAAAATTTTACTACAAAAAAGGTAAAAATGCAACGCAAGCCGCAAAAAAAATTGCGATTTTAATGGACCCAGTGCAGTCTGTGAGAGTAGCACTGGTTTAAACGTTTTCAATCCAGAAATTTTGATGTCAAAGATGCACGTCGCTCTGGTCGCCCTATTACGGATAAAATGGATGCCATTTTTGAAAAAGTGAAGCTAGATCGGCATATCAGTAGTTACGACTTAGCTGAAGAACTGGGAATTGACCACAAAACAGTTTTGGCGCAATTGAAAAAAACTGAGTACACAAAAAAGCTCGATATTTGGGTACCTCACGAGCTCACTGAAAGAAACCTAATGAACCGTGTACTCATTTGTGATTCTTTATTACGACGTAATGAAACCGAACCATTTTTGAAGAAGCTGATAACTGGTGATGAAAAGTGGATCACGTACGACAAGAACGTGCGAAAAAGGTCGTGGTCAAAGGCCGGTCAGGCTTCACAGACTGTGGCGAAACTCGGGTTAATTCGCAACAAGGTGATGCTGTGTGTGTGGTGGGATTGGAAGGGCATTATTCATTATGAGCTGTTACCACCAGGCAGGACCATCGATTCTGAACTCTATTGCGGACAACTGATGAGATTAAAGCAAGAAGTTGAGAGAAAGCGGCCGGAATTAATCAACAGAAGGGGTGCGGTTTTTCATCATGATAATGCTAGACCTCACACATCTTTAGCCACTCAGCAAAAATTAAGAGAGTTTGTGTGTATCCGCCGTATAGTCCTGACCTTGCACCTTCAGATTTCCACCTGTTTCGGTCTCTTTAGAATTCTTTAGGCAATGTTAGGTTAACATCACGAGAGGACTGCCAAAACCACTTGTCGCGGTATTTTGATCAGAAGTCCCAAAATTTCTATAGCAATGGGATCATGTCCCTACCTGCAAGATGGCAAAAAGTTATCGAACAAAATGGTACCTACATACTTTAGATAAATGTAAATAATTTATATTAAAAAATGTTTGAATTTTCTTAAAAAATGCGAAGAAACTTTTTCCCCAACCTATTAATTTTTATTGTTCCTAAAACAGTGTTACAGATTGCTTTTTCACCATTTATTTATAAGCAAAAACTATGCAATACAATACAGTACCCATTTAACTTTAGTGGAAAACATTACCTATATCCTGTACTAGTTAAAAAAAACTGTATCATAGGAGACAGGTCCTTCCGATTAAAATGAGTCAGCGTATCGATACATTTATTAAAATAAGTCGACGTATTGATACATTTATTAAAATGAGTCGGGGCGTATTGATACATTTATTCGTTTCATTTCACGGTCATACGACACCGACAAACATAATCGTAAATTAACGTTCATCTGCTCCTTTCCATCGCATTTTTCGATCATTCGGTAAGTAAATGAAATATAAGTACCGTAGTAGTAAGTGAAATATAAGTATAGTAAGCAAGTAAGTATATAAGTGTAGTAGCAGAGCGGGCAGGATCCATCATGTTCATGGTTGGATTGGTGATTCATATTTCACTTTTGATTTTTCGTGTCTGTACTGTTGACCGTTGAAGAGTTCCCTCGTTTGAAACCAATCCTGGCTGTAGAATCAGGTCATGCTTTTATGTGGTACATTAGAAATTTTTAACGTATGTCTTTTCGACTTAAGTTTATCAAATAGATTTTCATTTGTTTTTATAAATACGGCTACTTCATAAATATAAATTGCAGGAAAGGTCAATATTTTAAATTCTTTGAAATATGGTTTGGAAATTTATACAAAGCATATGAGTACTGATTAAGTTTATTGCATATTGTGTCAATGTGTGTTTGCCAAGTCAAATGGTAATCCAAAGCCCTAGAAATTTAACGCAGCTGACTTGTTCAATTTTCGTCCCATTATAATGAATATTAATGTTGTTATTTTTATGGTTACGCCCGAAATTTACTAATTTAAAATTAAGGTCTCAATTAGAAAAACTAAAACTTAAAAAGTGACTGATAATTTTAAAACGGTAGTCAGATTGTTTATTATCAAATTATTGAAGTTATAATAAGGGAAGGGGAAGGGGGGGGGGGGGAATAAGGTAATTATTTTTCTTTCACAGGAATCGCTGTCCACTAATCCATAGGTTACAAGCCTTTTTTAGGAATACCTTTTTGTTTGTAAAATCTTCGCTTGTGTTCAGACAGACAAACAACGATGATAATGATATCTATAATAACCGACTTCAAAAAGGAGGAGGTTCTCAATTCGTCGGAACTTTTTTTTTTAATTTTTTTTTATGTATGTTCCCCGATTACTCGAAGATGGCTAGACCGATTTGGTTTTTTTTTGTTTTATTCGAGAGGGTATTTATACATCACAGTTGGTCCCATATAAAATTGATTAACTTTGCTTTGGTAATTTTTGAGTTAGCTTCAATAATACGTATTTTTTCCCCACTTTTATATGGATGATGTTCTAGTTTGTTTATTAGAATTTGTGTGGGGTAGGTACCACAACTAAAAAGTGAAAATAAAAACTTTGTTACAAAAATATACAACCGACTTCCAAAAACAACACTACAAAGTGTAAAATAACTTTAATTTCGGAAGTCGGTGGCAAAAAGCGAAAATACATTTAACTAGACACCGACTTCCGAAATTAAAGTTTTTTTTCACTTTGTAGTGTTGTTTTTGGAAGTCGGTTGTATTTTTTTTGGAAAAAAGTTTTTTTATATTGAGATAGCTTCTGCCCGCGACTTCGTCCGCGTGAAATTTCTTGATTTTCTTGTTCCCCCGACCCACCCCCTCGCATCGCATTGCTTGCCCGCGCTATTACGTCGTTTTCGCTTAGCGTTCTTTCTGATTTTTTTTTGCTCGGCACCTAAGAGTCCTAGAGTGATGCTAAATCAAAGCTTTCTTTAAGAATTGGGCTATCAAATGCAAAAATAAATAAATAAAATTATTAAAGTCTGACTGGCAGATCCAGAGATTAGCGCATTCAAACAAACAAAAAAAATTGTGTTTGTCAGCTCCGATGCACGTCTGTAGTTTACTCCTATTTATAACCGACTTCAAAAAGGAGGAGGTTCTCAATTCGTCGGAACCTTTTTTTAATTTTTTTTTTTATGTATGTTCCCCGATTACTCGAAGATGGCTAGACCTATTTGGATTTTTTTTGTTTTGTTCGAGAGTGTCATCACAGTTGGTCCCATATAAAATTGATTAACTTTGCTTCGGTAGTTTTTGAGTTAGCTTCAATAATACGTATTTTTTCCCCACTTTTATATGGATGATGTTCTAGTTTGTTTTGCAGGTAGTGGTATTTGAATTTGTGTGGGGTAGGTACACAACTAAAAAGTGAAAAATAAAAACTTTTTTACAAAAAAATACAACCGACTTCCAAAAACAACACTATAAAGTGAAAAATAACTTTAATTTCGGAAGTCGGTAGCAAAAAACGAAAATACATTTAACTAGACACCGACTTCCGAAATTAAAGTTATTTTTCACTTTATAGTGTTGTTTTTGGAAGTCGGTTGTATTTTTTTATGTGCCGTTCCGAGTTTGGTTGAACCACGCTAGGATCGGTGCATTTCATTCATTCATTCATAGTGTGCATTGTATGCACAGAACAAACATTATTTACATTGTCATATAGGTTACTTGATCTCATTCACTTTCATATTTTTTGTTATTTTATGTCCAAAAAATTCTAGTCATATAAATAAAAGGTCAAGACAGAAAAGGTTTATGGCATCTGAAGTGTCAAAAAATTACAGCTATCCGTCCGTCGAATCAGTCGAAATAAAAATCAGACTGTAGGGCGGTGCCAGCGCAGCGGTGCCCAAGCACAGGGCGCTGACCCTGAAGGACGGGGCGCAGAAATGACCAAGTTTTGGGTCATGCATAGTATTAAAGTATTCATTTATTTCTAGGTTGTTTTACAAATGTTTACCAATTAAACAGGCTAGTTTTGAGTACAAATAAGTTAAGCATCTGTAGCCGAACTAGGCAAAACTTGTATTTCTGCTATCAGCACCTATCCCCACGGATAATTTTACATTTATCATCATCATTCATCATCATTCATTTCTTGCATTTCATGTTGTTTACAGGTTGTTACATTATGATAGTTCCAAACAATGAACCCTGCTAGGGCACAGCAATGTACAGGCGATAGGTTTTAATTAATTTAACATGCTATCATTACAATTTGTTGATATAGATTAATTTAAAAATTATTAATTATTATTATACATTATGTCATTCTTATAAACTAAATAAATAAATAAATTATCATTTTCATATTATAATCTCATACTACAATTTATGTCATGTTGCAAATGTCATTATAATCTCAGTTAATTTAATGTCAATAGATTAGTTTTACATATAATATGTGACATTTTCAGATAAAATAAAATAGAAAAGTAATTACTAAAAATACAGGAATGAGGTACGAGTAGTAGCGGAGTGTTGTTTTATAGAGTACCTAGTTATGTATGTGTAATGTGTTCAAGTCGATATTAATTTATTTATTTCTCGGTTAAAAATTATTTTATGCTATAATATGATTTTAAGTTTAAGTGGTTTTGTAGGTCATTTTTAAATTTGTACTCAATACTCAATACTCAATATCTTTATTGCTTTACCATAATGTGTACTTAGGTGGTATAGTATATAATTGAGATCATTATGGACCCTGTAGGGCACAGCAAAAGGGTAGGAGAGAGGAAGCCCTGTTTTAGGAGATCATGAATAACTATTATTGCTATATTATTTAATTTAATTTATTATTAAGTACTCGTATTTCTAAGTATTTTAATTGCATTATTATTTTTGTTATATTATTTTACTATTATATTAGATTATTTATTACTATCATTTATTGTTATATTAATAATTACCATATCATACCATTTTTATTTTAAACATATCTATAAATTACGTGACTATCACTAATTTTTGTTATCAATTATTATTATTCTTATGTCATTTTTTATTATATTAGTAATTTCCCTAACATATACTTTAAACATTTCTCCTATTATTTATGTTTATCATTTAAATATTCATCTAAGGAATAATAGCATTTTTTTATTAATAAGTTTTTAAGTTTTGTTACAAATATATTGAACTTTTCTTCTTTCTTTATTATATCTGGTAATTTATTGTATATCTTTATCGACATTACGTAGGGACTTGTGGAATGCATTTTTAGCCTGGATGTTGGTATGTTTAGCCTAGATCGGTGCCTAAGTGCGTACTGTGATTGGATGTCTTCGCGTTTTGTGTAGAACTCTTGATACTTACGGACAAATTTACATATTTCTAGGATATAAATACTGGGGAGGGTTAGAATATTATGTTTTAGAAAATAGGGTTTGCAGCTGTTAGTTTGATCAATATTTACTATGATTCTAACTAGTTTCTTTTGAAGGGTAAAGAGTGTCAGTGCATCTGTACTATTTCCCCAGAGGGTTACACCGTAGCTAAGCCATGCATTGGCATACGCATAATATGTGGTGAGGGCGGTTTGTAGATCGGTGGTCTTTTTAATTTCTCGAAGAGCGTATGAGAATTTTGAAATTTTCGAACGTGTTTTTTGTATTTGTGTTTTCCAGTTGATATGCTTATCTATTGTAAGTCCAAGTAGTGTAAAGTCATCAACAGTTTCCAATTTTGTGCCGTTAAAGGTGAAATTTAAGTGTAGAGGAGCTTTTTGATAAGGGTGGAAAACCATTAATTTAGTTTTAGCATGATTAATTTCTAAATTATGTGAAGTCATCCAGTTACAAGTTTTTGTGAGTGTGGAACTGAGTTTTTCTTCTATGTTTGTGTTGTTTTGACAGGAGACTAATAAAGATATGTCATCTGCGAATAAAACACATGGCCCCTCTATGGTTTCTGGTAAGTCGTTGATGTAAACAAGAAATAATAGGCCACCTATAACACTTCCCTGGGGAATGGAAGCGTTAGTTATTTTGCTTTTAGATCGGATTTTTTCTATTTCTCTACTATTGTGATTAAAGTATTCAATTTCAACTACTTGTTCTCTATTTTTTAAATATGACGTAAGCCATTCATGGGCTTTTCCGCGGATTCCTATTCCATACAGTTTATTTAGGAGTATTTTAAATTGTACTTTATCGTATGCTTTGGTCATGTCCAGTAAAATCCCTACAGCGTATTTCTTGATATTTATAATATTTAGGGCTTCTTGGATGTATTTATAAACAGCTAATGTGGTGGAACGGTTTTTTCGGAAACCGTTTTGACAATCGCTCAATATGTTAAATTTTTCGCAAAAGGTATAAATTCGATCACACATAGCTTTCTCAAAAATCTTGGACGCTGAGGGTAATAGAGCTATTGGGCGATAATTATTAGGATCAGTTTTTGTGTTCTTTTTATGGATTGGTTTGATTAGTGATTTTTTTAAAAATTCCGGGAAAGTGCCTTCTGTAAAAGATTGATTTAATAGTAGATAAAATGGTAAGGTGAGTTCATTTGCGCATTCTTTCAATAACATAGGTGGAATTTCGTCTAAACCGTAACTTCGTTTATTTTTTAGGTTTTTAATTAATTTGTTAACTTCCCAACTTCCTTGTTGTTGTCATACTCTGTATCCTTAACTGAATTCGGAAGTTTATTATAGATTTTAACGCACATGGCCAGAGGCCCAGAACGAAACATAGCTAGTTTTGAGGTTGGTACCGCTAATTCGTTTAGATAACGGTTTCTAAGACTGCG
Source organism: Cosmia pyralina (assembly GCA_946251885.1). Lineage (NCBI taxonomy): Eukaryota > Metazoa > Arthropoda > Insecta > Lepidoptera > Noctuidae > Cosmia > Cosmia pyralina. The sequence continues at coordinate 420,738 of OX276349.1, read as the reverse complement.
TTGCTGTTTTGCTAGCGGAAAAAGGATGGGTATTTTCTCACAAATTGACTAGCTTCTAGGATGTAAATACCTGATAGCGTAAGTATTTTATGTTCTATAAAGTATTGTTTGCAACTTTCCGTACTTTCTATATTTACTAGGATTCGAACGCATTTTTTTTTTGTAAAATGAATAGTCGCTCTATATCTACACTATTTCCCCACATTATAATTCCATAGTTTAGCCACGAATATGCGTATGCGTAGTAGGCTGAAAGAGCTGTTTTGAAGTCGGTTGCTTTTTTTAGTTCTCTTAAGGCGTATGTAAAGCTAGCCAATTTATTTGATAGGGTTTGTATATGAGCTTTCCAGTTTATATTTGTATCGACAGTCAGGCCTAGCAGTGTAAAGTCGTTTACACATTGTAATTTTGTATTATTTTATGAGAAGTCGATATCTATCTTTTCTTTCTGATATGGTCTATATTGCATCAGCTTCATCTTCGAGAAATTTATTTCTAAATTATGGTCTTTCAACCATGCCACTATGTTAGTAAGAATGTCATTTAAGATTTCGTTAAGGGTCCTGTTATTATCATAAGGAAAAATTATTGAAATGTCGTCAGCAAATAGGACACTGTATGAATTTATTTCTTTAGGTAGGTTATTTATATATTAGGTTGGGGAAAAAGTCTTTTCGCATTATAGTATGTATGAACTTAAAATAAAATCTCTTTGGCTATACTATTTGTATCTGGCTGGTTTTGGTATCATTGAAAGTTTAAATTTTAAAGAACATAATTCCAAATTTAAATTAGGAAAATGTGTGAATTTTATTTGTTTTTCGTACTGTCAAGATGAGTGAATCTAATGAAGAAATTCGATACATTTTAAAATTTTACTACAAAAAAGGTAAAAATGCAGCGCAAGCCGCGAAAAAAAATTGCGATGTTTATGGACCCAGTGCAGTGTCTGTGAGAGTAGCACGAATTTGGTTTAAGCGTTTTCAATCCGGAAATTTTGATGTCAAAGATGCACGTCGCTCTGGTCGCCCTATTACGGATAAAATGGATGCCATTTCTGAAAAAGTGGAGCAAGATAGGCATATCAGTAGTTACGACGTAGCTGAAGAACTGGGAATTGACCACAAAACAGTTTTGGCGCATTTGAAAAAAACTGGGTACACAAAAAAGCTCGATATTTGGGCACCTCACGAGCTCACTGAAAGAAACCTAATGAACGGTGTACTCATTTGTGATTCTTTATTACGACGTAATGAAACCGAACCATTTTTGAAGAAGCTGATAACTGGTGATGAAAAGTGGATCACGTACGACAAGAACGTGCGAAAAAAGTCGTGGTCAAAGGCCGGTCAGGCTTCACAGACTGTGGCGAAACCCGGGTTAACTCACAACAAGGTGATGCTGTGTGTGTGGTGGGATTGGAAGGGCATTATTCATTATGAGCTGTTACCACCAGGCAGGACCATCGATTCTGAGCTCTACTGCGAACAACTGATGAGATTAAAGCAAGAAGTTGAGAGAAAGCGGCCGGAATTAATCAACAGAAGGGGTGTGGTTTTTCATCATGATAACGCTAGACCTCACACATCTTTAGCCACTCAGCAAAAATTAAGAGAGTTTGGCTGGGAGGTGTTAATGCATTCGCCGTATAGTCCTGACCTAGCACCTTCAGATTTCCACCTGTTTCGGTCTCTTCAGAATTCTTTAGGCAGTGTCAGGTTAACATCACGAGAGGACTGCCAAAACCACTTGTCGCGGTATTTTGATCAGAAGTCCCAAAATTTCTATAGCAATGGGATTATGTCCCTACCTACAAGATGGCAAAAAGTTATCAAACAAAATGGTACCTACATACTTTAGATAAATGTAAATAATGTATATTAAAAAATGTTTTGAATTTTCTTAAAAAATGCGAAGAAACTTTTTCCCCAACCTATTATATTAGGAACAATAGGCACCCTAAAACACTACCTTGAGGAATTGACATGGTTACTTTTGCTCTATCAGATTTAACACGCGTTATCAGGCCAGTCTGTGCATCTTTATAATCTACTTCTACATATTGTTCCCGATTTTCTAAGTAAGAGCAAAACCATTTATAGGCTGCGCCTCTGACACCTATTTCATACAATTTATTTAGAAGGATCTTATAAGACACTATCGTAGGCTTTGCTCATGTCTAGCAAAATCCCTACTGCGTGTTTTTTATTATTTATAATATTTAATGCTTCTTGTATATATTTGAATATTGCCAGTGTAGTAGATTTATTTTTCCTAAAACCATTTTGACTATCGTTGAAGATTTTGTACTTTTCACAAAATGAGTAATATCATCACAAATGAGTAATAGTATCATAGCCATTAACATTAAATACAAGGTAATTAATAATAGCGTTATTTTACACATCATATTATATTTTATCATAATGAGTACCTACAGCAGAAAAAATCACATACAACTTGATAACTTGAAAATGTTGTAATAATGTTTATATTCGTCCGCAATGCCAGTGATAGCGCAACCGTTTCATCGCTGTGACGCAACCGTCCTCTCTCGGTTTGTGTGCATTACACAATGGTCACTGATGGAGCAAGTAGTAGACCTTGGCCATCACTAAGTAAACTAATTGCCTGTCGGTAGAGAACTCGACACTAAAGTAGCAATTGCAAACTAATTTCTTCTCATCACACTTGTAAGTTTCATTATTTCCGTTAATCAATCGCCCGAACCGGCACACACTTCAATCTGGACTAAAACGTATCCTATGTCCTAATCCAGGTCATGTTCTAACCGTGTGCCAAATGTCATTCAAATCCCATAGACGTATAAAAAAGGCGGGCAGATTCTCGCTAACAGAAAACTGTGTCTATCGGAGCCAGCCAGCTCGCTGTACCTACAGGCCAGCATGTCTTGTGAAATGTGTGCGTGCCTGTAGATACAGCGAGCTGGCTGGCTCCGATAGACACAGTTTTCTGTTAGCGAGAATCTGTCCGCCTTTTTTTATACGTCTATGTCAAATCCGTTCAGCCGTTTTAGCGTTTTAGCGTGTGTGCGGTTGAAACCAATCAAACAAACTCACCTTCGCATTTATTATATTAGTTAGGATGAACGGTGTAGTGGTCCGTCGGTCGCTGCTTTACTCTTACAATCTATACGAGTATCTATAAATATTAGTTAGGATGAACGGTGTAGTGGTCCGTCGGTCGCTGCTTTACTCTTACAATCTATACGAGTATCTATGAATATTAGTTAGGATGAACGGTGTAGTGGTCCGTCGGTCGCTGCTTTACTCTTACAATCTATACGAGTATCTATAAATATTAGTTAGGATGAACGGTGTAGTGGTCCGTCGGTCGCTGCTTTACTCTTACAATCTATACGAGTATCTATAAATATTAGTTAGGATGAACGGTGTAGTGGTCCGTCGGTCGCTGATTTACTCTTACAATCTATACGAGTATCTATAAATATTAGTTAGGATGAACGGTGTAGTGGTCCGTCGGTCGCTGCTTTACTCTTACAATCTATACGAGTATCTATAAATATTAGTTAGGATGAACGGTGTAGTGGTCCGTCGGTCGCTGCTTTACTCTTACAATCTATACGAGTATCTATAAATATTAGTTAGGATGAACGGTGTAGTGGTCCGTCGGTCGCTGCTTTACTCTTACAATCTATACGAGTATCTATAAATATTAGTTAGGATGAACGGTGTAGTGGTCCGTCGGTCGCTGCTTTACTCTTACAATCTATACGAGTATCTATAAATATTAGTTAGGATGAACGGTGTAGTGGTCCGTCGGTCGCTGCTTTACTCTTACAATCTATACGAGTATCTATGAATATTAGTTAGGATGAACGGTGTAGTGGTCCGTCGGTCGCTGCTTTACTCTTACAATCTATACGAGTATCTATAAATATTAGTTAGGATGAACGGTGCAGTGGTCCGTCGGTCGCTGCTTTACTCTTACAATCTATACGAGTATCTATAAATATTAGTTAGGATGAACGGTGTAGTGGTCCGTCGGTCGCTGATTTACTCTTACAATCTATACGAGTATCTATAAATATTAGTTAGGATGAACGGTGTAGTGGTCCGTCGGTCGCTGCTTTACTCTTACAATCTATACGAGTATCTATAAATATTAGTTAGGATGAACGGTGTAGTGGTCCGTCGGTCGCTGCTTTACTCTTACAATCTATACGAGTATCTATAAATATTAGTTAGGATGAACGGTGTAGTGGTCCGTCGGTCGCTGCTTTACTCTTACAATCTATACGAGTATCTATGAATATTAGTTAGGATGAACGGTGTAGTGGTCCGTCGGTCGCTGCTTTACTCTTACAATCTATACGAGTATCTATAAATATTAGTTAGGATGAACGGTGTAGTGGTCCGTCGGTCGCTGCTTTACTCTTACAATCTATACGAGTATCTATAAATATTAGTTAGGATGAACGGTGTAGTGGTCCGTCGGTCGCTGCTTTACTCTTACAATCTATACGAGTATCTATAAATATTAGTTAGGATGAACGGTGTAGTGGTCCGTCGGTCGCTGCTTTACTCTTACAATCTATACGAGTATCTATAAATATTAGTTAGGATGAACGGTGTAGTGGTCCGTCGGTCGCTGCTTTACTCTTACAATCTATACGAGTATCTATGAAAGGAAACCGTGACTGACTGACTGATCTCTCAACACACAGGTCAAACCACGTAACGGATTGGCCTGAAATTTGGCACACAGATAGATATAATGACCTAGGCATCCGCTAAGATGGGGTTTTGGAAATTCGACCTTTAAGGGGGTGAAAAGGGGGGATATTGTTTGTATGAAAAATCTTATTCCTTGAGTTAATAAACTTGAAACTTGGCACGAATATTTATCTTAGTAAATTTTGTGGTTTTTTGTTTTTCTAAACTACCCCCTAAAGGGGAATTGGGGTGTGTCAAAATTTGTATGGAAAAATTTTAACGCGCAAGCCGATTAACTCAACACTCAAGTCAGCGTCAATTATTTGGAACGCCTATGAAAGTACTTACCTACGCCTTGCTTCTTGAGAAGGTCCAAAAAACATTCCTTAGATTTTTATTTAATAATCTGTTCGGGTACTATCCATTCCTGTATCCTACAAAATGTTTGCTTGGAATGCTGAAATTTAACTCTCTTGAAGTTAGGCGCAATTACTTTTTACTCATGTTCGGTTGTCGTGTCCTTGGGGGAGTCTGATTGCTCGGAACTAGTAGCTCAACTTGTGAAACTTTTTGTTCCTCCTGTGCCCAAATACCAACTTAGACCGCGACGACACGGATTGTTGGCCGTTCCGTCAGCACGCACAGTTTCGTATTCTAACTCGCCCTTGGTTCGCGCGCTCGCAATGCTGAATGCTCCACTGGCATCGACACAGGAGTCTCTGTTTGCCGCGAGATGGATAGACGTTTGTCGTGCATGTTTGCGATTCTGTGAGATGATGGACGAAAGATGAGTTTTTTTTTGTGTGTCAATATTATTTGATTGATATTTGTTCGTTTTTTTTTGTGTATTCTTCCTAATTGTAAATATGTCTGTTTTTATTTAAATTGAAATGTGCAATAACGTGGATCTGGATCTGTAGTGCACAACAACATGCACAATGTTGTTACCAAATGAATAAAACCTATGGAGTACTTCCCGTTGCCTGAGTACCGTCGTGGCAGCAACGCGGCACAAGCGGCACGCAACATCAACGACGTTTACGGAGCTAACACTACAAACCAACGCACCACTTGTTATTGGTTTGCTCGCTTCGCTTTAAAGGCGATTGTGGAAGCTGATGATACACAATCTACGGCTGAATTAGCAGCAGCTTTCGACGTTAGCGTCAAAACAATATTGGTCCATTTGCGTCAAATTGGCAAGGTAAAAAAGCTTGACAAATGGGTGCCCCACGAACTCAATGATCGCCAGCGCGAAGTACGCGTCGAGACGTGCCTTGCACTGCTCAACAGACACACAAATGAAGGAATTTTGAACCGCATTGTTACCTGCGATGAAAAATGGATTCTGTTTGATAACCGCAAGCGTTCAGCAAGTTGGTTGGATCCTGGTTCAGCACCTAAACAATGCCCTAAACGAAAACTTACCCCTAGAAAAGTAATGGTCACTGTTTGGTGGTCTAGCGCCGGTGTGATTCATCACAGCTTCTTACCAAACGGGGTGAGCATTACTTCAGATGTGTACTGTGAAGAACTGAACACAATGATGGAGAAGCTGGCACATCTCCAACCAGCATTGGTCAATCGCTCGTCTCCGCTGCTCCTGCACGACAACGCGCGACCTCATACTGCACAGCAGACGGTCTCCAAGTTGCAAGAACTGGGGTCCGGAAGCTCTCCGTCATCCGCCCTACTCACCAGACCTTGCGCCTACAGACTACTACTTTTTCCAGAATTTGGATAACTTCTTAGCGGGAAAAAAATTCAATACCCGAGAGGCAGTACAAAATGCCTTTGAAGAATTTGTTGCTTCCCGTCCAGCTGATTTTTTTAAGAAGGGCATCAATAAACTGCCACTGCGTTGGCAAAGATGCATTGATTGCATGGGTGATTACTTCGATTAATACAAATAAAAAATGCATGAAAAAAATTCGTTTAAATTTTTTCATACAAAACGGCAATTTCATAGGTAAAGACCTATTATAGACATCATAAGTCACGCCGCTGCGCACTGTGCCGCCCGTAGCCGTGACAATTGAGGTCAATTCTTTACATTGTTTGCAAAACTACGTTTTGTTGAGTAGGTACAAGTGCGTCGACGTCAATGATTGCCCCCCCTCCTCTTGCTACTCCGCATCCCTTCACTGCCTCACACCACGCCACTCCACATAGTCAGCTGATCGCCACGCGACCCACTGCCCAAACACTTCCTTACTGGTTTGTTGTGTTTGTTTGGAAAGCTTGTTATAGCGGACCATTCAGTTTGAATATTTAAAAAACATAACACAATTTTCAAAAAGCATTCGTCATAAGCTCTCAATACAGGTTTGCGCTAAAAAAAGCCAGAAAAACAAGAATCAATAGTACACTAGTGTTTCAAAGTCATGTCAGACAGACAGATTAGAGTGGGGTCGGTCGACAAGGGGGTATGTATGGCAGCGCGGTGGAGAGGGGCGGGCGGCATTGGCGGACACGGCAGTACGGCACAGTCCCGCGCAGGCCGCCTGCCCACCCACGTGTGTTGCGATGCTCGGCGGAGCGGACGCGCTCTCAGCTGTTGTTTGTCGCGCACTCGCGCCCGGCTAGTGTTGTGTTCAGTGCCCATGTGCTTGTGACGGATGCTGCGCTCCGCGACCTCGGGCGGCACGGTGGGCCTGCCGCCGCCGCCTCACGCCAGGCTCTCGCTGTTCGACTCGTGCCACCGAAAGATCAGACTCATCGGCGGCGGACCCGTGGCCTTCCTAGGAGGACTTGTGGCGTGAGTCACCACTACTTGGCTCACAGCTCTCACGAACGGACGCTTAGTGTATTCCTCCAGCAAGATATAGTACTTAAGAATCGTTATGCCAACTTATTTTGCCCTCATAAGAAAAGAAGCGGTATCCCAAAAAAAACTGTTTTTATATAGCAAATAACTTTAAACATTCCGCGTCAGATAGCTTGACACATTCTCCACAGGCACAGGGACTAACCGTTACGTGACTAGACAGTCAAACTAACCGTTAGTCTAGTCAAACTAACCGTTTCTTTTTTGGAACATTTAAAAAAACACGTAAGAAAAAAAAAAAAGCTTCTGTTAATGATATCAATTTATTATATTATACATATTATACGTGTCGTTTTGCATCCTCGTCAAATTTAAGGGACCATCAAACTGAACAACTTTTTCCATGGCACCAACATCGTAATCGCGAAAAAATATTTAGCCGTCCCATACGTTTGCGTCGAGTAGGTATTGAAGTTTTCTAAGGGCCACTTGATAATTTTTTCGCGATAACGATGTTGGTCCCATGGAGAAAGTTGTTCGGTTTGATGTTCTGTGTTACACCACAGATAATATAATACTACGTGGGTATCACACCCTGAAATTTGACGAGGATGCAAAACTACACGTTGTATACTAGCTGAGCCGACACACGTTGTGCTGTCCTGTACCTAGACATTGCTCTGCGCCCATACATTGTTCACCCTGGAAGGCATCGGAAAATTATGTGTTTTATTGTTGATCATTATTGAACTCTTATAAGATCTTATTTTTATAGCGGACTAGCTGCAGAATAGATAGGTATATTTCAAAAAAAGTATCAGATTTTGAGGTTACAATCGTACCATAACAACGAATACCACCAGCAGAGCCGCAATTTACACAAAATACACTTTCTTCCATTGCGTATGCGTAAGTCCGTTTATGAGTGCCAGGTTATCGTTTGAGCGGTACACAGTTCCGAAAACCACAGCCAGGTAAGTCGTTTTTGAAAGCAATCAGAGTCCGTTAAAATAGCCAAGTCGTAATATTCAATATAGTCCCGAAAGTCGCCAAAACACACCGATACAATTACAAAGAGCAAGCGACGCAGTGAGAGCATAGGTTAGGTGAGAGACTGACAACCGCCATTTAGTCACGTCAACAATAGGGGTGGCAAACTCGATACGATTTATCGATATTTCCTAAGATTTACTATGGCCACACGTTTCAAACTGAACTACATCAACTGTCATAGCATAATGTTAATAGCATTACAACTGAGACAATGTCCTACTTTACTTATAATAACACTCTTCTATGCTTGGTCTGCAATATTGTTTTTTTGAAGAAAATAGTTATTATGTATTCAGTAACGATAAGTATTTTTTAGTCGACTGCGGCGAAGCCCAAAAGAAGGGTTGTTTAAATTAACTGTCATAAATAGTCGTTTAGTTAGAAGTAAACCACCCACTTTACTAAACGATCTTTAGAAAGATCAAATATTAGGTTGGGGAAAAAGTCTTTTCGCATTATAGTATGTATGAACTTAAAATAAAATCTCTTTGGCTATACTATTTGTATCTGGCTGGTTTTGGTGTCATTGAAAGTTTAAATTTTAAAGAACATAATTCCAAATTCAAATTAGGAAAATGTGTGATTTTCATTTGTTTTTCGTACTGTCAAGGTGAGTGAATCTAATGAAGAAATTCGATAAATTTTAAAATTTTACTACAAAAAAGGTAAAAATGCAACGCAAGCCGCGAAATAAATTTGAGATGTTTATGGACCCAGTGCAGTGTCTGTGAGGGTAGCACAAATTTGGTTTAAGCGTTTTCAATCCGGAAATTTTGATGTCAAAGATGCACGTCGCTCTGGTCGCCCTATTACGGATAAAATGGATGCCATTTTTGAAAAAGTGGAGCAAGATCGGCATATCAGTAGTTACGACGTAGCTGAAGAACTGGGAATTGATCACAAAACAGTTTTGGCGCATTTGAAAAAAACTGGGTACACAAAAAAGCTCGATATTTGGGTACCTCACGAGCTCACCGAAAGAAACCTAATGAACCGTGTACTCATTTGTGATTCTTTATTACGACGTAATGAAACCGAACCATTTTTGAAGAAGCTGATAACTGGTGATGAAAAGTGGATCACGTACGACAAGAACGTGCGAAAAAGGTCGTGGTCAAAGGCCGGTCAGGCTTCACAGACTGTGGCGAAACCCAGGTTAACTCGCAACAAGGTGATGCTGTGTGTGTGGTGGGATTGGAAGGGCATTATTCATTATGAGCTGTTACCACCAGGCAGGACCATCGATTCTGAACTCTACTGCGAACATCTGATGAGATTAAAGCAAGAAGTTGTGAGAAAGCGGCCGGAATTAATCAACAGAAGGGGTGTGGTTTTTCATCATGATAACGCCAGACCTCACACATCTTTAGCCACTCAGCAAAATTTAAGAGAGTTTGGGTGGGAGGTGTTAATGTATCCGCCGTATAGTCCTAACCTTGCACCTTCAGATTTCCACCTGTTTCGGTCTCTTCAGAATTCTTTAGGCAGTGTCAGGTTAACATCACGAGAGGACTGCCAAAACCACTTGTCGCGGTATTTTGATCAGAAGTCCCAAAATTTCTATAGCAATGGAATCATGTCCCTACCAACAAGATGGCAAAAAGTTATCGAACAAAATGGTACCTACATAATTTAGATAAATGTAAATAATGTATATTAAAAAATGTTTTGAATTTTCTTAAAAAATGCGAAGAAACTTTTTCCCCAACCTATTATGTAAGTTTTGTTCACTTCAGCATTATTCTAACTAAGTATTATTTAAAATCGAGTGTGACCTCATTCATAAAGTAGCTATACTTGGAAGGTAATAATAATATACTAGCTGCGCCCCGCGGCGTTACCCGCGATTTGTGAGATACACTAAAACGTGTATTATTTAATCGATGAGAAAAGTATTCACAAAAAATTGCTCATCCCACGGGAACGCTACATTTTTTCAGGATGTAAAGGAGCCTATGTGTGCTATTTGTATACAGGGTGTCAGCTACTCCCACACCAAATTTCATCAAAATAGGTTAGGTTAGGTTAGGTAGCCGTTTGAGTTTGAAAAAGTAGCAAATATAATAGGTCTTTACCTATGAAATTGCCGTTTTATATGAAAAAATTTAAACGAATTTTTTTCATGCATTTTTTATTTGTATTAATCGAAGTAATCACCCATGCAATCAATGCATCTTTGCCAACGCAGTGGCAGTTTATTGATGCCCTTCTTAAAGAAATCAGCTGGACGGGAGGCAACAAATTCTTCAAAGGCATTTTGTACTGCCTCTCGGGTATTGAATTTTTTTCCCGCCAAGAAGTTATCCAAATTCTGGAAAAAGTAGTAGTCTGTAGGCGCAAGGTCTGGTGAGTAGGGCGGATGACGGAGAGCTTCCAACCCCAGTTCTCGCAACTTGGAGACCGTCTGCTGTGCAGTATGAGGTCGCGCGTTGTCGTGCAGGAGCAGCGGAGACGAGCGATTGACCAATGCTGGTTGGAGATGTGCCAGCTTCTCCATCATTGTGTTCAGTTCTTCACAGTACACATCTGAAGTAATGCTCTCCCCGTTTGGTAAGAAGCTGTGATGAATCACACCGGCGCTAGACCACCAAACAGTGACCATCACTTTTCTAGGGGTAAGTTTTCGTTTAGGGCATTGTTTAGGTGTTGTTTATTTATTTATTATATTTATTTAGTTCGTGGGGCACCCATTTGTCAAGCTTTTTTACCTTGCCAATTTGACGCAAATGGACCAATATTGTTTTGACGCTAACGTCGAAAGCTGCTGCTAATTCAGCCGTAGATTGTGTATCATCAGCTTCCACAATCGCCTTTAATTCGTCATTGTTGACCAAAGTCTTCGGACGACCGCGAGGTTCATTTTTCAGGTCAAAATTTCCAGAACGGAAGCGAGCAAACCAATAACAAGTGGTGCGTTGGTTTGTAGTGTTAGCTCCGTAAACGTCGTTGATGTTGCGTGCCGCTTGTGCCGCGTTGCTGCCACGACGGTACTCATATTCCATAATTACTCGAATTTTTAACGTATCCATGATGACGAAAAAGATTGAAATGCGATGAAAATGTAACACTAATCAATAAACAAATGACTACTTTTGGAAAAAAAAATTTTTTTTAAAATAAAATTAATTTGAAATTAGAATTCATAGCCAAACAAAAATTATTTTGATTTGAAATGGCCAGTACTGCAGAACGGCAATTTCATAGGTAAAGACCTAATATATGGAATGATGATTGAATTTTTTTTTATTGATATATTCGAAACAAAGTGTGGTTTAGATTCAAAAACATGCAACAATTCATTAAAAATTCGATCGATCGATTGCAATCGATTGGGCATCCCTAATCTTTTTCGATACGACATGACTTTTGGCGAAGAGTGCGGTGATTAATGTTATTAGAATAGAATATCTTTATTTCTTTTTATATATATTTTTTTTTGCCTTAATATTGTAAATATGCATTATTTAAATGAATGAGTAAATAAATAAATAAATTTCGACTTACAATATCCATATAAATAAATAAAATTCTTTATTGAACAAAAAACACAGTATGACAATAACATTTAGTGCGATAATACCTACATTAGTAAAATACTGTGTCGTAGGAATTAACGTCCACCTCAGGAAAAGGACGATATAGTGTTAGTAACATACAAAGAGAACTTATTGCCTAGTGTTAGTAAAAAATCAACCTCCGCACAAACTGCTGCACAATCGGAGAGCCGAAACTATCGGCTACAGTTTTCAGGATGCTGTTCCGACTGCCCCTCACTCTCCTCAGTAGCGACGCAGTTCTTTTGCGTATAATTACACAGAAGCCGTCGGTGCGGGCTTGCGCAAACATTTCCGACGCGCTACAGTAACGAGGCAGCCTCAACAACATCCTGAAGCATTGTTATATTGGAGCGCAGGACATCCAGCGATCTCTTAGTACAATTGACCCATAGATGGCCCGTGTACAAACTCTGGCAATAAGCCTTGAAAAGTGTTACTTTTACTTGCTCTGTACACCGCGCAAATCTGCGGGACAACATGTTGCTCCGGACTGCTAGAGCGCTGCGCTCCCTCTCAATGTCCACATCATCCCTGAGATCAGCGGCAAGACAATGCCCAAGGTATTTAAAAGTTGGCACCCTATTAATTGATGAGCCGTAGCATAGCAACTCGGGTCCTTTTCCACGTCGTTTGCCGCTGTCCTCAAAGACCATGTACTCATAAATACTTTAAAATGTTCATTTTTGCATGCAGCTAGTCCGTGTTACAAAAGTATTTGCAACTAATATAATAAAAATATAGACAAATAATTATCGTGTATGTCCGATATTTTTTGTGCACAGGGCGATTCCGGACAATGTCTTTTCAATAATTCATACAAAATTCCCATAGAAATAGCAATTTCAGTTTTCCCGAATTTCCCAATTTTCCCGCCAACTTTTCCAATTTTTTTACCGACGGTAAAAAGCCAGCTAAGTGCGTGTCGGACCACGCACAATGAAGGGTTCCGTAGTTGGGATGAATGTATCCCAAGAACAAACTTAACACTGTAGTTGAAAAACATGGTCTCCCATAAATTCCAACTACAAATGTAAGTTGGTTGATTATTACTCGTAAACTGGAAATCCTACTTAGCTATTACTTACATCGGTCCCTTTGAATGTACTGTGGCAAAAGACATTTATTTTACATACTTATACGCTAGTGATTGACTAAATCGTAAAGTTATCGATTCTTCTATTTATTATTGTACTGATTTTTTTTTGTTGTCCTGAAAATAAAAAAAACGACATGTCTAGAAAATATTATAATAACGATAAACAATATGTAGCTAAAATAAAAATCAATAAGTAAATCAAAAAAATTCGGTTAAGTTGGTTTAGGCTATCATATCGTATTGCTAATAATTATATCGTATGAATAAGGCATAATATACGATCATTCAAACCCAAAAATACACCGACTATTAACCTAAAATTTAATAAACTTACTTAACGAACGACGTTGGTTACGCATTTCTCTACTATGCTGTAAGAAAGTCAAAATAAGTAAAAACATTATTTCACATCGATCTTCCAACCGGGTCAAAACGATTGACAAATTGAAGAACAAACTATAAAAGCAATATTATATTCATTCTCCAATCGACATTTTTGCCGATAGGATACGCTAGCGCATCTGCACAAGCGCACCACTAGCTCGTCGCAAGACGCAGCGGCCGTACTACGCGACCATCCGCATAAATAAAGTATCGTTTTGTGATTATTACATTGCTTCTCCGGTCACTTAGCGACGTACTTAGGTAGTGGTTAAGGGGAAATGTATTTATTGCATAAATAATACAGTCGCTGTGTTATTTGAAAACAAAAATAACGTAGTAAAAGCAAGACACATTTTACAATTTGCTGTTTTTCATGATTTTAAAGACAAATATAGTAAAATATTTACTTGTACTTGCATATTGAAAGTGATTCCATAATTTCTGTTTTGACTTCGGTTTTTACAAGAAACCACTGAACAACACGGCATTATTATAATTTGTCACGATCACAGTCGCAAGCGAACTAGTTCGTGGAGACGGCCATTTTGACTATGAATGGTTAACACTGATCTCGTGGCGCGGACACAGACACGCCCCCTTGCCACTTCTCCTGTTTTTTATATTTCTATGGATTGTACTCATGATAACAAACAACTTTTACTATGGGGCCAAATCTGAATTCGCGAAATAAAAGCCAGCTACTCCCTACATTTGACGAGTTATGCGAACATAAATGTAGGGAACAGCTGATTTTTTTTTTCGCGATTTCAGGTTTGGTCCCATAGTTGTTTTTTATCATGAGTACAATCATATGTTTAAGTATCGGTCACTAATTACCAGTCACCCTATATACTAGTACCGTGAATTTTTTCACCCATCCAAAACTGACCATTTAGCTGGCGGGGGGGGGGGGACACTTGACTAACAAAAATTAGCACTTTAAAGCTTAATATTTCTGAAACGAATCCCTAAATCGAAAAATTGTTTTAACAAACCCGTAAGTATATTTTTGAAAAACCCATCTACAAACACCCCACACCATGGGGTATACGAGAAAAAAAAACATCCCCACTTTACGTGTACAGAAGTTACCTTAAAAAACTTTTTTTCATGATTTTATTTTACCACTTTTTCGGCGTGATGAATATGTATCCATGCCAAATTATAGCTTTCTAGTACTAAGAGTCTCTGAGCTAAGCTGCGGACGGACAGACGGACGGACATAGCGAAACTATAAGGGTTCCTTGTTGACTACGGAACCCTAAAAAGGAGGAGGTTCTCAATTCCACAGGTATTTTACAGAGACGTCCGATTTTAATTTATTTAAATTTTATTCGAGAGACGGTATACCTCAAAGTTGGTCCCATAATAAATGTTATTAACTTTCCTTGGATAGTTTTAGAGTTAGCTTCAATAGTAGGTATTTTTTCCCCACTTTTTATGTGAATGATGTTCTAGTTTCTTTTGCAGGTAGTGGTATTAGAATTTGTATGGGGTAGATACAGTCAGCATCAAAAGTCGGTTAACAAAACTACTTTTTGACATCATCTATGTTGGAGTATAGCAAAAACAAACGACCCTACTTCAATACTAGTCCTACTACCCCCTAGTAGTACTACTAGTACCCTAGTGTCCTAGTAGTACTAGTCTTTCTGTTTCTAACTCATAAATATTAGGTCTTTACCTATGAAATTGCCGTTCTGCAGTACTGGCCATTCAAATCAAAATAATTTTTGTTTGGCTAAGAATTCTAAATTCAAATTAATTTTATTTTAAAAACATGGATTTTTTGTTCCAGAAGTAGTCATTTGTTTATTGATTAGTGTTACATTTTCATCGCATTTCAGTCTTTTTCGTCATCATGGATACGTTAAAAATTCGAGTAATTTTGGAATATGAGTACCGTCGTGGCAGCAACGCGGCACAAGCGGCACGCAACATCAACGACGTTTACGGAGCTAACACTACAAACCAACGCACCACTTGTTATTGGTTTGCTCGCTTCCGTTCTGGAAATTTCGACCTGAAAAATAAATAAAAAATAAATAAATAAAATAAATATGTTTGGACATATCACACAACGCCATCTAGCCCCAAGCTAAGCAACCTAATGCTTGTGTTATGGTAACGAGATGGCTGATAAACTATATACATTTTTTTTTTTTTGTAAATACATACATATTATAGATAGAAAAACACCCAGACTCGGAACAAATACTTGTAGGTCGTACAAATATTTGTTCCGTGCGGGAATCGAACCCGCGACATGCTGCGCAGCAGTCAATCGCTCAACCACTGCGCCAACCGTGTCGTCAAAAATGAACCTCGCGGTCGTCCGAAGACTTTGGTCGACAATGACGAATTAAAGGCGATTGTGGAAGCTGATGATACACAATCTACGGCTGAATTCGCAGCAGCTTTCGACGTTAGCGTCAAAACAATATTGGTCCATTTGCGTCAAATTGGCAAGGTAAAAAAGCTTGACAAATGGGTGCCCCACGAACTCAATGATCGCCAGCGCGAAGTACGCGTCGAGACGTGCCTTGCACTGCTCAACAGACACACAAATGAAGGAATTTTGAACCGCATTGTTACCTGCGATGAAAAATGGATTCTGTTTGATAACCGCAAGCGCTCAGCAAGTTGGTTGGATCCTGGTTCAGCACCTAAACAATGCCATAAACGAAAACTTACCCCTAGAAAAGTGATGGTCACTGTTTGGTGGTCTAGCGCCGGTGTGATTCATCACAGCTTCTTACCAAACGGGGTGAGCATTACTTCAGATGTGTACTGTGAAGAACTGAACACAATGATGGAGAAGCTGGTACATCTCCAACCAGCATTGGTCAATCGCTCGTCTCCGCTGCTCCTGCACGACAACGCGCGACCTCATACTGCACAGCAGACGGTCTCCAAGTTGCAAGAACTGGGGTTGGAAGCTCTCCGTCATCCGCCCTACTCACCAGACCTTGCGCCTACAGACTACTACTTTTTCCAGAATTTGGATAACTTCTTGGCGGGAAAAAAATTCAATACCCGAGAGGCAGTACAAAATGCCTTTGAAGAATTTGTTGCCTCCCGTCCAGCTGATTTCTTTAAGAAGGGCATCAATAAACTGCCACTGCGTTGGCAAAGATGCATTGATTGCATGGGTGATTACTTCGATTAATACAAATAAAAAATGCATGAAAAAAATTCGTTTAAATTTTTTCATACAAAAGGGCAATTTCATAGGTAAAGACCTATTATTAGTAAATCACACCTTCCAATATATAAAGTAAAGGACAATAAACACACTATTGAAATCCTTAGAACGGTCTTTCCTTTGGCTTTCCCCTTTAACCCTAACAATCTTAATTAACAAAAAATAATTCGATTAAACTGCTTTTTTTTCGTTTAACTGTTAAGAGTAACACCCAGTTTCTGAATTGAGAATTTGAAGTTGAGAACGTCCTAATCTGTACTTAAGTATAACTTAAACATTTTTTCGTTTCTGAATTAAGTTTTTTTAAACTCTAATCAAGATTTGAGTAATATAACATCATTTACTCAAATTTGAAAGAAAGCATGCTTAACTCATGCTTAAGGCCGTCAGTTGCGTTTCTGAACTAAGAAAAATGTGTTTGACAATACTCAAAGCATAATCAACGTCAAGTTGAGCAGTTGAAAGTTGACACACCAATTTCGGCTATTCAAACTGTAATCAGCTATATAATAACTAGTGATTTTGATCATAATGAGTGACGACGATACTTCCCTGTCGTCTTTGGAGATGCCTCAACGCAGACAACCGCGCAGAAGAATAGCAGGACATCGGCCTAGCTTGTTCATCACGCTAAGCGATGAACAATTTAAGAGTCGGTTCCGCTTTACGAAGGAGTCGGTTCGGTTTATTTTTAACAAAATAAAGCCTAAACTAACCTGTCGTATTCAACAGCAGGACTGTATTTCTCCCATATTCAGCTACTAATAGCTCTTAGGTTTTATGTGACTGGTAGCTTTCAAGCTGTTGTGGGGGACACCGTGAATGTGAGCAAGGCGACGGTGTGCCGCGTGGTAGAGAGGGTGACTAGTGCCATAGCATTGTTGAGACGGCAATATGTTCGTATGCCCACTACGCAGGAGAGACCATCAGTGGCGGCACGATTTTTTGACATAGCTGGATTTCCTAGTCATAGGTGCTGTAGACTGCACTCATGTAAAAATAAATTCACCAGAAGGAAGCAGAGCTGAGCTGTATAGGAACAGAAAAGGTTTTTTTCTATAAACGTTCAAGCCATCTGTGATGCTAATTTACAAATAACTAGTGTCATTGCACGTTGGCCAGGCTCCGTACACGACACTACTATTTGGAACGACTCACCACTTGCAACGCAGTTTGAAGCTGGCAGATTTGGGTCACACCTTATTCTCGGAGATAGTGGTTACCCATGCCTTAGGTATCTCATGAAACCCTTTTTGAATCCTGCCTCTCTATCCCAAGAAGCCTATAACAGATCCCAGATAGCATCACGAAACAAAATTGAAAGATGTTTTGGTGTTCTTAAAAGAAGATTTCCGTGCCTACATGCAGGAATGCAGTTAAAACTTCCAAAAGTATTGAAGGTGATTGTGGCGTGTGTTGTTCTTCATAATATGACTCTTCATCTTGATAACTACATCATGGAATATGATGAACATGTACAAGAAGAAAGTGATGAACCATTACCTAAGTGTCAAATACCCAAAATCTTGCTGCCAGAACATCCATAGTACAAAATTATTTCACCCACTATAAGTTTTAATATTACAATAGTATTATAATAAAAAAATGTAGGTATTGTAATATTTTTAATTACTCCTAGTTTAATCGGTTCCATAAAAATTTAAAAATACATTTTTGCTCTAAAATACAGCCTTGTAGAATCGGAAGTACAGTACTATAGGTATGTGTCCGACCCAGTTCTCGATAATGGAAATATCACATTGTACTGGGATTGATCCATCATCACTGACAGGACTATTGTTGCCAATAAGCCTGGTATAGTGGTGTACTCAGCAATCATTGTGCCGATAGTCGTATCAGCCAATGGCTTATTACCAAGAGCTTCGACTAACACCTAAGGAGGCTCTCGTTGGGCAGCTGGATTTAAGGGCCTGATTCAGAAAGCGGTACTACTGGACACGGCGGGCATTTTTAGGAGGTTCCTCTCTCTGGAGCCCTGACCGCCGGTAGCTTGGACCCTGTTCCAGATACCAGTGCGTTATTATTTTTTATATTTTTACATTATATTATATAAAAATGTAATTTATATGTACATATTTAATGAAATAAAGGAAATAGTATGTTGATGTAACTAAAGATTTATGATTATTCAAAATTAAAATTATTATTAGGGTTCCGTACCCATAGGGTAAAACGGGACCCTATTACTAAGACTCCGCTCTCTGTCCGTCTGTCACCAGGCTGTATCTCATGAACCGTGATAGTTAGATAGTTGAAATTTTTACAGATGATGTATTTCTGTTGCCGCTATAACAACAAATACTAAAAAACAGAATAAAATGAATATTTAAGGGGGCT
The DNA here is from genome assembly GCA_946251885.1 of Cosmia pyralina. Classification (NCBI taxonomy): domain Eukaryota; kingdom Metazoa; phylum Arthropoda; class Insecta; order Lepidoptera; family Noctuidae; genus Cosmia; species Cosmia pyralina. The sequence goes on along the minus strand of OX276349.1, from coordinate 401,621 downwards.
CCCATACAACAAACGTGTTTTTTTTTGCCGTTTTTGTAGAAAATGGTACGGAACTCTCCGTGCGAAAGTCCGACTCGCACTTGACTGGTTTTTGATTCTATAGGGAAGCTTCCCAAACGCTCTTCGAACGGACGAGTGTAGTGTCTAAGATCTTCATGAGAGTGGGAGCTACATGGGCATTTGCCATGACTTTTGTCTTATCCATGTTCATTTTAAGACCCACTCTTTCGGAAGCTCTGCTGAGGTCATCGAGCATTGTACTGAGCTCCTCCATAGTCTCAGCCATGGATTACTACATCGTTGGCAAACCGAAGGTCAGTGACGTACGCGCCATTGATGTTGATGCCTAGCCCTTTCCAGTCCAGAACCTTGAAGACATCCTCCAGTGCAGCGGTGAACAGTTTCGGAGAGATAACGTCTCCCTGACGTTATCAAGAGACAGAGGCTATGGCTTTAGTAATGCACTTCCAGGCTTCCTGTTTCTTGTGGATATGGTATGCCCCTGTCCTTTTGCATTCTTTTACACTTTGGTATCTGAAGCAATAATAAATAAACGTAAAATGATATGTTGGTAAACATTAGGTAGGGGCCGGAAGGTTCTGGAGTGGCGATCGCGTACCGGAAGACGTATCGTTGGAAGACCTCCCATAAGGTGGACCAATGACCTTGTAAAGGCCGCAGGAATCCGCTGAATGCGGGAAGCATAAAACCAATCGAAGTGGCGGTGCTTGGGTAAGGCCTGTGTCCAGCAGTGGACGTCTTTCGGCTGAAATCATGATGATGATGATGATGAAACATTATACGTTATTATCTCGTTATTATGTACTTACTTTATTATTATTGAAAGAAGATTTTCTTTCTTCTCTAGAGTATAGCTAGGCGATCTCTTTTTCTTATCTCTATCCATTTTAATTGGTATAAAACAGAATTCCAATAAAACTTGTGTTTATTTACTTTCAGTTTGACATTCACGATTCGGTTCATAGAAACACGTCGAATTGCTAAAATATACATATATTAAATTGCTAAAATATGCATTAGCAACTCTAATAACATAAATTTGTTGAAATTATGCCGTTATATAAAATTCACTTACTTTTTAAGTCTGTTTTAAATTTATAAGAATAAAATGATGTAATATTATGAGTTGTTGAAAAGTACCGGTTTTTGAATGTAAATTGGAACGTGTTAGCTTTGATCAGGAATACTTAAGTAAATGATCAGTTGATTATGGTTTGACGAAATTCGATTTTAACTTGTGAAACGCAAAAAACTTAAGCACATACTTATGTATTTGAGAATAATCAGTTGAGATTTGCTACTTTTCTCAAATCAGAAACCGGGTGTTAATGTTCTTAAAATTTTAAGTAGGTACTTTTGTTCCGATTTGAATTCACTATTTCGCTTAGTAATTAAATTTCGGAAGTCGGTGTCTGGTTAAATGTATTTTCGTTTTTTGCCACCGACTTCCGAAATTAAAGTTACTTACATTAAAATGCTTTTATAAAAACTTTTTTCAACTTGAACGATGTAACCAATATTTTGTAAAAATATTATGATTTAAAAGAGTGTCCGTGGAGTTTCTTGCCCGTTCTTCTCCATAGGGATCTACTACGCTTTGGAATGGGCAACTAGCTTCATCTTTCTGACTGACCGACCCATTGACAATTCAAAAGTGCCTGTAATTGGTTTATTTGAAATAAATGCTTTGAGTTTGAGTTTGAGTTTGAGTTTGAGTTTGACTACTAGTTTATTTAGTTCTAAGTATATAAATTATCAATTAGGTATGTTGAAACTGTTTGTACTCCCCGTTACTTGTCCCTACATCAATAGAAAACCAGCGTCAGGCAGCATCTGGATGGCGTTAAGGGCACACTATTTGAATATTCCTGTTTTTAGAATCAATTTTAAATAGTCAAATTAGGGTATTTAGATCCTGATAAAAAATATGTCATAGATACATCCTTGCTTTAGGTAAATCTACGGTTCAAAACACGATAAATTGTAATTTGCTCGATGAAAAAAAAATCCGAAATGGGGTCGATTTCAAAACTATTTTTTGTTTCATTTCCTAGTTATAGCACAAAATTATATGAAAATTGCATGTACCATGAGGTAATAGTATTTCAGAGGGAATTCTACGGTTGGATTTTTAAGTGTAATACATTTTTTCTAAATAAACACAAAAATAGTAAATCGGGCTAAATCGGCTCGCGCTCAGAGTCCTGCGGGACTTCATCAAGGTTGGACCTATGTCAAAATTTTTAAAAATTCGCTCTTCCTGCAGTTGTTCAAAAAAAATCGAATAAACGAAGAACACATTAGATATGAAATTGCGATAGCTCAGAAAAAATATCTCGTAATTATATTATTGTTTTAATTCATAATATCGTTTTCGAAAATGTGATTATTTCTATGTGGTATGATGACGTTTAATTGTCATCTTACGATAGTGTTAAGACACATTGCAAATTATTATCGGTAAATTTATAGTCAAGCGCGAGTAGTTTATAATTTTTTATCGTGGTCCTTTATGAAGAAGTTTTAAAACACAATTTTCTAAGATTTTTTCATCAGATTCATCCATATTACTATTTTCACTCTTCATCGAACTGTCTTCGCTACCATACCCTACCATATCCTATAATAATCACACATAATATAAATACAATGTGTCCGGTTGTCGGTAAAACTAAATAAAAAAGAATAATAACATAAATAAACTTATCTGGCGATTTAAAAATTTGCCCTTATAACATAAATAGTAGATTCGATAAATTATAGGTGTAGCAGTAGGTACGTCCCTTGATAATAAAGTACGGCAATTCTTCCTTCATATGTAGTTGTCGATATTTACTGATCTTCATGAGCAGTGGTCAACATCAAAAACAAAAGAATATGGTTACAGCATAAGCAAAATAGTACGACCATTTTTAGCCCATACTTAATAAAAATATTATTGTTTTTTTTATTCAGTCACTAAAAGGGTTAAATAGGGGATGAAAGTTTGTATGGAAATTCACCATTTATGTCGATGGAATACCATCGGGCACACGGCTTGTCTACTTGATAAAATTCTTATATTCACTGACAGACAACGCACAGCCCAAACCGCTGGATCTAGAAGCATGAAATTTTGCAAAAGAGTTCTTTTTGTAACGAAAGTTATTAAATTTCTATTAAAATTGCAATTTAAAAAACCGTTGCAATTTTGAAATTTCACCTTAGTACCGCAAAATCATGTTTTTCTCTAACTAGCTTCTGCCTGCGACTTCGTTCACAATATACTAAAACAACAGACACATTATAAAAAACTTTCCTGTACAGTACGTTAGTAGTTGTGGTATCAGCAGCCTAAATATACAGAGAGTCGTCCGTTTAAGGAGCAGCTTGTCCTGAGGTCGAAACCCGCAGCCTTAACAGCATATAATACCTAATGGCACAACACTGATACACTGAGTGATTCTTACAAATTGTTCCTGATGAACCCGGCTATCGCTAAAAAATATAACAGTGGATTGTACACACGGGATTTCTCATTAATACTGTCAGCTAACCATTGATATTTATTTATATTATAAACATAGATGATATAAGAGGAATAAACTTCATGTATTCTGAGTACGTTCTACGAACTATCAAATACCAGTATATCAAAATGAAAAAAAATGAATCGAAAAAAAATATCAACAGTTGAGAATCGAACTTTTGTGGTTTGCTTTGATGAAAGTTGACTAAAATAGACGTTCTTATGTTATTATTATGTCATGATTGACATCCTTCCGCTAAGCCTTAACTCAAAGATTTAGCGCGATGATAATCATTTAAAGGTTAAATCTGTAACTATCTGCTATATGCATTTCTTACTCAGCTTAATGAAGTAATGGAATAATTCACACACTGACACCGATATCGGCACGATATCTACCAGCGAAGACAGTGCGGGGTGAGAGTAGCGGGCATTCTTTCACTTGAGCAAACTTTATCACACTGCCGACTTCGAGACGTCGATACTTATTAGTGTACTTGTTTGTCGCGTCGCGATGGTCATCGATATTGACCAATATCATGGGGCCGGTAATAATTGTACCTATCGCTATCGAATCGTGTTGGTATCGTTATCTGATAATGTGAAAACAAAACGACATTTTATGTAATAATCTTAGTTTACTCCACCGTAGACACCATAAAAAGTAAACATAAGGAAAAAAATCGACCTAAGAAAAACTAATTAAGTTGATCAACTGCAAATATTTTACACTGTGGCATGGATTTTCTGTGAAATCGTCGGCGGCGCGTCGTAAATAAACACGTCGCGCTGCATTTGGGGAGGCGGAGGTAGCGTTTCAAAGGCCTACAGGCCCGAATAGCCTGGCCTTAATGCTGAAATGAACCTGTTTGGCGCCGCCGTGAGGCACACACTATTGTTTTAAAACATTATTTTCATTTTTTTTCTTTTGTTTTTGTGTTTCACGAAGTGTGTCCAAATAAACGTCTTTCTTTTATTGTTAAGTTTGATCTCTTCATAAGAACGTGCCTCGGACTTCAACTAATATTTGAAAAAAAGAAATAGCCGAATTTGTCCGGCCGTTCTCGAGTTTTGAGCTTAGCAACACATGTAGCCATTAATTTTTATTAATACATATAGATTGATTATTATCCATACTACTAAAATATTATAAATTCGAAAGTAACTCTGTCTGTCTGTTACCTTTTCACGCCAAACCACTGAACGGATTTCAATAAAATTTAGCAAGGCTATACATGGCATCCTGGGAATGGGAATAGACCCTTTTTAGTGTATTTTTGAAAACGTAAAAGGGCGCAAAATAATAGACGCCGAGAAAAAAATCGTATTTTTTTTAGTGGCTTTTGTTTTGAGTAGAATAGACCTTTTTTAAGAGTATATTTGAAAACCCCAAACTACGCAAAAGAAAAGGCGCCGAAAAAAAAAATCCGCGATTCTCTTAAGGTCGCTAGCAAGTTGAGTATCGTATCTCTCCCGCTCTACCCGTAACGCCGGAGAGATGCGATTCTCAACTTGCTAGCGAAGTTGAGAATCGCATCTCTCCGGCGTTACGGGTAGAGCCGGAGAGATACGATACTCAACTTGCTACACTTCCCGAAGTGCAGCCTCTTCGCCCTTACGTAATAAGGCACAAGCACCTATGCTCGCCTCACTACAGCGGGCGGAGGCTGCCCTCTACGCGCCTCCGGCTCTACCCGTAACGCCGGAGAGATGCGATTCTCAACTTGCTAGCGAAGTTGAGAATCGCATCTCTCCGGCGTTACGGGTAGAGCCGGAGAGATACGATACTCAACTTGCTACACTTCCCGAAGTGCAGCCTCTTCGCCCTTACGTAATAAGGCACAAGCACCTATGCTCGCCTCACTACAGCGGGCGGAGGCTGCCCTCTACGCGCCTCCGGCTCTACAAAACACTCGAGGTAGGGCAAACAAGTAGCACGTGGAGTCGGGGCTGGCTAGCTCAGTTCTGTGACAGTTTTTGAACCTAACCTAACCTAAAACGACTGGTTGGAGACAAAAAACAGCAAACACAGTGATAAACTGACAATAAGTCGACGTACGCACGGACGTAAAAATATCGCGGCGGGATGTTATCGCGCACTGGATTTTCAACTCTAGTTGTTGAGCCGAGCGTTGAGAATCCAACTTGACAATAACAGAGTGCATTCTAGCGCGTCGAAAAAACACAGCTGGATTTTCAATTCTCGGCGCTAAGCAGAGCGTTGAAAATCCAGTGCTCGAAAAAAAATCGCCGCGATATTTTCACGTCCGTGCTACATCGGCTAAGTGACTACTGTCAAATGATGAGCTACTTACATTCGATTACGTATCATCCATTACCAACCTTCCTTTATGAGTAGAAATTAAACTTTATTATGTTTAATTTGATTAAGTGTTTATATTATTTTGAGTTCATTACGATAGCAGCTATTTAAAAATAAAATCAAGATAAAAACAACAATATTTATACTAATAATCATTAAAATCCGCTGTCACTTTGTCTGAACTTAAAATGCAACAACCTTGGAATGAAATTTGTACATTATCTATGGTAAACTCTCTGAGTTAGTTGTGTTCTGTGGAGGTATAATATCAATTTTATTGTATAAATAAGTAAATTTTTTTGAAACTTAGGATATTTTGCCTCCATGGCCGTGGCCCTGGCACAGGCAACTGAAGGAACACGGGTGGGTATTAGTCAGTAAATGTCTGACACGCCCTCCCGCTCCGCCCAGAGCGGGAGAAGTCATTTGATGATTTCCCATCCACAAAAAAAAGGGGGTGAAAAGGGGTAGTCAATTTTACAGCGCACGTTTTACTGCGGGGCTTGATTAACTCAAAATTTGGTGTAAATAATCTTTCGGTCTAGTTACGGAAATATTCCAAACTATTTTTTTAAATTCCACCCCTGTGAGGGTGAAAACAGGGAATGTAGTTTATATGAAAAATCTTATTCATTTGGTTAATTAACTTGAAACTTGGCACAAATACTTGCCTATGCACTTGCATAGGCAAGTATTTGTGACAAACTTTATTACTTAATAAAGTTTGTATTATTACTTAATAAAGTTTGTCATTAATAGTTTTTCCCCGAGAGGGAAGGGCAGAAGGGGAGGGGGCGGTGAGGGGGTGGTGAGGAGAGAAAGGGGGAAGTGGAGGGTGTGGTGAGGGAGAGAGGGATAGGAGGGTGTAATGTGGGGGGAGGGGAGGAGTTGCGGAGGATAGAGGGAGGGGAAATCGGTGGAGTGGGTGTCAAAGGGGGTGAGAGGAGGAGGGGAAGGATAACGGGAAAGTGAGGTGGTGAGAGGGATGGGATGTGAGGGATGGGGAGGGTGAAGGGGGTGGTGAGGGAGATGATAGGGTAGGGTGAGAGGTATGGGAAGGGGAGGGGGGTTGTAGGTCGGTTAGAGGGAGAGGGGGGGACGAGTGCCTTTACACCTTAAAGTTGCTTTTTGTATAGCACTGATTCATTGAAGAAACTCAGCCCGACAAAAATGACCGAAATTTCTTGAAACTCTTGGTATCGGCAACCCGCGACATTTCCTTCTGAACTCTTAGACGATCTCAACCGTCATTTCTCCACAGTTTCTAACATGGATCATCTAACCAAGCTACAAACTCTGTCTCTTATCTCTGATCTAACGCGCCCTCAAATTAATCCTTTTAGTTTCATTTCAGTTGAACCGGGAGAGATCTTTCATTCAATAAGCAGTAGTGCTATTCTGCAAACATCTCACCGTGATAACTTAGGTGAAGTGAGCGTGAAGTGAGTCGTCATTTCACCTGATGCTAGGGGATGACACCATTGACAGCTCACATTAAGATCACTTCACGTAAGTTTTCACGGTGAGATATTTACAGAATAGCACTACAGATTCGTTTCGGTAAAGCGAATCTACTTATTGAATTAATGAATAAAATTAAGCTTCATTTTGGCGCCTGATAGACAGCAAGTACAGTAAAGAACTAAGTACAGTATCGGCCGCGTATGCAGTAGGTGATGTCGCCACAAGTAGGCCACGCGGAGTTGAGCCGGCGTTATGCGGCATCGGCAGCTATCGATCACCGGCCGCTACCCACTTCACTGCGCTACCACGTCACCACTAGCAGTTTGCACCATATACCTACTCTACTTTGTACAAGATCGTGGAAAACATTACTGATCTCTACGAAATGTAAGGGAATACTTTTCTATTCGAATCATAAGGACAGACTCCTTAGAACGTTTTCCTGTACACTGCTACAAGTTAAGGTGACCCTTACTGTCCAGTCTCCCAAATCCACTACATGTATAAAATATGCGTAGTATAGACCGGTGTCACTAGCAAGTCCAAGGCGCCGCGCGCCCCGCCGCGCAGTGCTCTGACAATCGAGCTCCATACTCATAGAAACTTAAAGTAAGGAATTAGCGTATGGATGGTATAAGTAGCTCCACGCATGAGAAAAAAAAGTTTTGTGATGTTTTTGTATGTGAGAAAACACTTATAGTGAACTTTTTGAAACTGAATGGAACTGATAGGCTGGTGCTCACTTGAGCTATTGTACCATACACGGCAATCAAGCCAATGAGAAATATAAGCAAGAAGCTGATTCCCGTCATCCCCGCTACGAACACTCAACAGCCCCGGGTAGACCCTTAGGTCTACCCGGCTGGTCTAGCGGCCGGTCTAGCTGAGGAAGCTCTTCCGGCTCTTAAGCCGGAAGAGCTTCCTCAGCTGTAGAAGGTCTATCCAAGAAGACCAACCGCCTAACATGAGAAGAGACCTGTGGGAAAACAGCACCCAGGAGTACCTGGCACCCACACGTGACCTGCAGTGGCAATCAGTCGACGGCGGACCCAAGCAGGCCGCTGCAAGCACCATCTAGCGAAATGGGGGGATTATTAAGCCAACCTAGGTGTTCCAGTGCGAATGCGGTGCTCCTGACCAAACCATGCCCCATATGTTGTTGGAGCTAAACAGCCCGTCTGATGGCGCGACTAGCGTGGGCATCTAGTGGGCCCAACTCATTTAATAATTAACAATCGAATCGAAAAGAAGACGACTTATGTCAATTAATTAATTATTACGGGTTTGTGACTTCACATCCGAAATACCAATCTTTATCGGTTTTTATACATTTTTTCACAAGTTACGTAGTTTTGTTTCGTTGGTCGGTGTGCAACGGTGCGGGCGCAGAGAGCGGCGCAGGCGCAGGCGGCGGCGTTACAGTTGTAACGGGACCGCGCCGGCCCCGATACGCGCCACACGCAACCACAACGATGCTCACCAACACAATACAATCATAATGCTACGGCCAAACCTGCGCGCCAAGTAGCGGAACGCTTGACGCGAACCGGGAGCGTGAAACTTTTACGTGCACACCTGCGCGGCTACAGCGCAAACCGCGAACCTCTTTTTTAGTGGCTAGTCACTGACGCCGCACGTCTATAGCTTAGATTAACACCTAAATTGTTGTGTTATGTCAGTCATATATTTCGTCTCATTCATTTTGATTGCGAGTCATGAACTCTAACATGCATCAAACTATTTTGTGTTAAATTTAATATTAGTTAAAATATAGTATGACTGTGGGGAATCTTTGGTTACTAACATAATTCTTAGGTAAACCTACTAACAAATGTGGATAAGTAACTATGCCGAATTAAATAATTAAATTAAATTAATAATAGGTCTTTACCTATGAAATTGCCGTTTTGTATGAAAAAATTTAAACGAATTTTTTTCATGCATTTTTTATTTGTATTAATCGAAGTAATCACCCATGCAATCAATGCATCTTTGCCAACGCAGTGGCAGTTTATTGATGCCCTTCTTAAAGAAATCAGCTGGCCGGGAGGTAACAAATTCTTCATAGGCATTTTGTACTGCCTCTCGGGTATTGAATTTTTTTCCCGCCAAGAAGTTATCCAAATTCTGGAAAAAGTAGTAGTCTGTAGGCGCAAGGTCTGGTGAGTAGGGCGGATGACGGAGAGCTTCCAACCCCAGTTCTTGCAACTTGGAGACCGCCTGCTGTGCAGTATGAGGTCGCGCGTTGTCGTGCAGGAGCAGCGGAGACGAGCGATTGACCAATGCTGGTTGGAGATGTGCCAGCTTCTCCATCATTGTGTTCAGTTCTTCACAGTACACATCTGAAGTAATGCTCACCCCGTTTGGTAAGAAGCTGTGATGAATCACACCGGCGCTAGACCACCAAAAACAGTGACCATCACTTTTCTAGGGGTAAGTTTTCGTTTAGGGCATTGTTTAGGTGCTGATCCAGGATCCAACCAACTTGCTGAGCGCTTGCGGTTATCAAACAGAATCCATTTTTCATCGCAGGTAACAATGCGGTTCAAAATTCCTTCATTTGTGTGTCTGTTGAGCAGTGCAAGGCACGTCTCGACGCGTACTTCGCGCTGGCGATCATTGAGTTCGTGGGGCACCCATTTGTCAAGCTATTTTACCTTGCCAATTTGACGCAAATGGACCAATATTGTTTTGACGCTAACGTCGAAAGCTGCTGCTAATTCAGCCGTAGATTGTGTATCATCAGCTTCCACTATCGCCTTTAATTCGTCATTGTCGACCAAAGTCTTCGGACGACCGCGAGGTTCATTTTTCAGGTCGAAATTTCCAGAACGGAAGCGAGCAAACCAATAACAAGTGGTGCGTTGGTTTGTAGTGTTAGCTCCGTAAACGTCGTTGATGTTGCGTGCCGCTTGTGCCGCGTTGCTGCCACGACGGTACTCATATTCCATAATTACTCGAATTTTTAACGTATCCATGATGACGAAAAAGATTGAAATGCGATGAAAATGTAACACTAACCAATAAACAAATGACTACTTTTGGAAAAAAAAATCCATGTTTTTAAAATAAAATTAATTTGAAATTAGAATTCTTAGCCAAACAAAAATTATTTTGATTTGAAAAGGCCAGTACTGCAGAACGGCAATTTCATAGGTAAAGACCTAATATTATACCTTCTTATGAATTAATTTTAATTTTTGTACTAAGTACGATTTTGTGAACTAAACAACAACAAGATTAATCATCAAGAAGCATTCTTCCATTTAAAATAACATTTTATGTGCATTTAATTAGGTTTATTTTTACCTGATATGAATAGACTGGAGTAGGCAGATACACGATACTCGATAGCCGTACGCTATGAGCGTACTTCGCCAAACTTCGCGTTCCTTACGCGATCCATTGCGTCCGTATTCGAGAAAATATTAAACCAGGACAGTTTTTTTGCAAAGCCAGGTACTTATTTTTATCACGAAAATTGTGTGATATTTGAGGGTTGGCATTGTAAAGCGCTATTAACTTCATAAATGGTACAAATGATAGTCACTATTCATAAAATTCTCGCTTTGATCAGAGAGACAAGCTCTACACACGTCTGACCACAAGACGTATGCGTGCGACTGCGCCCCGCTTTGCAAACGCGGTCTTCCCGCGTCGCGGTCGCGCAGGTGTGCAAGGCGCCATAAGATAACACGGCAGCGTCCGCCGCGTGACTGACGCTCCCGGTTCTCAATAGCTTTGGTCGCTCAAGTGTGGCCGAAGCTTTATGCCACGCTAAATACAAATTCGTAAAATGGCTAGTAAAAATAACCTTTCGCCTTTGCCTTACAAGTCGGGGTGTTGTTGCCGATGCCGCGATGTGTGGGTGCAGCTGCTGCTCTCGCATACTCCGCAGTCAAGCTCTGCAATGCATTGCGTTCTGTGTGGGATGGATTCTATTGTGGCGGCATCTACATCGCCACATGCCAACAACGCATCACACTGACGTCACGCCAAATGCTGCGCAATCAGAGCTTCAATCAAAGTCAAAATATTTTATTTCACACTAGCTGACCCGCCAGACGTTGTCGTGACAAAATTTCAATTTCTTTTTTTCCTATTTTTGTTTTTCTTTTAAACCACCCCAGTAAAGAGGAGAATAAACAAAAGAAAAAATATTCAAATCGGCCCAGCCGATCTCGAGTTTTAGCGAGACAAACGAACAGCAATAGATTTTTATATATATAATAGGTTGGGGAAAAAGTTTCTTCGCATTTTTTAAGAAAATTCAAAACATTTTTTAATATACATTATTTACATTTATCTAAAGTATGTAGGTACCATTTTGTTTCATAACTTTTTGCCATCTTGTAGGTAGGGACATGATCCCATTGCTATAGAAATTTTGGGACTTCTGATCAAAATACCGCGACAAGTGGTTTTGGCAGTCCTCTCGTGATGTTAACCTGACACTGCCTAAAGAATTCTGAAGAGACCGAAACAGGTGGAAATCTGAAGGTGCAAGGTCAGGACTATACGGCGGATGCATTAACACCTCCCAGCCAAACTCTCTTAATTTTTGCTGAGTGGCTAAAGATGTGCGAGGTCTAGCGTTATCATGATGAAAAACCACACCCCTTCTGTTCATTAATTCCGGCCGCTTTCTCTCAACTTCTTGCTTTAATCTCATCAGTTGATCGCAGTAGAGTTCAGAATCGATGGTCCTGCCTGGTGGTAACAGCTCATAATGAATAATGCCATTCCAATCCCACCACACACACAGCATCACCTTGTTGTGAGTTAACACGGGTTTCGCCAGTCTGTGAAGCCTGACCGGCCTTTGACCACGACCTTTTTCGCACGTTCATGTCATACGTGATCCACTTTTCATCACCAGTTATCAGCTTCTTCAAAAATGGTTCGGTTTCATTACGTCGTAATAAGGAATCACAAATGAGTACACGGTTCATTAGGTTTATTTCAGTGAGCTCGTGAGGTACCCAAATATCGAGCTTTTTCGTGTACCTACCCAGTTTTTTTTAAAATGCGCCAAAACTGTTTTGTGGTCAATTCCCAGTTCTTCAGCTACGTCGTAACTACTGATATGCCGATCTTGCTCCACTTTTTCAAAAATGGCATCCATTTTATCCGTAATAGGGCGACCAGAGCGACGTGCATCTTTGACATCAAAATTTCCGGATTGAAAACGCTTAAACCAAATTTGTGCTACTCTCTGAGACACTGCACTGGGTCCATAAACATCGCAAATTTTTTTCGCGGCTTGCATTGCATTTTTATCTTTTTTTGTAGTAAAATTTTAAAATGTATCGAATTTCTTCATTAGATTCACTCATCTTGACAGTACGAAAACCAAAGGAAAATCACACATTTTCCTAATTTGAATTTGGAATTATGTTCTTTAAAATTTAAACTTTCAATGATACCAAAACCAGCCAGATACAAATAGTATAGCCAAAGAGATTTTATTTTAAGTTCATACATACTATAATGCGAAAAGACTTTTTCCCCAACCGATAAACCTACATGGGTACTTATGAAACGTCAGAAGCTAGGTGCACGGTTCTAAATTGGTCGTTTCCTATGGAAAAGAGCCGGCAAGAAACTCCATGGGGTAATCTCCGGAACTAATGATCCAATTCTAATTTTTTTTTTCACTGGTAGAAAGCTACATTATTCCTGAGTGCTATAGGCTATAAATTATATTTATATCATACATATTATCACAATGTTTGTCTAGCATGTTGGAAACAAATACCTCTTAAAACAGAATTATTTGCATGCGCTGCCTAAACGGTTGTTTAAAATTGTAAACAATGTATGGCAACCTGGTCCGTCTTCTACAAAAAAGTCCGCGACACCATATTTCTATCTTTTATACTTCTTTCATTGTTTTAAGGAGCTCGTGGTAAAGTAATAACAGCCGCACGGGTCGATCCATCAGGTTAAGCTACGCTTGCCGGGGTCGGTCCGTGGATAGGTGACCATCTTTACATACCGAGATTCCTCCGTGCCTCGGAAAGCACATTAAGCCGTTGGTCCCGGCTGTCATTCGTGGATCTTTGACAGTCATTACGGGTCGTCAGAAGCCCGAAAGTCTGACAACCAGTCTTACCAAGGGGTATCGTATTACCCAGTTAATGGATTGTGGAGGTCAGATAGGCAGTCGCTCCATGTAAAATACTGGTATGCAGCTGCATCTGGTTAGACTGGAAGCCGACCCCAACATAGTTGGGAAAAGGCTAGGCAGGTTGATTGATTGACTTTTTTATTGTTTTAAAAAACAATTTTTTTCGACATATTAGGTCTTTACCTATGAAATTGCCGTTCTGCAGTACTGGCCATTTCAAATCAAAATAATTTTTGTTTGGCTAAGAATTCTAATTTCAAATTAATTTTATTTTAAAAACATGGATTTTTTTTTTCCAAAAGTAGTCATTTGTTTATTGATTAGTGTTACATTTTTCATCGCATTTCAATACAATAAACGGCAATTTCATACTTTAACCCCTATTATTAATCCTTATCAAAATAAGTTATTTTATGATCACAAGGAGATCATGGACTATAAGATTTGGCCATTACAGTATGTATATAAAACTACTAAAACGCAAAATAACTTTCATTCATACCGCTCTTGAGCATAGAACATGTTTAATGCGGACGTATTATCCATTTACCCATAAATGGCGTTGTGCAAATACGTCATTTTTCTGAATTGCGAGATTTTCCGGGGATTGATAACCCTCTCGATTTATTATTTCAATATTGTCGGTGGAATAAAGCGGAAGAGTTTGTTTGAATGCGCTTACTTTTGGAACTACCCAGTCGGATTTTCTTCAAAAAAAAATCTTTTTGCATGTTTCAGCCCAAGAGCTAGGCTATTTAACATCACGCTAGGGCCTTTAGGAACCAAGCAAAAAGAAAACAAAGCCAGAAAGAACGCTAAGCGCAAACGAAGTAATAACGCGGGCAGGCGTTGCGAAGGATATAGGCTATTTAACATCACGCTAGGGCCCTTAGGAGCCGAGCAAAAATAAAAAAATAATAGAATGGACGCTAAGCGCAAAAGAAGTAATATCGTGGGCAGGCAATGCGATGCGATGCGACGGGGTTCAAGAAATTTCACGCGGGCGAAGTCGCGGGCAGAAGCTAGTACCTAGTAAAATAAAAGTCGTAAAATTTCTTAAGCAGAAACCTCATTCTGTAAGATTTGATTACTATTTCACACAATATTGCTACTCGTATGTCGATGATTACTAAACCAGCCTGTCTATAATATTGTCAATTTTATGGAGAACATTATGGTCGATTCGGAGTTAGGACACGACATTTCTGGCATCATGGCATGTCGCTCAAGCGGGTGGAACGGTCGTGCAAGCGCCTCGCAGCGAGAGCGCATACCTCTTGCGCAGCGGTGCTCACCCGCGCCGGCGCCGCTTCGCCGCGCTGCAGCGACAGACGGCAGGCTCGCTGTGACCTAACAACTGTCTCACAAGTGACGCGCGAGGAGGCGCTATTTTTGTTTTGTAATGTCCCAATTTGTGTTCAAGACAAAAGCGGTTGTCATCTATTGCTCAAGAACGCTTATGGCGTACATACTCACTTTCTTTGACTACCACCCTGTCCCGCAGTAACAACAGAGCGTCGAGCGCTAGGACAGGGAAAAGTTGAGGGGGCATCAGAGCACGTGGCAGTCACCAATGGTCAGATCAAAAACATCCCCTGAATAAATAAATAATACTTTAATTCAGAGAAAACTCCATATAAGTAGGCTCCATAATCATAATATATAATATACGAGGTGCATTCAATAAATAAAAATAAATAAATAAATAAATATGTTTGGACATATCACACCACGCCATCTAGCCCCAAGCTAAGCAACCTAATGCTTGTGTTATGGTAACGAGATGGCTGATAAACTACTTATATACATTTTTTTTTTGTAAATACATACATATTATAGATAGAAAAACACCCAGACTCGGAACAAATACTTGTAGGTCGTACAAATATTTGTTCCGTGCGGGAATCGAACCCGCGACATGCTGCGCAGCAGTCAATCGCTCAACCACTGCGCCAACCGTGTCGTCAAAAATAAGTACCTAGCCTCATCGCCAGAGGGCGCTGTAGTTTCAAAAGAGTTTTACCACAGTGTAGCACATTCTTTTTTAATTCTTTTTTTAAATTTTCATTCCAATCCCTTCTTTTGTTTTAATTTGACAACTTATGGAAGCGAACGTGTCGATCGGTTTTTACAAAAATGGAAAAAGAGCAATATCGTTCGGTGATTCGATTCCTATTTTTGGAAGGGAAAACGCGCATCGAAATCAAAGAGCGCTTGGATGCTGTGTACGGTGACTCTTCTCCATCGATGGCCACCGTCAAGAATTGGTTCATCGAGTTTGCACGTGGCCGTACGTTCGTTTTTGATGAACCACGTCCAGGTGCACCGAAAACAGCTGCTACGGAGGAAAACATTTAAAAAATCCATGATCTCGTATTGGCAGATCGCCGATTGAAGGTTCGGGAGCTAGCTGAGACTGTAGGCATTTCAGAAGGAACAGTGCATCATATTCTTCACGAGGAACTCGGCATGAGAAAGCTGTCGGCGCGATGGGTGCCGCGTTTACTCACACACAAAACAAGCGCAACCGTGAGACCACATCGGAGACGTGTTTGGCGCTGTTTAAGCGGAATCCAGCGGAGTTTTTGCGTCGTTTTGTGACCGTCGATGAAACCTGGATCCACTGGTACACACCAGAGACCAAGGAGCAATCAAAACAATGGATCCAGACCGGGGAACGTGCTCCAAAGAAGGCGAAAACTGTAAAATCGGCCGGAAAAGTTATGGCCACCGTTTTCTGGGATTCACAAGGTGTGATCTACATCGATTACCTCGAGAAGGATAAAACAATTACAGGGCTTTACTATGCCGATTTATTGGGCCGATTCGACGCCGAATTAAAGAAAAAACGACCCCATCTGGCGAAGAAAAAAGTGCTGTTTCACCACGACAACGCACCGGTTCACACGTCTGCCGTTGCCATGGCCAAATTGGTCGAATTACGCTACGAATTGCTGCCCCATCCACCGTATTCTCCAGATTTGGCCCCTTGTGACTTCTTTCTGTTTCCTAATCTGAAAAAATCACTCGCCGGGAATAGATATGGATCGAATGAGGAGGTCATCGCCGCCACGGAGGCCTATTTTGCAGAGTTTGACAAAAACTATTTCGGACGGGTTAAAAAAAGTTGGAGCATCGCTGGGCTAAGTGTATCGAACTAAAAGGAGACTATGTTGAAAAATAAATTGCCACTTTTCCAAAATTTTCGTTTACTTTTTGTAGGCTAAGTATTTATTGAATGACCCTCGTAACATAAAATCACAAAATGTTGTTATGAATACTCGTACATTCATGTAAAAAAAAAGCACTGTCAGAGAAGGACGGCGCGGGCGCTGGGCACGTTGAGGTACCGAACAATGCTCAGGAATCCCGACCGTGGCACTGTCGAGTTCATCTTTTTGGGGATAGGCCCTATTCTTACCTATCATTTTCCTGCACAGCCAGAAGGTGATGCAAGCCCTGTTTAGTTTGTTGTCTAAATACTACTCCAGTTTAACATGACCTCGAGCTATTTGACTTCGTTGGTCAACTGGAGTTCTGTATCGAACAGTTTTGGTTGGCGGAAAGGGCCTAATGCTCGTTTATGGGTAAATATGACTAGTTCACTTTTAGTGGGGTTCACTGATAGGTCAAATTCCATGCACCATCTTTCTACAATACGTAGCGCTTGTTGAGTGAGGTTGCAGATTGTTCCTGTCACCTTCCCCGACACAAGTATTGCGAGGTCGTCTGCATAACCTATTGTATAATAGCGGTTGGCGTTGAGTGTGGCGATGAGGTCATTAATCACCAGATTACATAGCAGGGGCGACAGCACCCCTTTGGCTATCATGGCCAACTGCTGCTCACCCTCGAGGCGAACCACTTGTTTACTTAACATGTTTGTAATCCAGTCCGTTAGTCTGGGAAAATGTTAGTTTTTAATTTGCGAGACTGTCATTTGTGTTTTTTTCATTGCGGTGTCCTTTAGAAAATGGTGAGTCGCTATTACAATGAATTTAACTCGTGAATCACTCAATGAATTTTTACGATTTTCGCTATGCCGTACGACAACTGATTGAAACTGACAAAAAAATGACTTATCAGCAAATTCGTACTATAATGTATTGGAATGAGCCAAGTGCAAAACATTTTGCATGTGTATCTTCTGAAGGTTCGGAAGCTTTGCACTCGATGGATACCGCATGATTTAACGGAAGGCCAGAAACGACTGCGTTTCGAGTGGTGCCGTAAAATGATAAAAAAGTTTAATGTAGGGTAATCATTGGCTGTGTATAATATCGTGACAGGTGACGAAACCTGGGTGTACTGCTTTAAACCGGAAAGAAAAAGCCAGTCGGCAGAACGGGTCTATTGCTTTCCTTTTGAAGACTTGCTGATGAAACTTAAGAAAAGTCGAAGCATTGGTAAGAAAATGGTTGCTTCTTTTTTCAGCAAATCAGGACATTACACAACAGTGTCGCTTGAAGAACAAAGGAAAGTGACCGCTGATTGGTACGTCAACACTTGTTTGCCCAGAGTCTTAGCTATAGTTCGCTAAAAGCGTCCTCGAAGCAATGTCGTCCTTCACCACGATAACGCGTCCTCACATAGCACTATGGTAACGGAAGCGTATTTGAAAGCTTCAAATGTAGAACTGATACCAACTAACCACCATACAGCCTAGACCTCGCACCTTGCGACTTCTTTTTGTTTCCTAAAATAAAGACAAACTTAGAGATACACGTTGTACGAGCCCTGAATCGGCGGTGAATGCGTTCCACTAAGCCAATGAAGAGTTTCCAAAGAAAGACTGGTCCGACTGCTTTTTACAATGGTTCCAGCAAATGCAAAAATGTATAAAATGTGAGGGCATATACTTTGAAAGTCTAATATCTGGTCTTATTTAATAGGTCTTTACCTATGAAATTGCCGTTTTGTATGAAAAAATTTAAACGAATTTTTTTCATACATTTTTTATTTGTATTAATGGAAGTAATCACCCATGCAATCAATGCATCTTTGCCAACGCAGTGGCAGTTTATTGATGCCCTTCTTAAAGAAATCAGCTGGACGGGAGGCAACAAATTCTTCAAAGGCATTTTGTACTGCCTCTCGGGTATTGAATTCTTTTCCCGCCAAGAAGTTATCCAAATTCTGGAAAAAGTAGTAGTCTGTAGGCGCAAGGTCTGGTGAGTAGGGCGGATAACGTTGAGCTTCCAACCCCAGTTCTTGCAACTTGGAGACCGTCTGCTGTGCAGTATGAGGTCGCGCGTTGTCGTGCAGGAGCAGCGGAGACGAGCGATTGACCAATGCTGGTTGGAGATGTGCCAGCTTCTCCATCATTGTGTTCAGTTCTTCACAGTACACATCTGAAGTAATGCTCACCCCGTTTGGTAAGAAGCTGTGATGAATCACACCGGCGCTAGACCACCAAACAGTGACCATCACTTTTCTAGGGGTAAGTTTTAGTTTAGGGCATTGTTTAAATGCTGAACCAGGATCCAACCAACTTGCTGAGCGCTTGCGGTTATCAAAAACAATCCATTTTTCATCGCAGGTAACAATGCGGTTCAAAACTCCTTCATTTGTATGTCTGTTGAGCAGTGCAAGGCACGTCTCGATGCGTACTTCGCGCTGGCGATCATTGAGTTCGTGGGGCACCCATTTATCAAGCTTTTTTACCTTGCCAATTTGACGCAAATGGACCAATATTGTTTTGACGCTAACGTCGAAAGCTGCTGCTAATTCAGCCGTAGATTGTGTATCATCAGCTTCCACAATCGCCTTTAATTCGTCATTGTCGACCAAAGTCTTCGGACGACCGCGAGGTTCATTTTTCAGGTCGAAATTTCCAGAACGGAAGCGAGCAAACCAATAACAAGTGGTGCGTTGGTTTGTAGTGTTAGCTCCGTAAACGTCGTTGATGTTGCGTGCCGCTTGTGCCGCGTTGCTGCCACGACGGTACTCATATTCCATAATTACTCGAATTTTTAACGTATCCACGATGACGAAAAAGATTGAAATGCGATGAACATGTAACACTAATCAATAAACAAATGACTACTTTTGGAAAAAAATCCATGTTTTTAAAATAAAATTAATTTGAAATTAGAATTCTTAGCCAAACAAAAATTATTTTGATTTGAAATGGCCAGTACTGCAGAACGGCAATTTCATAGGTAAAGACCTAATATTTAGTATTATTTATTATATTTAGTATGTATATGCCGCGTGACAACTGTCGCAGTTTCAATACTCAATATCTTTATTGCTTTACCATAAGTAATGTGTACTTAGGTGGTAACTATATATTGAGATCATCATGGACACAGCATTAGGGCACAGCAAAAGGGTAGGAGAGAGGAAGCCCTGTTTTAGGAGATCATGCATCATTATTGTTGCTATTTTATTTAATTATTATTTTTGTTACATTATTCTTTATTATTATTATATTCCTTTATTTCATTTACATACATATTAATTACATTTTTAAATATTTTTATAAAAACATAAAATTAAAAAAAAACATTTAAAAATATAAAAAATAGTAGCCCACCGGTATTGGGAACAGGGTCCAAGCTACCGGTGGTCAGGGCTCTAGAGAGAGGAACCTCCTCACTATGCGTGCCGTGTCCAGGAGTACTGCTTTCTGAATCAAGCCCTTGACCCAGCCGCGCAATGAGAGCCTCCTGAGGTGTTGGTCGAGACTCTCCGCTATTAGGCCATTAACCGTAACGATTATCGGTACAATGATTGCAGAGTCCACGTTCCACATGTCGACAACCTCGTGTGCTAAGTCAAGATACTTGATTTTTTTATCTTTCTCAGCTTTCACGAGATTCTCGTCATGAGGGACAGCGATATTAACAATCATTGGGCGCTCTCGTCGATCTATCACCACAATATCAGGCTTATTGGCTACAATAGTCCTGTCAGTGATGATAGATCGATCCCAGTACAATGTGGCGTGATCATTCTCGAGAACTGGGTCGGGCACATACCTGTAATATGGTACTTCGGACTCCACAAGGTTGTACTGCAAGGCAAGTTGCTGGTGGATAATCCTAGCCACTAGATTGTGTCTGTGCAAGTACTCGCCGTTAGCAAGACGAGAACAACCGGAAACAATGTGTCGGATTGATTCACCGGGACGGTGGCATGCCCGACAGATGTCAACCGTACCATCCTTAACAATGTATTTCCGATAATTATTCGTCATGATAACTTCATCCATAATTGCACAGACAAAACCTTCGGTTTCCCCGAAGAGGTCGCCGAAACGTAACCAGGATACAGAGCCAAAAAGTCTACATCAGGCCCATGGAGGGCCCAGAAAAAGCGTCCGTGAAGCTCTTTGCCTTGCCATACTTCCTTACGATCGTTAGTATCAAGTACTGCAGGTTTGCGCCAGTTCTCTTTCGCCAAGGAGAGTGGGGTGAGGCCCTTGTCCACCGCGACCACATCTCGATGTATCTCCACGTCGGCTTCTAGGAAATATTGCCTGAGACTACATATCTCCCGATTGTGGAGGGTCTTAGCAATTAAAAAGCCTCGGCCTCCACACTTTCGCGGGATATACATTATTATATTATTTATTAATGATTACCATATCATTAATATATTTTAAATATAGGTACCTGTAAATTGCGTGATTATCATTTACTTTTGTTACCAATTATTATTCTTATATTAATTTTTAATATATAAGTTACTAAACATATACTACATTTCTTTTATTAGTGGCCTTATCGTATTTTGCGATCACTTCCAGCTTGGGATGGATAACGAGTTCCTGGTTTTGAAATAGATTATGGAGTATGGAGACTCTGGCAAACAAATGTTGGCGTACCAATCTGCGGTCACTTTCCTTTGATCTTCAAGCGACACTGTTGTGTAATGTCCTGATTTGCTGAAAAAGAGGCAACCATTTTCTTACCAATGCTTCGACTTTTCTTAAGTTTCATCAGCAAGTCTTCAAAAGGAAAGCAATAGACCCGTTCTGCCGACTGGCTTTTTCTTTCCGGTTTAAAGCAGTACACCCAGGTTTCGTCACCTGTCACGATATTATACACAGCCAATGATTACCCTACATTAAACTTTTTTATCATTTTACGGCACCACTCGAAACGCAGTCGTTTCTGGATTTCCGTTAAATCATGCGGTATCCATCGACTGCAAAGCTTCCGAACCTTCAGAAGATACACATGCAAAATGTTTTGCACTTGGCTCATTCCAATACATTATAGTATGAATTTGCTGATAAGTCATTTTTTTGTCAGTTTCAATCAGTTGTCGTACGGCACAACGAAAATCGTAAAAAATCATTGAGTGATTCACGAGTTAAATTCATTGTAATAGCAACTCACCATTTTCTAAAGGACACCGCAATGAAAAAAACACAAATGACAGTCTCGCAAATTAAAAAGTAACATTTTCCCAGAGAATTCAATTTTCGAATTCCGTAATTGATTGCCTTTAATTTTTTTTTATTGTAAGTGGCCAGTTCCAGATAGTTTCAGTATGCCCCACGTATTATACTATTGTGATAACTTGATTAGCGAATGTGTGTGCGCTGATGATAAGTAGTGCGACCTTGGCGAGCGATCGCGCGCCGCAACACATCGGGTGATCGCGTCACTCGCACGTCACACGCGTGTACCAGCGTGACACGACAACAACAAAGCCTTCTATAAATGTTTGAAATTACCTTTTAGTACACCTATACGAATTAAGAAGCTACAAACTCATTCTAAGTAATAATGTGCTTTAAAATAGCTATAAGTACTCTACAGGTATCATTATCGCAGCGGCTTTCTGTTATCTAAACTGAACAGCCCATTATTTGATTTACTTCCTTTATTAACTGTTCGTTTTTTCTTATCTTTGCAGGTAAGTTGCTGATCCAATCCTGCAAGTCGCAACGCTCATTTCTCAAGAGAGGTTGTCGTGTGCAACGGTTTTGTAAGTCAAAGTGGTGTAAGGCAGGGTTGGCATGTAATGTTGGGGGTCCTAAATTAGTTCACAATAAGACAACCAATTCGATTGAATGTGGTTTATTTACTAAGCAGTAAGCAGTAACTAATTAAAATACATAAAACAACGCGCACTGGTTTAAACTGCTTAGCATTAAACGATAGGTACTATTGTAATAAAGGAGTGCACCTACTTACTACGTCATCCATTGTTAGGGAGCATACATACACTGCACTACGGACACCAAGCTTCATTCGGCCGTTGGGGCCCGGCGATGTGATGTAAGCCGGCGCCGGCGCAGTGCGAGCTGGTGTCGCAACTGTTGCAAGCGGTGGGTGGCGCGTGGCGGGCGACGGCACACAGTGCACACGTGTGTTGCTAAACCAATTCGCTTGTGCAAGTACGACTTGTGTTCTGCAGCAAAAATACCTTACAAACAGATTTTAGCGTAAAGTATTCGTAATGAATTTCGTCATTTGCTTCGCGAATTTGTTTTGTACACATTCGTTTCGCGAGCTTTTGTAACGCAATGAACATTAATTCGCTATGCGAACATACGTTGGCGAGCACAGCTATTAGAATTGGCTTCTGGCGTGGCGGGCCCGGCGCGGTCACGCCGCACGCGGCTGTAATGTGCGCAGTGCATCAAGATGTCAAGATATCGAACCATTAGCGCTAACAAATCTATGTGCTGCGGTAAAGAATTCCTCAGAAACCGGGTTTCGGGTTTCGGGGGTCGGTGTGACTGAAGCCATGTTACAGCCCGGCGAGCATGGCCTACTGTGACATGGCTTGAGTGGTTTGCATTTTATCACAGTTTGGGCGATAAAACTGTTTTGTCTTAAATGCTAGCACGGCGCGGCGGCGTGAAATAATTTCTTGACATGTGACATAACTTCTTGACGTTTAGTTGGGACTCATTATGTTTTATTTGCTAATAAGGGCGCACCAATTATATCTCAAATGTCACATTTTGACGGTGACGAAGAAAAATTCTATCACGTTCGTTCGGAGGTGGTGATAAGATTCGAAAATTGAAAAAAAAAAAAAAAATTTGCTAATTACTCTGCACCAAATGGCAATAAATTATTTTCTTGCATTATGGGTGGTGATTTATTTGTGTGAAGAATTGCGCGTGATAACTAAAAAAAAATTGTAAGAGGTAAATAAATAATTTAAGTAAATAAATAAATTACTATTTTTATATTTTTAAAGGGTTTTTTATGTTTTAAAAATACATCTCAATAATTTTTGAAAGCGAAGGCAGGATGGAAATTGGTCTATAATTGTTAACACAGGTTCTGTTCCCGCTCTTATACAGGATGTCTGTATTCGGACTGGCGAAAATTAAGGGGGTGGTACAGACGATCAAACTGAACAACTTTCTCCCGGGGACCAACATCATAATCGCGAAAACATTTTCAGTCGTCCCATACATTTGGCCGAGTAGGTATTGAAGTTTTGTATGGGATGACTGATTTTTTTTTCACGATTACGATGTTGGTCCCCGGGAGAAAGTTGTTCAGTTTGATCGTCTGTACCCCCTTAATTTTCGCCAGTCCGAATACAGACACACTGTATATTGGATGGACTATTGCTTTTTTAGATAAACAAATCAAGTATCTTGATTTGGCTCGCGAGGTTGTCGACATGTGGGATGTGGACTCAGCGATCATTGTGCCGATAGTCGTATCAGCCAATAGCTTAATTGCCTCCTTAAGGGCCTGATTCAGAAAGCGGTACTTCTGGACACGGCGCGTATTGTTAGGAGGTTCCTCTCTCTGGAGCCCTGACCGCCGGTAGCTTGGACCCTGTTCCCGATACCGGTGGGCTACTATTTTTTATTTTTTTAATGTTTTTTTTTATAAAAATATTTTAAAATGTAAATTATTTGTACATAAATGAAATAAAGGAAATAATAATAATATTAGGTGTTCGGTGTTTTCACCGAACACCTTAGTTCGCAATATCGGCGTAGCGCGTTGACCTAATTTAATTACTTGTTACTTATAATTTATATGAGATTCAGTGCACTTTTGTCTACCGCGTTAGCCGGGTGTATTCATTAACATTTTTATTAACATTTTAGCCTTAAGAACAGTTTGTGAGTGAGATAATAAACAGTAACCAACATAAACATTTCTTTCTCCTCCAAAACACCCGACACCTTGCTACGTACCCCGACATAATTTTTTGGTCCTTCGGTCACGGGTCACGCGTCGCGTAATTTCGGAAATTCGGAATTTTGGTGTACGAGGTCTGAACTATCGTAACAAACAGTGTGTGTACGTCGTGTGGCTGTCGGAGCGAATATTGGAGCAGAGCAGTGAAGTAGCAGCATAGGCTGAGTACTAACAGCGGAGAAAACAAGTAATAAATTTCCTTATTATTAGTCAGTAAGGACTGCTGATTTTAACATCCTATAACAATGTCGGAACTCATTGAAACGCAGTCAATGATCTACGATAGCATCATAAAACTTGGCATTAACTTGAAGAAGGATAGTGCTGATAGGAAAACAGTAGATTACTTTAAGCGGAAGTTTAACACTTTGGAGAGTTATTGGAATGATTACCAAGTTAATCATGGCCGAATTGAAGGGGAGGTAAGTAAAACTAACCCTTATTTTACCGATCGAGAGTACGAGAAAACAAGTACGGTGTATGAGTCAACCAAGGCGTTGATCAACCAACAGTATCAGCAGTGGTTAATGAAAACTGGTAGCCTGTCAACAAATGAGCAAAGCACAGCTCGAGACAGATCTCCATCGGCATCGAGTATGCGTGTAGAAGAGAAAACAGGTGAGGAGGCGGGACCAGGTTTCTCAAGGCAGCAGAGCGACAGACCAGCTCAAAAGTCGAACATGGAGGCAAACAGCAAGCTAGACGGTTTGTTGAAAAAACAGTATGCTAATTTTAAGGCTTTTGTGCGTACAACCGCAAACATAGATGTGGACTCTATCTCAGATAAGTGGGAATTTGAGGACGTATTGAGATCACTACAGGATAGATGGTCAGCTATCGACAGATTACATTGGGACATCGAGATCGAACTGGAGGAAGAAAACGAACCATACAACAACATGTACGATAAGTATGAGAAAAAATTCAACAACCTGAAAAGGGCTATTAACACAAAAAAGTGGTGTAAACCTCAGGAAAACTTAAAAATAGGTAACATGGTGGTAGTACATGAGGATAACATTCCAGCTGGACGGTGGATTATGGGCCGAGTGATAGATCTGCATCCCGGTAATGATGGCTATGTCAGGGTGGTGTCGCTGAAAACGAAAAATGGCGTCATAAAGCGACCAGTAGTTAAACTTTCTTTATTACCGGTAGAAACCGAAACATATAACACACCATACAGTTTAACTGAACAGGGTTCTGAGACCCGGAAGAACAGGAAACAGAGAACAAGAAAAACGACACCAGGCACGTTATCGTATGTCGCCATGGCATTAACCTTTTTTATGTCAATCTGCAGCGTCGCAAACTGCAGATACAACATAACTTCATTAAACAATAACCAATCATTCTACTTTGACCCAAAATCTAAAATTAGCCTCGTAAAAGACAGTTGGGTCCTAGTTGTATTCTATAACATGTCTCCGTATTGGGAAGGTATGCAGGCGTTTGAAAAAGTAACAACATATCTGGACAAAACATGCAAAGCAACAGGCAGCGAACAGTGTAACATGATAGTCCCTCAGCTGATCCATGAGTGTAATGAACTGAAATATTACAATGAACTTCTGATGACGCACCACGTAAGCGGACACTCCAGACGGCGGCGGGGACTTATCAATGCAGTTGGAAACATTGCATATTCCCTGTTCGGCGTATTAGACGAACAATTCGCGGAAAAATACAGCCGAGACATCAACATGATACAACAAAATGAAAAACATTTAGCCGGATTATGGAAAAATCAGACGTCGATTGTCGAATCAGAATACAATTTGTTGAAAAGAACAGAAGAAATCATGTCAAAACAACATAAAATAATTTAATAAACATCTCATTACACTGGATAACGTCTCAAACAATGATCGCAGTAGCGACCTCATACTGCACAGCAGACGGTCTCCAAGTTGCAAGAACTGGGGTTGGAAGCTCTCCGTCATCCGCCCTACTCACCAGACCTTGAGCCTACAGATTACTACTTTTTCCTGTATTTGGTTAACTTCTTGGCGGGAAAAAAATTCAATACCCGAGAGGCAGTACAAAATGCCTTTGAAGAATTTGTTGCCTCCCGTCCAGCTGATTTCTTTAACAAGGGCATCAATAAACTGCCACTGCGTTGGCAAAGATGCATTGATTGCATGGGTGATTACTTCGATTAATACAAATAAAAAATACATGAAAATAATTCGTTTAAATTTTTTCATACAAAACGGCAATTTCATAAGTAAAGACCTATTATTTAAAAAATGTAAATAATGCGCGTGGAAACCAACTATCAACCTGCCTAGCCTGCCCCCAACTGTGTTGGGCTCGGATGCCAATCTAACCGGATGCAGCTGAATACCAGTATTTTACATGGAGCGACTGCCTATCTGAGCTCCACAGCCCATTAACTGGGTAATTCGATACCCGTTGGTAAGACTAGTTGTCAGACTTTCGGGCTTCTGACGACCCGTAACGACTGACAAAGATCCACGAATGACAGCCGGGACCAACGGCTGAACGTGCTTTCCGAGGCACGGAGGAGTCTCGGTATGTAAAGATGGTCACCCATCCACGGACCGACCCCGGCAAGCGTAGCTGCTTAACCTGATGGATCGACCCGTGCGGCTGTTATTACTTAGCCACGAGCTCCTCGCGTGGAAACCAACAAAAAGCAAAAAAAAAAACATGTATTTAAACACATAAATTACTATTTTTTACATTGTTTGTTAATGTTTTTTTTTAATTGGTACAATATTTAGAAATATAAATAATTTCTTCGATAGAAGCAAAAGAAAAAGCGAGTGATTCCAAGTGTTAGAATCCTGAGCGACGCGAGTGATTCCAAGTGTTAGAATCCTGAGCGACGCGAGTGATTCATGGCCCTCGTTATTTTATTTTATTTTATTTTATTTTATTAATTTTAAGAAAACTTACAGCTAATACATTCAATACATTCAAGAAGAGATATGTAGAAGAAGGCCAATTACAAGCTTCCACTTATATAAAGTTATGTATAAAATTTACGAAACGGTACAAACAGCGTGAAGATTAAACATAGAAACAACAGAAAATAACAAACAAAAACAAAATACATTACACAACAAAATTACACTTCAAAGAAAAAGTTACCTAAATTTTTTTTTAATTTCTGGACACTATTTGCGAATAAATCAAGCTCAACATCCCGGCACACCATATTGAACATTCGACATGCTCTTAAAATATATGTATTTTGCCTATAAATCGTTTTCGCGATAGGTACATGAAGGAGATGAGGTCTACGACGAAACACAGACGGTACACGAAGTCCAATCTTAGCCACCAGCTCAGGGACATCAGTAGACCCGTTCATTATACTAAGGAGGAAAGCAAGATCCGCAATTTTCCTTCGCTCATGTAAGGGAAGAAAATGAAACTTCTTACACCGACTAGTATAGTTAGGAAGATAAGTATTTGCACGATATTGAGTGTACCTTAAAAATCGCCTTTGAATACTTTCAAGTCGATTAATATAAACATTGTAATTTGGATTCCAAATTTGAGAAGCATATTCGAGATGGCTACGGACAAAAGCACAGTATAGAATTTTCATGGTTTTGACATTCTTAAACTCAGAGGAGACCCTAAAAATAAAACCCAATGCTTTAGAAGCCTTGTTGACTATATTGTCAATGTGCGCATCAAACAGAAGCTTTGAGTCAAAAATTACCCCAAGATCCTTGATGACGTTGACTCTGGCAATTGAGGTATTCGATAATTTGTAATCATAGATAATAGGGTTTGGCTTACGAGTAAATGTACACACATAACACTTTGAAATATTTAAATCCAACCTATTACGATTGCAGTAATCATGGAAACGGTCCAGATCCTCCTGTAATAGGTGTGCATCCTCCACGGTTGACACTTGACTCAGAATTTTCATGTCATCCGCGTATAATAAAATTTTAGAATGTAAGAAACAAGAGGCGATGTCATTAACAAAAATATTGAATAAAAGAGGTCCCAATAAGGATCCTTGGGGAACCCCCGAAGGAATGTACATCACTCTCGAGGTGTAACCGTTGAGGACTACAGTCTGGCATCTATTTTCAACATATGATACAAACCATCTGTACAAGCTACCCCTCACACCAATCCCTAGCAATTTGCGCATAAGAAGCGCATGATCTATTCGATCAAAACATTTGCTGTAGTCAGTGTATATAACGTCGACCTGAGACCTCCTGGACATATGCTCTGAAAGATAGTCACTACAGACCACGAGATTGGATGTGGTGGAGCGACCTTTTAAAAATCCATGTTGGTGTTCGGAGAAACTTAATTTCAGTGAAGAAGAAAGTTGAACGTGTACGATTTTTTCCATAATTTTAGCGAACACGCAGAGTTTGGAGATCGGTCTATAGTTTTCAACGCAATCCTTAGGTCCTTTTTTATGAATCGGCGTTATATACGCTGACTTCCAGATTGAAGGCACCACTCCCATGTCAAATGACCGTTTGAATAATAATGTCAATGGAACGGATAGACATCTGGCACATTTAGTAATAAAAATTGGTGAAATATTATCCGGACCAGCTGATTTGTTAATATCCACTTGCTTTAGCAAACGAAACACTTCCTCCTCCCGCACATCAACAGAGCAGATGTCTGATACGAGACCCGTAGACTGATACATTCTTGCAGAGGCTAAGAATTCATTTGCCTCGCGTCTCTCTTGGAAGTTCGAAAAGAAATAGTCGCCAAACATATTGCAGATTTCCTCCCCTTGACCAGACGATACTCCACCAAACCTTAATACAGAGGGGTAACAGTTGGTTTGTTGTTTAGATTTAACATATTGCCAAAAAGCCCTAGGATTTTTAGAAATGGCTAATTCAATGTTTGCTATATAACCATCAAACATTTCCTTCTCCAGATCTTTAGCCCGTTGACGTAAGATAACAAAAGATTGATAGTCCGAGAGATTCCCGTAGGTTTTAAATTTTGAGTGAAATTTTGACTTTTCTTTAATTATTTTAATAAGAGGGCTTTTGTACCAGGGAGGAAACTTGCCCCTTGGAGCGATAGTTTTAGATGGAATATGTTTATTATGAAGCAGGTTGATAGTGTCATAAAATAATTTAACAGCTTCATCAAGAGGCCTACATTTTAGTTCTAATGGCCAATCAACTGCCATCATTTCTTCAATTATGGCGTCATAATTCCCCTGAGCATACAAGAACTTGACTCGAGGCCGAGAATGCAGCTGATGAAGTTGAACGAAATCAGCAGAGATGCAGAGTGCCTTATGATGTGCGTCCTCGTGCACTAGGGGATCCAGGCTGCAAGTGACAGCTACTTCACTGTTAGACAAAACGAGATCAAGAATCCTATTGTTCACATTGCGATGTGAGTTGTACTGTAGCAAATTGCAAGCGGTGAGAGTATCACAAAAGCTGATTTGAATGGGACCTTGCAAATTACCAGGACACAGATGATCACCGTCCGCCGCAGCGTGCCAGTCAATATTTGGTTGGTTAAAATCACCTAGCACTAAAAACTTATCTGCAGGATGTTTAAGAATAATATCAGATAAATTACTAGAAAAATTATTGAGTTGTATCATTAAAGAGTTGCCAGACTGCTGGTTACATATATACACAACACATAAATGTATTTTATAGGTTACTTTGGGTTTTTTTTGTTGTAAAGTTAATGTAACCCACAGATCCTCGGCAGACGAGCACCATTCATTGCGGGCATCGGCAACTAGCTCTCGACGTAAAGCTATTAAAACCCCCCCACCCATCGTTTGATTAGTTTGCGAATAACTTCGATCACGCCTCCATACAAAATATCTATCATCGAACAATTCACTATCAGATATACCATCAATAAGCCATGTCTCCGTCAGACAAATGACATCAAAAGTATTCATACTAACATTTCTGTAAAAAACAGATGCTTTAGTCCGCAGCCCTCGAACATTTTGATAGAAAATACTAATAGGTGCCATAATAATTGAAAAGTAACACCAGAAAAATGATTGAAAAGATATAAGGTACACTCAGACTTAGTGTCAAGTAAAAGCTATAGGTAATAAAAGTCGGCATAGACAGCAGGTGGTGGCAAAATAAAGCTAAATCAGATTCAATAGAATAAGCGCAAGAAATCGTATTCACAGTGTAGAAACATTTAGTTTTAAACTTGTATAGGGTATGAGTAAGAAATTTCAAGTGCAAGCAGATCTCACCTCTAACCGCACACACATAGAGTATAAAATGGCAATAAACAAAGCCTAATGAGTCTAATGAATAGGTGACACCAAGCGATAAGAGAACAAAAGGCAGGCGAGATTTGGCTTGAGCTTTGGTTCTATTAAGTAAGAGTTTATTTTCCAATGTTAGGTGGTCGTTGATAAATACCCTGTTATTACCCTGCAAGCCCAGATCACCCGCATTCAGTTTTTTATACTTCCTTGCCGCCGCAATAAAATCGTTCTTAAGGTAGCTGTTGTGTACAGAGCAGATAATGTTTCTATTTAGCTTGTCATTACGTGTTGGCACCCTCGCTATGTAGTTAATCTGTTCCTTCTGTACAGGAAAATCAATTGCTTTACCAATTTTGGCCATTATTTCGAACAAGTCTTCATCATTGGATATTGGCACTCCTTTGATCTCAATATTGTTCATGCGGGACCTCTGTTCATTCTCAGACTGCCTACTCTCAAGCTGGGTAATTCGATCCTGCAAATTGACTATCACTTCTTTGGTTTTCCTCATTGTCTCTATTTCATCTTCCAGAACTGACACTTTACTTGCCAAAGTTTTTATTTCCTGACCGTAGGACTCAAAGGACGATTTCATATCAGAGACTTCTTGCCGTATGGTTTTTAATTCCGCCAACTCACTTTGGATAGCCTTCACACTCTCAATCAACGCAGGCAATGCTTCCATTTTAGCTGACAGACGTTGAAGCTCAATCATGATGGTTTCCGAGTTCGCTGGTGATGCCTTCATACAACCAGTTTGAGGACTGGCCACCGGGGTAGCCTTGCAGCTTTGACATTTCCATGTCAATTTACGATCGCCAAGTTTTCTCCATCCAGCCTCTGTTATCCCAGCACAGGGAAAGTCAAATTTTGCCTTACAGGCAACACACGTAGCACCATCCCTCGATTCAATGTCACAACGATTACAGGTAAACATTTCGACTGACTTTGATAGAAAGATTGAGAAACACTGCCAGCGGCCGTTTTAAAGAAATAATAATGTAATTAGCAACGCCGTGTACTCGTGCAATCGGTACGCCGACTACCGTCGTAATGAAATATTTATATTTGTTATAAATCCGTTTTTATTCAATACTATACTTTATTTATACCATGACTACAAGAAAAAGAAACATTTAAGCGAAAATAGACATTTCATGAAGAAAAAGGAAGGTTAAATTAATTAAAACGCACATTAAAATTGGTACAATTGAGAGTAACTACTATGTCGGCCGCCCTCTCTTCCATAAACTCAGGTGTTCACGGTAGAGCATACAGTGGAGGTCTGCCCGGCTTGGGCGGAGCGCCGCCGGGCGATCTCTCGCGTCTGAACCTGCTCCAGGCCATGGTACGGAGCGAGAGTGCATTTGTGGCCGTCACCTCCTTCTGCGAAGGAGGAGGCGGAACGCGTGAGAAGAGGCAAGGGCGCGTCCCTCACGCCCCTAGTCGCCGCAGGAGATGCCCTGGGCGGCGGGAATCCGTAGCCGATTCCCGGCCACCGTAGGCGCGGCCTTGCGGATGGCGAGCAATCGAGCAATGGGTAGCTCGCCGTCCGGTAAGAATCGGGCCCGGGTCGACGACGCGTTGTGTTCCACGCGCGCCTCGAAAGTGATGGGGTCCGATAGGGTCGATGCCACCGGGGTCGCGGGGTGTTAGAAAGAGATACCGCGGCCCTGGCACAGGCAACTGAAGGAACACGGGTGGGTTTTAGTCAGTAAAAGTCTGACACGCCCTCCTGCTCCGCCCAGAGCGGGAGAAGTCATTTCATTCAAAAAAAAAGAAAAAAGATGTTAACAAATCTTCTTCATCACTTGAATGCATTTTTAATCGATTCATTATTAAGTAAGTAACTTTGTACAACTTACAGTATTCCAAATAGCGCCAATTTACTAATGACAGCAAAGAACACAAAACAGTTTTTATTCCTTGTCGAAAATGTCGACCAATCAAATTGAATTTAGAACACACCAATATAGGTCGAATATATTGGTATATTCTG
Organism: Cosmia pyralina; assembly: GCA_946251885.1. Lineage (NCBI taxonomy): Eukaryota > Metazoa > Arthropoda > Insecta > Lepidoptera > Noctuidae > Cosmia > Cosmia pyralina. Next base: position 368,797 of record OX276349.1, on the reverse strand, counting down.
AATTCAAACACCAAAATAGTGATTAATAGTGGAGTGTTGCATCGAGCGCAAAGTGAGTTATTAATGCATGAGTGCTATGTTGGTGCCCGAGCGCACGCGAGAGCACTTCATTGACACGAGTGCATAATTACTTACTTTAGCAAGGTGCATAATCCACTTTTCTTTCAACTACCAAGATTGTTAGTACTCAAAATAAAAACTCAAGTTAATGAAAACAAAGTTTAATTCATCTTCTCCTCAAACATTTAAAACTTACAATTATTGAATGAGCGTTTTTAAAAGTCAAATTTGCACTTTTACTTGGAATATATATTCTAGTATTTGTAAACAAAACCAAAAAATGGGTGTTCTCGCGATATTCCTTTTTGCGAGGTAAACAGGTACCCTGCTTGTTTCCCGACGTTTCGACCGCCTTGCAGCGATCGTGGTCACGGGAGGACTGATGACAGCTCAGCGACGTCTTCGTAAAGTGCGGGTATTGGCATCTATCTACCTTCACTTGGTCTTCACAATTTTTATTATCGTCACTGTCGGTACTTCGACACACAACACTAATAACGTCTACACACTGGCGGACCTCGTCGGACGACCGGCGTTGCTTGCATTTGCTAATGACTGGATTCCAAGTTGTAGGCAGTCGGTATCCATCCTCTCTGTTGAAATGTTTATATTTCCTGATTTCAATCGCTTCACGTACTATTCTGGAGTAATAGTAACGATCAGCGGAAAGAACCTGTGGCTTGTGTAGTTGAATCCAGTGGTTTGGAGCAGCCTCCAGCAAATGCTCAGCTATCGCGGACTTGTTGGTTTGACGGTTTTTTACAGCTGCAATATGTTCCTTGATCCTTTCGGCGATTGTTTGTAGTCTGCCCTATATATGAAATACCACAGCTGCAATCCACCTTGTATACGCCAGGTGTCTGAAGGGGAATTACGTCTTTCGGAGAAAGCAGGCACTTCAAAATGCTAGAAAGTGGACTGGTTTTTTGGTTTTGTTTATAATGTGTGCAATTGTACATCAGTTTTGTGAATTCTAGTATTTGTTTGGTTTATTTGTGAATAATAATAATTATTATCAGAATCAGACGATACAGGTAGACGCGGGCTCAATTTCAATTAATTTCCATGAGAAGTAGACGGACGTGGTGATGATGATCGGTGCAAATGAATTGATTCCGTTATGGTTTGAGTGATTTTACTGGTATTTTGTACCGATTCCTCTATGTAACCTCCTGCTACTTGCAATTTCATAAGGCGTTTCCAAATTTATTTCTGCCGATGGCTTGTTTTGAGCATTTTCCATTCTGATAATTTAAGAAAACCCGCTTTGTGTTTCTAGAACTTGGACGCAGCGCCATGTGTTTCTGCACTACCTTTAAAAATTCGTCACGTATTACAAATTGCCGGTCTTTCTTTGTTTTCGTGTTCATAAGTTTAATTAGCATTAGCTGGTTATGTGTTTCGATGTTATCAATTGTGATATTCATTCATTCAGAGCTTCTGAAAGCACCGTTTATACGGAAAATGAGAGCAAGCTGTAAAAAAGATTAAAATTCGACGGTACACACAAATGACCACATAATTTATAGGTATTAAATGATATTAATAGCTGGCATATACATTGTTTAGGGCAAGTATTTAGTAGAAATACATTACCGGGTAATTAGAACAACTTCAAACATGTCGCAAGTAGTTATTCTGCTTAGCCGGCAATGTACTTGTATTAAACACTTGCACTGAACAGTGTTGATACCGGTCATAATGTGTCAACGTCTAGAACTTACCTTTGTTGCTAAATATTTATTGTTAGATGCTTCATTCAAAAATGTTTCTATATCCTGAGCTGTGAGCACTTTCGACTTTTTACTCATATACCCATCTGATAGCCGCTTCAGAAGCGATGTTAATTTAGAGCATTCTTTTATATCCGCATTGTGCTTGGTATTAACTGTGCTTTTTATCATTGAATATGTAAACCACAATGAAGATGGTCTCATTTTTTTGGACATCTCACTGAAATACGTTAAAAACACACTTTCGGGCAGTGATTTTACACGTCTTTCGTTTCTCCACTTATAAAATTTTCGTAATCTTTTAAATATTTATCCGCGACTTTTGCGGCAAAAGGTTATGAACAATTTTATTTGTTCTTATACTTTCTGGAGCTGCATTCATGTCGCTATAGCTGTTTATTTCCATTTTTTTAAAACTATGAAGTATTAAAGTTCTACAATGGTACAAAATGCGCGTCATTTGTTTTTTTTCACGAAGTCGGCTTTATTCAGTCGTTTTTTATTTTCAGCCAGTTATCTTTTTGATCTAATGCATACATTTTATATTAAACTTAATGGTAGACATTAAACCTCTGTGGGAAATTTATATTATAAATGAAAAATAAAAAACTTTTTTACAAAAAAAACAACCGACTTCCAAAAAAATACTACAAAGTGAAAAATAACTTTAATTTCGGAAGTCGCTGGCAAAAACTAACATACAGATCTAAAGACACTATTTTTCACTTAGTAGTATTTTTTTGGAGGTCGGTTGTTTTTTTTGTAAGTACATGGCCTGGGGCCTAGGGCGGCCAAGACTGCAAATCCGCCTCTGCATATGTTACCCGGTCTATAGAGATGTCGGCTTCCTTCAATCATTTGCTTAATAACAGCAGTACCTACCTATTTGGCGATATTATATTTAACGACTTTTTTGAAGTCGGTTAAAAAGACTAGCAAATGAATGTGGATTTATGCAAGAAGAGTCATTTCGAGTAGGTAATAAAACTTGATTTTAAAATTAATGTGACCCACCCTAATTGCGCAACACACCACCAATCGGAGCCTGAATATTTTGAGGCAAATTGTTAATCCATTGCTTCATAAATGTTCGAAAAACGAAAGCGTAAATGTTGTTGAACTGTCATAAAAACGTTTTTACAAAAAAATACAACCGACTTCCAAAAACAACACTACAAAGTGAAAAATAACTTTAATTTCGGAAGTCGGTGTCTAGTTAAATGTATTTTCGTTTTTTGCTACCGACTTCCGAAATTAAAGTTATTTTTCACTTTCTAGTGTTGTTTTTGGAAGTCGGTTGTATTTTTTTGTAAAAAAGTTTTTATTTTTCACTTTTTAGTTGTGTACCTACCCCACACAAATTCTAATACCACTATCTGCAAAACAAACTAGAACATCATCCATATAAAAGTGGGGAAAAATACGTATTATTGAAGCTAACTCAAAAACTACCCAAGCAAAGGTAATCAATTTTATATGGGACCAACTGTGATGTAGACCCTCTCGAACAAAACAAAAAAAAACCAAATCGGTCCAGCCATCTTCGAGTAATCGGGGAACATACATAAAAAAAAAATTAAAAAAAGGTTTCGACGAATTGAGAACCTCCTCCTTTTTGAAGTCGGTTAAAAAACAGTGCATTAATGAAAACCTGTGCAACCATGAGATTTCATATAACATTTCTGCACTGTTTTAGTTCTAAGCAAAAAAATACGTCCTTTGTGATCGGTTTTGTAGTGATTGATGATAACATTACTATGTAGTTTAAGAAAAATATTTTATTTGGTCGCATATTCAGATAGTCAATTTAATTTTTTCAATTTATTATGTCACCCTATGAATTTAACAACAGGAAAGGCATGTCGCGCCTCTAGAGTATGTCACATGGTTGACCCGTGCTAGCATCTAAAACAAATTCTTTTTTTTTTTTTTTGGAATGGCATCTCGTAGTGTGACCATGACTACTTAACCGGACTTTCCTGTGGGTGCCTTTAAGCGAGCTCAAAAGCCTCCAGCCAGGGGCATAATATACTATAAGACAAATTCTAAGACATGACATAATTTACCATGTATTCACGTTCGTGTTGTGTTTTCACGTTTGTGAAAACGTCTTGGGTACACCCGTGCTCGGGCCGCAGTAAGTCGTGCTCGCCGCGACTGTATGTGTTTGCACTGAAGCGATGCGCTGCGGCTGCGCTCCGAGTGCCCGGCGACGACGCACTGTGGATCGAAACTGCTATGTGAGGGACATTGTTTTAATATATGCTACTTATATGATTAAAAGTAATTCAGTGACAAATCGTAAAAAACACGTAAAAAAAGGCTTGGCTATTTTTGCGCACTTGATCTAAAAAAAATATTCTCACAACCAAAACTCCTTGCAAGAACTAAATCGTCTGCGAAATCTTTTACATTTGTGAACTAAAAAGCTGAAAATAAAAAAAATACTAATTAAAAAAACTAAAAAACCCGACTGCGGTAAAAAACTGAAAAGTTAAAAACAAGCCCATTTTAAATTAAATAAAAGTTGGAAGCAGGCGGGACCCATTCCATTTTTATATTTTCTAACTCAAATGGGTCCCGCCTGCTTCCAATTTTTATTTAATTTAAAATGGGCTTGTTTTTAACTTTTCAGTTTGTTACCGCAGTCGGGATTTTTAGTTTTTTTTTTGTATTTATTTCCATAAATATGTTTTGAAAAATATTCCTTAATTATAAGTATTTTAATGGGGTCTCCCTTGTTTGACCAAAAGGAATTTGACAAATTTTCACTTCCCAAAAAATTTTTCGCATAATTTCATTTGCCAAATTATTACTTAGCAAAAAATCTATTCACAAAAAGTTGTAACGCAAACCTAATGTTTGGCAAATGAACGTTTAAACTATAACTTGTTTACCAACTAGTACTTCTAACATTTTTTATTTAGTCAAATATTTCATTTGGAATAACAGTTTTTATGCAAAATCAAATAAGCCAAATACTTATTTAGTATCGTCAGTTTTCAATTCACCCTTTCCTATTCAGTCAAACTTCAATGACAAAAATGTGGACTACTAAGTGGGTAGGAGGTAAATCATAAATGGCGCTCAATGTGTGCTCTTCTTTTTCTATATAATGTAGTCGTTCCTGGCACAGTCGGTAGTAGGTCACAGTTTTAACCTAACCGAACCTAACCATTTTTAAAAAATAAGTAATTAACCTTATCTAAATAATTCAGTTCCGGGTAACCTACTAAAAACAATCTCTTTTTTCTATTAACCCGTCGCGCGCCAATTAGCAGACACAATTGAAATTCTATTGTTATCTGTACACATGGTGTACAATCGACATTTTAAGAGTTAATGCAAGTCGTGTCTGGCACTCGCCGGCCGCTGCCGCGGCACCGTTCGCTTCGCTCGCTCGGCTCGTGCGTAGGAGGTCACAGTTTTAGCCTAACCTAACCTAACCATTTCTTTTTTAAATAATTAACCTACTCTAACTACTTCCATAAATAAACTAATATCAAGTAACCATAAATTTGACTTGTTTCAGACAAATTCAAGTACAAAAACTTACAAAGAAGTACGCAAAAGACATCAAATTTAACCAGCAAGTCAAATGTCTAAAAATCTTATTTTAGCCTTAATATTTTTTGTCTTAACAAATCATTTCACCAAACGTTTATTGTCTGAAGATTGTTTGCTGTAATAAATCATTTGATTAAAGACCAAATTCCATAATGACATTATACTTAGTAATATTTTGCTAAGTAAAAATTTGACCAAATGAAAATATGCGTACTAAAATCATTCGAAATATTGCAATGGTATAAAAAAAGGTTGCTAAAATTTGTTTGGGTAATGAAATTTTGTCAAAATCTTTTTGGCAAAACGGCAGGCACCCATTTTAATGTGACACAATTATTTTACCTATGATATCATTATAAAAAGTAGGTACCTTTTACTCACTTTTTTTTTCTCATTTTACTGAACCTCATAACTCTTGAACTGGCAACTATGGGCGCGCGCTGATAGCGTGGAATTATAGCCAACAAGCCAAAGAATAAGAATAAAGTAGTTTTAAGCAAGACCAGTCAAGACTTGGCCAAATTTTAAGTTTCTGTTTCATTACATATATATTGTGGTGTACCATATTTTTTTTTGTGGTGTACAATAAAGTATATATAAATAAATAAATACATACAACAAAAATTTAAAATATTTTTTTCCGGGCTAACTATCAGTTTTAGAGAAAAAAGTTCCGTATCAATTATTCATCAAAATGACAGATCTTTCCATAGGTATTTTTAAAAAAATGGAATTTGTAAAAAAGCTTCCAATGTCCCTCATAAAGCGGTTTCGATCCATTGTGCGACTGCGCTGTAAGTAATGTGCAATTAGCTTTACGCGACGCGAGCGTGTCGCTCACCCGGGCAGCCGGGCTTGTCCATTGTGTGTGTGTGCCTTCACCCGCTGTGCCGACTGCATCACCGTGGCCTTCTATTCCATCTGGGTACATCATCTCGATCCTACTGGGGCGCAGGTGTCGTCACTCTCCTGCTCCTACCCCACCCCGCGCCCCCACGCTGATGGCAATGGAACAACAGGTGTCCACCCTCCGCTGTCGGCGACACCCGCACCCATGCAATGACGTCATGCGCTATACTTCAATGTCACATCTCTTTACGCCACATAGCCACAGGCACCTTGTGACCTCGCTCCACTAACATATTACTGGTTTTCTATCCATTATGCTCCAACACTTAGGATTGTTTAGTATTTACGAAAGTGAGTATGTTTGTTTGTTACGCTTCCGCTCTAAAACGGCTGAACGGATTTGAATAAAATTTGACACACGGGTCGACCATGATCCGGAGAAGGACATAGATTTCATTTTTATCGACATACCACGCGGGGGAAGCCGCGGGTGGAAGCTAGAAAGCAAACATAGTGCCCTTCCCCGAGTGACACTCAGTCTCAACTTTCAACACCTTACATAATTATTATTACAACGAACAGAACAACGAACAACAGAACAACGAACGCAACGAATATTCGGCCATTTTTTTCAGTATTCGGTATTCGGCCGAATAGCGAATATCTAATAATAAATATAATAAAATAAATATCTTTATTTCCCAAAACAAACAGATAATTGTGATTGTAGTTTACAACTATGAAGATATGTGATTTACGGGTGCCTGCCGTTTTGCCAAAAAGATTTTGACAAAATTTCATTACCCAAACAAATTTTAGCAACCTTTTTTATACCATTGCAATATTTCGAATGATTTTAGTACGCATATTTTCATTTGGTCAAATTTTTACTTGGCAAAATATTACTAAGTATAATGTCATTATGGAATTTGGTCTTTAATCAAATGATTTATTACAGCAAACAATCTTCAGACAACAAACGTTTGGTGAAATGATTTGTTAAGACAAAAAATATTAAGGTAAAAATAAGATTTTTAGACATTTGACTTGCTGGTTAAATTTGATGTCTTTTGCGTACTTCTTTGTAAGTTTTTGTGCTTGAATTTGTCTGAAACAAGACAAATTTATGGTTACTTGATATTAGTTTATTTATGGAAGTAGTTAGAGTAGGTTAATTATTTTTAAAAAAATGGTTAGGTTAGGTTAAAACTGTGACCTCCTGCGCACGAGCCGAGCGAGCGAAGCGAGCGGTGCCGGGGCAGCGGCCGGCGAGTGCCAGACACGACTTGCATTAATAGAAAAAAATATATTGTTTTTAGTAGGTTATCCGGAACTCAACAATTTAGATTAGGTTAATTTCTTCTTTAAAAAAAATGTGTAGGTTAGGTTAGGTTAAAACTGTGACCTCCTACGCACGAGCCGAGCGAGCGAAGCGAGCGGTGCTGCGGCAGCGGCCGGCGAGTGCCAGAAACGACTTGCATTAATAGAAAAAAGAGATTGTTTTTAGTAGGTTACCCGGAACTGAATTATTTAGATTAGGTTAATTACTTATTTTAAAAAAATGGTTAGGTTAGGTTAAAACTGTGACCTACTACCTACTGTGCCAGGAACGACTACATTATATAGAAAAAGAAGAGCACACATTGAGCGCCATTTATGATTTACCTCCTACCCACTTAGTAGTTCACATTTTTGTCATTGAAGTTTGACTGAATAGGAAAGGGTGAATTAAAAACTGACGATACTAAATAAGTATTTGGTTTATTTGATTTTGCATAAAAACTGTTATTCCAAATGAAATATTTGACTAAATAAAAAATGTTAGAAGTACTAGTTGGTAAACAAGTTATAGTTTAAACGTTCATTTGCCAAACATTAGGTTTGCGTTACAACTTTTTGTGAATAGATTTTTTGCTAAGTAATAATTTGGCAAATGAAATTATGCGAAAATTTTTTTGGGAAGTGAAAATTTGTCAAATTCCTTTTGGTCAAACAAGGGAGACCCGTGATTTACATAATAACATCTAAACGCTGCAAAATCTGTACACAAAAGATTAAACTCTGTCTCTTAAACTAGGATATCCTGTATCTTAAGAGACAGTGTCTCACAATGAGGTTCCAATTAATATAGTTATGTGTGAGTGGACTGTGTCAGTATTTCATCAGAAGGGGGAAAAAAAAAGAAAAATGTTTTAATTTACATCTGCTATTAAATTATGTATGAGTATGAAAGAGAACAAAAGGTGAGGGTGAAAGAATGTGATTGTTGGTGTGTATAGGTGTTTATGTGTGAGTATGTATGAGTAGGTGATGAGGTGTTTGGAGTGTAAGTGAGTAGGGGAGCTGTATTATATTCAAGTGTGTTTGGTTGCGAGGAATCTAAGAAAAGGAAATAAAAACGCAACTTCATCAAAAACATATTTGTTTATCAAATAATCACGTATTTGTTAGTCTTGATATTGAGGATGGTTGTGTTTTTAAAACGAATCAAAGGCAGTTTATGGTGAATAAAAACAAGTTTTTCGACATTTGTTGGTAACAGAGGATTGCGCTTTTCTTCGTTCAACACCTGCTTCTGACAATATTCTCTCACTGTATACACTACTGCAAGGTGACGAGAGGTATTTTTTATCAAACTTTATAATCTTTGGGTATTATTTTGTGTTGGTTGACCACCAGTTATAAGGATCTACCATTAGGAGATTATTTCCAAATGGCAGACTTTTTATTCGTAACTGAAGCCTTATGTGAATATGACTTAATTTTTATCTGCGGTAACATAAAACACAGCACGGACTCGACTTGCCGGCTAATGAGCCAAATCCTCTCACCCCGTCACCCCCACACGCACGCACCGCACCGGAAGTATCGTAACCTGTTGGCGTGAAATGCACTGGATCTCCCGCCGAATATTCGGTATTCGGTCAAATCACTATTTGTTGTATCTCTAATTATTACCTATGTCATACGCGGACAATACAACACAGACGCAGTGGGCTGAGCGGGCCTTGGTAGTTTTCCGTGTTGTGCTATAAATGTCAATTAATTATTCAATAAACCCGACTGCAAGTAAAGTTCAGTCTCAGATTTCATGCCACCAACATGACACTGATTAAAGTTATGTAGTTCAGTCTCAGATTTGATGCCACCAACATAAAACTGCTTAAAGTTATGTAGTTCACTCTCAGATTTGATGCCACCAACATAAAACTGCTTAAAGTTATGTAGTTCACTGTCAGATTTGATGCCACCAACATAAAACTGCTTAAAGTTATGTAGTTCACTGTCAGATTTGATGCCACCAACATAAAACTGCTTAAAGTTATGTAGTTCGCTCTCAGATTTGATGCCACCAACATAAAACTGCTTAAAGTTATGTAGTTCACTCTTAGATTTGATGCCACCAACATAAAACTGCTTAAAGTTATGTAGTTCACTCTCAGATTTGATGCCACCAACATAAAACTGCTTAAAGTTATGTAGTTCACTGTCAGATTTGATGCCACCAACATAAAACTGCTTAAAGTTATGTAGTTCACTCTCAGATTTGATGCCACCAACATAAAACTGCTTAAAGTTATGTAGTTCGCTCTCAGATTTGATGCCACCAACATAAAACTGCTTAAAGTTATGTAGTTCACTCTCAGATTTGATGCCACCAACATAAAACTGCTTAAAGTTATGTAGTTCGCTCTCAGATTTGATGCCACCAACATAAAACTGCTTAAAGTTATGTAGTTCACTCTCAGATTTGATGCCACCAACATAAAACTGCTTAAAGTTATGTAGTTCACTCTTAGATTTGATGCCACCAACATAAAACTGCTTAAAGTTATGTAGTTCACTCTCAGATTTGATGCCACTAACATAAAACTGCTTAAAGTTATGTAGTTCGCTCTCAGATTTGATGCCACTAACATAAAACTGCTTAAAGTTATGTAGTTCGCTCTCAGATTTGATGCCACTAACATAAAACTGCTTAAAGTTACGTAGTTCACTCTCAGATTTGATGCCACTAACATAAAACTGCTTAAAGTTATGTAGTTCACTCTCAGATTTGATGCCACTAACATAAAACTGCTTAAAGTTATGTAGTTCGCTCTCAGATTTGATGCCACCAACATAAAACTGCTTAAAGTTATGTAGTTCACTCTCAGATTTGATGCCACCAACATAAAACTGCTTAAAGTTATGTAGTTCACTGTCAGATTTGATGCCACCAACATAAAACTGCTTAAAGTTATGTAGTTCACTGTCAGATTTGATGCCACCAACATAAAACTGCTTAAAGTTATGTAGTTCGCTCTCAGATTTGATGCCACCAACATAAAACTGCTTAAAGTTATGTAGTTCACTCTTAGATTTGATGCCACCAACATAAAACTGCTTAAAGTTATGTAGTTCACTCTCAGATTTGATGCCACCAACATAAAACTGCTTAAAGTTATGTAGTTCACTGTCAGATTTGATGCCACCAACATAAAACTGCTTAAAGTTATGTAGTTCACTCTCAGATTTGATGCCACCAACATAAAACTGCTTAAAGTTATGTAGTTCGCTCTCAGATTTGATGCCACCAACATAAAACTGCTTAAAGTTATGTAGTTCACTCTCAGATTTGATGCCACCAACATAAAACTGCTTAAAGTTATGTAGTTCGCTCTCAGATTTGATGCCACCAACATAAAACTGCTTAAAGTTATGTAGTTCACTCTCAGATTTGATGCCACCAACATAAAACTGCTTAAAGTTATGTAGTTCACTCTTAGATTTGATGCCACCAACATAAAACTGCTTAAAGTTATGTAGTTCACTCTCAGATTTGATGCCACTAACATAAAACTGCTTAAAGTTATGTAGTTCGCTCTCAGATTTGATGCCACTAACATAAAACTGCTTAAAGTTATGTAGTTCGCTCTCAGATTTGATGCCACTAACATAAAACTGCTTAAAGTTATGTAGTTCACTCTCAGATTTGATGCCACTAACATAAAACTGCTTAAAGTTATGTAGTTCACTCTCAGATTTGATGCCACTAACATAAAACTGCTTAAAGTTATGTAGTTCGCTCTCAGATTTGATGCCACCAACATAAAACTGCTTAAAGTTATGTAGTTCACTCTCAGATTTGATGCCACCAACATAAAACTGCTTAAAGTTATGTAGTTCACTCTCAGATTTGATGCCACCAACATGACACTGCTTAAAGTTATGTAGTTCAGTCTCAGATTTGATTTTTTAGAGCGTGATTTTTCAGTAGTTGGGTTTTAGTTTTTAAACTTACTTTTTATTTAAATTATTTTAGGGTTAAAATTTTGTGATAAAGTATTTGCAGGCCCACTTAATTATTATGTTATACTAGCTGTGCCCGCGACTTCGTGCGCGTGCATGTCGGAAAACAAAAATGTGTCGCTTAGATAAGGTGTTTAAAAAGTTGTAATGATTATTCCATAGATTGCATTCTTTATCACTAAGAACACCACATCAGTTAGTAACCTATTATCTTACGTAGCTTCCTCCCGCGGCTTGCCCGCGTGGTATGTCGATAAAAAGTAGCCTATGTCCTTTTCCAGGTCTTGGTCTACCCGTGTGCCATATTAAATCCAAATCCGTTCAGCCGTTTTAGCTTGAAAGCGTTCCTAACAAACATACTTTCGCGCGATTTTTAATCATTATTTTTGCTGCGGAGTTATTTTAAAACAGTCACATCTCCGAAGATATTCATTGAAAACTCAAACTCAAACTGAAACTCAAACTCGAAGCATTTATTTCAAATAAACCAATTACAGGCACTTTTGAATTGTCAATGGGTCGGTCAGTCAGAAAGATGAAGCTAGTTGCCCATTCCAAAGCGTAGTAGATCCCTACGGAGAAGAACGGGCAAGAAACTCCACGGACACTCTTTTAAATCATAATATTTTTACAAAATATTGGTTACATCGTTCAAGTTGAAAATATACATGTGAGAACAATGTAGAAAGACGTGCACGTTAAAAAGCGTCCGTAATAAAAAGATAAAACTAAAACAACTAAATTAAATATTAAAATTAAAAATAAGCCATGGCAGCTAAGAGACGACCAGTCCCAACTGACGGCGCCCGTTCACGAACATGACGCATGGATCAGCACCAATTAGCTCAACCATTTTGAAGGGAACTTAATGATCCAACACATGAAATGAAATGATATAAATAATACTTGTGATGAATAACGTATTTATTTGGATAAGGATTAATACCATGTTTATGAAAACACCTCCACAAATAATGCATTATTTTATAACAAATTTGATTACCATTAAAAAGTTACAGTGAGCCAAACATAAAAGATAGACATTTATGCTATCGCGGACTTTTTTTTTAGAACTTTTTAACTCGTGATAACTTCGAAATTAAATGTCCGATTCAAATGAATTAAAAAGTATTTTACTGCTACTTAAATACCCTTGATGATAAAACTATTTATTTGAATAAGAATTAATACTACGATACGAATGTAACCAATTTTTGTTCCTACCGGCGAGCTAATTAAATTTTAGAACACAAAAGCTGCTATTGTGACTTAACTATGATAGTTAGATATATTGCCTCGCGGACTTTTTTGAAGGTAATAATGAGTACTTTAATCATATACATACTTTTTATGTATCATCAATAGTTTTCTCAGCGCACGCCAAATAATGAATTTTAATAGGCAAAATTTTGCTACTTTGGGTTACATTATTGCAAATTTCTTAAAGATCTCTAAATTTTTTGAAAATAAATTATAGCCTATGTTACTTCCGGATAAATCAGAATTCTACTGGTGAAAAAATGGTTAATATCGGTCTCGTAGTTTCGGAGCTTATTCTGTACAAAAAAATCTTTCCTTTTTTTATTTATTAGTATTATTCCTTTATTTCATTTACTTACATATAATTTACATTTTTAAATATTTTTATAAAAAATAAAACTAAAAAATCATTTAAAAATATAAAAAATAGTAGCCCATCGGTATCGGGAACAGGGGCCAAGCCACCGGCTGTCAGGGCTCCAGAGAGAGGAACCTCCTAACAATACGCGCCGTGTCCAGAAGTACCGCTTTCTGAATCAGTAGTGCTATTCTGTAAATAAGAAAACAAGTGAAGTGATCTTAAAGTGAGCTGTCAATAGTGTCAACCCCTAGCATTATGTGGAATACGAGAGCCTCCTTAGGTGTTGGTCAAGGCTCTTGGCAATTAAGCCATTAGCTGATACGACTATCGGCACAATGATGGCTGAGTCCACATCCCACATGTCGACAACCTCGCGAGCCAAGCCAAGATACTTGATATGTTTATCTTTCTCGGCTTTCACGAGCTTCCCGTCATGTGTGTCAATAATCATTGTGCGCCGCTCTATTCGATCCACCAGCACTTTATCAGGTTTATTGGCAACAATAGTGTCAGTGATGATGGATCGATCCCAGTACAATGTGATATTTTCATTTTCGAGAACTGGGTCGGACACTTACCTATAGTACTGTACTTCCGATTCTACAAGGCTGTATTTTAGAGCAAGTTGCTGATGGATTGTCCTGGCTACAAGGTTGTGTCTATGCAAGTACTCTTCGTTAGCTAGACGAGAACAGCCGGAGATAATGTGTCGGATTGATGCTTCCGGACGGTGGCATGTCGACAGATGTCAACCGTGCCGTCGTTCACAATATATCTCTGGTAGTTGTTCGTCATCATAACTTCATCCATAATTGCACAGACAAAACCTTCGGTTTCCCCAAAGAGGTCACCGGAACGCAGCCAGGCTACGGACGCTAACAAATCTACATCGGGTCCATGTAACGCCCGGAAAAAGCGTCCGTGGAGCTCCTTACTCTGCCATACCTACCTGCGATCGTTAGTGTCAAGCACTACAGGCTTGCGCCAGTTCTCTTTAGCCAAGGAGAGCGGGGTGAGGCCCTTGTCCACCGCGACCACATCTGGATGCATCCCCACGTCGGCTTCTAGAAAATATTCCCTGAGACTGTATATCTAACGATTGTGGAGGGTCTTAGCATTTAAAAAGCCTCGACCCTTTCGCGGGATATACAGTCTCATTACCGATGACCGTGGGTGATGCATTCGACAGGCAGTCAGTAGATTACGGACTCTCCTATCCAGGACGTCGAGTTCGGTCTGAGTCCATTTGAGTAAGCCGAAAGAGTACATCAAAACCGGCATGACCCAACCATTAAAGGCGCGCACCTTGTTTCCGCCTGATAAAAGACTATTAAATACTTTCTTCAGGCGGCCAAAGAAGCGCTCCTTCAACGATTGCTTCATGTCAGTAATATTGATGCCCAACGCTTCTGACATACCCAAATACTTATAGGTTTCTGATGCGGAGAGGGCTCTAAGGTTTATGGAATCCGAGAGTTGGGTTCCCACGGATTCCACAATCTCCCCTCGCTTTACATGCATGACCACACATTTGTCCACACCAAATTCGATCCTGATAGCGCTACTGAAAGTTTCAGTTACTTTTAGTAGCTCCATCAGTTGCAAATTGTTGGGGGAAAAGAGTTTTAGGTAATCCATGTAGAGGAGGTGTGATATAACCTGACCACCTCTCCGCAGCCGATAGCCTAGACCTGAATCCTCCAGCAGTGTGCTTAGAGTATTCAAGGCTAAGCGGAACCAAAGCGGACTCAAACTATCGCCCTGAAATATACCTCGCTCGATCCTTATCGGCTTGCTGTTCCTCTGGATATTTCGCCATCCTGGATAGTGAAGGACCGTCCTCCATTGCCCCATACACGACATCAGGAAGGTGCGCAGAGTTGCATCTACTTTATACAACTCCAGCACTCTCATGAGCTATGTATGTGGCACCGAGTCATAGGCCTTCTTATAGTCTGTACAACATGTCGACAGATCCTTTCGGGAACGACGAACCTGTTGGCTAATGGCCATATCAATGAGGAGTAGCTCCTTAGTACCTCGGGACCCATTTATACATCCATTTTGAGAGGCAGACATGATGGAGTTGTTGTCTATATGTTCGTTAATTTTAGCTCTCAAAATGAATGTAAGAACTTTATAGACCGTCGGTAGACAAGTGATCGGTCTATAATTGTTGGGCTCCGCAGTACTACCTGATTTATGGAGCAGGACCTCAATTCTGGGCTCGACCTAGATATCACGACCATGGAGATTATTTTGTATTATTTTGCGTATTTTTGTTCCACATGAAACCTCACTTTTCATCTTTTCTATAAGGTCACTGGTTGATTTTCTCCCGGGATTTGGTTCACGATTGTGATTTTCTTTGCTCTTTAATACCTTCTGAATCCCATCTATTAGTGTAGTTTGTTGGGATACAGTGCATTTAAACATTTTATTTTTCCTGTATTCA
This sequence comes from Cosmia pyralina, assembly GCA_946251885.1. NCBI lineage: Eukaryota > Metazoa > Arthropoda > Insecta > Lepidoptera > Noctuidae > Cosmia > Cosmia pyralina. The sequence goes on along the minus strand of OX276349.1, from coordinate 353,220 downwards.
CAGTACCAATAATAGGTATCATTCACTATGTTATTATTTTCATACGTAAATCCGTTTCTAATACATACAATATTATTTTTGTGAATTCAGCCATGTCATTCAGCGCGTGTAAGGCGCGCGTCAGTGGCGCTTTGCTGAGCAAGTCGGTTCGTGCGTGGCACTGCTAGTAACCATGGCTTCGGGCGTCGCGATACGTAATTATCAGGCACACTCAGACATCAGAATCACCTTTAAAAGACCGGAATTTTAAGGATTATTAGGTCTTGCCACATAATAGTTTGAATGCATATGTGGTTATATAGTCCCTCCTTGTCTCGAGTTTGTTGTACCCGACCATACCTATAACGAGTAAGGTTGGGTACATCGACGGATAGAAGGGATAGGCACCGTATAGTTCCATGTATAAATATCTGGTAATTTTTTTTTGTATCCGCTCCAACATGAGACTATATTTAGTCTCATGCGGATCCCATATGACAGCATTATGCTCTAGCTGAGTTCTTATAAGCGCATTATACAATGCTGCAACTGCTTTTATATTTGTAAAACCCGATGCCCCTCGAACAACGAAACCCAGTCTTCTGTATAATCTCTTACAAATATTTACCTACAATATGGTCTCGAAATGTTAACTCGGTATTCAGGTGCACAGCGAGGTCGCGTACCTTTTCTACCCGCTCAATTGATGTGCCCTCAATATTGTACTCGTGATGATGTGGTTTTCTCCGGTCGTAAAATATCGTATCCTATCTAGGTACTTGAAAAATAGCGTCGTGTGAACATGGCATAACCTGATTAGGTGGTAACAGTATTACTCGCTGCCCATGTTCCAAAGCAAGTTCGTCGATGACGTATTGTATCTTTGTTGGTTTGTAACTTTTAACATATTGATACTTGCACTTTTGTTTATGTAAATAGTCCTATGGGACGACAATCAGACATGTCCGGGGATGGTTAAAAATATACTAAATCAATTTTGATGTCATAATATAATAGATTCGATAAAATAAAGTTGTAGGCGTAGGTACGTCCCTTGACAATAAAGTACAGCAATTGTTCCTTCATATGTAGTTGTCAATATTTACTGATCTTCATGAGAGGTGGCCTACATCAAAAACAAAAAAATATGGTTACAGTATAAGCAAAACAGTACGATCATTTTCAGCCATTTTTTCAGTTTAACAACGTTATAGCTAAATTCGTGGGAGGGAAAAGGGTCTCTACAAATACTATTGCATTTGACGATTTTTGAATCGTGTTATGTGGGATTAGAACGGTATTGATCTCTTCAAATTAAACATGCCATTCTTTTTAAAATTTTCCATATTTATACATACATTTTATTTTTTAATGAATAGTTTGTGTTACAGAGAAATTTGTGTTATTTTTTTTTCTCCATTCAAACTTGAAACCTGTCTATTGGCCTCTACCTACCCATCAAGGGCGTGCTTTTTCGATGTTTACCGACTATTATTCAGGGTTTAAGTGTAAACAGTGGTAATCTTTTAAGGGGTCATTGTACTCATCATTATGAACAACTTTTACTATGGGACCAAACCTGAAATAGCGTAAAAAAATCAGATGTTCCCTACATTTTTACGAATTATGCGAACATAAATGTATTGAACAGTTGTTTTTTTTAGACTGACAGACAGACAGTCAGACAGACGGACAACGAAGTAATCCTATAAGGGTTCCGTTTTTTCCTTTTGAGGTACGGAATCCTAAAAAGGTTATTTTACGTGTGCTCCTTCAATTACATGAGACACACAGTATGCACATAATACATTTACAAAACTTACAAATTCTTAGTAGTACCAAGTTCTTAACAGATTAGCTTACCTAAATACTTTTATAGAAACTAGTATAATTTAATTTACACATGTTTGTTACGAGTACCTATGAAAGGTGCGTTGGTACTACATTATAACTTGTGGCGACCTGCCTGAGCTAGGTTAATAAAAACCTGTGTTTCAGGCCATCCCCAAACTAAGCGAATTACTTATATGGATAAATAAACGATAAAAATAAAAATAGATGAAATAAATTATGAATGATGATCAAGAATGAGCATTCATAATGATTAAAATAGAGTAAAAAGAATAAAAATAAAAATGGTAAAAATGAATGATTAAATTACACGATTGAAAAGATTGAACATTGGCGCGAGCCGATTTAACCTGATTTACTAATTTTGAGTTTATTTATAAATAAATAGCCACATAAAAAAATCATCGTACCAAGCGTTAGAATAATAGATTTTTTACTAAGAAATACGTTTGAAATTATTTTTTTTTCGATTAGGGTCAGCTTTGCGATTTTTTTTATCAAGCCAATTAATAGTAATCATGTTTCCGTCTTTAGACAGCGCTTGGCTGTATGTTCAGTTTTGTTAAAATGATTTTTATTTTACGCTATATTTATATTTAGTTAGAAATAATCAGGTTCAAAAAACTTAAAAATGACTACAACGTCCTTTAAAAGCGTCCGTAATAAAAAGATAAAAATTGAAGACAACTAAATTCAGCTAAGAGACGACTAGTCCCAGCTGACAGCGCACTGTAGGCTGAAAATCGACTTTCATAGTTATAATACCTTTTTCCCAATAACAATAAATAAATAATAATTCTAAATAATAATAATATAAAACAATAAACAAAAAATAAATAAATAATAATTCTAAATAATAATAATATTTTATTTTATATAATAATAATTCTTTTTCTTTTATAACTTGAATAGACTAAGTACATGCTTATAAATATCAACATTATGGAATAGTATTGCAAACAACGCACACGTAATGTTTTCTTTAAAAATTGTTATGGAGCTGGCATAACAAAGTCTTATATCTCCGCTATGGAATGATTGGCCCTAATTTTTTTTAGGTAATGAATCCTTCAATTATTTACAATTTTTTGATATACTCCTCGAAATGGTCAGAAGCTCGATGTTTTTTTCAAAAATCGCTAAAGATTAAATATTAAACATTTAAGATTGAATACAGCAACGTCAGCTGACATGATGGAGATTGCAATTTCTTCACTTCATGCGCTCATTAATATGATGGAATACCTTTTACACATATCTTATCCATTTTTTCTGTAAAAATTACTATGGAACTGGCATGAAAAAGTCTTATATGTCCGCTATGGAATGCTTGGCCCTAATTATTTTTCAGGTAATGAATCCTTCAATTATTTACAATTTTGACATACTCTTCGAAATGGTCAGAAGCTCGGATGTTTTTTTCAAAAGTCGCTAAAGAATAAATATTTATGATTTAATACAGCAACATCAGCTGACATGATTGAAGTTTGGAATTTCTTCAATTCATGCGCTTATTAATATGATAGAATGCCTTTTACACATATCTTATCAATTTTTTCTTTAAAAATTACTATGGAGCTGGCATGTAAAAGTATTATATCTCCGCTATGGAATGATTGGCCCTAATTCTTTTTCAGGTAATGAATTCTTCAATTATTTAAGATTTAATACAGCAATATTAGCTGACATGGTGGAGATGGAATTTCTTCATTTCATGCGCGTATTAATATGATGGAATGCCTTTTACACATATCCTACAGATTTGACATTACATTGGGCTGTTAGAAAGAAATTAATTCAAGATCGCTTCAAAACAAAACTTTCTTCCTTACGTCTTTGACATCTTGGTCAGCTTTTCCTTCAGCCCACTTTTTAATAGGCATTCCATCATATTAATATGAAGTTAAGAAATTTCAAACTCCATCATGTCAGCTGATGTTGCTGTATTAAATCTTATTATTAACCGACTTCAAAAAGGAGGAGGTTCTCAATTTGTCGGAACCTTTTTTTTAATTTTTTTTTTATGTATGTTCCCCGATTACTCGAAGATGGCTAGACCGATTTGGATTTTTTTTTTGTTTTATTCGAGAGGGTATACATCACAGTTGGTCCCATATAAAATTGATTAACTTTGCTTTGGTAGTTTTTGAGTTAGCTTCAATAATACGTATTTATTCCCCACTTTTATATGGATGATGTTCTAGTTTGTTTTGCAGGTAGTGGTATTAGAATTTGTGTGGGGTAGGTACCACAACTAAAAAGTGAAAAAAAAACCTTTTTACAAAAAAATACAACCGACTTCCAAAAACAACACTACAAAGTGAAAAATAACTTTAATTTCGGAAGTCCGTGGCAAAAAACGAAAATACATTTAACTAGACACCGACTTCCGAAATTAAAGTTATTTTTCACTTTGTAGTGTTGTTTTTGGAAGTCGGTTGTATTTTTTTGTAAAAAAGTTTTTTTTTAATATTAAATCTTTAGCGATTTAAAAAAAAAAGCATCTAGCTTCTGACCATTTCGAGGAGTATGTCAAAATATTGTAAATAATTGAAGAATTCATTACCTGAAAAAGAATTAGGGCCAATCATTCCATCATATTAATAAGCGCATGAAGTGAAGAAATTCCAAACTCCATCATATCAGCTGATGTTGCTGTATTAAATCTTAAATATTTAATAATACGTTGGGGGAAAAGTTTCTTCGCATTTTTTAAGAAAATTCAAAACATTTTTTAATATACATTATTTACATTTATCTAAAGTATGTAGGTACCATTTTGTTTGATAACTTTTTGCCATCTTGTAGGTAGGGACATGATCCCATTGCTATAGAAACTTTGGGACTTCTAATCAAAATACCGCGACAAGTGGTAAAAAGAATTCTGAAGAGACCGAAACAGGTGGAAATCTGAAGGTGCAAGGTCAAGACTATACGGCTGATGCATTAACACCTCCCAGTCAAACTCTCTTAATTTTTGCTGAGTGGCTAAAGATGTGTGAGGTCTAGCGTTATCATGATGAAAAACCACACCCCTTCTGTTGATTAATTCCGGCCGCTTTCTCTCAACTTCTTGCTTTAATCTCATCAGTTGTTCGCAGTAGAGTTCAGAATCGATGGTCCTGCCTGGTGGTAACAGCTCATAATGAATAATGCCCTTCCAATCCCACCACACACACAGCATCACCTTGTTGCGAGTTAACCCGGGTTTCGCCACAGTCTGTGAAGCCTGACCGGCCTTTGACCACGACCTTTTTCGCACGTTCTTGTCGTACGTGATCCACTTTTCATCACTAGTTATCAGCTTCTTCAAAAATGGTTCGGTTTCATTACGTCGTAATAAAGAATCACAAACGAGTACACGGTTCATTAGGTTTCTTTCAGTGAGCTGGTGAGGTATCTAAATAACGAGTTTTTTTGTGTACCCATTTTTTTTCAAATGTGCCAAAACTGTTTTGTGGTCAATTCCCAGTTCTTCAGCTACGTCGTAACTACTGATATGCCGATTTTGCTCCACTTTTTCAAAAATGGCATCCATTTTATCCGTAATAGGGCGACCAGAGCGACGTGCATCTTTGACATCAACATTTCCGGATTGAAAACGCTTAAACCAAATTTGTGCTACTCTCACAGACACTGCACTGGGTTCATAAACATCGCAAATTTTTTTCGCGGCTTGTGTTGCATTTTTACCTTTTTTGTAGTAAAATTTTAAAATGTATCGAATTTCTTCATTAGATTCACTCATCTTGACAGTACGAAAAACAAATGAAAATCACACATTTTCCTAATTTGAATTTGGAATTATGTTCTTTAAAATTTAAACTTTCAATGATACCAAAACCAGCCAGATACAAATAGTATAGCCAAAGAGATTTTATTTTAAGTTCATACATACTATAATGCGAAAAGACTTTTTCCCCAACCTAATATTATAATCTTTAGCGATTTTTAAAAAAAGCGTCGAGCTCCTGTCCATTGCGAGGAGTATGTCGAAAAATCGCAAATAGTTGAAGGATTAATTACCTGAAAAACAATTAGGGCCAATCATTTCATAGCGCAGATATAAGACTTTTTCATGCCAGCTCCATAGTAATTTTTCAAGAAAAAATTCTGTGTGCGTTGTTTGCAATGCTATTCCATAATGTTGATATTTTTAGGCATGTAATAGGTTGGGGAAAAAGTATCTTCGCATTTTTTAAGAAAATTCAAAACATTTTTTAATATACATTATTTACATTTATCTAAAGTATGTAGGTACCATTTTGTTCGATAACTTTTTGCCATCTTGTAGGTAGGGACATGATCCCATTGCTATAGAAATTTTCGGACTTCTGATCAAAATACCGCGACAAGTGGTTTTGGCAGTCCTCTCGTGATGTTAACCTGACACTGCCTAAAGAATTCTGAAGAGACCGAAACAGGTGGAAATCTGAAGGTGCAAGGTCAAGACTGTACGGCGGATGCATTAACACCTCCCAGCCAAACTCTCTTAATTTTTGCTGAGTGGCTAAAGATGTGTGAGGTCTAGCGTTATCATGATGAAAAACCACACCCCTTCTGTTGATTAATTCCGGCCGCTTTCTCTCAACTTCTTGCTTTAATCTCATCAGTTTTTCGCAGTAGAGTTCAGAATCAATGGTCCTGCCTGGTGGTAACAGCTCATAATGAATAAAGCTCTTCTAATCCCACCACACACACAGTATCACCTTGTTGCGAGTTAACCCGGGTTTTGCCACAGTCTGTGAAGCTTGACCGGCCTTTGACCACGACCTTTTTCGCACGTTCTTGTCGTACGTGATCCACTTTTCATCACCAGTTATCAGCTTCTTCAAAAATGGTTCGGTTTCATTACGTCGTAATAAAGAATTACAAATGAGTACACGGTTCATTAGGTTTCTTTCAGTGAGCTCGTGAGGTACCCAAATATCGAGCTTTTTTGTGTACCCAGTTTTTTTCAAATGCGCCAAAACTGTTTTGTGGTCAATTCCTAGTTCTTCAGCTACGTCGTAACTACTGATATGCCGATCTTGCTCCACTTTTTCAAAAATGGCATCCATTTTATCCGTAATAGGGCGACCAGAGCGACGTGCATCTTTGACATCAAAATTTCCGGATTGAAAACGCTTAAATCAAATTTGTGCTACTCTCACAGACACTGCACTGAGTCCATAAACATAGCAATTTTTTTTCGCGGCTTGCGTTGCATTTTTACCTTTTTTGTAGTAAAATTTTAAAATGTATCGAATTTCTTCATTAGATTCACTCATCTTGACAGTACGAAAAACAAATGAAAATCACACATTTTCCTAATTTGAATTTGGAATTATGTTCTTTAAAATTTAAACTTTCAATGATACCAAAACCAGCCAGATACAAATAGTATAGCCAAAGTGATTTTATTTTAAGTTCATACATACTATAATGCGAAAAGACTTTTTCCCCAACCTAATATTTAGTCTTCCGAAATATTTCCAAGTCAAAGTGTGACATTTGGGAAAAAGTATTATATGTCTATGAAAGTCGATTTTCAGCTCACTGTGCGGCGCCCGTTCACGAACATGACGCATGGATCTGCACCAATTAGCTCAACCATTTTGAAGGGAACTTAATGATCCAACACACACGCCACCACCAGCGAGACATTAGAGTGAGCATGGCATACTCTCAACCGCCAGGGCACATTCAAGTCAGTGAAAGACGTACCTACCCAGTAAAAGGTAGCTTAATAGTAGCTACATAGCTATTTATAGGCCTTGTGCTTTTAAGCAAACTGATAACTTTGTTGCGTCGTTGGATGAAGCACTCCAAAATCTATCTTTATACAAAAATGTAGTACTAACAGGCGATATGAACATAGACATTAACCCAGAAGACAGTGATAGAGTTGCCAAAGATTACCTTAACATGTGCGCATGCAAGGGATTGCTTCCGGCCTGTTAACGCCATTACTTTCTTTAGTTTTATATTTCATGCCTAATTACTGGCAACTCTAATTAATTAGTATCTGTGTAACATAAAGTTCCTTCCGCTTTCCTTCTCCCTTCCACAACCCTTTTAATGCCTAAGTGAGAGCGAGAAGGAAGATCCGCAATGGCGCGCATACGCTGCCGCCAAGAAGATCCGTCAGTTCTCAATCAACATCGACGCCTGTTGGGTAAAATTAATCCCAAGTCGAAAAAGGACTCATATTTTCACCGCGAAGAACGAAGATTGCTATTGAACAGTGCAAGTGCGTGTATGTGTGTTGTGGAAAGTACAGATTCTCGTCCGTACGTGATATCCTGGACGCGCCAGCCACGTGGCTAAGGAAACCCTTCTCGTCGTGTCGCCATAGCTCACCAGGCAGGTACCATCATCATTTTCCCACACCACCAAAACACCTACTTGTGTCACCGAACCGCCCCTCATACAGTCCACTAAGAAAATTTCGATTTTCACCCCAAGGCTTTAGGCCGCCGCAACATTTTTTGGTCCTTCGAGACGGATATCCGACATTTTTTGGTCCTACGATCACGGATATCCAACAGTTTTTGGTCCTACGATCACAGATATCCAACAGTTTTGGTCCCATGATCACGGATACCTATTTTTCTTTATCCTCTTGATAACGGATATCAATATTATATCCGTATATCATCATCCCGCAACTATATTTCATTTCAATCTTCGTTCCTTATACTCTTATACTAAACCGCTTTAATTTATTCATTTATTACAATACCTACTTGTCATTGCGTACATTCACAGGTATTTCGCATCCCGCTCAACTTAATATTTTAATATACGTAGGTAGAAGCAAAATCTACCGCTCGCTCGCTTCGCTATCGTTCGGTACTAATTCGTAGGTACCACCTACCAATCCCGCACCGCGCGCAACTCGTTGAAGTTTGCGATTTATTTTAGCTATTATAAAAACCTACAAAAATATCGAAAATGCCTAAGAAAGTGACCATGGATTCGGATGATCAGATAGAATCCGCGATTCAAATAGCACTGTCATGTCGTAATATGATTTTTGCCCGCATGCAAATCATTTACGATTTAATGGAAAAAATGAAGTCCGGTATGGAACCGCTAGAGAAGTTCTTGTGTGCGTGTGTCAATGTTGATGCGTTGCGCACCGAGTTCCTCGAGGCATTTAATAAATATAACTCGCTTCTTCTAAGACAAGACCCGGAAAATAATATTGATGATCAGTCGTGGATTAGTTTTGAGGAATTATATTGCTGCGTTAAATATAATTATTCAAGTTACTCAAAATCATCAGCCACATCGGCTCCTACTTCTAGTGGTAGTGGTGTCAATAAGCAAACAGTTCGCTTGCCTCCCATTGAAATTATGTCATTCGATGGCGATATTCGTAACTGGCCCCTGTTCTATGCTAATTTTAAAAGCACGGTACACGAAAATAATACATTGACTGATTCGGAGAAATTATATTATTTGATGGGGAAATTGAAAGATAAGGCTCAAACCGCGTTCTCAGGAGTTTGCCCTAATGGCGATAACTACCAATTAATCTTTAATTCACTCATAAACAAGTACGAAGACAAACGTATGTTAGCTTCTAGTTACCTTAATCGGATGTTTGAACATAAATCTTTTAATACCGCATCTATTCAAAATTTCGAATCCTTTTCGGATAATTTTGTTTCCGCCGCAAACGCATTAAAAAACCTTAAAATAAATGATTTATCAGATTTGATTTTTTTCCATGTCGCTATAAAAAAGATTGATTCTGAAACCGCTCGACTTTTTGAAATGAACTCAAAAGACGAAATTCCTAAATTCGACAATTTAGTACAGTTCATTAAAAATCAATCTCGCATTTTACAAAATACTAAAGCTTTAAACAGCTTGAGTTTCACTCAGTCTAACAACAATCCTGTAAATAAAAAAACGTCTAAAACTCCGCAACCGCAATCTTACACTGTAATTGATAAATTCGCAAAATGTTTGTGTGATAGCTTTGTTCATAAACATTTATTTAAATGTCCTGCCTTTTCTAAAATGACACCAAGTGATCGTTTCAAATCGGTGAAGCAAAACGATGCATGTACTAACTGTTTAAGTATTAAACATAAGGCCAGAGTCTTCAGTCTGAATCTAGATGTAAATCTTGTAAAAATAAACATCATACGCTTTTACACTTTAATCGCGAATCGCACGCGACTGTATTATCGAACGGTGTTGATGATACCGCACGTACACAATCGGGTTCAAACTCCACGGCTTCGAGCGAGCAAGATGCTCACGCCGCCGCCGTGCCGCTCGCCGCCACCGCTCAGAACGCCCCGCAATGTAATGCATCCATTGCTACGTCGATCTTTTACGACTCGAACTCCCGCGTATCAAAGCCGCAATGTAATACGAATACTACTATTTTGTTGTCAACCGCTACTGTAATAGTTCGAGATTCATTTGGTAAGGAGCATTTTATTCGCTGTCTATTAGACAGTGGCTCACAAATTAATTTTATTACCGCAGAATGTGGCAAACGATTAGGTTTGACTAGACATTCATCTGATACGCCTTCCGTTAAGGGGTCGGTGGTACGGAAAAATCCGTTAAGGGTTCCGTACAATTCGCTTTCTTTTCCCGTTTTAATCCGAACGTTACTTTTAACGTTAATTCGTTAGTTGTCGATGCAATCACCGATAATCTACCTACCGCTCCCGTAGATACTTCCGCCTTGCCTTACTTAAAAGGTTTACCGCTCGCCGACGAATCGTTTGGCAAACCCGGTCGCATCGATGTGTTGATCGGGGCTTCGCTTTTCCCGCATCTTATGCTGCCCCGCGTAGTTAGCAGCAACTCCTCCGCGCCGCCCGCCATGCAGACGGTACTCGGTTACGTCATCATGGGCACTGTGCCCGCGCTGCCTGTACGTCGTAATAAGCCTCCACAGTCTTGTTACTCACATATTTCGCAACCATCCGACAAAGACTCGTTAGAATCGGCGTTGAAAAAATTCTGGCAGGTCGATGAAGCGCCCGTCACTCTTTCGACGAGCAAATCGCTCGACGAACTTGAGTGCGAGTACTTTTATAATTCGACCACGGAACGCGATGGGGACACAGGTAGATACTCTGTAGCCCTACCGTTTCGCAGCGATGTGTTCTCGTTGGGGAACTCACTCGATATCGCGAAAAAACGTTTTTTCTGCCTAGAAAAGAAATTAGAATCCGCACCCGAGTTACGTACTGCGTATGATGACGTCATTCGCGAATATATTGATAAAGGATATTTATCTCCTGCTCCGCTCGATAGTTCAGACAGTAGTTGTCCTGACTATGTAATTCCGCATCACGCAGTTGTACGTTTAGATAAGACAACAACAAAACTACGCTCCGTGTTAGACGCTAGTGCTAAAACGAGTACTGGATTATCTCTCAACGATATTTTACACAGTGGCCCAAATTTACAGGGTGACTTGTTTACTATAATTCTGAATTTTCGATTGTTCGCATTCGCGCTCTCGGCTGATTGCCGACAAATGTTCTTACAGATTGAAGTAAGAGAAAGCGATCGTCGCTTTCAACGCATCTTATATCGTTTTAGTCCAAACGATCCTCTGGTTCTATATCAGTTTAACCGTGTCTGTTTTGGTCTCAAGTCAAGTCCCTACCATGCGATCCGCACAGTACAACAGTTGGTTCAAGAAGATGGTCATCACTTCCCGCGCGCCAGCGCTATCATCGCGGATTCAAGTTCGGACAATTCGCTTCTACTCGCACTCGCAGAACGTACGTCGTCGTGGACTAAGCTGCTGCGTATTGTTGTTTTCATATACCGCTTCATGAAAAAACTCCCGCGTCGGACTGACGCCGTTACCGCTAGCGACCTCGAGTTCGCTGAAACCATTTTGTTGCGTCATGTTCAAAGAAAACACTTCATGGATGATTATTCCGAGTTAAAAAATAATAAAATTTATTCACCCGCTCTTATTAAACTCAAGCCATTTGTAGATTGTGATGATTTAATCCGCGTTGGGGGTCGATTAACTCATTCGGCTGAGGCCTATAGTACTAAACACCCGGTAGTGTTACCCGACATGATCGCATAGTTGAAATCCTCGTAGACTATTATCTTATAAAATATTTACATGCAGGTCCAGAACTCGCTATGTCGTTATTGCGCCATAAGTATTGGATTTTGTCCGCTAGACGCATTATTCGTCATAGAATCCACGAGTGTAACGCATGTCACAGGTGGAGACCGCGACCTCATGGTCCGCCGATTATGGGCGATCTCCCTAAATCTAGAGTAAATGTTGCAACCAAAGCTTTTTCTCATACAGGGTGTGATTACGCTGGCCCTATACAGTATGTGCCCGTACGCACTCGAGGTGCGAAGAGTCGCAAGGGTTATTTATGTATATTTACCTGTATGACTACTCGCGCTGTTCATATTGAATTAGCTACAGATCTTACGACTGCGTCGTTCATAGCCGCGTTGAAACGGTTTTTATCCCGCCGTGGACCGGTACAATGCTTGTATTCGGACAACGCGACCAATTTTCGAGGAGCTAATTCGTTTTTACGCGACTTGTATACTTTCATAAATAAAGAATACCGCCCGCGCTTTGAAGAGGAGCTCGCTGAGCATCGCATTAATTGGCACTTTATTCCGCCCGCGTCACCGCACTTTGGTGGATGTTGGGAGTCCATGGTGAAGGCCGTGAAGACTCACCTTTTCAAGACAATAGGTCAACAACTTCTATCTTATGAAGAATTAGTTACAATTCTCTCTCAAATAGAGTGCCTGTTGAACTCCAGACCTCTTACTGTTCTTAGCGCTGATCCGGAAGAGCCTAAAGCTCTTACCCCTTCGCATTTTTTACATACTGTACCGCTTAACTCATTACCCGCCGCGGAAGTAAGTTTACTGTCTGATCACCTGCTCCAAAGACACTCTCTTATGGATAAATTAGTCCAGTCGTACTGGAAAAGATGGCGAAGCGAGTATCTTCATAGTTTACAATCACGCTTAAAATGGAATAAACCTGATGGAGACATGATTAAGGAAGGCACTGTAGTAGTGATAGTTAATGATAATGCGCCTCCTCTATCCTGGCCTCTAGGTGTTATTGAGAAGTTGCATACGTCTATAGACGGTAGCACGCGAGTCGTTTCAGTACGCACTTCTAATGGGATTCTTGTGCGACCTGTGGTCCGCTTATGCCCCATTCCTACTCAGTAATATCTTATTCAGTCCATTCCCTCTTTAGTTAGATTTAAGTGTAATTTCACTGTATATATTATTATCTTTAAAGGTGACCCTTTAAGGCCGCGAGGAATGTTAACGCCATTACTTTCTTTAGTTTTATATTTCATGCCTAATTACTGGCAACTCTAATTAATTAGTATCTGTGTAACATAAAGTTCCTTCCGCTTTCCTTCTCCCTTCCACAACCCTTTTAATGCCTAAGTGAGAGCGAGAAGGAAGATCCGCAATGGCGCGCATACGCTGCCGCCAAGAAGATCCGTCAGTTCTCAATCAACATCGACGCCTGTTGGGTAAAATTAATCCCAAGTCGAAAAAGGACTCATATTTTCACCGCGAAGAACGAAGATTGCTATTGAACAGTGCAAGTGCGTGTATGTGTGTTGTGGAAAGTGCAGATTCTCGTCCGTACGTGATATCCTGGACGCGCCAGCCACGTGGCTAAGGAAACCCTTCTCGTCGTGTCGCCATAGCTCACCAGGCAGGTACCATCATCATTTTCCCACACCACCAAAACACCTACTTGTGTCACCGAACCGCCCCTCATACAGTCCACTAAGAAAATTTCGATTTTCACCCCAAGGCTTTAGGCCGCCGCAACACGGCCCATTTGCTTCCAACTCATTTGAGTGGATCCTGTTTAGACCACATCCTGCTTAAAACTAACCTTGCATGCATTACCCTAGTAACAGATTCTACAGTTACCGATCATGGCGCAGTCCTGCTTAGTTTAAAAGTAAAAACCCCTAGATCTAAGTGCACGAATACCATTACTAAAATAAATATGAAAAAACTTGAATACGCATTACATTATATAGACTTTGAGCCAGTTTACAAAACTCATGATGTGAACATTTCTCTGCCTTACTTTATTAATAAAGTGCAATATGCTATTGTAAATAATACTTCGAACATAAAACTAACTAAGAAAGACAATAACCTAAAACCATGGATCACACCCGGGTTAGTAAAGTGCATTCAGCACAAGGATAAACTTCACATGCATGTGTTAGCTTTGATATAATATATAATTATAAGCATATATATAGCTACTTCGCAATTAGCAAACCTTACATGTCAGAATGGTTATTGGTTATTTATTGTGCATGAAAGTATTATGAATATGGTGTGTAACGGAAGGATTTCATAAAGAAAAGCACAGAAAGACAAGACTAGATATTTATTATTTCAATTAGACTTGTCAATAGTTATTCATCTTTAATGAGAAAGCTATTGTCCGTTCGCAAAACTAGGTCTTCATGGAGAAGAAGGACAAGAAACTCCATGGAAACAGTATTATAGTATTCTATCAACACATTTCTTATATTTCCACAAATTATAGTTATCTCAAACAGTTAATTCTATCACTCAGAATAATAGCAAAATAATAACAATATTTAAGGTATAATATGAAATTACGTAACTTACATGACACCTGGTAGACATATTTCACATCACAACGGCACTAGCACTAGCCACTTGAACATCCACTGAGCAACTGCCTCGAGAATGTCATTACAATCCTTTTTATATTCTACCACCCCTTCCATTTATCCCTTCCCATCAAACATCAACTGACAGTATTGTATCAATTGTTTCAAACAACCTGTTATATTAAAATAGCAACATAAATTCTAAGATATACTACAGTTACTATCAAATATTATTTAATTATTTATAGTAATAACATCTGTACGATTTTGACAAGTTAAGAGTGGTGTATTTCGTAAACACAATAACTAATCAAATTAGATACTTCTACATTGGTCTCAAGCTTCGTAAATGTGACAAATGTCAATATCCAACAAACAGTTATTCTAATAATGTAAGGGTTGTTTTACAATGATTCGATGATTTTAATCACAACCGAACTAACTTCCGGAATCAAGGTAATCTCAAGTATTTATTTTTAAATATTAGACACATAATAATTCATTTATCTAACACATGCAAAATCCTTTCCAGGTAATACCATTTTACAAACTTCATATAAAAGATACAGAAATTTCTGTAACAATCTACTAAAAAAGTTAAAAAATACGTAGGTATAACAGAAATTTACTTGAAGAATCAGGAAAAGACAGTAAAAAGTTGTGGCGCCATATAAAAAATCTAGCTTTTGTATAAAAACAGCATGAATCATCATTAGAATTATTACAAACGCACGCCTCACCACTTACATCTGCAAATCATGTCAATAGTTACTTTGTTAATGTGGGTCAAAATCTTTCTGAGCAAATAAAACGTAATTATAACACAAATTACAACATACACGGAAACAGGGCCACTGTGTCATCGCAAAATCATCAATTAACTTCATTTGTTTTATTGGATACAGAAAAAGCCGAAGTCGAAAGGGTTATTATGAGGCTGAAAGAAGTCTGTGTGGTTGGATGGGACGGTATCTCAAATAGTGTGTTAAGGAAATTTATACAAATTTTGGTTCCGCCGTTAACTCATATTTTCCAAATTTGCATGTCTGAAGGCATTTTTCCCGACTGTCTGAAAAAAAAAGCCTTAGTTATCCCAGTGCATAGAGCAGGTGACAAAAAAGTAGCTTCAAATTACCGAGCTATTTCAATACTATCATCCACATCTAAAATACTAGAAAAATTAATTAACAATAGGATAATGAAGTATTTAGACTCTATAGCCATCCTATCGGATAAACAATTTGGTTTTAGACCAAAATTATCCACAATTGATGCTGTACAAGATATGACTGATTATATATCAACAACTAGACAAAGGCAATCATTCAATTGGTATTTTTCTTGACCTAGCAAAAGCTTTTGGTACCGTATCTGTTCCTATCTTGTTGAACAAGCTCGAGAAAATAGGTATTCAAGGAAAGCAGCTTAATCTTTTTGCAGACTATTTAGACAACCGCTGTCAATGTTCGAAAATTGATAATTTTACAAGTTCAAAACTAAAAATACTTCTTTTGGGGTCCCGCAAGTAAGTATATTAGGTCCAACCTTATTTCTTATTTATATAAATGATCTCTGCAGTCTCAAGCTAAACTCTGGTAAAATTATATCGTACGCTGATGATACTGTACTCCTGTTCTCCGCAAATACATTACATGAAGTTTGGGTATGTGCACAGCAAGGTTTCAATATAGTTAATGGATGGTTACAACATAACTTATTGACATTAAATGCTGACAAAACTAAATACATACGCTTTTCTTTACGCAACTCAAAGCCATCTATAATAACTCCAGATATTCATGCACATGTTTGTAACACAGTTGCAAACTCGAAATGTAATTGCCTAATTATCCTTAATACGAAAACTATAAAATATCTTGGAGTAATTATAGATGCTACTCTTACATTTAAAAATCACATTGACCTATTATGCAGTACGTAAATTAATGTTCATTTTCAAGAAAATTCGTCGTTTTGCCGACTCTAAGGTAATGAAACAGGTATATTATGCTTTGTGTCAATCGATATTTACATATTGTATTACCTCATGGGGAGGAGCGGCTAAGACAGTTTTGCTACCACTGGAGCGCGCTCAAAGAGCTGTATTGAAAGTATCCACATTCCGGCCTATCCTGTTCCCGACCCAATTTTTATATAAATCTTGCAATGTTCTGACAGTGCGGCAGTTATTTATTATGAATAGTTTATTAAAACAGCCCTCTAAATTGCTGTACAATAGAGTTGTCACTGATAAAAGACGTAAAGACATCTGTATGGATAATTATAGATTAAGGCATTCTTTTATGTATAGATTTTTTATATTCTTAGGACCATTTCTGTATAATAAAGTAAACGCAATTTTGTCTATGTCTGCATTAAACACAGTACATTGCAAAAATGTAATTAAAACTTAGTTACAAAATTTGTCTTATGATGACACAGAAAAGTTACTGGTTGTTTTAAGTTAATTCAATCTACCTAGCCTTTTCCCAACTATGTTGGGGTTGGCTTCCAGTCTAACCGGATGCAGCTGAATACCAGTATTTTACATGGAGCGACTGCCTACCTGACCTGCACAACCCAATAACTGGGTAATACGATACCTCTTGGTAAGACTACGTTTTTATTATTTTTAAGTCAATATTGTCCTTTCATTAGTTTGTAAGTTATTCACTATTTATGTACGAGTATTATCATCAATCTTAGGAAATATTTATGTAAACTAATTTGCACTTATGATACCTTTTTTTTTTTTTTTTTTTTTTTTTTTTTTTTTTTTTTTTTTTTTTTTTTTTTGTGGATGGGAAATCATCAAATGACTTCTCCCGCTCTGGGCAGAGGCGGGAGGGCGTGTCAGACTTTTACTGACTAAAACCCACCCATGTTCCTTCAGCTGCCCGTGCCAGGGCCACGGTATCTCTTTCGAACTACCCGCGACCCCGGCGGCATCGGCCCAATTGACCCCGTCACTGCTGACATCTCTTTGAGGCGCGCGTGGAACACAACGCGCCGTCGACCCGGGCCTGGTCCTTACCGGACAGCGAGCTGCCCATTACTCGTCGTCCGCAAGCCCGCGCCTACGGTGGCCGGGAATCGGCAATCGATTCCCGCCGCCCAGGGCGTCTCCTACGGCGGCTAGGGGCGCGAGGGCGCGGCTGTTGCCTCTCCCTCACGCGTTCCGCTTCCTCCTTCGCGAGCATTACTGCTTCGCAGAAGGAGGTGACGGCTTCCCATGCACTCTCGCTCCGCACCATGGCCTGGACCAGGTTTGGACGCGAGAGATCGCCGCCGCCGATCGCCTCCGTGAGAACACGGCGGTGCTCCGCCCAAGCCGGGCAGTCCTCCACTGTATGCTCCACCGTGTCCTCCGGGCGATCCACACAATGGTGACACCCGGGCGTTTCCTCCCGCCTTATCCGAAACAGGAACCTCCCGAAACAACCGTGTCCGGTGAGGACCTGCGTCAGGCGGAAGGTGAGGACGCCGTGGCGCCTCTCCAACCACTCCTCAAAGAGGGGACTTATCGCCGCAATTGTGGCGTGCCCAGCGCTGGGTTGCGACAATCGCACTCTCCATGTCGCCATGAGATCCCGCCGGAGCTCTGTCCGCTGTACCGTGATTTCTCGCGGCAGCGGAGTTACGCCCCGGCGTTTCACCTCCTCGCGCCACTCCCATACGTGCGCGAGGACTTTTGCCTCCAGATCCCATGGCGGTAATCCGGCAAGGAGGCACGAAGCCTCACAGGAGACCGTGCGGTATCCCCGGACAAGCCGGATGGCCATGACCCTCTGGGACGCGTTCAACCGGCGGGCTGGTCGCAGCCTCAGGGAACGCGCCCACACCGGTGCCCCGTAAAGGGCCATGGACCGCACGACCCCCGCATAAAGCCTCCGGCAGGAGGCGTTTGGACCCCCCAGATTGGGCAGGAGCCGCTTCAAGGCAGCCCCGGCCCGCTCCAGTCTGGGAGCCAAACGTCGGAAGTGCTCCACGAAGTTCCACCGGCTGTCGAGGACGAGTCCCAGGTACTTCATCGTCGACTCAACCCCGATGTGAACCCCTCCTACCGTTATTTGGGAACCCGACGGTGGCGCGTTCCGAGGACCATGAAAACACATGACCTCGGACTTGTGCAGGGCCACCTCGAGTCCCAACTGCCGGTGCACTTATGATACCTGAGATACAGATTTATCCTAGTTCAGGTTGCTCCCATTATTATATACCTACCACTTTAGTTTAAGGCTTAATATTGTGAATGTGCATTATTTAAATTAAATAAATAAAATGAAAGTAAATAGAAATTGAAATAGTGCTCACACATGTGCTATGCAATTATATAATACTAAGAGATTGAATTTAAACAATGCAAAGAAAGTTTTCTCTCTTCTTAATCTTCAGCAGCTCCAACAATATTTTCGAATGCTAATAAATTAGTTAATGCGTCTTGTGGAGCAGGACAAGCATTTTTGCCAGCGATGTAATCTCTCAACTTATAATATGCTTGGCTGCATAGTGTGCGTTTTATACAAGATTTAAATTTCGTAAATAAAAACGTTTATTTTCTCCACCACATAATGAAAACTTACTACAAAATACATAATTTGTGTATACAAAAATACATTGATGTTGTGGAGACTGGAGCCTGCACTAGGAATACCTGTGTTACAGGTCTCCAGGCCTCCAAACTACACGGACAAGTCACAGTAATACAAATTATTCATGAAAATGATGAGATAAACACAATTTAAGACAAGGAATAAGGAATAACAAATAATTAATTAAACAGCATTAGCAGGGTGTATTGGTGTGGGGGTGTGTGTGTGTGTGTGAGAGAGGGTGTGTGTGGATGCATGTGTGGGTGTGTAGTGAGTATGGGATATTTAAAACTGGTCTCCTAAAATAGTAAAATGTAAGACATGTCGAACTGCATTTTATGAGATGACTTCTAAGAGTCTCTCTGTGGCTTCATAATCGTGAGATTGAAGCCAATTTCGGACTTTATTTTTACAATTGAATAAGGATAAGGAGTAGATGGAAATGGCTTTATTGACTTTGTTGTAAAGGTAATCTCCTAGGAAACAAAAGAATCTACGGCTGAAGCTGGTTTTGAAGGACCTTGATTTACAGACTGTGTGTTTGCGTCGTTTGTTCAGGATTTCAACAGGATCGTATGGAAGGTGAGTGTGCCTACGAATTATAGTGCTGAAGATGAATAACTGGCGAACTGTCAGTACTTTCTTTTTATCAATAATGAAATAGATAAATATAAAACGTTACAAATAAAATATTTTTTACTACATTATCTGTCTACGCTTAAAGTATCTGTGGCATTACAGTACTACTTATAGTCTGTGGGTATTACTGTGACAAGCAAAGGGACGCGAGCGCACTACAACAATAGCAACACAAAATAAAAAAAATACAAAACATGACGGCTGTGCAGTGGAAATGAGTGGAAACAATAATTAACATCGTGAAGTAGAATATATAGTAAAAAGTGTTATGTGGTAGTTAATTAAAGGCATAAGGTGAAATAAACTGATAAAGACTAAGTGATTGTAATTGCAAACGCAAAATACAAAGTGACAGACAACGAAAGAAAAGAAAAAAACACCGGCCAAGTGCGTGTCGGAGCACGCACAATGAAGGGTTCCGTAGTTGGGATGAATTTATCTTAAGAACAAACTTAACTTTGTAGATGAAAAACAGTTGTAGTTGTAAATGTAAGTTTGTACTCACAATATTGATAGATTTACCATGTTATTTTAAAACCACAGACTTGTTTTTCTGTAATCTACGGGTAAAGATCTATTTTCTGTATTTTTTTTTCAAAATTTTAGACTCAGCAGTTTCGGAGATAACGGGGGGGGGGGGAATGGTCAATTTTCGTCTATTTTCTTAAATAACTTTAAAACAATTTATTTTAAAATTATAAAAAAAATATATTTGAGAACCTCATAGTAAGTCCTTTCATTGGACATGCCACATGGTGTAGTTTGCAAAACTTTTTTTTTTAATTTTCTTATTTGCCCCCCAAAAGTGACCTCTATATTCAAAATTCATTTATTTACTTTACTCGTCCGTGTTTGGGTCACAGAAATTCATATGTGTACCAAATTTCAACTTAATCGGGCCATTAGATTCGGAGCAAATTGGCTGTGACAGACGGACAGACAGACAGACACACGAGTGATCCTATAAGGGTTTTGAGGTACGGAACCCTAAAAACAAGAAAGAACTCCAGTAAAAGTGTGGAATGAACAAAAACATAGAATAGTAGAATCAATTTCTCTGGCGATTTCGCGGGCGGTTGACGTCTATAAACGTCATACTAATAAAACTTATGCCCAATGCTACCATGATGTTAATATCTTAAACAGTTCCCTTGGAGAATCGCGCCTGCGGAGGCCATATATTGCTCTGATGGCTCTTTTCTGCAGAATAAAAATAGACTATATCTGCAGCCCGTCCCCATAGTAAAATATCGTAAGACATAATACTATGAAAGTAACTGAAACAGACTACCTGTCACACAACACATCACAAGCATGTTTACAGCTGCGAGATGGACTCGGACATATTCCCACATCCGTGGCCTTGAGTAAGCTCCAATTAATTCAGTTATGACTGCTTTCGTTGTCTACACTCAACGGAGGTTAATCGTGCTTTTTGATTTGCGAGACTCGGGCCTCGGGCCCTGTACTCGGCTCCGACAGGACGCAAGTATTTGCGACGTTGCGGCTTGAATTTGTATCGATGAAAGCTTTGGTTTTTCCGGTCACCTCAATCTATGGCCCAACGCAGTGCGTTCGTCGTACGATCATGCGCAGTTGCGCACGATAAGCTTGTTGTTTATGCGTGACAGAGACATTATTAATGTAACTTTGTCTCGTTCTGGCGGGGCGCGGGGATATGCGCAGGCGCAGCGAACTCGTAGCGAATAGCGTCGGCGTCGGGCGGAGTGCGGGCGTGCAGGCAGCGATCAGTCAGCGCCGCGAATGCCGCGATGTGCCACGCAGTAGTGCTCGGAGTGTTGTTCTCGCTGCCGTCCTACCTGTACTCGGCCGTGCCGTTCAGGTGAGCCTGTCAAGTGTTGCTGTGTGTCCCGCGTCCCACTGTCCCACTGTGCTCTCGCAATCGTCTTGTGATAATTATGTATGTTCCGGTGTGATCTTGGATATTTTTAACGATAAAAATAATTACGTTCACAAGGTCTTAAAATGGTTTATACTTACCTATTCGCAAGTGATTAGCATCCTTCTGTCCTTCTGTTGTGTCTTTAACAAATGTGCATTAAGTCGTAAAATAAATAGTCGGGAAGTCAGGAGCTTACGGATTACTCATTGTGATATATACCACTTTCGCGTCAGGTTAGTGATTTTATAATGAAGCGGTGCGCACGGAACGCATACAAATTGACGCATTAAGTATTGCGGTCACGAGCGATGGCCACGGCTGTCGGCTCCGACATTGAACCGGCCCGCTCTGTCCGCCTGGCGGGCGTTACGTAACCCCGGCCTCCGGCCTGCTGGCCGCGCACCTCCATGGACTCCTGCCTGGAGCTCCCGACGCTGTACTTGGGAAGTTAGTATCGTGGCGTCGTCGTTAGCTGGCTTCTGTACTAGTGTACTAATCAACATCGGGAGCACGATGCCGACTGTGTTTACATCATGAAAATCAAATAGCTGTATGCGGGATTGTTTTACTACTTCAATTTCTGCTCAAACGAGTGATCGGTTCTGCAGAAGTATTTACTGCCTTTAGCAGCAGACCAGCCAGATTTGCTGGTTGTGGTACGTTCAGTTCAAGTACTTACTGATAAAGTTATCAATGGGTGGGTCGACTCAGCTGATTGCCCAAGTGAACACGACAGATAACAGAATGTTAAATGTGTAAATATTATTCTTGTTAAGGTTTGATTTTTTTATTTCTATGGCTCCTACAAAGGCACCTATAACACACGTGTGAGCACTATGTAGCTACTATTAAGCTACCTTTTACTGGGTACGTCTTTCACTGACTTGAGTGTGCCCTAGCGGTTGAGAGTATGTCATGCTCACTCAAATGTCTCGCTGGTGGTGGCGTGTGTGTTGGATCATTAAGTTCCCTTCAAAATGGTTGAGCTAATTGGTGCTGATCCATGCGTCATGTTCGTGAACGGGCGCCGTCAGTTGGGACTGGTCGTCTCTTAGCTGCCATGGCTTATATTTAATTTTAATATTTAATTTAGTTGTTTTAGTTATTATCTTTTTATTACGGACGCTTTTTAACGTGCACGTCTTTCTACATTGTTCTCACATGTATATTTTCAACATGAACGATGTAACCAATATTTTGTAAAAATATTATGATTTAAAAGAGTGTCCGTGGAGTTTCTTGCCCGTTCTTCTCCATAGGGATCTACTACGCTTTGGAATGGGCAACTAGCTTCATCTTTCTGACTGACCGACCCATTGACAATTCAAAAGTGCCTGTAATTGGTTTATTTGAAATAAATGCTTTGAGTTTGAGTTTGCATCGCGTGTTCCGGACGAGCGCTGCCGTTGTGTCGCGTGCGATTCGCGTCGTATATCTATGGCTCCTATAAAGGCACCGCGTGTTCTGGACGAGCGGTGCCGTTGTGTCGCGTGCGATTCGCGTCGTATATCTATGGCTCCTATAAAGGCACCGCGCGTTCCGGACGAGCGGTGCCGTTGGGTCGCGTGCGATTCTCGTCGTATATCTATGGTTCCTATAAAGGCACCGCGTGCTCCGGACGAGCGGTGCCGTGGTGTCGCGTGCGATTCGCGTCGTGTATCTATGGCTTCTACAAAGGCACCGCGTGTTCCGGACAAGCGTTGCCGTTGTGTCACGTGCGATTCGCGTCGTGTATCTATGGCTGCCACACAGGGGCACCGCGTGTTCCGGACGAGCGGTGCCGTTGTGTCGCATGCGATTCGCGTCGTATATCTATGGCTCCTATAAAGGCACCGCGTGTTCTGGACGAGCGGTGCCGTTGTGTCGCGTGCGATTCGCGTCGTATATCTATGGCTCCTATAAAGGTACCGCGCGTTCCGGACGAGCGGTGCTGTTGGGTCGCGTGCGATTCGCGTCGTATATCTATGGCTCCTATAAAGGTACCGCGCGTTCCGGACGAGCGGTGCTGTTGGGTCGCGTGCGATTCGCGTCGTATATCTATGGCTCCTATAAATGCACCGCGTGCTCCGGACGAGCGGTGCCGTGGTGTCGCGTGCGATTCGCGTCGTGTATCTATGGCTCCTACAAAGGCACCGCGTGTTCCGGATAAGCGTTGCCGTTGTGTCGCGTGCGATTCGCGTCGTGTATCTATGGCTCCTACAAAGGCACCGCGTGTTCCGGACGAGCGGTGCCGTTGTGTCGCGTGCGATTAGCGTCGTGTATCACGCCTATTTTGAAGGAGCCTTTAAACGTGTTTTTTTTTTTTTTTTTCATATATCTTATTTGGCTTACATTGCATGTCGAGGAGTCTCCAGTTAGACATATAAAATGCCTGTAGTTGAAGGCTCCGCTCTTCCCTTACATTAGAAACGTACGAGTACAAATAGGTATATGTATAATATAAAAAAAAAAACAAAGAAAGGAAAAAATAAAAATACGATCAATTTCTACAAGTGTATGTGCGAGGGTGTGTGCGTGAGGGTGTGGGGGTGTGTGTGTGTGTGAGTGTGATTTTGAGTGTACATGATTGACTAAATAAGCAAAATAACATCACTCTAATAATATTTATTATATATTTTTTTTGTTTTTTTTTTTTTGTCACACGTTGCAAAAGTAACTCTATGTCATTATAATGCGCTATCGCCGCCGAAACATGTCTCATTTGCTGAGGTACTTCAGAGAGAGGGTGAATGGAAGATGTCAGAGAAGAGTGAGGCTTGGCAGTTGGTACAAAGACAGAGATTTAAAAATCGTCTGGTTAGTCAGAGAGGCAGTGCGGCTACTGATTCTAGTGAGAATAGCTCCAAGTTTAAAGCAGCAGACACGAAAGTACCATTATTTATATCTAACGTACATAAGGACGTCGCTGAGCAAGATATTATTAATTACGTATATGAGAAAACGCGCGAAACAGTTTCATTGGTAAAAATCAAAATGAAACAGGAAAGAAAATACAACGCCTACAAACTTTATGTTACAAAATATAAAATCGGCACGTTCCTGGATGGCAAGTTGTGGCCATCACGCATATCGTTCAGGCGTTTTGTTAACTTCTACGAGAGCAGGGAAAGGCCCTTCCTTGCAAACAGTAGGTAGTACAGAAAGAGTTAATAATAATATTTGATGGATAATTACAGTAAAATAATAAGTTTCAATTGTAAATCTATGAAGAGATCTTTAGAAGGAATCAGAACGTTATGCCAAACAGCAGATGTGGTAGCCCTCCAGGAGACCTGGCTGCTGCCGCATGACCTGCCGCTGCTCAACACGATCGATGACAAGTGCGGGTGCACCGGCACGTCTGCAGTTGACGCTGCGGCGGGTATACTCAGTGGGCGGCCTTATGGAGGCGTGACGCTGTTGTGGCGTGAGAGTGCGCTTCAGTCTGTGTCCGTGATAGAATGTAATAACGTGCGGGTCTGTGCGATAAAGGTAACTGTGTGTGAGAGGTCAGCGGTACTCTTTAGTGTATATATGCCTACCAACTCGTATGATAACCTACCTGAGTTTACCGCGTGCTTTGGTGTGATTCGATCGGTAATTGATGTGGAAGAGAACAATGGAGTTGAGGCCTTTTATATATTGGGCGACTTTAATGCCCACCCGAATGAGTTGTTTTACAATTAAATGATAGACTTTTGTATGAATCTTGATTGGCATTGCATAGATATAAATGTGTCCTAAAACTACCTATACATTTTTTAGTGACGCTCACAGCTGTACTAGATGGTTAGACCACTGCATAAGACACAGTGTGCACGGGATTCAGTCGTTTGTGAACTGTGCGATACGACGTGTATTGATCGGACCATTATCCACTTGTAGTGGATTGTAATATAAATAAGCTTAAGCCTAAAGTTTATGATTTGTTAGCGGAAAAACCTGTAAATCGTGTCTTATGGAGTGAGAGACAGGTACAGCAAATAAAAGAATATCGTGACATTTGTCATTCTAAACTACTGTTGATGGATTTTCCGCAGGAGTTGAGTGAATGTTGTGATGGTTTTTGTTCTAACAAAGAACATCACTCAGTTCTTGATAAGTTATAAGTGCAAATTACTGATACATTGTCACAAGCAGCCATTCAAACATGTAGAAAAAAGTGTCACAGAAAGGGAGGTTATGTCATTGGGTGGAATAAGCACATAGCGGGCCCTCATCGGGAGGCGCGGCTTAGGTTTCAGTTGTGGAACTTAGCGAGGCGACCTGTTAATGGTCGAATCTTTGATGAGATGTCGGACGCGAGGAGACATTTTAAAGCTAAATTAAAATGGTGTCAGGATAATCAAGACCAATTTAGAATGGACAACCTTGCGTCTGACCACGCCTCTTAAGATTTCAGGAGTTTTTGGAACAGTACTAACAAAATTAACGTTAGATCTAGCGTCCCGATGAGTGTCAGTGGTTCTTCTGACCACAATGACATTGCCGAGGATTTTAGAGAGCATTTTGCTGTGCGGTCGCCTTTAGGCCCCACGTTTGGTGAGGTAAGTGGTGGTGAGCCCGTTGTGACGGGGAAGAACGTAAAGATACCTGCGAGGAGTGTGGATAAAATTATTAGAAAAATGCAGCGTGGAAAATCTCCTGGTCACGACGGGCTCAGTATTGAGCATTATAAATTTGCGGGGGTTCATTTGCCGCGTGTACTGTCTGTGTTTTTCAGTCTGTGCATAGGTCACTCGTATTTGCCGGAGCCGCTAATGCGGACTATAGTCGTTCCTATAGTTAAAAATAAGACGGGTGATACGTCTGACATTAGTAACTACCGGCCCATCTCACTCACTACTTTAGTAGCCCCTAGGCGACTATTCAGCAGACTGTCAAGTACCTTTACTTGACAGTCTGCTGAATAGTCGCCTCACTGCACAGGTTGAGTTGCACGATGCCCAGTTCGGGTTCAAAGCAGGAGTCTCAACAGAGAGCGCTATTCTAAGTCTGAAGCGAACTGTCATTACTACACAGCGAGGAGGACGCCGGTATACGCGTGTTTCCTCGATTTGTCAAAAGCATTTAATCTGGTTGCATATGACTTGCTGTGGGGCAAGTTGGGGGACGCGGGTGTGTCGGCGGAGTACACCTCCCTTCTCAAATATTGGTACTCTAACCAAAAAAACAGGGTGAGGTGGGTGGGTGCACTGTCAGACGAGTACAGGCTGGAATGCGGAGTCAGACAGGGGGGATTGAGCACGCCTCTGCTATTTAACCTCTTATGTCAACCTGCTTATCGAGCAACTGAGCGGTACACATGTCGGCTGCCACATTGACGGAATCTGTGTCAATAATATAAGCCTAGCAGACGACATGGTACTTCTCAGTCCGTCGATAAGTGGGTTGAAGAAGTTGCTTTCTATCTGCGAGACCTATACGGAGGAGCATGGCTTGATATACAACTCGAAGAAGAGTGAGATTCTTGTATTTAAAGCACCTAAGCAGCAGCCGCGCAGTGTTCCGCCCATAAGTCTCAATGGTGTAGCATTAAGGGTTGTCAACAGTTTTAGGTATATACCTTGGCCAAAACCAGACTGGACCAAAGATACATACATTTAATTTAGGGCTGATTGTTCAATAGTTTGATAACTTTTACCTGAAGAATAAATTTGCATACAAAAGCTGTCAAACCGCCATATTTATTCCTCTGATAAAAATTATCTGACTGTTGAACGATCAGCCCTTAATAGATTTCTTTGGTTATTCTTATTTTTATTTACATGTACTGGTACAACATATATCAGCTCTTTGAATATCCATAAAAGTTTCAGAATAGAATAGAGTTTTATTTTGCAAATATGGGTAATACATAATCGGTGTTATGATACATTAAAGCACAGCCATATTTCACCATTCGGCATGTAAAACATTAACAATATAAAATGACAAGATTAATTATTATTATTAATTAATTATTAATAGGATTATTGAAAAATTATTATTAATTCATCATTAACAGGATTATTGAAAATATTGATTATGATTAACAAGATTAATTATTAACAAGATAAAATATTAGCAATATTCACAACACTATCCAAAAGCCAGAGCAATTCAGCAATTCTCTAATAAAACTCAGTCACACTGTAGTACGTTTTATCAATTAAAAATTTACGGAGTCTACTTTTAAACAGCACTGCTGTCAAATCTTTCCAACCACTCGGTAATTTCTTGTGCATCAAAGTAGTTCGACACGGTAATTGACATAATGTGCTATTGTCACGCCTATTTCTTGGAAATACATCAGTTAGAAGTTCACAACGACTTGGATTTTGCTTTACAAACATAGCTACTTCGAAAATATAAATACAAGGAAGTGTCAAGATATTGTACTGCTGAAAATAAGGCTTGCCACTGTCTGTAGGTTTAAGTTTAAACATTGATCGGACACATCTTTATTGGGCCTTAAATGCTGTGTCTTTATTAGTTGAATACGCCCAGTAAATGACACCGTAACGCAATTGAGATTCAACTATACCGTGGTAAGCCGTAAGAAGTGTTTTGGTATCTACTATGGAGGACAGTCTATACAAAACATATGCAGATGAACCTAATTTTTTACACAAAACATCTATATGCTCTTTCCAATTTAAGTTTTAATCTATTTGTAATCCCAAAATTGTATTGTATTACTTGCTTCGTCAATATTGTCATTTTTGTAATGTATGTGTAAAGGATGATGAGACATTTTGGTACCCGGTCCAATAACAATAATTATTGTATTATTGAATTGGTCTAACCTATAGGAGAAAAAAATTGTATGGCGACGAAACCTGAATGTTAGTATCTTCAGAGATATTGATATATGAATATGTTTCTTTGTTCAACATAACAATGTAAGTATCATATTAAAAACTTAAGCGATACAACTGAAAACTTGATTTACTGATACCAACCAACCTAGGAGGCACCACGGGATATATCGGGAGCGGAGTGGGGGGTGCAGTGCGCGTGATTGTATGATACATCTCCATCTATCATCTATCAGTCAGTCAGTCAGTCGCTCGTTCGTTCCGTTCGTGAGACTACGTTACGCTACTTTCTACTACTTTATTTTATCTTTCATATTGACCCGTGCTTTTCTTTTGGACTCCGTTAGCCGCTAAAATCGTTGACTTCGGCTTGTTTTATTGGAATTGATTTTCTACCAAAATGGAAGGAAATCACAATTGTGTGACGTGTCGGCGAGGTTTATATCATGAAAGATATCAGGAACATATTTTACGTGACGACTTACCTAGCTTGCGTCCTGAGTTAGCCGCTTATATTCAAGAAAATGCTGTTTTAGAGGTATGTAAAAGTTGTCTTTCTTACTTTTGTTTAATACGAGTACATTATGTCTTAATATAGAGTTCTTTGCATTCATGTTAGTCGGTGTTCAATGAACCTTTTAACCAGCTATCATGTAAATGTGCACGTTTCATTAGTTTATGAATGGGTACCATTAATCAGTGATATTACATCATAAATAGTTAAATCATTCTCACTTATTAATATTAAACATACGGCGGATAGTAACAGTTCATTTCAAATGAAATGGCAGGATTTTACTTGAGGCGGTAACAATAAGTTGGGACCTGAGCGCGGTGACGTCACAATGGCGTGTTCGATGCAAACGGTACAAAACAGGCGCTATCGGGGAAGTGCGGTGGAAGCGGGCGGGGGAGTCGCATTCCTAGAAGGTCCCAACTTATCGCGCACGGGTAGTACCTGGAAAGATATTTTGTTGTAAGGCCCATGAAAGCGCTCAATTAACTGCATTTCTAAGAAATGTTTTGTATTGTTAAACACTTTTTAGGTCTGTTATACTTTTCCTCTTACCATCCAACTTCAACATTAAAACTATTTTACTGTTGCTTTCCCATCTCTTTCTATCAAAGTCATTCGTATAGAAGCATCTAAGGACCGATATGAATTGTACACACGGAATATAATTATCTATCCCTCTAGCGCTAGGAGCTGGCGTAGTGTTTGCGCGTATTTGTATATTTTATTAGATTAATTATTGCATTCATTTAATATTGATATTATTTAATAAGCTTACGCCTTTATGTAGGTGGCTACAATGAATGAATGAACATTGTAAACGTAATAACCAAATAGTGGAATCGCTTCCCAGACCTATAAGTATTTATATAAAACTAATTAATATTATTACATGCTGGTTTCAGGTGGCATTTAACAATACGCAGCGTATGTGTCACCGTTGTTGGCAGAGAATCGAAAACGATTTAAGAAGACCTGCTGCACTCGAAAGAAGACCAAATGATGGGGAGATTCAGGTCCCAGGTTATATGCGAGCACCAAATACACCAAGACATTGTATCTTCAACAACTGTGTTCATGCAACCCGATGCCGAATACCAGCTTCTATCAAGACATATATTTTTTGTGCGTATTCGTTATACATTCCTGATAGTGCTCGAGTCTGTGCAGAACACCTTCAGGGCAATGCTTGGGATGATTTGCCTCAATTGTGCAATGTCTCTCACAGTTTTAATGCGCAGCAATTTACTGACATATGTGACATGTTGCGAACAGCTGTACAAAATGGAATAAAGTTAGATTTCAATGTAAGAGGTGCCTTATCTGAAGAGGAGATGCACTTTTGGACAGGGCGGAAACCAGACCAGTTTGACGCTATACTAGACGAAACACCTTCTCTTAGTGTGAGATGCAAGGAACCCAGAAATGCGCTAGGTATCTATTTGACAAAATTAAGAACAGGGGATTCAAATAACAGGTTATCCACATTATTTAATATGTCCCGCAGACAGTTAGAGCGAATTTTGAAAATAATTCGAGAATGCCTTAGTCTCGAATATGTTCCAAGACACCTAGGTTTTGACCACATAACTAGAAATAATATATTAGAGAGGAATCTCTCAATTCCAAAAGCTTTGTTCGGTAATGAGAATAACGATAAGGTCATTTTAATATTTGATGGAACTTATGTTTATATTAATAAAAGTTCGAATTTTTTATTTCAAAGACAATCTTACAGTTTACATATGTTCCAAAACTTACTTAAACCTTTTTTAATCGTATGTTTAGATGGATACATTGTAGAAGTACTTGGCCCATATGCTGCAACAAAAACGGACGCGAATATTATGTCTAATCTAATGAATGATGGGGAGAATCCCATACATATTTTGTTACATCCGGAAGACGTATTTATTTTGGACAGGGGTTTCAGGGACAGCGTAGGTGACATTGAAGCTAATGGCTATGATCCCCACATGCCACCAACAAAAAATAGAAACGAGACACAATTAACCACTGAGCAAGCAAATGAGTCGCGCTCAGTTACGATTTGCAGATGGGTTGTCGAGGTGGTTAACGGGCGCTTTAAGCGCGATTTCAAACTTTTAAGACAAAAATACTTTAATAAAACGCTTCCAAACATGTTTGTTGACTTTGGAATTGCTGCAGCTATGTTAAATCATTTTCATATTCCTATTACCGACAACATACATGTAGAATCCTTTCTCAACATAATGGAGACTAAAATAGATACACCAAATATTTTATATACTTATGTCGAAAGAAAACGATTGAATGCGCGTAGAGCTAACTTTGAAAGAATAGAAACTAATGATATTCAAAACTTCCCAGAATTAACTGAAGAGGAAGTTATTTTACTTTCGTTAGGTACTTATCAATTGAAACTCGCCCGTTCTTATTGCAACGAACATTTAACAAATGGACTCTATCTAATAGAAATATATCAACAACATAACCTTGATGACTTATCAGACTATGGTATAAATGATGCCGTCTGGCTATTACGCGGACGAATACAGTCGCGTCATGTACGTTCTAGGACGTATTATTGTTATATTATGATAAAATGTAACCTAGGTCAAAACAAGAATATATTACATTATTATTGCACATGCCTAACTGGGCGACGTACAATGGGCACTTGCGCGCATATTATTTCTATTATATGGTACTTAGGATATGCCAGACGCGAAGGGTTCCTTGCTCCAGCAGCATTTCTCAATGATGTCATTGTAGACAACGAAAACAGTCTATAATTGTAAAACTATAAAAAATAAAGTTGTTTCTGATTTATACTTGTATTTTTTACTCAAATAAATAACTAACTTGAGCCTAAAATGACTGAGTCATGCTTTTTTGTCATACGTGCCTGATTTAAAAAAATAAACGTGTATTTTTATTCTTAGTGACTACTCACACCCGCATGTTAAAGCAAAAACGCATGACACAAAAATCGCTCTAACTCCTTAAATACTAATATTTGAGACAAGCGCTCAAGTTTACATTATTCTACACAAAAATACCTTTTCAATGATGTATAACATGTTTCTATTGGAGCGGGTACCAGATTCCATACATTTTGCCCATCATCCTTTGTTACGCCGGGAGTACGTTGTCTAAAGTGCATTATCTTTGTCTTACCTAAATTTATAATTAAATTATTTTTGTTTAGCCATTTAATTATATAGTCAAGAGAATTGTTTATGTCACTTTCATAAGTAACTGCATCTTGTCATTTACAAGAGATCGTTATGGCGCTATCATCAGCAAATATAGTCAAAGGTTGCTCAACGGACATGGGCATGTCATTAAAATATAATATAAATAAAAAAGGACTCAGAACGGTTCCTTGTGGAACACCGAATGCGATTTTACGTTCTCGTGATCTTGATATCTCTGTATATACACTAATGCGACTAATTTCGGTTATTTGTGTTCTGTTTTCTATATACGATTTTATAAGTTCGAGCACGTTGCCTCTAATGCCGTAGGCTTCTAATTTATTTAGCAATGTATTATGATGGACTTAATCAAAAGTCATATCACAAAATATAGCACATACGCGTATACAAAAGTCATACAATAGCCATATTAATGTTTCTATGCTGTCTAAATATTTTTTGTTCTTCACAAAGTACGTAGGTAAGTACATTTTTAAGTTCGCGGAATGGAGGGTGAGAAGTGAAAATAAAAATACTCAATTATTTTTCTTTTTCAATATATTCACCTGCTACCCTTATACACGATCTTTCAATTAGCTTATTTCAAGCTTATTTCAATTACCTTCATAAAAAAATGCTTTGTCTTTGTCCGAAAAATAAGCTGAAACCGCGTCCTTCACTTCTTCATCAGTTGAAAATTTCTTCCCACGAAGTTCTTTTTTCAGTTTTGGGAAGAGGTAATAATCACTGGGAGCCAGGTCTGGGCTGTAGGGTGGATGGTCTAAAATATCGAAGCCCACCTTATGCAGGGCAGCCAACGCAACACGGCTCTTGTGAACAGGCGCGTTGTCGTGAAGAAGAAGGACACCTTTGGTCAATTTACCCCTACTTTTTTCTTTAATGCTTTCTTTCAACCTCTCGAGGATAGAAGCATAGTATTCTCCGGTTATAGAAACGCCTTTATCTTTATAATCGGTCAACAGGATCCCTTCTGAATCCCAAAACACTGTTGCCATGATTTTTCCAGCCGATTGTGACACTTTAAACTTCTTGGGTGGTGGTGTACCTTTTTTGAGCCACTGCATAGAGTCTTGTTCGACTCAGGTTCATAATGATGAACCCAAGTTTCATCTCCAGTAACAATTCGACTTAATAGTCCATCCTTATCTTCGTTACAGAGGTCCAAAAACGTGCGAGAACACTCCACGCGGTGTTGTTTTTGAGGCGGCGTGGCACCCATTTTGCACTGACCTTTGTCATGCCAAGATGATCGTGTAGAATTTTGAAAATTGTCGTATCCGATACTCGCAACCATTTCTGCAAGCTGTTTCTTCTTTAGTCTGGCATCTTCCAATATTATTTTTTCGACTTTTTTTAATGATTTCCGGAGTAGTCACCTCGATCGACCGTCCGGGCCGTGGGTCGTCTTCAAGTGAGGTCCTGCCTTGTTTAAAGAGACTGTGCCACTTGTAAACCATGGTTTTACGAGTACCCGGGCAAGAGTCCCCGTAAACGGATTCCATCTCTTCCAGTATATTTTGAACTGACTTTCCTTGCTTGGTAAGGAACTTTATTACGGCACGGTACTCGATTTTTTCCATAATTCACACTTTCTTCCCAATTGAGTTGTTTGCTTGACTATAGTTCAAAGACTAATGATCCAATTAGTTAGTTAGTTAGTTTAGTATGGCATCTCGCAGTTGACCACTGAGGGTCGAGACTGCTCAACCGGGCGTTTCCTGTGGATGCTTTAAGCGAACTTAAAGCCTCCGGCCAGGCTTAAAACTAAGAATGATCCAATTAAGATAAAACCTGGTATTTATACTAATATTGAGTGGCTGAAGTTGTGGCCATCCCGATAATGACCTATTGTTATCCCCTCCCCCCCATTCCGCGAACTTAAAAACGCCCCCTCGTATGTAATTTTTTTCAATGAAGTTATATAATTCTTTATAGATGTATTTCTCAAATACCTTTGAAATAACAGGTATGAGTGATATGGGTCTAAAATATTCCATCAACTCCTTATCTTCTTTCTTAAATAAAGGTTTAATTATAGATGTTTTTAAAGCTTCTGGATATATACCCGTACAAATAGTAAGGTTAATTAAGTGACATAAATGACCACATATCTCAACCGACACTGACTTTAGTACCTTTGTAGCGATTCCATCAATACCTACAGTGCTAGTATTTTTTAAGGACATTATTATTTTATATCGTCATCGTGTGGTGTGCTAGGTGCCATAAACATTGATTTTTGTGTTAGGGATGACATGCATGCCCTTGGCTTAGATTCAGCATCTATTTTTGGATGTATTTTGTCTACAAAAAAGTCATTAAAAGCATTAGCAATATCCAAAGGCTTGTATATAATTTGATTACCAGCTTTCCCCAAACTGCCATAAATTCCAATATACCCTCGGCTATTCACTCAATTGAGATTGACCTAAATGTTGTAGCCGAGCTAATTAGTAAAATTGATCCATTTAAATCTGCTGGTCCGGACCACTTATTACCTAAATTTCTGATTGGGTGTGCTAAAACCATTGCCTTACCAGTATCTCTTTTGTTTAAAAAATCGCTCTCTTCATGTTCTGTTCCCCAAATCTGGAAATCTGCCTTTATAACTCCGGTGCATAAAAAAGGGCACAAAAACGAAATACACACATCAACACGGTCTAGGGATATTTTTAAAAAAGCGAATTACTATCAATGTGTTAATTATTTATATGACATGTATATATTTAAAAACTACGTTATTTAATATTCTATCATTTTTTAATAATGGTTAAGGTACTTAGATTAAAATTTCAGGATTTTATGGAAAAAAAAATGAAGCATAGACGGAAACCGTATATGAATTAACTTTTAATTTGTGAGTAAAAACTGAAAAAAATAGAAAAATCATTTAATTTGTGTTTATAAACTTGAAGTTAGTAGTCTGAGAAAGCGCCCATGATGTTCATAACACATCGGCAACGATTCGGCATGCTCAGAACAAGGTTGTCAATGTCTTGCTGCGGAATATTGTCCCATGTCCTTCTGAGGTGCGCAAAACTCAAACTCAAACTCAAAAAACTCAAAGCATTTATTTCAATTAAACCAATTACAGGCACTTTTGAATTGTCAAGGGGTCGGTCAGTCAGAAAGATGAAGCTAGGCGCCCATTCCAAAGCATAGTAGGTGCCTATGGAGAAGAACGGGCAAGAAACTCCACGGACACTCTTTTAAATCAAGATATGGTTACAAAATAATGTTTACATCATTCATGTTAAAATTTCATATGTGAGAACGATGCAGAACGTTAAAAGCGTCCTTAAAAAAAAACAATTCAAATATTTAAATTAAATTAAAATAAGCCCTGACCGCTAAGGTATGCCCAGCCTTCACTGACAGCGCTTATTCACGAACCTGACGCATGGATTGGCAAAAAGTTGATCTTCTGTAGCCAGATTTTCAGGAACTACCTTCAGAGCTCTTCTTTGCAGCATATTCCACGCATGCTCAATGGGATTTAGATCTGGCGATTGAGCAGGCGAGTCTAAGACCCTAACTTTGTGTGTATGTAACCAAGCTGCTACCGTTCTCGCCGTGTGTGCCCGGGCATTGTCGTGCATGAGCAGGAAATCTTGCCCCATTTGTGTTCTGTGGGGCAAGATTACGGGCCCCAGCACCTGTTGGACGTATCGTTCTGCCGTCATATGCCGTCCTCCAAGACGAATTCCTGCCCAAACCATAATTGTTCCTCCTTGGTATGGGTGAACTTCCTGAGGGTTCTAGAGACGGCTCCATCGTCCAGGAACTCGCCAAACACGCGTCCTTCGTGAATCTGGATGGAAGCCGAACCTGGATTCATCCGTGAACAGCACATTGGACCATTGCTCACGGCCCCAGTCCACGTGGTTTAATTTGGAATTATGTTCTTTAAAATTTAAACTTTCAATGATACTAAAACCAGCCAGATACAAATAGTATAGCCAAAGAGATTTTATTTTATGTTCATACATACTATAATGCGAATAGACTTTTTCCCCAACCTAATATATTCGAGTAATTTTTCTAATTTATTAAAACAATAATTTATATTCTTAGCATTTGATACACTATAGATACATATGACTATTAATTTATAATTAATAAGCTCAACAGCACAACACTCAAAAACTCCTGGTGATAACAATTTTGCTATTTGAGGTATTTCACTCCATTGGTGACAATTATTAATAACAATACATGCTCCTCCTCTCTTTTTTCCCTGTCTACTATAACATGCAGCCAAACTATAATTTGGAATGCGTAGTTGTTTTTCTCCCTTCATGATAAAATGCTCGGTAATACATTATAATGTCTATATTTATTTTTTTATCAGATAGCTCGTTTAAACAAACCGTAAGAGCATTTGATTTATTTAATAAACCTGCAATATTTTGGTGTAAAATGTTAATATATTTTTTATTAGCGAAAAAACAGTTCTTTTGGTTCATTTGTTGTGTTGAGCGTATTTCCTTCTAAGATTTCCAAGTGAAGGTTGAATATGTCCTGAAAAATAATTTTCATGGCGTAATCTTTTAAAGCTCCCGAATTCATGTACGTAGAATAGTGATAGCTCAAGTTCAAATTAGAGTCCAGAATGTATGAGTACTGATGCGTTATATTGTCCATATATAGCATGTTGTTGAACGTTTCCAGTCTTGAGTTATAAAATATTGTAGTTGCTGCTATATTTGTATGTTGGCAAAGTAATAATTATGTTAGTATTCTTTATATCCTGTAATGCGATTCTTATGTTTGTTATTATGTCAAAGTAACATTTTGTAGTTCTAAAATCTTCCTCGCCGATCATTATTATACAGAAATCATTCTTTGTGTAATTTTTGAGTTTTGCTTTTAGATCCTGCAGAAGATGCATAATACTAACATTTGGTGTTAGATAGTGACACATTTGATAATTGTCTTGAAAGTATTTTTCTGCTAAAGTTAATATATTTTTGTTAGTTTTTTGCAGGTCTCGAAGTAGATAGGCAGAATGATACTCCAGTCAAGATGTGGAACGAATGAATTTATTTCCAAAATGTGTCAGCTTAAATACTATTTACATCTACTTACAAACTAGGATAACTACTGCCTATGTACAAGTATTGACCAATCAGATCACAGCACCCTGTTGTCAGTTTGTTCCGCAGTGTGTCGCTGCAGGCGCGCGCTAGCGCATCTCGCCGCTCGGAACGCCGAAGTTTATAAATATAGGTGGCACACGTTTGTGCACCGAAAAGGCGATTCGACGCTTGGCTGCCGTTGCGAGCGGTTGTGTGCTGCCGCTCCCTCCCGCTGCCCCGGCTCGCTGAGTCATCGCTCCCCACCCGTCACTGCGCTGCGCTCTCGCGGCGCGCATCGTAGTCGCCCCGACTACGTCCGATCGTTCGACGAATTAATTATTTATTTAATTAATTCCTCGACTTACGATCACCAAAGAGTCTTTTTCAAGACTACTGTTTCTTAATAGTTATTGTCAAAACGTGTGTAGCTGCACTTTTGGCCCCTTACGGGTAAAATCCACAGTTTCGTGGTCCTCGGTGGAAACCTTACGGTGCCAACGTAGCCGAGTGGGGTGTTGACCCAACACACCCGCCGAACCCCTTCCGGGGGAGGCAGACAGTTGGACGGGTCCCAGTGTTAACCGGCCTTGGGGGATCTCCTAGTCGGCACTGGTGTACTGTTTTCCTTCCACAGCTTGCACCTAGTGTCTTTAGGGTGTGTCTACACCCTTCGCGCTAGTGGTAGTTAGGGCCCCGTCGCACAATAAGACTGGCGACGGGTTCTCAGCTAGGGCTCGCCAGTAGGGTCAGGCCTCCCTGTCGTCACCGGCAGGGAGGGTTAGGCACCCCCGGGCTGTCCCACCCGGGGTGTTAGGTGTTAGGACTGGTTAGGGTTTTACGTTTCTTTTGCCATGGCAGCGATGGCAAACTCAGCTGCGTCGGTAAAGAGGTCCGTCCTTGAGGATATCCTTAAGGACCCGGACTCCTTTATTAACGCGCTGCTTTCCGTGCCCGACTTCCGAGCCAAAATCGGAGCAAAACTAGCTGAATCACAGCATAGCCCCCTCCCCCCCTCTCCCCCTGCCCCCGTCTCAGACATCGCTACTTTCAGCGATGCTCTTGAGCCCACCCCGCGTCTCCCCGTAGTGGAGGAATGCCTTTCCGAATCCGAGTCTATGGACGCGGAGGACATTCCCCCACAAATTCTATCTGATATGGAGTCGGAGCATTCTGCTCAGGACGCTCCCGCCTCCCCTTCTTCTTCTTCCGAGGATGACGGCTTTCAGCCGGTCCTAGGACAGAAGAAGAAGAGGAAGGCGAAACGATCAGCCGCCTCCTCCTCCAAGGCAAAGAAGGGGAAGAATCTTTCTTCCCCCCCTACTTCCCCTTCTTCTCCTCCTACCCTTACCCCCCCCATGACCTCCTCTGCCCCCCCCGTATCCAACCCGTCCTCCTCGCAGGAGGCGAAATCTGCCCCTAAAAAGTCGGCCCCCCCGCCCCCTGTTTACCTTCAGGACAAGGCGAAGTGGACCGACGTGTCGAAATGGTGCACAGATCATAAGATCGCGTACACCAACGCCCGCTCTACCCAACAGGGTATTAAAATCTCGATCCCTACATCGAATGATTTTAGGGAATTAACGAAGCTTCTCAGGGCGAGAGGTGTGTCTTTTCACACCTACTCCCTACCTGAGGAGCGTCAGACTAGGGTCGTGATCCGTAGGATCCCCAAAGAAATCCCGGTAGAGGATATTAAAGCCGACCTTCAGTCGCAAAATATCCCCGTGGACGAGGTCCACCGGATGCATCGCTCCAGAGGGAAGGATGCTTACGACATGGTCCTCGTGGTCTGTTCCCCCTTTGAGGGGTACCACCCCATTTTTAAGGTTAGGACCATCTGTGGTCTCGTGGGTTTCGAGATAGAGAAGCCCAGAAAGAATGGCACCGTTGGTCAATGCCACCGGTGCCAACTCTATGGGCATTCGCAGCGGAACTGCTATGCGAGGCCCAGGTGCGTCAAGTGCCTGGGTGATCATGGCACTTCCGACTGTTCTCGTGATCGCACGGTATCCACGGAGCCACCCAGCTGTGTGCTGTGTGGTGAGGCTGGTCACCCAGCCAATTATCGGGGCTGTCCTAAAGCCCCAAAAAGTTCATCCGGAAAGCTGAACAAGCGTGCGGACGCTCGTCAGCAGAGGGAATGCCCTTCCGGTTTTAAAATCCCCTCATCTGAGTTGCCTACGCGGCTAAGTCCCCAGAGACCTAACCCGTGGTTTTCAGGTCTCCATCAGCAGGCTTTTCCTGCGTTGGTACCCACGCAACCACCCCCGGCTCCCATGGGACTTAGCATCCCTAAACCCCCCCTTGCCCCCCCCCCTAAACCTGCGCAGGCTCCTAAGGCAGCCGTCAATACCGCCGCTAAGGCTACCCCGCCTCTAGCCCCTATCACCACCCCGGTGGCCGGTCCCAGTCAGGTTGACTCGTTCAACATTATCACTGGGACCTTCCTTACTTTTTGCACCCCCCGTGCTATCCAGATGGCTAATGAGCTGACCGCCGCCACTAGCGCCGGCGATCTGCTCAGGATCCGAAATATCTATAATGCGTACCCGGAGATTACGCAAGCCCTTGTCTCCCTCTCCACTAAATCCAACCCGTAATGGATAGAGGAGTTATTGCAAGAGTTAAGCCCCGATCCCTTAAATTAGGGTTTTTTAACGCCAATGGCCTGAGAGGCCAACGCGATGAGGTCTCCGCTTTCCTCCGCGACCACGATTTAGATGTCCTCCTCGTGCAGGAAACCTTTTTAAAACCCAGCCACCGTAATCCGTCAATTGCGAATTATCGCGTAATTCGCAATGATAGGACTCGGTGTCACAAGGGCGGTACCTTGATTTATTATAAGTCTACTCTATATTGCATCCCTTTGGATCCCCCCCCTCTCTCACGTTTGGAAGTGTCTGTCTGCCGCCTTGGCATGACAGGTCACCAGCCGATCACCTTGGTATCGGCTTACCTTCCCCCCATTTCCACAACAGAAAATTTTGAAATACTTAACGTTGACCTCGCGATCCTACTTGGCTTGAGTGACTCCGTAATTATTGCGGGTGATCTCAACGCCAAGCATTCCGCTTGGAATAGCAGCGCAACCAACACCAGAGGCAAACGCTTATTTGACCTTTGTTCCCTTTTAAATTTCGACGTCATTGCCCCAATGACTCCGACTCATTTCCCCGGTAACCTTGACCACCGCCCGGATGTACTTGATGTAGCGCTTCTAAAGAATGTCAATCTTCGATTGGACTCTATAGAAGCGATACATGAATTAAACTCTGACCACCGACCAGTCGTCGTTAAGCTGGTCTCCCGCCTTGGTCACTTTGACCCCACCCAACCTTTACCTACTAAAAAAGTGACGGATTGGAGGAAAGTAAGCGAGTGCCTGAAATCCTCCTCTTCCCCCCACTTAGATTCCATCCCCGACCAGTTTGACTCTATCGCTGACACGACGGCCGCGATCGACTCATTTACGGAACACGTACAATCTGTCCTGAACGATTGTTCAAGGGAAGTTCCTGTGATGGATGACCATCGCGGGAAGTTGCCGGACGATGTACGTGAGCTGTTAAATGAGAAGAACGCGGCTGTCCGTGCCTACAGCAGCTTTCCTTGTCATGCGAACAAAGTCCACATGCGTTATTTACAGAAATCTGTAAAGACTCGTATGGAGGATCTGCGTTCCGCTAGCTGGGATAAGATGCTGAGCGATTTAGAGCCAAACCATCTTGCCTTCTGGCAG
The DNA here is from genome assembly GCA_946251885.1 of Cosmia pyralina. NCBI lineage: Eukaryota > Metazoa > Arthropoda > Insecta > Lepidoptera > Noctuidae > Cosmia > Cosmia pyralina. The sequence goes on along the minus strand of OX276349.1, from coordinate 312,281 downwards.
CTCCAGAAGAAACTCACGTCCCGAGGATTTACCTCTATGCCCCCTCTAGTCCGCCCCGATAACACCATCGCGTTTGACGATGTCGACAAGGCGGAATGCCTTGCTGACAGTCTCGAGGCGCAATGCACACCTAGCGCTCTACCGGTTGACCAAGCTCACCTCTCTGAGGTCGACGCGGAAGTCGAACGTAGAACTTCCCTTCCTCCCGTTGAGGACCCTGATTGTCCCCTGCCCCCCGTCACGCCGGACGAGGTGCAGGAGATAATCAAGGGTCTAAAACCCCGCAAGGCCCCTGGTTCAGATGGACTCACCAATAGGGTGTTCCAACTGTTCCCAGCAAATTTAATTATGCTAATGACCATCATCTTCAATGGTGCCATGAGCAATAATATTTTCCCCCAAGCCTGGAAACAGGCCACCGTTATCGGTATACCTAAGCCCGGCAAGCCCAAGAGCGAGCCCACTAGTTACCGCCCCATTAGCTTGCTCAATGTTCTCGGCAAGATCTATGAGAGACTTATTTATAAGCGACTCAGGGATTATGCCGAGACAAAGGGCCTCATCCCGAACGAACAATATGGGTTCCGAACCCAGCACTCCTGTGTGCAACAGGTTCACCGTATCGTCGAACACATAAGCGCTAATTTTCAGCGCAGTTTGATGACGGGCGCGGTCTTTTTCGATATAGCGAAAGCGTTTGACAAAGTCTGGCACAACGGCTTAATTTATAAGCTGTACAAACTCGGAGTGCCTGACCGTCTCGTGCTCATCCTACGAGACTTTTTGTCGAACCGTACGTTTCGTTACCGTATTGAAGGGGCACTTTCTGCCCCCCACCCGATTCGCGCGGGGGTCCCACAGGGCTCCGTAATTTCTCCTCTTATTTTCACACTATTTACTAGCGACATCCCGAAAAGTAAAAAGGCTCAGTTGGCTCTGTTTGCAGACGATACGGCCATATACTGTTCGGGACGTGACCAAAACGTGATAGCTCGTAATCTCCAAACAGCAGTCGATACCCTCGGCTGCTGGTTCCGTCGGTGGAGAATCGAGGTCAATCCTGACAAGAGTCAAGCGGTTCTCTTTTTGAAACCGTATTTCTCACGTTCCATTCCCCGACCAATCACCATGTTTGGTAAGCCGATCCCTTGGGAGAAGCGAGCCAAATATCTGGGGGTGACTCTCGATCAACGCCTCTCCTTTGCGGAGCACATTAAGCTGGTACGTTCACGGGCCGCTTTTGCCCTCGGTAGATTACATTACGTTTTAAATGCACGCAGCAAACTATCTCTTAAGTGCAAATTGCGCATTTACACTGCGTGCATTCGTCCCATCATGACGTATGCGGGTTCGGTATTTGCACACGCCAAACCCCGCTATCTGCATCGGATGCAGACATTACAGAACCGTTTCCTCCGAAGGATAACGGGCGCCCCTTGGTTCGTTCGGAACGCGGACCTCCACCTTGACCTCAGGATCCCCACGATCCATCAATTTTTGAAGCGCGGCTCGAAGCGTTTCTTTGATGCCGCCGCGAAGCATCGCAACCCTTTGGTTGTCGAGGCCGCGCGTTATACCCCCTCTCAAATTAGTAAGACTCGCCGTCCGCGTCATATTCTCACCGACCCTGATGACCCCATAACCCTCCTTCAGGAGAGTAGCAAGGCCACCAGTACGGTTTACAAACGTAGACCACCCCGGAATACATTCCGACCTCGCCGCCGAGGTCGCAATCGTAACCGCCCCCCCCCCTATCCCCTACTCGGTGAAGCTGTGCCAGCTGGGGGCACAGCTGAGCCTGTAGCACTTGTCCCCCCCGTCATGATCCAGCCTGCCCCGTCTGGCTGTCATATTATTATTAGCGACGCTCAGTCGACTAATAATTTACCTTAGTTTTAGGCCTGGCCGGGGGCTTTAAGTTCGCTTAAAGAACCCACAGGAAACGCCCGGTTGAGCAGTCTCGACCCTTAGTGGTCAACTGCGAGATGCCATATATAAATAACTAAATAACTACGTTTGTGCACCAGTATTAATCGAGGCGGCGTCCAGAAAGGTCGTGTGCGCGTTGTCCGACGGCGGCGTGTGGCGTCGCGGTTCCCGTACCGCTGTACTATTTCTTTAGCAGACCCAAAAGTTCTTCTCAGGACTGTTTGCTTCAGTGTTTCTTTACGGAGTGTCAAAAGGTGCTGGCCAGTGGTGGCTACAAGTTCTTTTCAGAACTGTTGTTTTCACTGTTTCTTTACGGAGTGTCAAAACGTGGTGGCTACAGTTTTATTAGTGCTTAATATACATGGGTTATATTTCAATTTACTTTTGCTAACTAGTGTACTTTCCATTGTCACTTGTTCCTTCGTGGCTTGCGACGCCATCTGTGGACTGGAATGTGTAGTGACAGTTTTTTGTTCGTCACAATTATTCGTCATTTTTTCTTTGGCTACTGTATCCGACTCAGTCTGTGTTTGTTTATTTTTACATCCTGCTTGTTTGGAGTATTTTATACCCCGTTTTTTAAGCGTGATGGTTGGAGATTGTATTGGGCTAGTTACTACCCCTTGTTAAGACTGGTTGTCAGACTTTCGGGCTTCTGACGACCCGTAACGACTGTCAAAGATCCACGAATGACAGCCGGGACCCACAGCTTAACGTGCTTTCCGAGGCACAGAGGAGTCTCGGTATGTAAAGATGGTCACCCATCCACGGACCAACCCCGGCAAGCGTAGCTTAACCTGATGGATCGACCCGTACGGCTGTTATTACTTAGCCACGAGCTCCTTGATTTACTTGCGAGTATCAAAATAAGTCGCATAAATGGCCCTATATTTTATTGCGTTGACTTAGAAGCTTGATTTTTGTAGAACTCCAAGGGACCACAGACCCGTCTTTGATATTAATTTCAACTTGATATCTCCAAGCGTTCCTGAGAAAAATAGAGACAAGAATAATAACTTTGTTACAAAACCTAAAATATGATCCTTTGTGAGAGACTGCCGTCCATACTAGGAAAAGGTTCTTGACAGACTGACAGACAGACAGACATACGGACAACGAAGTGATGCTATAAGGGTTCCGTTTTTTCCTTTTGAGGTACGGAACCCTAAAAACGGTAAAAAAATACCGGTATGCCAGTTTTTCGGTAATACAGAATACCGGTATCTACGCCCTACCGCACGAGCCACGGTTTAGCGTTAGTTTTTACAAACTAATCTTCGATCAAAGCTATATAGCTCGAGGGTGGAAATCTCTTGTAATAATGATAACATGTGTGGTGGGCGGAGGTAACAGGTGTTTGCAAGTGTCGGGTCGTGTGTTCACATTGTACTTATTGTGTTCCAGGAAGGCGCGGCGCAAGGATCGCGAGGGCGAGCCGGCGGGCGACCCCAAGCTGTATCTGCAGGAGGCGCTGCTGGAGCGCAAGCTGCCCGAGCTCGACATGCGCCAGCTCGTCGACTTGCCGCTTGGCCTCGACTACAACGAGTGGCTAGCGTCGCACGGTCAGTATCATTCCCTTCACGACGATCATGCGCAGCACCCATAGATATAAGAAAGAAGACCACAAGCCAACTACTATACATGCAGTTCAGTAAAATGTATCGGACCCTGAGTCTCCACTTTGTCCCTACCACTGGCCAACTACTACACATGCAGTTCAGTAAAAGCAATAGATACGCAGTCGCGCACACACCCGCGTTTTATAAATCAGAACGTACTACACAATCAATTATAAACCTTGTTCCATCAAATATAGCGTGCATTTACCATGCACCGTACAACTTACTCACACAAAAACATTAGTCTTTATTGTTCTGCTGTGGCAAAAGCCATTTATTTTACACTAGCTTTGTCCCGCGGCTTCGCCCGCGTGGATATCGCAAATTTCCCACGGTAACAAAAATCCGGCCTCATTCCTTGTCTACAGTATAAAGGGTACCTCTGTGCAATATTTCAGCTTTATAGGTTTGGTTTGGGGTTTGTGCTGGGCGTTGATGAGTCAGTCAGTCAGGACTTTTCTTTTTACCCGACTACGGCGAAGCAAAAAGGAGGGTTATTATTTTGACCGGTATGTATGTATATGTATGTTCATCTGTTCCCTCATAACTGCTAAACTACTTATCAGAATTTGACAAATAAGGTATCGTTAGAAAGCGTCTTGATGAATATGGCACCCTCTAGCTAGATGACATAGTGATCAACTAAAAAAAATTTTTTTTTAATCATGGCGTGTTGGGTATCAAATGAAAGGCTTAATTAGCACATTTCAAATATATGTTAATATGTGTTATATGTTGTTATATTACCTCTTGTTTTGGTAAATGTGAATATAAAATTGAAATTCATCACTTTTAGCAGTTGTTATTAATAATCCACTACTCTCGTCGGTAAAAGTAATAAAATAAAATAAGACTCGAAGTTATTTGTCCAGTAGGTATCTATTTATTTATAATAGCACAGTACTTACAAATACATAACTAAAAGAAACTTACATGAAAAATCGTTTATTCTTTGGTTTTGCTTAAAAATTTAAGTACAATCATAGACTCCGTAAAATCAACATAAAAATTTAAATCTTTCTTCTATTTCTTTGTTCAATTGGTATTTAATGATAATACCTACCACAATACTTAAAGGTACTGAACTAAAATACTAAATAAACTTTGAAAATTATTAAATTTATCGGTACTAAGGTTACATTATAAATAATCACCGGTAAATGTGTTGAATTTCTTACTTTTACCTCGACTTTCGGTAATTATTAATAATGATAAACAATTATTAATAATTTTCAATTAATCACCCTTACCGTAACATATATATATTAGGTTGGGGAAAAAGTCTTTTCGCATTATAGTATGTCATCATCTTCCTGCCCTTATCCCATATTACTTGGGGTCGGCGCAACACGTTTTCTTCTTCCATTCTCCCCTGTCAACCGTCACGCTATCATTCACTCCCTTCTCTTTCATATCATTCCTCACACAATCCATCCATCTTTTCTTTGGCCTTCCTCTGCCTCTCCATCCATCAACATCTATATTCATCACTCTTTTAGTCACATGCGTTTTGTCTCTCCTCATTACATGCCCATACCAAGACAAACGATTTTCTTTCAACTTTTCTGTCACTGGCGCCACTTTCAAACTTCCTCTTATATACTCATTTCTCACTTTATCCATTCTTGTCACTCCACACATCCATCTCAACATTCTCATCTCCGCTGCATGCAATTTTTTTTCATCCGTCTTCTTCACTGTCCAGCATTCCGATCCATAAAGTACGACATAAAGTACGCATTATAGTATGTATGAACTGTAAATAAAATCTCTTTGGCTATACTATTTGTATCTGGCTGGTTTTTGTATCACTGAAAGTTTAAATTTTAAACAACATAATTCCAAATTAAAATTAGGAAAATGTGTGATTTTCATTTGTTTTTCGTACTGTCAAGATGAGTGAATCTAATGAAGAAATTCGATACATTTTAAAATTTTACTACAAAAAAGATAAAAATGCATCGCAAGCCGCGAAAAAAATTTGCGATGTCTATAGACCCAGTGCAGTGTCTGTGAAAGTAGCACAAATTTGGTTTAAGCGTTTTCAATCCGGAAATTTTGATGTCAAAGATGCACGTCGCTCTGGTCGCCCTATTAAGGATAAAATGGATGCCATTTTTGAAAAAGGGGAGCAAGATCGGCATATCAGTAGTTACGACGTAGCTGAAGAACTGGGAATTGACCACAAAACAGTTTTGGCGCATTTGAAAAAAACTGGGTACACAAAAAAGCTCGATATTTGGGTACCTCACTGAAAGAAACCTAATGAACCGTGTACTCATTTGTGATTCTTTATTACGTAATGAAACCGAACCATTTTTGAAGAAGCTGATAACTGGTGATGAAAAGTGGATCACGTACGACAAGAACGTGCGAAAAAGGTCGTGGTCAAAGGCCGGTCAGGCTTCACAGACTGTGGCGAAACCCGGGTTAACTCGCAACAAGGTGATGCTGTGTGTGTGGTGGGATTGGAAGGGCATTATTCATTATGAGCTGTTACCACCAGGCAGGACCATCGATTCTGAACTCTAGTGCGAACAACTGATGAGATTAAAGCAAGATTAAGTTGAGAGAAAGCGGCCGGAATTAATCAACAGAAGGGGTGTGGTTTTTCATCATGATAACGCTAGACCTCACACATCTTTAGCCACTCAGCAAAAATTAATAGAGTTTGGCTGGGAGGTGTTAATGCATCCGCCGTATAGTCCTGACCTTGCACCTTCAGATTTCCACCTATTTTGGTCTCTTCAGAATACTTTAGGCAGTGTCAGGTTAACATCACGAGAGGACTGCCAAAACCACTTGTCCCGGTATTTTGATCAGAAGTCCCAAAATTTCTATAGCAATTGGGATCATGTCCCTACCTACAAGATGGCAAAAAGTTATCGAACAAAATGGTACCTACATACTTTAGATAAATGTAAATAATATATATTAAAAAATGTTTTGAATTTTCTTAAAAAATGCGAAGAAACTTTTTCCCCAACCTATTATATTGTTAGCTATTGCTCGCGGCTTTGTTTGCATGCACCCGATAATTGGGAATAATTTCTAAAATCACGCTACATTTGTGAATAATAGGTCTTTACCTATGAAATTGCCGTTTTGTATGAAAAAATTTAAACGAATTTTTTTCATGCATTTTTTATTTGTACTAATCGAAGTAATCACCCATGCAATCAATGCATCTTTGCCAACGCAGTGGCAGTTTATTGATGCCCTTCTTAAAGAAATCAGCGGGACGGGAGGCAACAAATTCTTCAAAGGCATTTTGTACTGCCTCTCGGGTATTGAATTTTTTTCCCGCCAAGAAGTTATCCAAATTCTGGAAAAAGTAGTAGTCTGTAGGCGCAAGGTCTGGTGAGTAGGGCGGATGACGGAGAGCTTCCAACCCCAGTTCTTGCAACTTGGAGACCGTCTGCTGTGCAATATGAGGTCGCGCGTTGTCGTGCAGGAGCAGCGGAGACGAGCGATTGACCAATGCTGGTTGGAGATGTGCCAGCTTCTCCATCATTGTGTTCAGTTCTTCACAGTACACATCTGAAGTAATGCTCACCCCGTTTGGTAAGAAGCTGTGATGAATCACACCGGCGCTAGACCACCAAACAGTGACCATCACTTTTCTAGGGGTAAGTTTTCGTTTAGGGCATTGTTTAGGTGCTGAACCAGGATCCAACCAACTTGCTGAGCGCTTGCGGTTATCAAACAGAATCCATTTTTCATCGCAGGTAACAATGCGGTTCAAAATTCCTTCATTTGTGTGTCTGTTGAGCAGTGCAAGGCACGTCTCGACGCGTACTTCGCGCTGGCGATCATTGAGTTCGTGGGGCACCCATTTGTCAAGCTTTTTTACCTTGCCAATTTGACGCAAATGGACCAATATTGTTTTGACGCTAACGTCGAAAGCTGCTGCTAATTCAGCCGTAGATTGTGTATCATCAGCTTCCACAATCGCCTTTAATTCGTCATTGTCGACCAGTCTTCGGACGACCGCGAGGTTCATTTTTCAGGTCGAAATTTCCAGAATGGAAGCGAGCAAACCAATAACAAGTGGTGCGTTGGTTTGTAGTGTTAGCTCCGTAAACGTCGTTGATGTTGCGTGCCGCTTGTGCCGCGTTGCTGCCACGACGGTGCTCATATTCCATAATTATTCGAATTTTTAACGTATCCATGATGACGAAAAAGATTGAAATGCGATGAAAATGTAACACTAATCAATAAACAAATGAATACTTTTGGAAAAAAAAATCCATGTTTTTAAAATAAAATTAATTTGAAATTAGAATTCTTAGCCAAACAAAAATTATTTTGATTTGAAATGGCCAGTACTGCAGAACGGCAATTTCATAGGTAAAGACCTAATATGAGCCAAACATATTTTCAGCCAAAATACATATTATAAGTAATAATAATTATTCTTTAAAAATGTAAAGTGGCTCTGCAAATACTTTATCACGGAATTATAAGGAACCCCAAAATAATTTAAATAAATAATAAATAATAAATAAAATAAATAAATATGTTTGGACATATCACACAACGCCATCTAGCCCCAAGCTAAGCAACCTAATGCTTGTGTTATGGTAACGAGATGGCTGATAAACTACTTATATACATTTTTTTTTTTGTAAATACATACATATTATAGATAGAAAAACACCCAGACTCGGAACAAATAGTTGTAGGTCGTACAAATATTTGTTCCGTGCGGGAATCGAACCCGCGACATGCTGCGCAGCAGTCAATCGCTCAACCACTGCGCCAACCGTGTCGTCAAAAATAAAAAGTAAGTTTAAATACTAAAACTCGGGTTTTAGTATTTAAACTTTCTAGCGTGATATTTCAGTAGTCGGCTACTGAAATATAAAAAAAAAGAAATATCTCTAAAAAGTATGAAACAAGAAAATATTCTCATCTGAAATTAGAAAAAGACTTAAAAATCCGGAGTAATCTGTTCGATTTAAGTATGGCTAACATGACGTCTGACACCGGAATTTTAATTTGTCTGTCTTTTTTTGACACCTGATTTTTAATTTGTCTGTCTTTTTTTTAATTTCTGGAGTGAAGTTAAAACAAAAAAACCGCCCAAGTGCGTGTCGGGACACGCGCAGTAATGGGGTTCTGTAGTGCACGCGGCCGTCGGTCGTTATTCGACCATAATTTTTATTAATTTAGAAATAATTATTAATAAGAATGTTATGATTTTATTTTTGTATATTTTTACATGGTTCATAAACTTATGTTTACTTCCTGTTTTACACAACTAACGACGTTATATAAGTAATTTTGAATGGAATTTGTACGTTATTTTTAATGTTCCAAGTACATTTTACAAGTTGGTTGACTCGTAAACTTGAAGCCACTTAGCTGTGATAGTTTTCCTTCTAATTTCGTTATATATACTACTACCGTGATATTTTTCACCCATCCAAAACTAACCATTTAGCTGGAAGGGGGGGGGGGGGGAGACACTTGACTCTAACAAAAATTAGCACTTTAAAGCTTAATATTTCAGGAACGGATTCCTAAATCGAAAAATTGTTTGTACAAACCCGCAATATTTTTCAAAGACCTATCCAACAACACCCCACACTATGGGGTAGACGAGAAAAACAAAACATCCCAACTTACAGAACACAGAAGACACAGAACAGAAGGTACCCTAAAAGAATTTTTTTTTACAAGATTTTATTTACCACTTTTTCGGCGTGATGAATAATTATGTATAGCCATGCCAAATTATAGCTTTCTAGTACTAAAGAGTCTCTAAGCTAAGCTGCAGTCGGATGGACAGACAGACGGACGGACATAGCGAAACTATAAGGGTTCCTTGTTGACTACGGAACGCTAATGACTGACTCCTAAGTCACATGATCACCTAGTTTAGGAGTCAGGGTTTACCTTATTTGCGGACGGCGAGCAATGGGTAGGTCGCCGTCCGGTAAGGACCAGACCCGGGTCGACGGCGACGGCGACGGCGCGTTGTGTTCCACGCGCGCCTCAAAGAGATGTGGCAGTGACGGGGTCTGATAGGGCCGATACCGCCAGGGTCGCGGGTTGTTCGAAGGAGATACCGTGGCCCTGGCACAGGCAACTGAAAGAACACGGGTGGATTTTAGTCAGTAAAAGTCTGACACGCCCTCTCGCTCCGCCCAAAGCAGGAGAAGTCATTTGATGTTTTCCCATCCACAAAAAAAGGGGGTTTATTTATCCGTATGAACTTTAGTTAACCAAGTCATGTATCCCAGTCTTAAGCAATGTCAAAGGTTTTTGTATCATTAAAGATTTGCATTTATTATTTATTTAAATATGCCTATATTAAGAATTGGGCTATCAAATGCAAAAATAATTATTAAAGTCCGACTGGTAGTTCCAGAGATTAGCTCGTTCAAACAAACAAAAAAAAGTGTGTGTGTCAGCTCCGACGCACGACTGGAGTTTACTCCTGTTTTTTGTGCCATTCCGAGTTTCCGAATTTCTATTTTTCAGTAATTTCTGTCGGGTTGGGTTTCTTCAATGAATCAGTGCTATACAAAAAGCAACTTTAAGGTGTTAAGGTACTGGTCCCCCCTCTCCCCCTCACCCCTCCCATTCCCGCCCCTCTCACCCCCTGACTTTCCCCATCCTCCTCTCCCTCATCCCCCTCGCCACATCCCCTTCCCGCTAACCTCCCCCTCCCCCTGTCATCCCCTCTCACACCCCCTGCACCGCTTTCCTCTCCCCTCTTCCTCTCCCCCTCTTCACTGTTTAAAATGTTATAATAAAATACCTCCCCACATACTCGAGCTGAATGAAACGAAATTTAAATCTTGTATAAAACGCACGCTATGCAGCCAGGCATATTATAAGTTGGGGGATTACATCGCTGACAAAAATGCTTGGCTGAATGCTTGTCCTGCCCCACAAGGACGCATTAATTAATTGATTAGCATTCGGATATATTGTTGGAGCTGCTGAAGATTAAGATGAGAGAAAACATTCTTTGCATTGTTTAAATTCAATCTCTTAGTATTCTTATATAGTATTATTATATAATCTCTTAGTATTCTTATATAGTATTATTATATAATCTCTAACCGTCTTATTACAAAACAAGGTTCATCTTCAAATCCAGGTTTAAACCATGGATCCTTTTTTGAATTTCGAACTTTATTCCGACACATTAAGATGTCAGTTTTACAAAACTGACAACTTAGTACCGGACTAAGTTGTCAATTTTGTATAAAGAACTGTATCTCTATCACAGCTAGGTTCTTATTACAAAAACTAGCTCGATGATTTAAACCGTGACAGAAGAAAAACCTCGTTTTGTAATAAGACCGTTAGTAGATTCTGTATTCTATAGAAATATATAGATCTATTGTTGGTTAATGTTGTTGTTGTTTCCACGTCGCGTCGTTTACGTCTCTTCGTTGTCGTCCATGCCCGACGAAAACAATAAACTCCAATAAAAAAGTACTATACATCCCTGCCTAACCCTTTGAAAGAAAACAGTCGTGATGTTATGAAAAAATCTCATTTCCGCAACTTTTTCGCAAAACTGTACTTTCGCGCAAGTGTCCTTCGCGCAAGTGTCCTTCGCGCAAGTGACTTTCGCGTAATTGTCTTTCGCGCTTAAGTCCATTCGCGCAAAATTCTAGTCGCGAAAATGTCTCTTCGCGCAAGTGTCTTTCGCGCAAGTGTCCCTTCGCGCAAAAGTCCGTTCGCGCAAAAGTCCATTCGTGGAAATGTCTTTTTGCACAAGTGGGTTCGCGCAAATGTCTGTCGAACAAGTTTCCCAGATCCCAGTCCGGGCAGTGCCATTGTGGTTTTCCATTAGAAATTTGTCAGTAACGGCAACGGCTCCGGACTGTGTTGTACGTGGTTTCGAACTCACGGGTGTGTCACTGTGACACATTAATTAAATACATTGAAAACTATGAGCGCTGCTAAATTATTATTGAAAATGCCACTTAGCAAAGATAGTGCGCCGTTGAAGCAAGAGTGGTAGTTTGATAATGTGGTTGTGATTGTTTGCAGCGCTGGCGTTGTTCGACCACGTGAACTTGCTGTACGGCACGGTGTCGGAGTTCTGCTCGGCCGCCAGCTGCCCCGACATGACGGGCCCCGGCGGCCGCAGCTACGCCTGGTACGACGAGCGCGGCAAGAAGTCGCGCGTCGCGGCGCCGCAGTACGTCGACTACGTTATGACCTTCACGCAGAAGACCGTCAACGACGAGACTGTGTTTCCTACTAAATATGGTGAGTTGCTCCGCTCTCCACATACCTGCTAAATCTAAATAGTTGTGATGGGCCGACTGCGGGTGTTGGCAATCACTCGACGAGTTACTAAATATGGTGAGTTACTCCGCTCTCCACATACCTGCGAAATCTAAATAGTTGTGATGGGCCGACTGCGGGTGTTGGCAATCACTCGACGAGTTACTAAATATGGTGAGTTACTCCGCTCTCCACATACCTGCTAAATCTAAATAGTTGTGATGGGCCGACTGCGGGTGTTGGCAATCACTCGACGAGTTACTAAATATGGTGAGTTACTCCGCTCTCCACATACCTGCGAAATCTAAATAGTTGTGATGGGCCGACTGCGGGTGTTGGCAATCACTCGACGAGTTACTAAATATGGTGAGTTGCTCCGCTCTCCACATACCTGCTAAATCTAAATAGTTGTGATGGGCCGACTGCGGGTGTTGGCAATCACTCGACGCGTTACTAAATATGGTGAGTTACTCCGCTCTCCACATACCTGCGAAATCTAAATAGTTGTGATGGGCCGACAGCGGGTGTTGGCAATCACTCGACGAGTTACTAAATATGGTGAGTTACTCCGCTCTCCACATACCTGCTAAATCTAAATAGTTGTGATGGGCCGACTGCGGGTGTTGGCAATCACTCGACGAGTTACTAAATATGGTGAGTTACTCCGCTCTCCACATACCTGCGAAATCTAAATAGTTGTGATGGGCCGACTGCGGGTGTTGGCAATCACTCGACGAGTTACTAAATATGGTGAGTTGCTCCGCTCTCCACATACCTGCTAAATCTAAATAGTTGTGATGGGCCGACTGCGGGTGTTGGCAATCACTCGACGAGTTACTAAATATGGTGAGTTACTCCGCTCTCCACATACCTGCGAAATCTAAATAGTCGTGATGGACTGACTGCGGGTGTTGGCAATCACTCGACGAGTTACTAAATATGGTGAGTTACTCCGCTCTCCACATACCTGCGAAATCTAAATAGTCGTGATGGACTGACTGCGGGTGTTGGCAATCACTCGACGAGTTACTAAATATGGTGAGTTGCTCCGCTCTCCACATACCTGCTAAATCTAAATAGTTGTGATGGGCTGACTGCGGGTGTTGGCAATCACTCGACGAGCTATCGCGACTAATTGTTGTTTGTAGAAAAACAACCGACTTCCAAAAAAAACTGCAAAGTGAATATTAATTTTAATTTCGGAAGTCGGTGTCTGGATCTTTATTTTAGTATTTTGCCACCGACTACCGAAATTTAAACTTATTTATCACTTTGTAGTTTTTTTGGAAGTCTGTTGTTTTTTCTTGTAAAAAAGTTTTGTTAGGCGTTGTGTTAGGTTAAGCCACGTATTTTTGTCATTAACTGCTAAGGCTTCGAACCTAGGAGGCTTAATGTTGATTCTTTTTAAAAAATTAAACAACATCTGACTAAAAATGTGAGCATAGGAAATTTCAAAATGTTCCATATCTCCAGACTTATGATTATTTTTTCAATGGTGGCGCTAGTTGGCAGCACGAGTCACACTAGTGTGATTAATGCACTAATTACACGACATATTTAGTATTTCTCAATGGTGGCGCTAGTTGGCAGCACGAGTCATACTAAGCGTGATTAATGCACTAATCACACGACATATTTAGTATTTCTCAATGGTGGCGCTAGTTGGCAGCACAAGTCACACTAAGTGTGATTAATGCACTAATTATATGACGTATTTAGTCTTTCTCAATGGTGGCGCTAGTTGGCAGCACGAGTCATACTAAGCGTGATTAATGCACTAATCACACGACATATTTAGTATTTCTCAATGGTGGCGCTAGTTGGCAGCACAAGTCACACTAAGTGTGATTAATGCACTAATTATATGACGTATTTAGTCTTTCTCAATGGTGGCGCTAGTTGGCAGCACGAGTCATACTAAGCGTGATTAATGCACTAATCACACGACATATTTAGTATTTCTCAATGGTGGCGCTAGTTGGCAGCACAAGTCACACTAAGTGTGATTAATGCACTAATTATATGACGTATTTAGTCTTTCTCAATGGTGGCGCTAGTTGGCAGCACGAGTCATACTAAGCGTGATTAATGCACTAATCACACGACATATTTAGTATTTCTCAATGGTGGCGCTAGTTGGCAGCACAAGTCACACTAAGTGTGATTAATGCACTAATTATATGACGTATTTAGTCTTTCTCAATGGTGGCGCTAGTTGGCAGCACGAGTCATACTAAGCGTGATTAATGCACTAATCACACGACATATTTAGTATTTCTCAATGGTGGCGCTAGTTGGCAGCACGAGTCATACTAAGCGTGATTAATGCACTAATCACACGACATATTTAGTATTTCTCAATGGTGGCGCTAGTTGGCAGCACAAGTCACACTAAGTGTGATTAATGCACTAATTATATGACGTATTTAGTCTTTCTCAATGGTGGCGCTAGTTGGCAGCACGAGTCACACTAAGTGTGATTAATGCACTAATTATATGACGTATTTAGTCTTTCTCAATGGTGGCGCTAGTTGGCAGCACGAGTCACACTAAGTGTGATTAATGCACTAATTATATGACGTATTTAGTCTTTCTCAATGGTGGCGCTAGTTGGCAGCACAAGTCACACTAAGTGTTAATGCACTAATTATATGACGTATTTAGTCTTTCTCAATGGTGGCGCTAGTTGGCAGCACAAGTCACACTAAGTGTGATTAATGCACTAATTATATGACGTATTTAGTCTTTCTCAATGGTGGCGCTAGTTGGCAGCACTACTCTCCTTAATTTCAGTAGCAAAAAAAAAATTATCAAACAACCAAAGACCGACTTTCGAGAGTCAGATAATAATTATTGTACTTTTGTCATTAACTTATAAATTACTTTAGTAAAATAATTCGACGTAACTGATGATGGTTCTAAAAATGTACTGAACGGACATAACGGCCGCATGTGCTTTATATTCGGGCCTGGGAGTAGAAGTTGAGATTAGGGAATCCAATCCCGCATCAAAATCGATGTATAATATACAGGCTGTATGAGAAAGGTGTGGGCAAACTTAAAAGGGTGTGGTACAGAGTATACCTACCTACCATCAAACTGAACTATATCTTAATCGAAAAAATTGATCTCAATTACAATGTTGCTCCCATAGAGAAAGTTGTTCAGTTTGATGGTTTATACCCACCACACCCATACTACCACACCCCTTTGATCACGATACACCCTGTAAATATTTTATGTAGTTACCATATACTCGTAATTATACCAGTACTTACTACAAATCACTAACTGTATTAATGATGAAATTGCCTTGACCGCAATATATCGTCCAAACATGGTGCATTTAATTTTTTCTAAAGTCATTTTTTTTACCGGGAAGTCCAGTCCCTGAATTAGACACAGACCAATTCGTGTATCGAGTACGAAAATTCTCGGTATCGCGAGTATTACTCAACTTTACTCAACACTACTCAAGTATCGATTCTTTTTCTTGCCCTATAAACTTGCTCCAACCGTTAACACTGATGCACTACTTACAGCCTATCATGGTCTTGTTGCATCTGTGTTAAGATACGGTATCATATTTTGGGGTAACTCTTTAAATAGGGAAGCTGCGTGTAAAGCGTAAAAGCGCTGCATAAGAGCTATGTTCGGGCTTCGGGTTACGGACAGTTGTGTACCATATTTCAGAAAGCACAAAATTCTTACACTACCAGCTTTCTATATATATGAAACTGCCCTATTTGTGAGATTAAATCCAAAGTTTTGTTGCCTACCTGATACTGGACAACGTAACAGGCGTAACGTCATGCCACGCGGTCGCAGAGCCAACACAGCTGATACTGAACAACGTAACAAGCGTAACGTCATGCCACGCGGTCGCAGAGCCAACACAGCTGATACTGGACAACGTAACAAGCGTAACGTCATGCCACGCGGTCGCAGAGCCAACACAGCTGATACTGGACAACGTAACAAGCGTAACGTCATGCCACGCGGTCGCAGAGCCAACACAGCTGATACTGGACAACGTAACAAGCGTAACGTCATGCCACGCGGTCGCAGAGCCAACACAGCTGATACTGGACAACGTAACAAGCGTAACGTCATGCCACGCGGTCGCAGAGCCAACACAGCTGATACTGGACAACGTAACAAGCGTAACGTCATGCCACGCGGTCGCAGAGCCAACACAGCTGA
Organism: Cosmia pyralina; assembly: GCA_946251885.1. Classification (NCBI taxonomy): domain Eukaryota; kingdom Metazoa; phylum Arthropoda; class Insecta; order Lepidoptera; family Noctuidae; genus Cosmia; species Cosmia pyralina. Next base: position 296,271 of record OX276349.1, on the reverse strand, counting down.
TACTGGACAACGTAACAAGCGTAACGTCATGCCACGCGGTCGCAGAGCCAACACAGCTGATACTGGACAACGTAACAGGCGTAACGTCATGCCACGCGGTCGCAGAGCCAATACAGCTGATACTGAACAACGTAACAAGCGTAACGTCATGCCACGCGGTCGCAGAGCCAACACAGCTGATACTGGACAACGTAACAGGCGTAACGTCATGCCACGCGGTCGCAGAGCCAATACAGCTGATACTGAACAACGTAACAAGCGTAACGTCATGCCACGCGGTCGCAGAGCCAACACAGCTGATACTGGACAACGTAACAAGCGTAACGTCATGCCACGCGGTCGCAGAGCCAACACAGCTGATACTGGACAACGTAACAAGCGTAACGTCATGCCACGCGGTCGCAGAGCCAACACAGCTGATACTGGACAACGTAACAAGCGTAACGTCATGCCACGCGGTCGCAGAGCCAACACAGCTGATACTGGACAACGTAACAAGCGTAACGTCATGCCACGCGGTCGCAGAGCCAACACAGCTGATACTGGACAACGTAACAGGCGTAACGTCATGCCACGCGGTCGCAGAGCCAATACAGCTGATACTGAACAACGTAACAAGCGTAACGTCATGCCACGCGGTCGCAGAGCCAACACAGCTGATACTGGACAACGTAACAGGCGTAACGTCATGCCACGCGGTCGCAGAGCCAACACAGCTGATACTGGACAACGTAACAGGTGTAACGTCATGCCACGCGGTCGCAGAGCCAACACAGCTGATACTGAACAACGTAACAAGCGTAACGTCATGCCACGCGGTCGCAGAGCCAACACAGCTGATACTGGACAACGTAACAAGCGTAACGTCATGCCACGCGGTCGCAGAGCCAACACAGCTGATACTGGACAACGTAACAAGCGTAACGTCATGCCACGCGGTCGCAGAGCCAACACAGCTGATACTGGACAACGTAACAGGTGTAACGTCATGCCACGCGGTCGCAGAGCCAACACAGCTGATACTGAACAACGTAACAAGCGTAACGTCATGCCACGCGGTCGCAGAGCCAACACAGCTGATACTGGACAACGTAACAAGCGTAACGTCATGCCACGCGGTCGCAGAGCCAACACAGCTGATACTGGACAACGTAACAAGCGTAACGTCATGCCACGCGGTCGCAGAGCCAACACAGCTGATACTGGACAACGTAACAGGCGTAACGTCATGCCACACGGTCGCAGAGCCAACACAGCTGACACTGGACAACGTAACAGGCGTAACGTCATGCCACGCGGTCGCAGAGCCAACACAGCTGATACTGGACAACGTAACAGGCGTAACGTCATGCCACGCGGTCGCAGAGCCAACACAGCTGATACTGGACAACGTAACAGGTGTAACGTCATGCCACGCGGTCGCAGAGCCAACACAGCTGATACTGAACAACGTAACAAGCGTAACGTCATGCCACGCGGTCGCAGAGCCAACACAGCTGATACTGGACAACGTAACAGGCGTAACGTCATGCCACGCGGTCGCAGAGCCAACACAGCTGATACTGGACAACGTAACAGGCGTAACGTCATGCCACGCGGTCGCAGAGCCAACACAGCTGACACTGGACAACGTAACAGGCGTAACATCATGCCACGCGGTCGCAGAGCCAACAGCTGATACTGGACAACGTAACAGGCGTAACGTCATGCCACGCGGTCGCAGAGCCAACACAGCTGATACTGGACAACGTAACAGGCGTAACGTCATGCCACACGGTCGCAGAGCCAACACAGCTGATACTGGACAACGTAACAGGTGTAACGTCATGCCACGCGGTCGCAGAGCCAACACAGCTGATACTGAACAACGTAACAAGCGTAACGTCATGCCACGCGGTCGCAGAGCCAACACAGCTGATACTGGACAACGTAACAGGCGTAACGTCATGCCACGCGGTCGCAGAGCCAACACAGCTGACACTGGACAACGTAACAGGCGTAACATCATGCCACGCGGTCGCAGAGCCAACACAGCTGATACTGGACAACGTAACAGGCGTAACGTCATGCCACGTGGTCGCAGAGCCAACACAGCTGATACTGGACAACGTAACAAGCGTAACGTCATGCCACGCGGTCGCAGAGCCAACACAGCTGATACTGGACAACGTAACAGGCGTAACGTCATGCCACGCGGTCGCAGAGCCAACAGCTGATACTGGACAACGTAACAGGCGTAACGTCATGCCACGCGGTCGCAGAGCCAACACAGCTCTCGTGCGGATAGAGCATATTCTGCAGAGCCCCGCTAATTTATAATAAAATTAATAAATCAATGAGAGAGTTAGATTTGGCTAGATTTAAGAAGCAATTTAAAGAATTTTTATGTAATTAATGCTATTATAATTTGAATGACTACATAAATGACACTGACATATTAATTTAATTCAATTACTATTTATATTATTTAATTTCTAATCTGACATCCCTTTTTGAATTTGAATTTTATTTATTAAAACTTAAACTTTTACTAATAATTTATCTTCAATGTAATCTGTTTGACATTTGTAAGCCCATGTGGTAGAATGTGATGAGAGAATCTATGTTAACTTAAGACCATGATATACATACCGACCAGATTCTGACAAATAAATGATTATGATTTTCTGTATCCCTAGTTGTCTCGCTCAAGAGTACCTACATTCGCGCGGTGTACAGTCCCGCTAATCAGTGTGGGATTCCCTAGTTGAAACTTGGCGTGTGGTGTGATTTTGCAGCGAACGAGTTCCCGGCGCAGTTCGAGGGCGTGGTGCGGCGCGTGGTGCGGCTGCTGTTCCACGTGGTGGCGCACATGTACGCCGCGCACTTCCGCCAGCTGGCGCTGCTGCGCCTGCACGCACACCTGCACCTCACCTTCGCGCACCTCACCGCGTTGGACCGGCGGTTCGCGCTGCTCGACCACAAGGAGACCGAGGTGAGTCCGCCCCACTAGCATAGTTCAGAGGAACTTAACGTAGGCTCATTATTGTCAACAACTCTTTTCATAAACATACCATATAAGTACAAAACATAGTATACAGTTGGTCCCAAAACTTTTATACTTGCACCCTATGACCAAAACACAGCGATCATTCCAGAACAAGGTAAACATGACTGAGCACGTCGTACGACTTGCGACATACTCGTACCTATCGAATGAGACGTTTTTAACTTTGTTTATTAGAAGAACAATTATTTTATGTTTGTCCTTTTTATTTCATGCATGATGTCACTAACGTGTCATTTGTTTTTAGATTCTAGATTCTAAATACAAATAGGTAAATCATAAATGTTTATAAGGAATGGTGCTTAGGCTTTTTAAGGTGGTCGCTCACAGGGTATTCGCGTGTAATTAACATTCCATGATTTGATTTTGGGCATTGCGTTACAATTCATTCAAATTCAAGCATTCGCTTTTGTAACCGCTCGAACTATGAGTATTCGTACATGTAACATCGATTCATGCATACAGGTACGCACTGTAATGCTCGCCTGGACGCATTCACTGATGAAATATTCCAATCTAAACTGTTACAATTCACGCAAATCTCCCGGTGAGTGACGACTACCTTTAAGACTTGTCTCCAACTTGAACTTTGGAAGGAAGGAACGGGCAAAGCGATTATAGATGACGCCATTGTCGCTGGCGCTTGTCAGCTGTCTGTCTGCTGCAGGTTGTCAAGGAAACGCGCTCTCATTCTAAAGCGATATAGTTTCGCGAGGTGGCGTTAGTAAGTCATTTTATACCGACTGAAAATTATACCAAAAATAGTTTTTCCTTAGTGCATATGAGATCTGAGGGGCAGCTGCTCCAATAGTGGCGGAGTCCAAAGTTAGAGCATGTCAAAGTTATAAAAAAAACTTATGAAAAAAGTAAATTCATACCGCGCCAAAACCTTATGGGACGGTTATTGGGATCATCTTCAACCCAAAACAAATAGTCAGCTGCACGGAAGTGGGGGGAATATAATATGTCAGTCGCGTAACAAACGAAATTGATTGTTGCGATAGCAAATCAGGGCTAAATTCGAAACTATGGGTCAAAGCGGTCAAATGAACCGTGACCTCAATTTTGAAGGAAAATAAAAGTGCATTTTTTTTTTTTATTGAAAAAGCTTCTGCCTGAACCGGAAAACGAACCCGATTCCTCTTATAAACAAGTACCTACCTTCATGGGCGTACCCAGCTTTTGACCCAGGGGGGGCAAATTAGAAATTTCTTAAGCCGGGTCCCCCCACACGTTTTTTTTTTCGCCCCATCATTCTGCACAATGTCCTCGGCAAAATCTGTGAAAGACTTATTTGTAAGCGCCTCAGAGATTATGCCGAGACAAAGGGCCTAATTCCTAACGAGCAGTTTGGTTTTCGAACCCAACACATGCGTACGCGCGGCTACTGATCATGCTATACATTTCCAGTATAAGCTGATCTCGCATTGTATAGGATTTCCTTACAATGAGAGGTCAGTGTAAACTGGAAATATATAGCTTGATGTGTAGTCATGAGTTCAACAGGTCTACCACATCAACGAACACATAAGCGTTGGTTTCCAACGTGGTTCGAAAGCGGTTGCTGTTTTCTTCGACATAGCGAAAGCGTTTGACAAAGTCTGGCACAAGGCACAACGGTTTATTTGTCTTACAAACTCGGTGTACGGTGGGTCAGACCGTCTCGTGCTCATCTTACGAGACTTTTTGTCCTACCGCACTTTTCGCTATGAAGCGGCGCTATCCTCTCCCCACCCCATTCGCGCCGGCGTCCCTCAGGGCTCTGTGCTTTCTTCACTAATTTTCACGCTATTTGCCAGCGATAAAAAGACACAGTTGGCTCTGTTCGCAGACGATACGGCCATTTACTATTCCGGCCAACGCCAAGACCCGATATCTCACACTCTCCAAACTGTAGTTGATAAACTCGGCGCGTGGTTTCGAAAGTGGAGAATCGAAGTCAATCCCGACAAAACTCACGGTTCTCTTTTTGAAACCACGTCTCAATCGATCTCCCATGTTTGGCAAGCCGATCCCTTGGGAGAAGCGAGACAAATATCTAGGTGTGACCCTCGATGAGCACCTCTGAGCACATAAAGCGGTCTCGTTCTGAATGCACGTAGCAAATTGTCACTTCAGTGCAAGTTACGCATCTATACAGCGTGCATTCTCCCAAACATGACCTATGCGGGTTCGTTATTTGCACACACAAAGTTCCGACACATCCATCGGATGCAGACTTTACAAAACCGTTTCCTCCGAACGGCTACGGAATGCCCTTGGTTCGTTCGGAACGAAATCCTCCACCTAGACCTTAAAATCTCAACTATCCACCATTCTTGAATCGCTATTCCAAGCTCTTCGATACCCCCGCGAAATATCGCAACCCTCTGGTTGTCGAATTCGCTAGTTATATGCCCTCTAAAATCAGTAAAGTCCGCAGTCCAAGGCATGTTGTCACCGACCCCGATGACCCTATAACCCTCCTCCAGGAGAAAAGTAGGGCCACCAGTACAGTTTATAAACACAAATGTACATTCCGACCTCGCCGCCCAGCACCCTAAGGCTAAGAACTCACGGAGCGATTTTCGCCCGCAACCGCCGCGGTGGTGGAACTGCGGTTTTATTTGTAAACTCACGAGACCGGTTATTTGCGCGGTTACGCAGCCGTCGCGGTTGCGATCATCGCCCGCAGACGTGGCGGGCGATGACCGCAAGACGGGCGGTTGTAACGGCACCAAAGTAATTACAAGTTAGATTTCAATATCCATTTTATAATGTTTGTTTAATTATAAATATGCACAAACATGTCTCGATGCCACAAGTCACTAGTGCAAAATGGCGTTAGATTTCTGTACCCCCGTCCCCCGCCGGCCACCGCGGTCGCCCACCAACCGATCACAGAGCGCGCGGGCGCCACCCGCCGAGGCTGCGGGTGACCGCGGCCCGCGCGATTCTACTAGTTGCCCGCCGGTGCAGCGGGAACCACAAACAACCGTGCACACCGCGGGCGTAACCGCGTCGTGAGTTGTGCTTTAATATTTTACATATATATCTGCATTCTACAGAAGCTGCGGGCCCGCAACCATGGCGGATGCGGGCGAAAATCGCTCCGTGAGTTCTTTGCCTAACTGCGTAACACACTATCGATCGGAATTTGAATCATTTTGAAACAAATTGCTAATCCATTGCTTCATATGTTCGAAAAATTTGTCAGCTCGACAACGTAAATAACGCATTGAATGTTGTTGAACTGTCAAAATAAAACAATCTCCGATTGATATTGTGTTACGCAATTAGGGTGCAGGTCCCGTGCGACGACGACCCCCACGTAATTCCCCCCGCGCAGCGCGGTTTTTTATAAAATTAATGCATACTGAGCAATAACGTTGCTAACAAGGATAGAATACTGCAAAGGAATACTACTCGTAGGTTGTTGAACACTAAATGGTTTTAAGGGTGTCCCCTTGTTTCGCAGACAGAAATTTCATAGAATTTCGTTTCCCAGAAAATGTTTCACATAATATTTGGTCCTTGTATTTTTATTTCGAATATTATTGTTTCAACAACTATTTACTTGAATGAAACATATTTTACAGAATCACAATTCAATGAATTTTATAATCACATTTTTTTATTTATCAAACAGTAGAATTATTTTTAAATGAATATTGTTTGTTCGGTGTAACGACCTGCTACCAGAAAAGTATGTGTTCTGTGTATGATTATTCTATGAAATGATATTATGAAAAAAATCTAATTAAAATACTGTCATAAAAAGTCAATATGTTGTGCTACAAAAGTTAGTGACAGAAACGAATCGCTGCAAAACCGACCACCTAGTCTTGTCTGCCCTACCCTAGAGTGTAATTTAAATCCGCGTAGGCGCGGAGGGGCGAGGCGGCCCGCGGGCTGAGGAGCAGGCGGTGAGCGTTAATACCGTCTGCGACGATAAGCTCGCGTGGGACCGCCGGAGCCCCGCAGCGCCGGAGCCGTGACACAACTCATGCCTGCTGCATGCTTGCCGCATGTTTGCCGCATGCTTGCCGCATGCTTGATTGCATGCCGCATGCTTGCTGCATGCTTGCTGCATGCTTGCCGCATTGCTTGCTTGCATGCTGCATGTTTGCTATATGCTTGCCGCATGCTTGCTGTATGCTTTCATGCTTGCTTGCATGCTGTATGCTTGCTTGCACGCTGCATGCTTACTTGCATGCATGGTGTATGCTTGTTTGCATGCTTTTTACTGGGGAAAACAAAACTACAAAACGATACATAAACATTAAAAACGATACTTTACCTTGTGCACATGAAGTCACTATTAGTGAGAATAACAAGATTGCTTTCCTGCTTGACAAGAATTTACCCGCATTATTTTTGTGAACGCGGTGTTGTAATTTTATATGAGGGTATGCATTTTATCAAAGGTATGAATTGAAACGTTTAGAAACTGTCACTCGATAAAATGTTATTCTTGGTAATAAGTTTTATATTAAATAAATAATATAAAGAAAAATAATATTTGATTTGTTATTCTATGATATGAATATTCTAACATTAAACTTTATGTGAAACAAAAATCAATGATTTAATTATCTTCAAAGTAAGTATTCTGCGTATTGATTATTCTGTGAAATGATAATATGAGAAAAAATTTATGTGAAACGAAATTCTATAAAACAATAGATATTTGTATAAGCAAGGTGCATAAAGAAGAATGAGTTGACTCCCTGTTTCCATAGTCTAAGGAGTGCACACCGCCATCTCAACCGTCATCAAACATTAATTTTCAAAACTTGTGTTGCCAGTATAAGAAATAAGATGTCCCATTATCCGACTGAGACAATATAACGATTTATTAGTACCTTATTATCACAGAAGTGTATCATCTGTGGTGATATTTCAAAACCTAACAGGTGTATAGATGTTTTGGGACACTATTTTTACTTTGTTTTGGTAAAATAAATTGTATACTTACTATGTTTTATTAATAGTTTCCTAAAAAGAATACCTAGTCGAGGCGATGCCAATCCGGTGCCGAGGTAAACAGTGTGCGCAGACAGAGCAGCAAAATGTCGAGCAAATGGTTCTCTGTCAAGTTTTGAGTGACGTACGAACAGAACGCAACCTAGTAGAGTGCGTGCGTCCCTGTAACGCCGTGTGCCCGCAGGTGCTGCGCGACCTGGAGGTGGCGCTGCGGCTGACGGAGGCGCCGGGCGCGGGGGGCGCGGGCGAGGCGGGGGAGGACGCGTCGCCGCGGCGTCGCTCGCCCGTGGTGACGCAGCCGCTGGCCACGGCGTGAGCGCGGGCCTCGCCGCCCTGTGTTCGCCCGCGCCCGCCCCGCGCACGCGCCGCGCGCCCCGACGCGACCGTTCCGCGAGTTGAAGAATTGTTAATTCTATTGTAAATATTTCGATCTGTTAAGTAGTTTTAGGTGATTACGATTAGTTTTTATTACTTATAATTTGTGATCGCTTTGGTTGTAAATAAAAGTGATATTTGTTTAACTAATAAATTGAAAGCTTTATGAGAATCATTCGTTTAAATTTGACCTATACACTAACCCATAACGGTAAACCAGACTATCAGATGGTGTTGATTATATCCTTCATAGAAAGGGGGAATCCTCCAGGGGGGGTTGTGTCTAGTGGGCTACTGCCCCCGACGGCTGATGCTGTATACAGGGTGGCAGTCATTGCAACACAACATAATGGTGCAGGCACGCACACATACACACACATACACATCACTCCTCCGACATTATTTTCAAAAATAAAGAACTTAATATTAAGTAGGTTTGTATAATAATTTGACTTACTTTTACAAAAAACGACGTGGCCGACACACTCGGCTGGTCGCACACTACGCACGCTACATCATTCGTTATTATCAATCTATTGGTGTATAGTCACATTTAACGCGTACCGTTTTATTTGTTTTTTTACAAACTGAATCTGGATAGGTACTTATTCAAATGCGTTGTAGTGTGAGTAACATATCCTTCCTATATAATTGTACTTAGCATGTAAGGTGTGGCATTAAACGTTGGTACTTTGAGCAAGACAGTTCTTTGATTTGTCTCCCGAACACCAAACAGTACATGGCGACCCTGCCTGTAACTGGAGCCCGATCGACCGCGTCCACCGACCGTGATTGATTGGGAATTACAAACAATAGCAGTGACGATGTGTGCTGAAATCATTAAGTGCCATTCTAATTATGGACATTTCCTAAACGGACGACTTCCCGTGAAAAATGTGTCGGTCAACGCAAAATGTGTCGGTCAACGCAAAATGTGTCGGTCAACGCAAAATAAGGAGCAGGTATTTCTGAACCACGATGCAGCGGGCACTAATAACGGTCATGCACAGCAAGACCTTGGCTGGCATCTGGGAATAAACAGCTTAATATTATCAATCTTGGCTGTTATGGGCCTGGTAGTATGAGAAATGCCATAAACGGTGGATAAGGCAGGAATTGTTCCACGCTACGTTCCAGAGCTTCCGAGCCTCATCGGGACACAGGACATCCATACCGATTGCTGCTGAGCGTACGGCGGGTGCAGTAGATTCTTCCGGAAAGCGAGTGCGTAAATTAAATAAAACCAAACTGCGACAGTGTTTATGTGTTTGGTGTGATTATGGAGAGGACATCATTCAGGTCTTTTACTTACCATTTTCTTTTATTTTTACTATTTCGAAAAACTCAATATTTTTAAAATGTTTAAAGGACACGTATGTCAAGCTAAAATATTTTTTTTATAATTAGAATATGTAGGTACCTATCTTCTGGTAATTAAATATAAACACATGTTATGGCTGATGAGCTTACTGATATATTAGCGCAATTAAAATATATTAAAGAATACCTAACGAAGTTGGGACCAGCCAGAAGATTGGTACAAAATTTAAGTGAAAAAAAAAAAAAACAAGCAAACTATTTATATGATAAGTACAATGATATAGGCATGTACGAACATAGAGGATAAGGTGTCAAGTGGAGAAGTAAAATCTTCAGATCTTAAAAATTTTGAAGATTTGTATCAAAAGATAAAAAATACATACCATAGCATAAAGTCACTTTGCTCTGTTGTGGAGACGAGAGACATCAACATGGAAAAATTTAATTTAAAAACGGCAATTACATTGCTACCTGTTATGACTGGTGACGAAAATGTTACCAACCAATTAATAGCCAACGTAGAAATGTATAGTGCAATGTTGGACGATACTGATAAAAAATCACCAGTAAATTTTATCTTAAAATCCAGGTTTTTTTTTTTAATACTCAGATTTTATTTAAATGTAATATACTTAAACATAACCTAAAAATAACAAAATTATATCCTAACATAACTAAAACTATTAAAAAACTAAAATATGGCATCGAAAAATTCCTCCGCATCGTTGTCGAGTGGTAAAGTACCCAAGAGACTGGCGGCATTGCCACGTTGTATGGCAATGCTAAGCTTCGGGCCAAAGTAAAAGCCAGCCCTTGGGTCATGGGAAGTGTCAACCAGCCGCTTGGAGATTGAATAAACCATGAGCACTCGGACCCCACGGCCCAAGGGTTTCAACCCCAAACGGCTCGAAAATATAATTACCGATAAGGTTATTATACTTTCGCCGCTTGAGGTTTTCCGCAGCCGCAGCATCAGTGCCAGCACAGAACGCCGAGCCAGGAAGGAGAAATGGCGCAAGAGTATCGACGCACGTTGCGTCCCACACTAAAGGCCTACCCACCATCCATGAAAATAAAGACATGCCGTCCGGTCTCTTGCCATCGTCGCGTGCCAAGCCATTGGGTTCTAATACAGCTGGAACGCCGACGGTGACAAGGGCTCGTCGGATGATGTCATTGATGTTTGCGTCCCGCACTTCGGCTGCAAGACAGGCCGTGGTGTCCGAGGCTGTTGACAACTTCACCACAGTGACAGCGATGAGGAGAACAAGAAGGAGCTCCTAGTCGCAGGGAAGCAACGAGGCGGAAAGTAGTGTAGTCGAACAAAGTGCCTATGTTCGACGACGGTAGTGCATGAAGCCACAGACCCGACTCCCACTTACCCACAGCCAGCAGGCGCGCACGCTCCGCAGTAGTAGCAGACGTATCAAGTAAATTGTTCTGTACTACTCTGCAGAGCGGCTCATCCCACCGTCTCTGGGAAGATGGATTGTCGGGTGGATCTGAATTCGGGCAAGCGAGTCTCCAGGCATCCATAGCCTCGGTGAAACAAGGCACATCAAAATTAATCAGTGTAGAGGCTAGGATTTTCCTGATTAATTTTTCTGTGCCGTGGACCGAGGATATGAATGCCGGTAAACTAATGCTAGAAATTTTGCGGACGCCGAGGCCTCCCATACGAATGGGAAGAGTAGCTTGTGCCCAAGCGCGGTCGTCCATGGCCACATTTAAGATCGAAGATAAAGTATGCCGGATAATTTTGTCCATTTTGTCTAAATGGTGGGTGTGCTTCCATAAATGGGAAGCGCGAAGGAAATATGTTAATTTAGGGACGAAACAGCAGTAACGGATTAATGTTATGGCCGAATGCATGTTAATTTGGAGCAATCTTTCCGAAACGTCATTGAAGTTTTGAATTTTTTCTTCAATGAAAACAGGAAATGAATTTTCATATATTGGAGACCCAAGGAGGCGAAGAGTTCTTTTCAATAATTTTGATTTCTGGGGCTATTGCGTTAAATTTGGGAAGTGTGTCAGTATCGTCCGCTAAGAATAGTTCACATTTCGAAAGGTTGAGATCAAGGCCAATGGAATGAAGTTAATTTTTTAAGAATTGAAGGTCATTTAAAACAGTTTCTACATCGCCTCCCAAGGTACCATCATCAAGATACCAAACATTAAATTTGAAATTTAGTTGTCGAATAATTGGGTGAATAGCTAAACTAAAAATCACTGGCCCGAGGGGATCACCTTGTTGACAGCCAACAGCAGATTCTAGAAGGTTGTCCCGATACAGTAATTTAGAAGGGTGTCTGTAACATTGCCAAAGGAAACTATACATTTGGGGTATTTCTTTTCTAGTTTCTGCCAGCAAGGTGTCCCTATATATGCCGTGTACGGCAGCCTCACAGCCCCCTTTAAAGCCGTAACCTAGCTGCAGGGGCTGCAATTTTTCCGAAACAACCTCACCATAAAATTTACAGCAAATCTTGGCTGCCATACGACGGTAAGTAGTTCCCACGGCAATAGGACGTATGCCGCCATCCCTTTTACGCAGGGCACATAGATTGGCCCCGTATAGAACGTCGATGTCGGCCTCGTTCACCTTGCCGGAGAGCATGAGGTTAGTCAGAGCCGTAAGCTCCTTCAAGAGCAACGCACCAGCTGCCCCGGCGGCGCCTGAACAGATAAGGTCCTTAAGGTGCTGCTGAGGACTCAGGCCGTCGAGGCCACCAGCGGAGCCGCTCCGGAAGGAGCAAACGGCTGTGACCAACTCTCGACCTGTAATGGTGAGGGAGTGATTATCCGGATCAGGGGGGTCGGGAAAAGAAAGGCCATCCGCTGGGGCAGGGTGTTTGCTCTCCAGAGCTGCGAGTGTTTCTGGAGAAAACGGTGCCACCACATCACTACTAAAAAGAATCCTGGCTGCTCCGCTAATGTCACCTTCCCCTAACTTGAATTCTACCAGATGGGATATACCTCTTAAAGAGATATATCTCTGTGTCGGTGATTTGGAATCTAAATTATGAGCCGAAATATTAGAGTTTTCTTTAATTTGTGCAGTTAAAGTCTTTTTGGTTGCCAAATTCTTTTGTACATGTAGAATTCTGTAAGGGAAGGTGAGCAGCTGTTCCCAAGCACTTTGCGAATTCTCCCGGGCGGCAAGACGAACGCAACCCGCTAATTGTTGTGCCACTAGAGGTCTAGCGCCGCGGGGAACTCTCTTTAAAACAGGAATAGAAGTTTTGAATTTTGAAAGAGTTTTCCAAAACGGGTCAAAAGTGGAAGTACCTGGTGTTGTAGGTGTAGCTGTTGAGACAGGGTCTGGTGTGAGTGCATTATGTGGTCTGTGCACCTTTCCAATATGCACATTCAGATCCCGTTTACCTTTAAAAAACCGTGCCTGGGTACATAGCGGACATCTCTCCAGGATGCTCAGTGATGTCGAAGATTGACTAGCACTAACACTAACATCCACCACATCGCTGCAGCTACTAAACATGAATTTGTAAAATGTTTAAACTTATAAATTAACTTAAATAAAAATAACAACAATAAAAACTAAATGATTAAATAAAACGTAAAACACACTAAAACGTCTATGTGACACCGATGACAAATTTGACGAGAGCGTCGCAGTCGCGCAGGCGGCCAGTGGCGGCCTAGGGCGCCGCGCCGCCGACACATTTCATAACAGCCCTTATTGGTGATGTTCTTCCGGAAGGTCAGGTGCGTAGTACTCGCAACCGGAGTGCTATTGTAAATGAGGCAAAAGGAGTATGTAAGGATCGTTGCAGGTGGCGTTCTGTAGTTTCTGCCTGCCTCCACATGGGAAGAAGGCGTGAGTTTATTTGTTTATTTATTAAAACTTTATGCACAAGTAAAAAAAATAGGTACTGTACAAAGGCGGACTTAATGCCTGAGGCATTTTCTACCAGTCAACCTAAGGGTGATGCAGAGAGAAAACATGGCAGGTGCAGCATAAGGGATAGATAACTCGAAAAATAATAAATACTAATAAATAAATACATATAAACATAATAAACTTTGTCAGGAGAAATAACGATAGAGGAGAAAAAGAATCCAGCAAGAATCAGCGCTGAGATGATTCTGCCAACTTTATACGAATATGATCACGTGCCTTCATTTTGAACGATAGCCGACTGGTTGCCATCCTGATGTTCAGAGGGAGCGCATTCCAAAGAAATACCGCCTGGACAAAGAAAGAAGAATGAATAAAACCAGAGCGGTGTGAAGGACATCGTAGAAGACGATTGTTGGTTGAACGAAGATTTCTACTATGGGCAGAGCACAAGTATTGAACATGAGAAGTCAGATAAGAAGGAGAAGTAGGCTTATTTAGTATGGAATACAACATAGACAAAGCCCTCAGCTCTCTGCGCTGACGTATGGGTAACCATTTTAAAAGCAATCGGTGCGCAGACACATGATCATACTTACGAAGATTGAAGACGAATCGAATGCAGTTATTTAGAAGGCGATCAAGTTTATTGAGGAGATCTGCATTCAGGTCATAATAACACACATCACCATAGTCTATTATGGGAAAGATTAAGGACTGTCCAAGCATGGCCTTTATGTGTGATGGAAGAAGGTTTTTCAACCGATAGAGCGACCTCAACGTTCCGTGACTTTCTTACTTACAGTCGTGACCTGCTTTCGCCAGTCAAGACAAGTGTCGACATGCAGACCCAGATCCTTAACATTGGAGCTAAACGGGATGACTGCGTTGTCAAACATTACAGGTGGCACAGTTAAGTCATTCAGCTTTCTCATACTGTGGGGGCTCCCTACAATGATAGCCTGACACTTGATAGGATTAACCGCCACTCCAAATCGATCAGACCAGCTTTTAACCACACCTAGATCCCGGTTCAGCTCGTCAATCGCATCGGATATGTTGTCAACACTTGCCTGGCAGTAAAGCTGCAAATCGTCAGCATAAAGATGATACGCAACCCGAAGCTCGGTGGTAATGAGATTAATAAAAATGGAAAACAAAAGAGGAGATAATATACCGCCTTGAGGGACGCCAGCTGCAAGATCATGCCAACTCGACGAAGAGTCTCCAGCACGAACAGACTGCTGACGCCCCTGAAGATAAGAGGCAAACCATTCCAATACCTCCGGAGAGACCATAAGATAGGAAAGGATGGATAAAAGGACTTCGTGACTGACGGTATTAAAAGCATTGGAGAAGTCTACTAACACCAAAGCTGTAGCTTTAGTGTCTTCCATTCCCCGCCTAATGTCGTCAGTCACTTTAAGGAGAGAGTTTATGTATGTTTGTTAATTCTATGTATCAGCCACACAATCTGAGGGATTTTGAAGAAAATTCATAAACCACGATGTTTGAAAATATCGTCTGTTCGGCAACGTAAATAACGCAATGAATATTGTTGAATTTATATTATGTTGAATTTAATTTATATTATGAATTGTTGACATATAACGGGTGTCCCAAGAAGAACGCAATTTTTAAATCTGGCAACTTTCGAAGTGTCATTGTTTGACATTTGAACAATTGTTATTGTTTGCTAGTAGAAGGTACGAGGTTAGTAAAAATGGAGCGCTACACGAATGAACAACGCATTCTCATTGTGAAATTGTTTTACCAAAATGGTGAAAGTTTTGCGGCTACAGTTCGCAAATTGCGATCAATTTGGGGTCACAATAATGCTCCAAAAGAGTCAACTGTAAAGAGATTAATGGATAAATTTGCCGAAACTGGGTCTGTTAGTGATGTAAAGACAACAACGCGCCATCGACCAGGTCGTTCGACCGATGTCGCTCAAACTCCATCCACCTCAATTCGACATCGAGCTCAGCAAATTGGTGTCTCCAAATCCACTTTGCAGCGAATTTTGACGAAAGATTTGCATCTTCATGCATACAAAGTTCAATTGACTCAGGAACTGAAGCCAGCTGACCATGGACAGCGAAGGGAGTTCGTTAATTGGGTATTGGAGAGACAACATGAAAATGCTGATTTTGCCGATAAAATCATCTTCAGTGACGAGGCCCATTTTCATCTTGATGGCTTCGTCAATAGGCAGAATTGTCGCATTTGGGGTGAGGAAAATCCTCGAGTGATTCACGAGAAGCGAATGCATCCTCAACGTGTCACTGTGTGGTGTGGTTTTTGGGCTGGAGGAATCATTGGACCTTTTTTTTATGAAAATGAGGCAGGTCAAGCGCAAACAGTCAATGGTGTTCGGTATCGTGAAATGATAACCAGTTTTTTCTTGCCTAGAATTGAAGAAATGAATGTGGAGGGCATGTGGTTCCAACAAGACGGCGCCACATGTCATACAGCCAGAGAAACAATTCAATTGCTGCATCAGTCATTTCCCGGTCGTGTTATTTCGCGTTTTGGAGATCAGAATTGGCCGCCTAGATCGTGCGATTTAACACCATTAGATTTTTTTCTTTGGGGTTTTTTGAAGTCGATGGTTTACGCGAATAAGCCGACGACGACTCAAGCCTTAAAAGAGGAAATTGGACGCTGCATTAATGAAATACCGCAGCATTCATGCAAAACGGTCATTGAAAATTTCATTAAAAGATCGCGTGCATGCCAGCAAAGCCGCGGCGGCCATCTGCACGATATATTGTTCCATACATAACCTCATTCTGTCTATTTTACGATATAATAAAGTTTCATGATTTTTTTTTACATATCTGTGTTTTATTTAAAATTTAAAAATTGCGTTCTTCTTGGGACACCCTTTATGTATGAGTACAGTATACATAGAAATGAGTAAATCCAGGTTGTCAGAAAATGCGAAATTACGCATGTCTCAAAATTATTCATCAATTACAGAATTAATCAAGGATATGAAATGTTTCCTACTGTCGAAAAAGTCAGATACCGCGATACAAAGTCAATTACAGCGGGCAAAGCAAGGTGGAAAGACAATAGAAGACTTCGGTAAGGATATCGAGACTATGTTTGTGGACTTGACAATTTCACAGGCCGACGGAGATTCTCAGAAGTACGAAATTCTAAAATCAATTAACGAGAAAAATGCGATTAAAAGATTCTCAAACGGCCTAAGAAATAGTCGTGTCAGTACCTACTATTGTAGCAGCGCTAAATTATTCAACGTTGAAAGATGCGATCAGGGGAGCAATGGATGAAGAGCTGTCATCGCAACTTGAAAGTTCAGTCATGCATTTTGGGCACGCAAGAGGTAAGTTTAGTAGTTTTAATAATCGTGGATATGATCATCAGAAAAAAGCTAATTATATGAGGAGGCCCATGGCGCAGCCGATACGTGGTAGAGGTGCGCATACGGAAAGCAATTTTACAACCTATCGTACAAACAATCGAGGTAAGACAAGTTACGATAATCGTGGTAGCCACGGATATCAAAATACATATTATAGGTACTCGAGGAAATAGGTTCCAAAATAATAGAAATAGTAATAATCAGGTCAATATGGCGAGCCATATTGACCTGCCATATATTTTCGGTTGTTGGTCTCGACCAACAACCGAAAATTCACAGGATAATCAGCAGAAAAGTTCGGAAAAAGTAGAGACTGTCCATAGTTTTTTTCTTGAATAATGCAACAAATACAAATAATAACATAAATTCGGTTCCCATGAGTGTATCTGGCGTTACTCGGAATTGGTCGGTAGATACCGGTGCATCATTGTCGGCCGTGAAGTACCTACGAGAAATTTGTTTCGCAAGACATTCCATTACATTTAGAGAGAATTTGCGTCAGAGGTCTTGGTGGGAACATTTATTCCGATGGTTATGTATATTTGAACTTCCAAGTAAATAATACGAAGCTGATTCATACGTTTTACGTATTTAAACATTTACCTTGTCGAACAGATGGAATTTTGGGTCAGGATTTTTTAACTAAATTCGATTACATCTTGAACTTCGAATTAAATACATTATCTATTCAAACCAGTTCAGAAACAATTGTTTTAGACTTACGAATGGGAAAAATCGGTTACAATAACTATTTAGCAGTACCAGTACGGTGTGAAACTATACATTACGTAGATACAAATATTGATCAAGATTGTGCCATATTTCCACAAGTACTTTGTGAAGGATTTTTTTTTGCGAGCACGATAGTTTCACCGAAGTCAGACAAGATACCTATAAAGATTTTAAACACTAGAGACGATTCGGTGAAATTGAGTTATTTCTCACCAAAGATGGATTATTAAGTAGTTATAATATTTGCAATTTTGAAACGATTTCAGTTAACGCAGAAAGAGTAAAAACGTCATTCAAACTATTACGTTTAGATCATTTAAACACGGAAGAGAGAACATCTATGGAGAATATATGTGCGAAGTATTCGGATGTTTTTTTATATGGATGAAGATAAGTTAGGGGTAACTAATGTTTATCAACCAACTATACATTTATATGGATGAAGATAAGTTAGGGGTAACTAATGTTTATCAACAAACTATACATTTAAAAGATAAAGCTGTACCAGTTTATAAACCGTAAACCTAAACCGTATAGGATACCTAAATCACTACAATCAGAAATGGATAGACAAAATACTTATGGTACCAAAAAAGAGTGATTACTCGGGTGAGAAGAAATGGCGCGTTGAAAAAATACACTTCCTACCTAGTATGACTTGTGTAGTAGTATGACTTGTGTAGTATCCTTGGCTTGATTAGCTTTCCAGAACCCGGACGTATTGTATAAATTACGGATAAATTGTAGTACTTATGGCGTTAATGACGTCGACAGACGGTTCATTCATGAGGACTATGCCGAATTTGTTGAGATAGTTTCTCAGGTTGCCTTCAGCATTGCTTCCTAGGAAACCCACTTTGACGACAACGTCACAGTGTCGTGGCCCTCGGCCACGCCCGCAGAGCAATAGGCAGGCTAAAAAATCACTCATCGCTCCAAATCAGCCGGACAAAAAAAATCCTTACTTCACTCCACTTTTTCAAAAATGGGATCCATTTTATCCGTAATAGGGCGACCAGAGCGACGTGCATCTTTGACATCAAAATTTCCGGATTGAAAACGCTTAAAGCAAATTTGTGCTACTCTCACAGACACTGCACTGGGTCCATAAACATCGCAAATTTTTTCGCGGCTTGCGTTGCATTTTTACCTTTTTTGTAGTAAAATTTTAAAATGTATCAAATTTCTTCATTAGATTCACTCATCTTGACAGTACGAAAAACAAATGAAAATCACACATTTTCCTAATTTGAATTTGGAATTATGTTCTTTAAAATTTAAACTTTCAATGATACCAAAACCAGCCAGATACAAATACACTTCTGGACACATCTTTTGGCCCACCTTGTATTTTCAGTTTCGTTTGGTCCTAGCTAAAATTTTATATTAGGTCGAGCAAAAAGTTTTTATGCAGTTTTGAACCTAGCACATTCACAATTTCATTCAATAGTCTTTTTTTGAATTTCGAACACAGAATTTAAAGAAACAAAAGACAATTTGGTGCCTGTTTGTTGATATCAAACAATCGAATACTAAGAAAACTTGGTTTTATTGGTTTACTTGGATTTAATTCTTGAAAAAGTGATTGATATCTTTTGTTTTGCAACAAACATTACTTATTCTTAACATTAAGGTGAGGTTCTATCAATAATCTATGGATACTTCACCTGAAGTTGCCGCCCAAGCTGTGGCACTTATTCAGGCCGGACACAGCCAAAGAAACGTGAGTGCTCAACTTAATTTAAGTCGATCTGCGGTCCGAAATGTTTATCGGAGGTACCTAGAGACTGGCGGCTTTGTTCGTCACCAAGGAAGGCCACGATCTCGGGCCACAACTGAAAGGCAGGATCGATTCATCGTGACGACCAGCTTGAGAAATCGTCACCTTACCTCCATTGAGATACAAAACCAACTTCGCGACTTCCACGGAGTATCTGTGAGCGCTCGAACTGTTCGGAGAAGGTTAAAAGAACGCGATATGGTACCACACAAGCCAGCTAATGGCCCCAAACTAACGCGAGCCCACCGAACAGCGCGCCTGCATTTCGCAGGCAGTCATTTAAATTGGACACAGCAAGATTGGAGCCGTGTACTCTTTTCTGATGAGTCTAAAATTGTGTTACATGGCAATGATGGAAGGAAGAAGGTCTACCGACGTAAGGGAGAGCGTTTCGCACAATGCTGCTTTGAAGAGAGGGTTGCTTATGGCAGTGGCTCATGGACTGTTTGGGGCGGTATATCCGCGAGCGGCAAAACTCAACTTGAGGTTGTTACAGGACCACGGCTGCCAACATTAAATGCTGAAAGGTACATTCGTGAGTGCTTAGAACCTCACGTGATAGCATACGCGGACTATGTGGGCCCAAATTTCCTTTTTATGCATGATAATGCAAGAGCCCATGCGGCCGGCATCGTCAGGGAATATCTTCGGGATGTGAACATCACAGTTATGGACTGGCCAGCCAGAAGCCCAGACATGAACCCCATTGAGCACATGTGGGACGAGCTAAAAAGACGTGTTAGGGCTCGTCAGCCAGTTGCCCAGACGATGCAGGAGGTGAAAACTGCCATAGAAGAGGAATGGGAGATGATTCCTCAAAATTTCATAGAGCGGTTGATAAACTCTATGCCTAATCGTATGAGAGCTGTGGTAGATGCCCATGGAGGCAACACGCGTTATTAAATTAAACCTTTATTTGATAAAACATGTTTTTTATTCAAAAATCAATTGCCTTTAACAAGGCGCATATCCGACTTGTTAGGCGTAGCTCCATGTCGTATGGTATTCTGAATTCAAATTTAAAACAATACGATCGAAAAAGATGGTAAAATGTATCAGGTTTAAAACTGCATCAACAGTTTTTGTTCAATCTAGCAATCATATTTCGGTAGGGGCCATCGAAACCTAAACTCTAAGGTGGGCCAATAGATGTGTCCAGAAGTGTAGTATAGCCAGAGATTTTATTTTAAGTTCATACATACTATAATGCGAAAAGACTTTTTCCCCTACCTAATATGTAACATAAACATATAAAAATAGGAAAGTAGAAAATAAAATAAATTAATATAGGTAACAATATGTTGATTATACAGGGTGTTTGGTGCATCGTTTGCCAAATTGAATTGGCCGAAAGAAGAGGTCATTTGCTATCGCTTCAGGCTCAAGTACTCATTTTTGGCCACACCGGTTTTTTTATTACAACTTTCTAATTTTTATTTTGAAAAAATCCAAAACTCAGCATTAAAGCTTAAATTAAAAAAAAGTTTTAAGTGTAGTCGTCAAATTTCATTTTTATTTACATATGTACTGTTGTATGGCTCTATCAAATTTAAAATTACTTGCCAGTTACATCTAGTTTTTTTTTAATAAATCACAAAGTTTTTGGAAAAATAAAAAATGAACTTAAAACTCAACTTTAAATAGCTATAAAAAAAAAACTAAAAGCGATCGGGATCTTCGAATTATTTTAAAAAGTTCTCTAGTCTATCCCCTTTCCAACGGTATGCAATGTGTTAAAAAACTCTTTTAATATCTTTAATAATTAGCTAAATGTGTAGTCGAGACACATCAGGCTGATATTGGATATTACGTTTAAAACACTAGTTTTCGCATAAATTACATGCTATTAGTAGATAGATACTGTTATCTCACGTCTTACGTAGTCTCTTATCTCGTTCTTACATAGGGAACTTTCCTCGAAATTGAAAAAAAAATACATTATTACAAAAATAATCATTTATTAATAAGTAATTTAATTACATACTAATCTTACAAGTCTTGTTCAAACTGTCTACCACTATTGCGTATGCACGCGCGACATCTTCGTCTTATCTCAACTGTAGTGGTGCGTAAACGCATTTCTGCTTTGATCGTCATGAAAGCCGCCTCAATGCGTTGGACTAAATCATCTCTTGTCTCAACTTCCGTGGCGTAGACGAGTTCTTTGGCCCGTCCCCAGACGTAAAAATCCAACGGAGTTAAGTCTGGAGAACGTGGAGGCCAAGGAATAGGGCCATCCCTCCCAATCCATGAGTCCGGGAATGCATCATTCAAGTACTCCCTGACGGTTATTCTCCAATGAGCGGGACAACCGTCATGTTGGAAAACAAAAGACCTGTCTTCACTGAAAATTGGCAAATCAGCTAATAATAAGGGCAACTCTGTTTGCAGAAATTCTAATTCTTGTAAGATTAGTATGTAATTAAATTACTTATTAATAAATGATTATTTTTGTAATAATGTATTTTTTTTTCAATTTCGAGGAAAGTTCCCTATGTAAGAACGAGATAAGAGACTACGTAAGACGTGAGATAACAGTATCTATCTACTAATAGCATGTAATTTATGCGAAAACTAGTGTTTTAAACGTAATATCCAATATCAGCCTGATGTGTCTCGACTACACATTTAGCTAATTATTAAAGATATTAAAAGAGTTTTTTAACACATTACATACCGTTGGAAAGGGGATAGACTAGAGAACTTTTTAAAATAATTCGAAGATCCCGATCGCTTTTAGTTTTTTTTTTATAGCTATTTCAAGTTGAGTTTTAAGTTCATTTTTTATTTTTCCAAAAACTTTGTGATTTATTAAAAAAAAACTAGATGTAACTGGCAAGTAATTTTAAATTTGATAGAGCCATACAACAGTACATATGTAAATAAAAATGAAATTTGACGACTACACTTAAAACTTTTTTTTAATTTAAGCTTTAATGCTGAGTTTTGGATTTTTTCAAAATAAAAATTAGAAAGTTGTAATTGTACGGTCCAGCCGTACAATTCATATCATTTTACGTAAAATAAGCAGTTATGTACCGCGTGCGCAATTTACTTCAGTTCGCGATCGGTCTTCGCCGCGTGTACTCACTATCATAATATCATGCATTTAGATATACAACAATCATTCTATCATAAGTGATCACTGTAACAAATAGCTATAATATCCTATCATTAAAGTTATCATTATAAACTATCACTTCGTATCATTTATAGTTGTCCCGTACAACTTTATGGTCCTTCGAGCCACCGCATTGGCGGGACCTACCGCGTGTTTTACAAAGTGCGTGTGAACATTCCGCCGAATCATTGAGTGGATATACCTATCACTATCAGTAGCAACCACCAGGTAACAAAGCAGCAGATACTGGTGAGTGAGCTGTCATTATCATCGCAACAGCGAAGCGGCTAGTCTAATTTCTACGAGTGGACTCGCCCGCGAGGATTAGCAGCACGTGTCACGTGGTTGTTGCATCAAACGACCACATCAGCATACAGCATCATCAGCATTTCAAATAGACTACTATCAGCTATCATCGAGCGTTTTATGAAAAAGGTGTCTATTTTCGAGCAAATCTTGCATAAAATCAATTTATCATTTTATCAACAAGGTACCTATATAACTTTCCAAGCTTAGTCGACGAAGCAAGGAATACACAATCGAGTAGGATACAAAGAAAAATCATAGAATTCTTTTATCATTTTATCAAGCTTTTTGACACAGAAGCTACATCAGCATCTCCGAAATGGAGGACCTACTCGAAAATCAGAATCAGATTATGCAGGGCATGGAGCAGCTTTTGCGCAATTTTAAAAAGGATGGAGCAGAGAGAAAAACCTCTGTTTACGTCAAGCAACGTTTGGAACTTCTCGATAAATATTGGGAAGAATTCCAATCCAATCATATACAATTATCAGAATCAAAAGAACGTGGCTACAGCTATTTTTCAGAAAATTATTATCAGAAAACTAGGAAATTTTACAACGAGGCGCGCGCATTTATTCAGCAGTACAAGGTCACCAAGACTGATCCCAAGATTGTTGAAACACCGACTACTCCGCAGCCACCATTGCAAGCAGCTGAAGCGGAGAAGAGTCAAGGGCACGGAAATGGATCAACAGATCAAGATGCAGGAGACAATCAACAGCAATCAACCAGCAAGGTGAGAGCCAAGTCTCCGGCTTTTTACACTTCACAAGGTAACAGCAGTAAGCTGGAAGAGATGCTGCGTAAACAGAAAAGCAATTTTAAGGCAATCTCGCGTACCATTGCTATCATAGATTTAGATAAAATATCTGAGAAATGGCAGTTTGAAGATATATTGCAGACTGTACAATCAAGATGGTCAACAATAGACTCATTACATTGGGAGATAGATAGCGAGTTGATAGAACCAAATGAAGAGTACGAAGATTCGTACAGCAAATACGAAAAACTATATTTGGACATCAAGAAATCGATCAACCGCAAGATGTGGTCTGTCTCTCACCGTGAGAAGAGTACGCCAACGATGGATATCCCAACATTTAACGGGAACTATCATCAATGGGTAGCATTTAAGGACTTATTCACGGAATCAATACACAGCAATCGTTCTATCTCCTGCGCACAAAAAATGCAGTTTTTGAAAGCTAAGCTTAGGGGGGAACCGGAAAGACTTATCCAACACTTGCATATTAGCACCGAGAACTATAAGGTCTGTTGGGACATATTAAATCACAGATACAATAACATTAAGTTAATATTCAGTTCTCATCTCAATATTCTTTTATCATTACCAAATATGCAACAACAGTCAGCTTCACAAATCAAGAAACTGTATGACACCACCAACGAGTGTCTGAATGCGATCAAAAACCTTGGAATTGACATAGTAACGTGGGATCCATTTATAGTTCATGTACTAGCATTGAAACTGGATCAGCAGACCCACTCAGACTACACGGATTCTCTGAAAAACCCACGAGATTTGCCAATATTGAGTGAATTCTTAGGATTTCTAGAGAACAAGTTTACATCATTAGAAGCATCACGGCGCAAGCAAGATGGGCAAAAATCAGATAACAAGTCTCAGCAAGAGCCCAACAGCAAGAAACATTTTCATAAATTCAATAAATCATTTCCTAACAATGCCGCGACTAAAAAGCAATGGAAATGTCCGGTTTGCGGCGAAAATCATCGTTTATTCAGTTGCAAAACTTTCTTAGAATCAACATCGGATTCTAAAGGCAAGACAGTCAATAAACTGAATTTATGCAAAAACTGTCTTTATGATCATAAAGGTAAAGCATGTATTTCCGACAAAAGATGCCGTGAATGTCAAGGCGATCATAACACCTTGTTACATGATACCTACTCGGGTTCCAGTAGCTCGAAGTCTGACGCTAGCGCTTCGACTTCATGGGAACGCAAAAACGTCACACACGTGTCGAATCCAGAAATATCTGAAACCCTGTTGGCAACAGCTCAAATCAAGGTTATGGGAGTTAATGGGATATATTACCCTATGCGTGCCTTAATAGATCAGGGATCTCAAGTATCACTGATCAATGAACACGCTGCACAGAGATTGGGACTTCCTCGACGAGCATGCAAGGGAGTTGTAATGGGAGTAGGTGCCAAGGAAAGTAACTGCAAGGGTGTTATACAAATTGAAGCATCAGCAGTGTATACAGATTTCACTTTTTCCACCAAGGTACTTATCATGAAAACTCTGCTTTACAATCTGCCCAATCGCTCATTCCAAAAGCCATCGTGGGCTTGTCTAGAGCATGTGAATTTAGCAGATCCTGAATATAACCTTAGTCGTCCAGTCGATATACTACTTGGAGCTGATGTTTACTCATCGATCATCATGAATGGCCTCATCAAGGAGGGCGAGTCACAGGTAGTGGCGCAACAAACACGCCTTGGCTGGATTATAAGTGGGAACGTAATATCGTACCAATGCAGTGTTGTCTTAAACAACATAGATGATATTCAGAGGTTCTGGGCAATCGAAGATGTTGCTGACGACAATCAAAACAAGTTATCAGAAGAAGATCATCAGTGCGTACAGCGTTACAAGGCAGATACATCAAGAACAGAAGATGGTCGTTACGTCGTCAGATTACCTCTGAAGGCAAACATTGAGGAAAAATTAGGGGAGTCTAAACACAAGGCCATTGGACAATTTTATCATCTTGAGAAGAAGTTTTCGAAAGACAGCAATATTCAAACATCCTATAGATCATTTATACATGAATATATTGAATTAGGCCACATGCAGCAAAGTACACACGACAAAAATCAAGTCAGTTGCTATTTACCACATCATTGTGTAATGAAATCGGATTCCACGACAACAGCGTTGCGGGTCGTTTTCAATGCATCGGCGAAAACATCGTCTGGGCTGAGTTTAAATGATTTGATGTACAGTGGACCTAATTTACAAAAAGATTTGTTTTCATTGATTTTAAAATGGAGGCAA
Source organism: Cosmia pyralina (assembly GCA_946251885.1). Classification (NCBI taxonomy): domain Eukaryota; kingdom Metazoa; phylum Arthropoda; class Insecta; order Lepidoptera; family Noctuidae; genus Cosmia; species Cosmia pyralina. The sequence goes on along the minus strand of OX276349.1, from coordinate 270,330 downwards.
TACGAATACGCATACACTGCCGACTTGGAGAAAATGTTTCGGCAGATATTTTGCCACAACGATGATTTGAAGTATCAAAAAATTGTATGGCGTGATTCTCCAGATCAAGTTCTTCGTGAATACGAACTCATGACCGTCACATACGGTACAAAAGCAGCGCCATTTTTAGCAATAATGACACTTAAGCAGTTGGCAAATGATGAACGCCACAAGTATCCAGCAGCAGCGAAGGTCTTAGAAGAAGACTTCTATATGGATGATCTTCTGAGTGGTCATCATACCCTGCAAGAAGCAAAGCAGTTGCAGAAAGATTTAATAGATCTTCTGAAATCAGGAGGTTTCAACCTCCGCAAATGGTCATCGAATAAGGTAGAGTTACTCGATGACGTCAGCAAAACAGATGAGGTGTTTGATTTTCGTCACCAAGAGTCGACCAAGACTCTCGGGTTGCGCTGGCACCCTACTGAAGATCAATTCACATTCCAAAGCAAGATCAACGTGTCATCAACAAAAACTGTGACGAAAAGATCTCTCCTATCAGACATATCAAAAATCTTTGATCCCTTGGGGTGGCTGTCTCCAATTACCACCAAACTCAAGCTATTATTCCAAGCAGTCTGGCAGCTACAACTCCAATGGGATGATCAAGTTCCTGAAGAGATTGTTAAGCAATGGTCACTAATGACACAAGATTTACAACATATCAATGAATTTAAGTTACCGAGATGGCTACAGTGTCACAAGAACGGAACTATCGAGCTGCACGGATTCTGTGACGCATCGATAAAAGCATACGCTTGTGTGATTTACTGCATATACGAAAATGAAGATGCCAACCAAATCTCATCAGTATCATTAGTAACTGGAAAGGCGCGGCTTGTTCCTACTAACAAAAGTATCACATTACCTAGATTAGAGTTGAGTGCAGCCGTACTACTATCAAAGTTAATGCACACAGTTACACAATGTTTGGTTGGGCACGATATCAAAATCTACGCATGGTCGGATTCAACAGCCGTACTGGGATGGCTTCAAGGTGACCCAAGTCGCTGGAAGCGGTTCGTTGCCAATAGAGTCAAGCAAGTGACCGATATCATACCATCAAACAGCTGGCGTTATGTTAAGTCCGCAGATAACCCAGCTGATTGCGCCAGTAGAGGCATGTCTGTTGAACAACTTAAAAATCATACTCTGTGGTGGCATGGACCCTCATGGTTACCTTTATTCGATGAAAATCAGCCAAGGGAAAACCCTGTCTACAACACACGCGAAGAAATGAGAGAGATAGCACAACAAGTCACCTCCTCGCAAAAACAGTCATATGACGTAATCGACACAATACTGAGCAAGTATAGCAGTTTTGCGAAATCGACACGTATACTTGCATGGATATTACGTACTATATCATCAAAATTGCAACCAAGGCCGTCTTTTCTTACAATCACTGAGCTAAGAAGAGCGAAGCACATTTTAATCAAGCATGTACAGCAACATGAGTTTACGGAGGAGATCAAAAGCCTTCAAAGGCATAGCAATGTAGACTCCAAAAGCAAGTTACTTAACCTAAATCCGTATCTGGACGAAAACGGATTGCTGAGGGTGGGTGGCAGAATAAGCAATGCAAGGATAAGCAAAAACATGCAACATCCTATTATCATTCCTCACAGTGGACTACTTACCGATCGATTGATTGATCAAGGCCATCAGATGACCTTCCACGGTGGAGCTCGCCTAACTCTGGCATGGTTAAGACAGGAGTTTTGGATTATTGGCGGTAATCGTGCTGTCAAAAAACGCATACACAACTGCGTCACATGCAGAAGGCATAATCCTGTAAAAAATACACAGATAATGGGAGACCTACCTGAGTCACGAAGTAATCCGTCGCGACCTTTCAATCATACTGGGGTCGACTTCACCGGCTATGTGGACGTCAAGGCTAACAAAGGTCGTGGCATCAAGACGACCAAAGGCTATATAGCGGTATTTGTGTGCATGGCAACCAAGGCCGTGCACCTAGAACTCGTTTCCGACATGAGCTCAGCTGCCTTCCTAGCAGCATTAAGGAGGATGGCAGCCCGCAGAGGAGCTCCAACCCATATCTATAGTGATAATGGGACAAATTTTGTCGGAGCCAACAAGGCATTGCGTGAAGAGTACATCAACCTGCGAAACACTCTTGACGACGAGTTTTACAGAGCAATCACAGATATGCAAATACAATGGCATTTTAACGCGCCTTCCTGGCCGAGTGCGGGAGGGCTCTGGGAAGCGGCTGTCAAAAGTCTCAAACACCATATCAAGAGAGTTGTGGGTGAGCAGAAACTGACGTATGAGGAGTATTCCACATTACTAGCACAGCTAGAAGCCTGTCTTAATACGAGACCTCTTTGCGCCATCAGCGAAGATCCGGAGGACATGGATTACCTTACTCCATCGCACCTTTTGTCGAGTGGTCCCACACTTACCATAATTGAGACAGAAAGAGACGCAAGAACACGATGGCAGCTTACCCAGAAGATTTTTGACGACATCTGGAAACGGTGGAAAACCGAGTACCTGTGTCAGCTATCAGCACGTAGCAAATGGCGGCAGCAGCGATTGAACCTAAAGATCGATGACATAGTGATCATCCAAGACGCTAACTTACCACCAGGGAAGTGGGCCATCGGCAGAATCATAGAGCTGCACCCCGGCAAGGACGGCTATGTTCGTGTGGTATCAGTAAAAACCAAAAATGGGGTAATCAAGAGGCCAATCACAAAACTTTCCTTGTTGCCAGTCCACGAAGATCAACAACCAGAAAACAATGCAGAGCAAAATAATATTACAACACAGCAGACCAATCAACCTTCTGAATCTAACGAAAACGAGCCTTCGAAAAATAGATCAAGACGTCGGAGGGGAAAAATCGGCAATTTTATTTACATCGCTCTCATGTTTTTGATGTTAATCATAACACCATCTAGTTGTAATTACAAAACAGCACCTTTGAATCAGAGCATTTATTTCGACAAGATCTCTAACATGCGTCTCGAACGAGACGAGTGGAAGTTGATTGTATATCATGATATGAAGCCCTATTGGCAAGGCTTAGATCTACTTAGAAAATACGTCGATCACCTGGGCAACATATGTTCTAATACAACAAAGATATCACAGTGTGACGCAATCCTCATGCAATTACGTCATAATAGCAATGAACTTGACCATTACAATAGCATGTTGCTTGGTCAGCAGTTCACGGGGAATGTCCGACATAAGCGCGGTCTTATCAATCCTATAGGAAGCATAGCACGGAGCTTGTTTGGCGTCTTAGACAACGAGTTTGCTCAGCAATATGCCAGAGATATCCATCAAATCAGACGTAATCAACAGCATGTGGCTTCTTTATGGAAAAACAACACATCTATTGTTGAAGCAGAGAACAACATTATCAAAAGAGTCGAAAATGCGATGAATAGAGAACACAAGATGTTTAATCAGCACCTGATCAGTTTAGAGAAGGGATTTAACACAATTCAGGCAGGAGTTCATGTATCACTAATGTCTAACAGCTTTAGTGTATCATCTATCATTGCCAACAATGTCCTGATGAATCTGAAAACCATCCAAGAAACCATCGTGGATACTATTATGAACCTACATCATACAGGGTTCAATATTCACCTTTTAACACCTAAACAGCTGACGGATGAACTTAATGTCATAATAGGACAGTTAGCAAAAGAATTTACTCTTCCGATAGATAATATTCAATCGGATTTATCGAAATTGTATCATTTACTGAAGACTAAAGCCAGAGTTACGCAGCAGTTTATTATCTTCGAAGTTAAAATACCATTAGTGAGCAGAGATAGCTACGACATCTACAGAATCATAACAGTTCCGCAGCAGGTTGGAAGTAATATGATCACTATAATCCCCACCGCAGATCTTCTCGCAATGAATTTACAAAAGGACGCCTATATTCCAATGACGGAAAACGATGTCCAAACCTGTATGTTTTACGACACAGAAACATACATCTGCCCTTTGAAGGGTCCGATTTATCAGATGAGATCGGATGAAAACCTCTGCATTAGAGATCAGCAGTCCAGTAGTTGCAAAACAACATCTACTATCTGCACAAACCGTTGGACAGAACTTAATAAGTTAAACACATATTTATATTTTTGTTGCGGACCGTGCTCCATACGAATCATATGCAAGTATCAAGTTACGGCCGAACAATTAAACAAGGCCGGCGTTATCATGCTCGGCGATGGATGCGTCATCAAGGGCGATGCTTACACAGTTTATTCACATAATCAGCTGTCCAACACTCTGAAGACTACGGCAGACGTTCTGAGGATTGATATCCCACCCATCAACAACATAATCAACTTATCGATACCTATTGGTGCAATCGATGAACAGTCTAACTATACTCACATCGAGACTCAAGGTCTAGTAAAGGAAGTCCATGATAAATTGAATCAAATGAAAGATGTGACGAGCATTGATGAAGATTATGACGACGGGTTCTCATATCACGACTTGCATCACTACACGGTGATATACTTAGTGGTGTTCGCCCTGTGCGCGGCAGGAGCCGTGCACGTGTGGCGGCGCCTTCGGCGTGTGCGCAGCGTGGCTTTGCCCGCGCGCTCTCCTCGTCAGCAGCTTCAGAGTGCTAGTGGTGCTAGTGTAATCAGTGTAAATGAGCAATCGGGACCTAGTGAAATTGAGCTCAATAAAATTTCTAGTGTAATCAGTGCGCGTAAACAAAACAAGGCTACGTCGCCTGTGTTCCGCGAATCTATTTTCAGTGGAAAATGAATAACACTTTTAGAGACTTATTAAGTTAGCGCGTATCTGCCTAGATTGTGCTTTCGGTTATCATTGCTATCTTAAAGTACTTACATTTTTTATGTTTTCATTTTCATTTTTATATTTTGTACTTTTAATTTTTATCTTAGGCTCTCGTGCCTGGGAGCATGTACGGTCCAGCCGTACAATTCATATCATTTTACGTAAAATAAGCAGTTATGTACCGCGTGCGCAATTTACTTCAGTTCGCGATCGGTCTTCGCCGCGTGTACTCACTATCATAATATCATGCATTTAGATATACAACAATCATTCTATCATAAGTGATCACTGTAACAAATAGCTATAATATCCTATCATTAAAGTTATCATTATAAACTATCACTTCGTATCATTTATACACTTCTGGACACATCTTTTGGCCCACCTTGTATTTTCAGTTTCGTTTGGTCCTAGCTAAAATTTTATATTAGGTCGAGCAAAAAGTTTTTATGCAGTTTTGAACCTGGCACATTCACAATTTCATTCAATAGTCTTTTTTTGAATTTCGAACACAGAATTTAAAGAAACTAAAGACAATTTGGAGCCTGTTTGTTGATATCAAACAATCGAATACTAAGAAAACTTGGTTTTATTGGTTTACTTGGATTTCATTCTTGAAAAAGTGATTGATATCTTTGGTTTTGCAACAAACATTACTTATTCTTAACATTAAGGTGAGGTTCTATCAATAATCTATGGATACTTCACCTGAAGTCGCCGCCCAAGCTGTGGCACTTATTCAGGCCGGACACAGCCAAAGAAACGTGAGTGCTCAACTTAATTTAAGTCGATCTGCGGTCCGAAATGTTTATCGGAGGTACCTAGAGACTGGCGGCTTTGTTCGTCGCCAAGGAAGGCCACGATCTCGGGTCACAACTGAAAGGCAGGATCGATTCATCGTGACGACCAGCTTGAGAAATCGTCACCTTACCTCCATTGAGATACAAAACCAACTTCGCGACTTTCACGGAGTATCTGTGAGCACTCGAACTGTTCGGAGAAGGTTAAAAGAACGCGATATGGTACCACACAAGCCAGCTAATGGCCTCAAACTAACGCGAGCCCACCGAACAGCGCGCCTTCATTTCGCACGCAGTCATTTAAATTGGACACAGCAAGATTGGAGCCGTGTACTCTTTTCTGAGGAGTCTAAAATTGTGTTACATGGCAATGATGGAAGGGAGAAGGTCTACCGACGTAAGGGAGAGCGTTTCGCACAATGCTGCTTTGAAGAGAGGGTTGCTTATGGCGGTGGCTCATGGACTGTCTGGGGCGGTATATCCGCGAGCGGCAGAACTCAACTTGAGGTTGTTACAGGACCACGGCTGCCAACATTAAATGCTGAAAGGTACATTCGTGAGTGCTTAGAACCTCACGTGATACCATACGCGGACTATGTGGGCCCAAATTTCCTTTTTATGCATGATAATGCAAGAGCCCATGCGGCCGGCATCGTCAGGGAATATCTTCGGGATGTGAACATCACAGTTATGGACTGGCCAGCCAGAAGCCCAGACATGAACCCCATTGAGCACATGTGGGACGAGCTAAAAAGACGTGTTAGGGCTCGTCAGCCAGTTGCTCAGACGATGCAGGAGTTGAAAAGTGCCATAGAAGAGGAATGGGAGATGATCCCTCAAAATTTCATAGAGCGGTTGATAAACTCTATGCCTAATCGTATGAGAGCTGTGGTAGATGCCCATGGAGGCAACACGCGTTATTAAATTAAACCTTTATTTGATAAAACATGTTTTTTATTCAAAAATCAATTGCCTTTAACAAGGCGCATATCCGACTTGTTAGGCGTAGCTCCATGTCGTATGGTATTCTGAATTCAAATTTAAAACAACACGATCGAAAAAGATGGTATAATGTATCAGGTTTAAAACTGCATCAACAGTTTTTGTTCAATCTAGCAATCATATTTCGGTAGGGGCCATCGAAACCTAAACTCTAAGGTGGGCCAATAGATGTGTCCAGAAGTGTAGTTGTCCCGTACAGTAATAAAAAAACCGGTGTGGCCAAAAATGAGTACTTGAGCCTGAAGCGATAGCAAATGACCTCTTCTTTCGGCCAATTCAATTTGGCAAACGATGCACCAAACACCCTGTATATTGTTAATATTTATGATAACATATGAAAAAAAAAAAACCTTAAGTAATTGTCTTCAAACTAGTATGTACCTATCGCTGTAAATGTAGAAATAAGGAAAAGTGTTAGAACTAACATAAGTAATATGCTCCCCAAAAGCCAATAGAAGAAAGGAATAAAATAAGATAATTTAAAATATAAATCATGGACTTGGGACATAATTGTAAACATTAGTATGTAATGTAGGATATGTAGAACATCATAAACCATTGAAATGTGGAAAAATGAAAGGAACGAATAAATATACTCCACTGAAAGAAAAGGTCTCTGATCATGTAGAGGGACTATTGTAAGGCAGGAGTGTGGTTTTAGCCGGTAAGAGTCCGGCACTGCCCAGACTGGCTCATAAATGAAAAAAAAAAACCTAACCTAACCCATCACACACATCTTACAGTTCGACAGCCTGGTAAACCAAGAGCAACTGGACAACAACCGCAAAGGATCATGGGCAAAAATATATGAAGCCTGGTACTCGGTCCAATAGCCATAATATATATATATCATTGGAAAGGTCTTTTTACAAGGATTAATGATAACCGAGTCGCTTGTCTCCATTTGCTGTCGGAACGGAGTTATTTTGTGTTAAGTTTTTTTTTTTTTTTTTTTTTTGTTTCATTTTGTTAAGATAATGGTGATATTATATAATTTTCTTCTTTAGAATCCTGTGTTTGTTGATTAATAGATACTAAAATGAATAAACACTCAGGAATAAAAAAAAAATAGAAAAAGTAAGAAACGTTATTTATTTTTTTAAACATTATTATCAACAATAATGACATCGTTGAGGAACGCTGCAGGAGCAGTGAAGCCTACATGTCTGGCATATCCTAGATACCACACGATTGAAACTATATGAGCACAAGTGCCGATTGTTCGTCGTCCGGTCAAACACGTGCAGTAATAATTGCATAAAATGTTATGGATATTGGTTTCGTTTTCATTAACATTGTTTTTTACTAATACATAACAATAATAAGTTCTTGACCGTACGTGACGCGACTGTATGCGTCCGCGTAAAAGCCAAGCATCTTCGTTTATACCATATTCATTTAAATCTTGGAGTGCGCTTTCTCTATATACTTGTAGAATGTATAGTCCATTTGATAAATGCTCGCTGCAGTAGGATCGGGCTAGCTTCAGTTGATAGGTGCCCAATGAAAGTAAAATAATCTGTTCTTCCGTCAGTAGTGGGAAGTTCTGTATTTCGTGACTTTCTATTCTTTGAAAATCCGCTCTTCGGTGATTCAAATGTTTTCTTTCAACATAATCATAAAGTAGATTCGGGGAATCAATTTTCTCCCTGATTATGTTTAGGAAGGCCTCTGCGTGAATGTTGTCATCGATGGGTATGTGGAAGTTATTAAACATAGCTGCGGCGATTTTAAAATCAATGAACATTTTTGGTAGTGTTTTATTAAAATATTTTTGCCGCAAAAGCCTGAAATCTCGTTTGAACCTCCCGTTCACCACTTCCACTACCCACCGGCATAGTGTAACTGATCGAGCTTCATTACCTTGCTCAGTAGTTAGCTGTGTCTCCCATCTGTCTTTAGATGGTGGAACGTAGGATTCATATCCCCATGCTTCGATAGCATCTAAACTGTCCCGGAAGCCGCGATCTAATATGAAGACATCGTTCGGTTGAAGAAAGCAATGCAATGGGTTTTCTCCATCATTCATTATATCACTCATGATGTTCGCATCAGTCTTAGTGGCAGCGTATGGTCCCAAAACATCGATTATATAGCCATTGGAACACACAATTAAAAACGGCTTCAGCAAGTTCTGGAACTTATGCAGGCTATAAGATAGACGCTGGAACAAAAAGTTCGATCTTTTATTGATATATATATATAAGTCCCATCGCATATAACGATAGCTTTATTGTTTTCTTCATTGCCAAATAACCCTCTTGGTATAGTGAGGTTCTTTTCTAAAACGTCGTTTCTATTCATATGATCCACTCCCAAGTGTAATATTACATATTCATTCATGAGGCATTCGCGCACAATAGTTAGTAAACGTTCCAGCTTTCTTCGTGACATATTAAATAACGTCGCTAGTCTTTCATCTGAGTCTCCGGTACGTAGTTTCGTCAGATATATGCCTAACGCAGTTCGAGGCTCCTTGCACCTCCCACTTAGTGAGGGTGTTTGTTCTAATATGGAATCAAACTGTTCGCATTTGCGTCCTGTCCAAAAGTACATATCCTCGTTGCTTAAAGCACCTCTTGTGTTGAAATCTAGCCTAGGTCTACGATTTAAAGCCATTCTCAACATGTCACAAACGTCCCTAAACTGTTGCGCATTGAAGTTATGTGTGACATTGCAGAATTGAGGCAGCTCTTCCCAAGCATTGCTCTCAAGGTGTTGTCCACATACTCTAGCACCGTCAGGAATATATAACTTATATTCACAGAAAATGTGAATCTTGATCGTCTCTGGTATTCGATGGCGGGTTGCGTTTTGGCAAGTGTTAAAGATACAATGCCCTGGAGTGTTTGGAGCTCGAGTGTAGTCTGGAACCTGAAGCTCTCGTACATTCTGTTCTACTTCTGGTATGACAGGTGGTCTTCCTACAACGTTGTCAATTCTCTGCCAACATCGGTGACACACACGTCGTGTGTTGTCGAACTCTACCTGAAAATGGTAGAATACGATCTTGCTGATGTTATGTTGTATTTTTATGAAAACATTTAAAACAATGCGGTATGTAGGTATTTAGGTCTAAAGTCATGGCATACTTGTATTGTTTTCATATTTTAAGTAATGCAAGTAAAAATATATCTTATGTATAGCCGATGTGACGGCTTAGTGAATAGATAACAATAGCAAACACACAATAGGTGGTCAGAGAAGTGTTTTAATAAGAAGAACTATAAACGTGCGAACTGAGTCATAAAAGGATTAAAGGATTGTGAGAAAGCTGCACAAGTCATTACTGATATAAAGGGATGCCGCTCGGAAGCAGGTAGCTAGTACTGCACGTGTTTTTTTTTTGTATGAAGCGAACACCCTTAGCTACGGACCATACAGCCGCGCTACATAGAAAATAAACACGTGCAGCTGGTAGTTTGCAGCTCGGTCGAAAACGCACTTTTACACACAACACTAGAGTAGTTCAATAAGACCTGTAAGTGCGAGCAAGAGGTCCGATTAAAATGATTTAGGGCTCAATTCGCACGTTTGTAATGGCTCAGGTATAAAAATATATCAGACAATAATAATATAAACAAACCGCTTCTAAAAAGAAAAACTGAAGCTGGTGAAGTTCGAAATAGTTTAATGAAGTATGTACTAACCTCCAAAACGGCATGTTCTAGTATATAAGCCACAAACTAGGGGTGCATTCTTGTAAGATCATCAGTTAAAACATGCTGTTGGTATCTAGCATGATGTAGGCCTCGCCGACACATCACACAGTTGCGATTTTCTTCCATAACGATGTTCTAGATCGATAAGCACTACAATAGTCCACAACCCTAGCCAAGATAAACATTTGTAGCGGGTAACAATGTCCAAAAGGGGCGCCGGGGTCAGTGAAGAAAACGGTATAAGTACTAGGTAGAATAAACAGCTGCGGAACGTCGTTTCACGCACAGAACGATACAATGACTAGTGAATGTCGCGGCACAAAAGGCTGTCCACTGGCACAGCGCACCACCTACCCCACCCCGCGGCTGGTTCCCTATCCCCGAGGTCTATAGTCACCGTTGTAACAAAAAACAGAAATGTTAAAGATAATACTACTTTTTTATGTAAAAAAACATATTTTCAAAAGTCTTCACCATTATCATATCATATCACGATATAATGCATGAATAGTAACACAATAGACGTATAAAAAAAGAAGGACTCCGCGCCACGCATATCGAAAGTGAAGCACCGTACCGATCTATGTGTGCGTGATATGAGTACCTGCAAAGACGCCGTCGCTTGTGTCACGTAATGGCGTCCGGTTGGCATGATGTAAATGTGTGCGCGAGGCGTGTTTGTACAAACGGTCCTGGCATACTTACTGTGCTTCACTTTCGATATGCGTGGCGCGGAGTCCTCCTTTTTTTATGAGTCTATGAGTAACACAATACATTTCTCGTTTTAAATAATGTTGTTTTACATTGTTTTTTTCGTATTTCAACCATGATAGGTATGTAATATTATCGTACTTGCAATTATGATGTTAACTAAAACTGGAACTTTTGGGGGCTTGCCGTGGTTTTCAGACAAGGATTTGGGACATGTCGCCATAGTAAATATTTTTCCTGATTAAAAGACCTATCCAATGACACCACAATGATTGCTATTGGAGCGAGTACCAAAATGCCCATTCTCCTTTGACGTCCGCATCTTTACGGACGGGAGCAAGATTTGAGGAGGGGTTGGCGCTTCACTCTCCATATGGAATGGTGAAGCTGAGACCAGAGCCCACAAGCTTGCTCTATCTAACTACTGCACGGTTTACCAGGCTGAACTCCTAGAGATAGCAAGGGCGACTAGACAAATAAATAAGCTCAAGGCATCGTCTTTTGGAATTTTCAGCGACTCAATGGCGGCTCTCCAAACAGTTACAAATCCCGGTTCGCGCCACCCTCTTGCTGTCCGCGAAGTCTGCCTGTATATATGTTAAGAGTCTACCATTTAACGGATTCATGTAATACTAGAGTATTATGTTGATCTCTTCTGAGGGCGTAACCTTAGGCAGACGTAGCGAATGAGGAAATAATAGGTTGGGGAAAAAGTTTCTTCGCATTTTTTAAGAAAATTCAAAACGTTTTTTAATATACTTTATTTACATTTATCTAAATTATGTAGGTACCATTTTGTTCGATAACTTTTTGCCATCTTGTATGTAGGGACATGATCCCATTGCTATAGAAATTTTGGGACTTCTGATCAAAATACCGCGACAAGTGGTTTTGGCAGTCCTCTCGTGATGTTAACCTGACACTGCCTAAAGAATTCTGAAAAGACTGAAACAAGTGGAAATCTGAAGGTGCAAGGTCAGGACTATACGGCGGATGCATTAACACCTCCCGGCCAAACTCTCTTAATTTTTGCTGAATGGCTAAAGATGTGTGAGGTCTAGCGTTATCATGATGAAAAACCACACCCCTTCTGTTGATTAATTCCGGCCGCTTTCTCTTAACTTCTTGCTTTAATCTCATCAGTTGTTCGCAGTAGAGTTCAGAATCGATGGTCCTGCCTGGTGATAACAGCTCATAATCAATAATGCCCTTCCAATCCCACCACACACACAGCATCACCTTGTTGCGAGTTAACTCGGGTTTCGCCACAGTCTGTGAAGCCTAACCGGCCTTTGACCACAACCTTTTTCGCACGTTCTTGTCGTACGTGATCCACTTTTCATCATCAGTTATCAAGCTTCTTCAAAAATGGTTCGGTTTCATTACGTCGTAATAAAGAATCACAAATTAGTACATGGTTCATTAGGTTTCTTTCAGTGAGCTCGTGAGGTACCCAAATATCGAGCTTTTTTGCGTACCCAGTTTTTTTCAAATGCGCCAAAACTATTTTGTGGTCAATTCCCAGTTGTTCAGCTACGTCGTAACTACTGATATGCCAATCTTGCTCCACTTTTTCAAAAATGGGATCCATTTTATCCGTAATAGGGCGACCAGAGCGACGTGCATCTTTGACATCAAAATTTCCGGATTGAAAACGCTTAAACCAAACTTGTGCTACTCTCACAGACATTGCACTGGGTCCATAAACATCGCAAATTTTTTTCGCGGCTTGCGCTGCATTTTTACCTTTTTTGTAGTAAAATTTTAAAATGTATCGCATTTCTTCATTAGATTCACTCATCTTGACAGTACGAAAAACAAATGAAAATCACACATTTTCCTAATTTGAATTTGGAATTATGTTCTTTAAAATTTAAACTTTCAATGATACCAAAACCAGCCAGATACAAATAGTATAGCCACAGAGATTTTATTTTAAGTTCATACATACTATAATGCGAAAAGACTTTTTCCCCAACCTAATATATAGTAATTGACTTTTACCTGGGTGTGCTGCTTCGCTTGTTAATTCTTTATGGAGACAGAGCACGGATTGTAGAGCAACAAGACTTGAACACAGGGGGCCACTTTCACCATCTGTAGATAGATATTATCGATGACACTGACACTTCGATATTTTGGGCATCTTAGGTTATTGCTATTTACTGAAACCAAATGTCAAATATTAGATCTTGTTATTATATTACTCAACAGATGGAAACCGGTATGGTTTCCGCCCCTGGAAGCTCACTTCCAAGGGCACTAATAAAGGCTTTAAGGTCAAGCATACCTTTAGAGGTCGGTGGACATAATTAGGCCCTTCGTACCGCCTCAATCTTTCCGCCCCCTGGAAGCTCACTTTCAAGAGGGCACTAGTAAAGGCTTTAAGGTCAAGCATACCTTTAGAGGACGGTGGGCATTATTAGGCCCTTCATACCGCCTCTATCTTTCAGCCCCTGGAAGCTCGCTTCCAAGGGCACTCGTAAAGGCTTTAAGGTCAAGCATACCTTTAGAGGACGGTGGACATAATTAGGCCCTTCGTACCGCCTCAGTCTTTCTGCCCCCTGGAAGCTCACTTCCAAGGGGGCACTAGTAAAGGCTTTAAGGTCAAGCATACCTTTAGAGGTCGGTGGACATAATTAGGCCCTTCGTACCGCCTCAATCATCATACTAATACTAATTGAGATCTCAAGAAGCTTCAGTTATAATATACAACTACAACATACAAACTTTGCCAACCTCATTGGTTTACATGTTATCATTATTCAGTATTTCTGTAATTTCGAGAACAATGGGTTCAGTGAATAACCTAGTATGTACTTAGATAGATTAATTAATCTTTAAACATTAGATACTCAGCTTTCAATACAGAGATGCCGGCTCCAACCGCGATACAAACTCACTTTGATAAACACTGCTTCTGACTAAACTTTAGCTAAACACCAACAATTCAAATACTCGTTCTTACCGTGTCAGACTGATTTGACAGGTTCCATCGATGTTGCCATTGCATAAAGTTGTTGTTGTAATGTTGCTATGTCTGATTATTGTTGTATTTACATTCGCGGATTATATCCTCTAAAGGTCCGCGACACTCCCGGCCGGGAAATTAAAGTAATGTCATTAGATTTTGCGTCCACTCTCTGATCTTCTGCAGAGCTCTCGTAGCCGCAATTCTTCTTTCTTTTGGTACTTCTTTGTCCCTTTTCTTATACTCATTATTCTTATCCTTATCAATCTTATCGTCATCTATCTTATCGTCATCTATCCTCCCGTTGGCCTCTACTAATTTTTCACTATGTACTGATGTATTTCTGACACAGTTGGTTTCGTCTCTTTGATAATTTATAGCTTTACTGGGTTTTCCTATATCTATAGGTTCCATAGCTATGTCTACAGATTGAATGTCCTGTGTGTCGAATCGTTCACTTCTACTTATAGATTCGTTATATACTGGAATAGATTCACTTTCACCGTCTTCTATTTCAAGAGGATATAGATGTGCTAAAGATCTTGTGAACTCTTTGTTACCTATTTTTACTTTAGCAACTCTACATAGTCCATCTATTCCCTTTTGAAGTGAGACTATCGTTCCTACTTTCCAGGTTTCTCTATTTTTAGAATCACCTCGCAACTGGACGATCTGGCCCACTGCTGGTGCAATTTTCGCAGTTACTCTTGGTTCTTTGTGTGAATGCCAATATCTCTCACGAAGACTTGGTAAATATCTGTTTAGAAACATTTCTTTGAATTTTTGTAAAACGACTAATCCTTTCTTCCAACCTTTAATAAGATCGGTTTTTATTACAATACCTTCATTGACAAAGTTTCCAGGCGAACTTTCTACCGTTATACATTTTCCTATTGTAAGAAAATCTGCTGGTTTTAAAACGTGTTCTAGCTCTGAGTCTACGCTAGTGAGTGGTCTCATATTCACAGATGCATCAATCTCTTTTACAACTGTAGTTAACTGACTGTGTGTCAGCATGTGTTTTCTCAATGTTCTTTTCATACAATTTTTAACTATACCGATTAATCTCTCGTAAAAACCCCTGAACAACGGCGCAAGTTGGGGTATGAATTTCCACTGTATTTCTTTATTGATACAGTATTGTTTTGACAGCATTTCAGACATAAGTTTGAAATGCGTGGCATTGTCTGATGTTATGAGTGTTGGAATGCCTCTGGTAGCTATCATTCTCCTCAATGATAGCAGGCCTTCTTCTGCCGTTAGATCTTGAACGACTTCTAGGTGTATAGCTCTTACTGCTAGACAGGTGTAAAGACAAATCCATCTTTTGGATTCTTCGTTTTCTCCTTTTACCAAAAGTGGTCCCATGTAGTCCACTCCTACGAAAGTAAATGGTGCACTATAGTTCACTCTTTCTGGCAGTAGCGCTGGTGTAGGTGGAAGCTTAAAAGGCCCCCCACCATGTTTCACGCAATTCGGACATTGTCTCAGAAGTTTCTGAACTTGACCTTTCCTTGAGGGATCCAGTACGATTGACGTATGATGCTCAAGGTGTGATTTACACCCACATGATAATTTTCATTGTGTGTTTTCATTATAATGTTATTGGTAAATTCACTCTCCTTTGGTATGAGAATAGGATAGCGTTTTTCAAAGGTCCAGTCTGCATTCATCAAGCGACCTTTACAACGTAAGATTCCATCTACGTCTTTAAATAATCTCAAGTTGCGACTTAAATTAGTCTCCTCCCCATTGTATTCTTGTGGGAAATATTCGGCTAGTAAGTTTTTAATAGTTTCAAGCTTGTTTGACAATCCACTCGTTTGGACTTGCAAATTTCTTTCTCGTTCTCTCGACTTGTCAATGTTCTTTTCCGGTGTATCTTGACATTCTTTATTAACACATCTTTCGACTCGAGGTTCCCTTGGGAGACCCTCCCGGGACAACAGCTTTATGGAATTTTATATGAAATGGAGTAGACCGGGGGGCGCGGTAATGGTAGGGAAGACATGCCCTTAGGATATGGAGGGGATATAGAGCCTATCCAGTATGCACCGTAAAATAAGCATTGGAATAGTGGAGAGACGGGTGATATACTCGTAATATGGATGGGCTTTTTTACGACGTTGCTGCCATGTTGCTTCTAGTCCAGCTTCCCCGGTGAATCTTTTGGCGGTTAAACTGCATTTTCGACTCTTTTTATGTCGCTGCTATGCTGTATTACAGGTAATCTGCCTTCTCGACTCTTTTCTTCTTCGTTCTGATGAGTTGTCAGCAGCAGAATGTCCAGGACGCGGTCGGACCGTTCCTCGTTGTTGTCCAGCTCCAACTTCAAATTATGTAATTTTTGTTTTTATTCAAAGTTCGACCTATAGCTCGCCGCTGTTCAGTTCAGGTTGACGCGATTGCAGATATTACAGTTTTAAAGTACAAATTAATGCACACAAATTAGCACAAATAATTAATTAAACTGGACCCCAACAAAAATCCTGTCGGGTATGGCGACAGGGCGGCGCCAGCGCACCATCCGTGTCCGTAGGTACTTGAGTTTAATTCCCGGGTCGTCTCAGAGCTTAAGAATTGAATGCGCCTTCACAGAAACAACGCACATCACCACTCACAAAAAAAAAGCACCCTTGAACACTCCGATTTTGGGACACAGGAACACTATACACTAGTAGTTTAAGTTTTTTGCCTTGGTTTGGGTTACGAGTACCTGAAAATGTCTAAGATTGCTTGCTTGCTTTGCGATTGTCGTGATTAACTTTATTATAACTGTCACACACGTATTGTTCAAAGTTACATATATAGCACATATATTGGGTAGGCAGAAAATAACCTAATGACTTTGCAGAGAGAAGCGTATCCCTGAAAGACATGAAAAGATCTCACCTAAGGTTGACTGGTAGAAAATGCCTCATGCATTAAGTCCGCCTTTGTACAGTATTTTTTTACTTGTGCATAAAGTTTTAATAAATAATCTAAATATATAAAACTCAAAGGTGACTGACTGACATAGTGATCTATCAACGCACAGCCCAAACCACTGGAGGGATCGGGCTGAAATTTGGCATGCAGGTAGATGTTGTTATGACGTAGGCATCCGCTAAGAAAGGATTTTGACAAGTTCTACCCCCAAGGGGATAAAATAGGGGATGAAAGTTTGTATGAAACTTTGTCGATTTTAAATCGATCGGGATGAAATTTGGCATGCAGGTAGATGTTATGACGTAGGCATCCACTAAGAATGGATTTTGTTAATTTCTACCCCCAATGGGATAAAATAGGAGATGAAAGTTTGTATGAAGCTTTGTCAATTTTAAACCGATCGGGCTGAAATTTGGCATGCAGGTAGATGTTATGACGTAGGCATCCGCTAAGAATGGACTTTGTTAATTTCTACCCCCAAGGGGATAAAATAGGGGATGAACGTTTGTATGAAGCTGTCAATTTTAAACCGATCGGGATGAAATTTGGCATGCAGGTAGATGTTATGACGTAGGCATCCACTAAGAATGGATTTTGTTAATTTCTAACCCCAAGGGGATAAAATAGGGGATGAAAGTTTGTATGAAGCTTTGTCAATTTTAAACCGATCGGGCTGAAATTTGGCATGCAGGTAGATGTTATGACGTAGGCATCCACTAAGAATGGATTTTGTTAATTTCTACCCCCAATGGGATAAAATAGGAGATGAAAGTTTGTATGAAGCTTTGTCAATTTTAAACCGATCGGGCTGAAATTTGGCATGCAGGTAGATGTTATGACGTAGGCATCCGCTAAGAAAGGATTTTGATCAAGGGGATAAAATAGGGGATGAAAGTTTGTATGAAACTTTGTCAATTTTAAACCGATCGGGATGAAATTTGGCATGCAGGTAGATGTTATGACGTAGGCATCCACTAAGAATGGATTTTGATAATTTCTACCCCCAAGGGGATAAAATAGGGGATGAAAGTTTGTATGAAGCTTTGTCAATTTTAAACCGATCGGGATGAAATTTGGCATGCAGGTAGATGTTATGACGTAGGCATCCACTAAGAATGTATTTTGATAATTTCTACCCCCAATGGGATAAAATAGGAGATGAAAGTTTGTATGAAGCTTTGTCAATTTTAAACCGATCGGGCTGAAATTTGGCATGCAGGTAGATGTTATGACGTAGGCATCCGCTAAGAAAGGATTTTGATCAAGGGGATAAAATAGGGGATGAAAGTTTGTATGAAACTTTGTCAATTTTAAACCGATCGGGATGAAATTTGGCATGCAGGTAGATGTTATGACGTAGGCATCCACTAAGAATGGACTTTGTTAATTTCTACCCCCAAGGGGATAAAATAGGGGATGAAAGTTTGTATGAAGCTTTGTCAATTTTAAACCGATCGGGATGAAATTTGGCATGCAGGTAGATGTTATGACGTAGGCATCCACTAAGAATGGATTTTGATAATTTCTACCCCCAAGGGGATAAAATAGGGGATGAAAGTTTGTATGAAGCTTTGTCAATTTTAAACCGATCGGGCTGAAATTTGGCATGCAGGTAGATGTTATGACGTAGGCATCCGCTAAGAATGGACTTTGTTAATTTCTACCCCCAAGGGGATAAAATAGGGGATGAAAGTTTGTATGAAGCTTTGTCAATTTTAAACCGATCGGGATGAAATTTGGCATGCAGGTAGATGTTATGACGTAGGCATCCACTAAGAATGGATTTTGTTAATTTCTACCCCCAAGGGGATAAAATAGGGGATGAAAGTTTGTATGAAGCTTTGTCAATTTTAAACCGACCGGGCTGAAATTTGGCATGCAGGTAGATGTTATGACGTAGGCATCCGCTAAGAATGGACTTTGTTAATTTCTACCCCCAAGGGGATAAAATAGGGGATGAAAGTTTGTATGAAGCTTTGTCAATTTTAAACCGATCGGGATGAAATTTGGCATGCAGGTAGATGTTATGACGTAGGCATCCACTAAGAATGGATTTTGTTAATTTCTAACCCCAAGGGGATAAAATAGGGGATGAAAGTTTGTATGAAGCTTTGTCAATTTTAAACCGATCGGGCTGAAATTTGGCATGCAGGTAGATGTTATGACGTAGGCATCCACTAAGAATGGATTTTGTTAATTTCTACCCCCAATGGGATAAAATAGGAGATGAAAGTTTGTATGAAGCTTTGTCAATTTTAAACCGATCGGGCTGAAATTTGGCATGCAGGTAGATGTTATGACGTAGGCATCCGCTAAGAAAGGATTTTGATCAAGGGGATAAAATAGGGGATGAAAGTTTGTATGAAACTTTGTCAATTTTAAACCGATCGGGATGAAATTTGGCATGCAGGTAGATGTTAAGACGTAGGCATCCACTAAGAATGGATTTTGATAATTTCTACCCCCAAGGGGATAAAATAGGGGATGAAAGTTTGTATGAAGCTTTGTCAATTTTAAACCGATCGGGCTGAAATTTGGCATGCAGGTAGATGTTATGACGTAGGCATCCGCTAAGAATGGACTTTGTTAATTTCTACCCCCAAGGGGATAAAATAGGGGATGAAAGTTTGTATGAAGCTTTGTCAATTTTAAACCGATCGGGATGAAATTTGGCATTGAGGTAGATGTTATGACGTAGGCATCCACTAAGAATGGATTTTGTTAATTTCTAACCCCAAGGGGATAAAATAGGGGATGAAAGTTTGTATGAAGCTTTGTCAATTTTAAACCGATCGGGCTGAAATTTGGCATGCAGGTAGATGTTATGACGTAGGCATCCACTAAGAATGGATTTTGTTAATTTCTACCCCCAATGGGATAAAATAGGAGATGAAAGTTTGTATGAAGCTTTGTCAATTTTAAACCGATCGGGCTGAAATTTGGCATGCAGGTAGATGTTATGACGTAGGCATCCGCTAAGAAAGGATTTTGATCAAGGGGATAAAATAGGGGATGAAAGTTTGTATGAAGCTTTGTCAATTTTAAACCGATCGGGCTGAAATTTGACTTAGGTGACTACTCATCCGCAAATATTTCATCCGCGGATGAAACGTTACCCTGTTAAAATTGTAAGGCGACGACTCATCCGCAAGTTCGGATGAGTCGTCGCATAGTTAATATTGATGTGGTCATATCAGCCAAGTACATTTACAAGCCAAGAACATTGTCTGTTCTTTAGTTTCGCTGGTTTCGCTAGCCGCTACGTGTAATAATATCGTGGTTAAATCGAACAAAAATACTTTTATGCATAAGAATCGTTTTTTTATCAAGAATATAATTTTTTGTCAGAATAATAAGCAATGTACATGACAAGAAGTTACTGTTTTACTGCGAAAACTGAGTTTTATTATAAATATGTGTAAATAGATTGTTATTGCTTTAATAACCAACTATTATTACTTTTATGAATCTTGACAATTCTCGGGACCCTGGGGTCCCGGACCTTTAGGAGGCGTACGAGGGGCCGATGCCAAGTCGCAGAAGTCTGTTAGACGCTTTCAATGAAATGAGGCACCAACCGATGATTATCTCTGTACGCACTATGGAAGTGCACTCAAGGACAAACCCGGTTGGTGTAGGACTATTGCAGGATATGGAAATAATGATATTGGACTATGGATTTCAGTGGCTAAAGTGGTCTGGTTACCTAGAATTATTTATTTATTTATTTATTTATTTTATTTGTTAACATAGGTAAAAAAAAATAAAATACAGATCTTATGTTTGATTAACAGAGCGCTATGTTATGCCAGGAGGCGTACAAATATGGTTTGCAAATCTAGCATAATATTATAAATTAAAATCTATTAAAAATAATTGAAAAAAAAAGAAACATACATAATTATGGTATTAAATTAGAAAATAAATTGAACAATTACATATTATTTAATACTCAAATTATGTCGGACCTTAAATGAGGAATTATTAAAATGTCAAAAAAAAAATATATATCTATGTCAAAATAATTAAAATGTCAAAATTATTTGATGTCACTAATAATAATTGCAAATCTAAATTAATTCGTCATTTAAGAATTCATCAATAGTGTAATAACATTTATCAGTTAAGAACAATTTCATTTTTTTCTTAAATTGTGTAAAATTTAATTCTTTTATGGCGTCTGGAATTTTATTATAAATGCGTGGAGCCATACCCAGGACACTATTTTTTACTAATGCAGTTTTACATTTAAAATTACTCAAAGAATTTTTGTACTGACTACGAATTGGAACATTTCGTACCATTGTCATTTTTTCAAAAAGGTTGGGATTTGTTTTGACAAAGATACAAACTTCCAATATGTATAACGCCGGTAGCGTAAGTATTTTTAATGATTTAAAGTACGGTGCACAGCTGTCATCTGTTTTCAGACCACACATGGCTCTGATGCACCTTTTTTGTGCCTTGAATAGTAATCCTTTGTCCGAGGAATTACCCCAGAAAATAATTCCGTAACGTAGAAGTGAGGCTACTAGACCATGATAGGCAACAAGTAACGCGTCTATATTAACTTTTCTAGCCAATTGAAAAAGTGCATAGGCAGACTTATTTATTTTTTTACAAAGCTGTTCTATATGAGCTTTCCAATTAAGGTTATTGTCTATATGGATACCTAAAAACACACTTACTTTTACATCTTCTATTTCGTTGCCATTGTAATTGACACTCATTTTTGGAGGTTCAATTCTTTGGTGGAAATGCATTATTTTGGTTTTTTTGAGGTTGATTATTAAATTATTCGTAGTAAGCCAATTAATTATGTCATTAAGAGTATTATTAATGTCAAAATGATAAGTATTTAAGTCCTTACATTTTACTATGGCAGTGCTATCATCTGCAAACAAAATCATTTGTTGTTGTGTCACTTTTGGCAAATCATTTATGTAAATGAGAAATAAAGGTGGCCCAAGCACGCTACCTTGAGGCACTCCATATTTTATACTCCTGAAATTCGACACATACGTTCGTTCCGTTTTGGTTTTTGCGCACACTCTTGTGATTTCAGTACATTGCAATCTATTACTTAAATACGATTCTAGTAATTTTAAAATGTTCCCTCTGATGCCATAGCAATGCAATTTGTCCAGAAGGATTTTGTGATCAACATAATCAAAGGCTTTAGTCATGTCTGTGTAAATAGCGCAAATGGGAGTCTTTTTATCAACTGCAAACATAACATTACTTAATAGGTCGAAAATAGCCATGTTAATGGTTTTATTTCTCCGGAAACCGTTTTGTTCTTTGCACAAAATAGTATATTTGTGAAGATATTGGTATAACGAGTTATAAATAACTTTTTCAAAGATTTTGGAAAAAACAGGAATTTTGGCTATTGGCCGGTAATTTTTCATATGCGTCTTATCTTCCTTTTTGTGGAGTGGTTTTACTATGACTTTTTTCAAGCCCTCAGGATAGATGCCCTCGGTAATACCTATGTTAATAATATGTGCTAGGGCCGGTGCAATAAGCTCAATTACATATTTAATTACTATTGTAGATATACCGTCAATACCTACAGTGCTAGTATTTTTAAGCGACTTTGTAGCTAAAATAATATCAGATTTTAGAGCAGGCTGCATAAACATTGATTGCATTGTCGAATTATCTAACTTATTATTTATTTTAATGTCATTTATTATATTATTCTCAATGTCATCTATAAAGCAGTCATTAAATGTATTTGCTATATCAGTCGGGTTTGTGTAAGTAAAATTCCCTGTTTTTATTGTCAGGATCTGTTCTTTAGGCAGGTTAGTTTTAGATTTATTGACTATCTGCCATGTGGCTTTGGATTTATTTTGCGAATTGTTTATAAAATAATTATTTTGTGCCTTCTGAGTTAGTCTAACAATTTTTTTATACTGGGCTGTATATTTTTTCAAGTCACTTTTACCTTTTTTTGTTGGGTGTAGTCTGTAAGCCCACAATAACCGTCTCTGTTTCTTACTACATGTTTTTATGCCATGAGAAATCCATTTAACCTGTTTGCTAGTGTTTATAGTTATTATTTTCTCTGGAAAACAGAGATTGTAAAACAATGAGAAAATATCAAAAAAGGTATTATAGGCTACATTAACATCATTGCTTTCGTAGACTTCTTTGAAAGACAAATTTTGCATACATGATTTAAATTTATCAAGGTTCTCTTTGGAGTAATTTTTTTTTACCATTTTCCAATACTTTAGGCGACACGTTTTATTGACAGGTATTTTAAGTATTTGTGATGTGTGATCTGATAACATGAGGTCAATAATTTCTATTTTCCACCCATTTCGTAGATTATGTGCAAAGTTATCAATGCACGTGTTACTATGAGGCCTAGTAGGCTGATTTATAGCTAGAGTCAAGTTATAGTTAAGTAGGAAGTGTTCCAAATCCAGAGTAGTCTTATTTCTTAACAGTACATTGATGTTTAGATCACCACACAACACAATTTTTTTATTCGATAATACACAAAGTTTTTGTAACACAATGTCAAGTTTTTCATAAAATGTCAAGTAATTATATTTTGGTACTCTATAAACACATATAACAATAATTGAATAGGATGTCAATTCTATAGCACAAATTTCAAACACGCCTGATACAGACTGTTTCGCAACATCTGGTAGTTCCCTGTATTGTTTCCCCTGTCTTACAAGAATACAAGTTCCCCCCCGATTTGTGCTTCGTGAAAAGAGAGCGGCTAGGTGGAAATTCGGAACGTGCAATAAACTCTCATGTCCAGATGTTATGAAATGCTCAGTTAAACAGAGTACATCTACAGTTGTCCCTTGATTTTCCAAGTTTTCTAATTGTACAGTCAACAAGTCCGATTTATTCAACAATCCAGCAATATTTTGATGCATTACATTAATACGACTAAAGAAAAAACTGTCTAGTGTCTTCTGATTCTGTTACTGTCTTCATTTGGTTGTCAGGTTTGTGAAAGTTAGTGTTTGATGATTGTATGTCCATAGGCATTTTGAAAATATCCTTAAAAATCGATTGCATTCCAGAGTAATTTATTGCACCCGTGCGTTTGTTGAACATAGTGTCGTCATACTTTAGGTTCAAGTTGCTATCCAGAAAATATGCGTGTCCATGAGTGATAATATCTAGATATAATAAATTATTGAAGGTTTCGACTCTTGAATTATATAGGTAGTTATTTGTGAAGAATTTGTACGTTGGAGTGCAGATAATTATATTAGTGCTCGAGACCTCTTTCAACATTTGCCTATCCAATAAAATGCTATCAAAATATCTATTTGTTATTTTAAAGTCTTCCTCACCTATCAATACAATACAGAAGTCCTGTAGAGTGAACTCTGACAACTTTTCTTTGATACCTTTTAACAGAAGTTCCATAGTTCCATGAGGCGTGACGTAATGGCAAAGTTCATACTTCTCAAAAGTATTTTCTGCAATATGAAGCAATTTATTTTTGTTGTCTGTGCTTAATATGCAAATTTTTTTACGCTTCGACTGATTTTCGTCTGCATTATTTCTGCATTGGTTTATTGGTGGTGTAAGTTTATCGCTTACTTCCACCGTTTTAGGGTTTCCGCATTTTATTTTTACTGGTGTTTCGATATTTTCTTCAAGCTCCGTCGTTTCTGTTTGCGTGTGTTTGTCATTCTTTTTAAGATTTTTTGCCTTTTTTGTATTTGGTGTTTTTAGTTTAGTTGGACTGTAAGTGACTTTCTTGTATAGTTCATTTTGTTTGCTCAGATTTATATTTATTGTTTTAAGATTACTATTTTCTAAAGTCAATTTTTCAATTTCTAAGTGCGCGCTCTGCAGGTTATGTGTGAGGTTAGTAATTTGATCTCGCAGTTTCTTGATTTCATCGTCATCGCCGTCGGACATCTCCGGTACACTAGTGACTGTCTCATTTAACGTTGTATTCATAGCAGTTACCTCACTGTCGTTCAACATTGAGTCTGATTTAGTCCTAGTACGGCGGAAAGTAATGTTTTCTAGGAAATTCATATTGTATACAGCGGACTTAATTTAGTTTTACACGCAAAACATGGAAAAAGAATATCAAATTCTCGGATTCGAACTCGTATACTTACGTGTTGTGATGTATCAGTTGCGGCCCCGAGACCAAACGTGTCATTAATACGAAGTGTGAAATAGTCATACGAGTTCGTTAGCAGCGTGATCTATTCACAGTGACACCTATTGGTGTTATTCATAAGTACAGGGCCACTCGCACGCTGTGAGATGTACGATCACAATCGAAGTCCAAATCTTAGTAGACAGTCCAAGAAGGATTCGTTAGATGGCGCTGTTACATAGCGTGATTCTGCCTTTGAATTTATTTTGAATGACACAACCGTTATTTATTTTTTCACTTTTTAGTTTTACCGAACCTAATCTTCTTGAAAATGGTTTATTTAGGTTTTAAAAGTTCGGAAATTAGTATTCAAGGGCGATGTTCACACAAAAAAAACTAATCATGTTATTATATACACTGTTGATTTGTATTGCCACATTTTTCACTGTGTTATTTTCACTTTAGCGACAATTTTGCACATTATTATTATTATAGTCCGTGTGCCTTAGTTATAATGTTCACTTGAATCACTTTTTATAGAGATATAAACACTTTTACTATTTATTAAACATAAAAAATCACAGAGCCGATGTTAACGTGACAATGTAGGTAGATGTGAAGTTGATGATTATGAAAGGACTATGGCTCCAGCCAGATCAATGTTTTATTATACATGGAAAAAATGGCAGAGGGTGACTTGCAAACTCGTAATGGACCCCCGGAAACTGTCGCTAGTACATAATGACGTAGCAACAAGGAAGCAACATATCCTGAGGTGCTTGAGGAGTGGAGTGGTGAGGTATTCCACGGCTCTCAGAACAATCCTAGAGCCCGGAAGATACAAGATCCCTGCAAGCACTTAGTGGAATACTTCCTTCCTGCGAGTACCACTCTTGTGAATCTCCACTCAAGCCAGCCAATAAAGGCAACAATGAGGTGAAAGCTCTGTTCCCGTCAGTCGGTCAATAAAGGCAAGCCAGAGATGAGAAATAAGACTTCTCCCGGGAGATAGGGTCCGTGGGGTCGCTACTGCCTAACAGCTCGCCACATGCTGCCCTGCGGGTTTATGTATCTCTCTTGGTCTGGCTCCTCACCGTAGACTTATTTCGGCAAAGTAAGCTCTACCGGCACAGACCTAGAGTGCAGAGCGCGCAAGCTCCACCACGACGTCAACGTAGAGATACGGCGGTGGGGCTATTAGAAGCGTTTTACCTACCAATAAAACGCATATTAATTTACTTACCTTATTCGAAGCTTATTTAATTGAGATAGGCACTACGTTTCCCGCCTTTACTTTTCTATATTTCTAGTACGTCACTTCCGCTTGGCAGTGGTAGGGTGGCTCGTTAAACGAGCCCCGCCATTTTGAAATCATTGAGTCCAATTACCAGGCAGAACTTGTTCATAAGCTTCGAATAAGGTATGTAAATTAATATGCGTTTTATTGGTAGGTAAAACGCTTCTATTAATTTGACTTGACCGTTATTCGAAGCTTATTTAATTGAGACGTGTTTGTTATCGCCTGGTGGAAGTGATGAAGACGCCAATGTGAGATTCTAAAAGGAAATGTGGTTATTATTCGATCAAGTATGACCGAAATAGGCATTAAATAAAGAAGGCATAAGTAATTAATATAAATTATATATTTGATGATTAAGCAAAAACTTTTTAGATATAAAATCAGGTATGTAATAATAATTAGAATTACATAATGTTTAATCAACTGGATTAAATAATGCTGTTACAGATACACGGTTGACAGTGGGTCTAACCTCACACTTATAAAATTTGCAAAATGTATTTTGCGATCGCCAGTTACCCCTAGCAAGAATCTCCTCGAGAGGATAATTGTCGACCCAATTTTTTGAGGCAACAGCTGACCTAAAACTCCCAGGAGATGCCTTAATACCGGCTTCTACTAATAGGGACTTGATCCAGCCCGCAATTAGGGTTTTCGATGCAGGTTTAGGGTCACCTCTAATGTTAATAAACAAATTACTACAATTTGCAGTATTTCTACGATTCTCAAGAAGCGAGATCGTATGCTTAGCCCAGTAGACCGGATCTAAGTTTTTGTTAGCTTCATTAGAAATTAATCTCCAACCAGATTGTCTGTAATCTACCGAATCTGTTTTTGATCCAAAAACCGGCCAAAACACTAATACATCGTCTTGATTAGAATAATTATTAGAATCAACTCTGAGCAAAGTTAAATCGTGGATTCTTCTCCCAGAACATAGGAGGAATAGAGCAGCTGTATGTCGCTGCACTTGAAAAGTATTATTTTCATCAACGTGCTTACTCTCTAGAAAACTAGCGAAGTCGTTTATGTTCCAAACCGGGGGCTTGACATGGGGGACCAACCTCTGTAAGGCTATAGATTTTAGAACATGTTTTACTAGGACATTTGAACTTAACTGGCCAGATGATTCTGGGTTGCAAAGGGTTGAAACCACAGATTTGTGTAACAAAATAGAATTGTACGATAATTTATTAATTAAATGTAGATCAGATAAAAATCTAGCCAAATCGCTTGCCATTGGAGTTGAGGGGTTAATCTGGTGCGTTTCGCACCAAACTAGCCATCTCTTCCAAGCAACGCTATAAACTTTACGTGTTGAGGGACGCCATGACTTCTCAAGAAGTTCTAATTGACTACTATTCCAGGATGTTAGCATCCCAGACCACCCCCACATTTCCACACTTCCAGAGTCATTTCGTGGACATTCGGTGGTGGCAGTCCTGTTGTCATGTCGATCAGGACTTTGTCTAGGTGATGTATCGTGAATGGGGCTGCTAGGGCCCGCGATTTGATGTCGGGTCGCCAAAAAACTCGCTCCCATCGTGGAACTACCAGTAAGTACGTTCCCTGTGCTTGGTTGAGATAACCTAAGACCTTGGGAATCAGAAAGGGTGGAGGGAAGACCCACGCTAGATTGTAATTCCACACTTGAGAGAACGCGTCGTAAGACAGGGCTTGGTCGTCGGTCTGGTCTAAGGACACGTAATTCGACACCACATGTGCTCGGTTGGACGCAAATAGGTCGATCAGTGGGACTCCCCATCTCGAGAATATTTTGTTCGTGCATTCTGCAGACAGATGCCACTCGGGAGCTATGCGAAACCTCGACAGGTGATCTGCGTGGCCGTTGTATATACCTGGTATGTAAAAGACGTTCATGTGAATTTGATACTGCTCTGTTATTTGGAAAAGCCTGTAAGTTAGGGCCAGGAGAGGAGCTGATTTGGTGCCGCCCTCGTGACGTAAATATGCAACTACCGACTTGTTGTCGCTCTGAATCAAAACCGTCTTGTGTCTCAGGAGCTGACAGTGATCTTCCAAAACTCTTAGAATTGCTATCATTTCCTTTTGGTTGCAATGAAGATCTTTCTCGGCTTCCGACCACAGACCCGAGAGAGAGAGATTGTCCAGGCGAGCTCCCCAAGCGATGTCCGACGCATCTGTTGTGAGGAAATGAGAAGGAGGCGGCATGTGTAGGGCCGATGGTTGCTGACAATTTTGGCGCCACCATATCAGATTTTCTGTGGCAGCACGAGGTAAGGCGTGTAGTATCCTGTGATCCAACTTCAAGATTTCGTTCAGGAAGCTCAGAAGCGCTCGAAAATTGAGTCTTCCTTTCGGAACTGTGAAACTGGCAAAATTGAGTAGACCAACGAGGCTTTGGAGCTCCCCGAGTGTTGTGCGCTGCTTCCATAGCAAATGATCGATTTTCGCTAAAAGTCCAGGGATTTTCTCGTCGGGAAGGCGCTTGCGATTCGTCCATGGATCCCAATGAATTCCTAGAAAAACCAAGCTTTTCGACGGTGTGATGGTCGACTTTTTGTGATTGATCAGCCAACCTAACGTTTCCAGAGTATCGAGCACAATCTTCACATGACTCTGAAGCTTGTTTTCGTCCTGGTGAGCGAGCAAGAAATCGTCGAGAAAAACAATTATCCTGATACCTCGATGCCTGAGTGTCTGGGCTATCCAATTGGTTAGCGCAGCAAAGGTCTTGGGCGCTGTACTCAGACCAAAAGGTAAGCAGGTCATTTCCAGCAATTCGTTGCGATAAATTAGGCGCAGAAACCTTCTGTGGCTGCGAGCCACGAACACATGAAAATACGCCTGGGAGAGGTCGATTTTGCATAGCCAGTCCTGTGGTTGTAGAAAATCGGGGATGCGATAAGCATTTATTAGCTTGAATCGATCTGTTATGATGTAAGAATTGAGTGTTTTCAAATTGAATATCGGACGAGTTGAGCCGTCGCCTTTGGGGACAAGAAACATCGATGACAGGAAGCTTGGCGAAGCAACCGCCCGCTCTAGAATTCCCTGGTCTATCATTTTGTTTATAACAGATGTCATTTCGGCAGATTCTGGAACATTTAGGTTGGTTCCGACAACGCTTGGATGAACAAGCGGTGGTTTTTGGCAAAAAGGTATGCGATACCCGGTTATTATTTTTAGAATGTAATTTGGTGCATTCATTTGTTCCCACTGGTCTCGAAATTGTAGGAGACGGCCCGCTCTGAACGAGTCAATACTTACGTCGTTTGTTGTCGTTATTCCGCTGGGGAGGCGATGACGCGCGTCTTCGCCCGTACCTTGGCTGATTATTTTGCCGAGCATTCGGTCGGCCTCGAAAGCTATGGCGATTATTCGGTGCGATCGAATTATATTGAGCAGCATGAGTGTTACAATCACCTTGCGGAGGTGGATTACTGCGACTGCAACCACCTTGCGAAGGTGGGTTACTGCTAACACATTGCGAATGTGTGTTACTGTGTTTGCACGCCTGTGCTGTGTGAGCAAATCCCTGCGAGGACTTATTGTAGGGCTTTGACCCCTGCGAGGAGCCACGGAACTTATTCGCATCCGCCTGCGAGGCAGAAGACGTATTACCTTTTTGCAACGGCCAAAAACATTTTCTTACTCCGCCAGCTTTTTCTACAGCAGCAGTAAACTTCTCTGCGTTGAACAGGTTGGTACATGTCGGAGGAATTTTATTTAAGCTGGCCTTCATCAAGGGGTCCTTTGCCTGTTTAGTGACACAGTCTCGTCGCATTTGCAGAATTTCAGCACGATGCCCACAAACGATCTGTAATAAGTCTGAGGAACACCTATTAAAGTCCCCTGCGGAAAAAAGGTCATTAATTTTTTGACGCATAGTGTCATAATTAAGCGAGTCGCTATTCCTTGCCCATTGTAACAGTTCTTGAAGGGTTCCTTGTAAACACTCCCTTTGTTTGAGCACACACATGGTCAACGCTGCAAAAGCCTTATCAGCATACACGAGGTGACGAGGAGACTCAAATGCTTTAACTTCCTCGTTCATTTCAATGTCTGTGTAACCCGGCGAGTGATTGTACAATTTTTGGGTGTCAGAATACCTGATTTCATTCCAGTCACTTTTATCTAAATGTTGCAAATCACATAACAATTTCAAATAATTCTCGGGAGTCTTAGACATTGTAGGCTCCTTTAGCTTAGTTTCAAGAGATAAAGTGAATTCTTGATCACCACGTGCACTGAAATTACTAGGTTCAACATCCAGCATTTGTTCGTAACGATTTTCACTAGTACTGGACATAAGTGAGATGGCATCATAATCCAAATTAGTACTCACGTGTTGACTGGTATCCTGGCAAGCCATTTGCCGTTGAAGGTTACGTACTGTTTTAGCCAACTCCCGAACCTTACGTTCGGAGCGCCGTTTGCGTTTGTTCCCCTTTTTCTTGTTGCGGCGACTTCTCTTTGGGTTGCCACCGCTAGACGAGGAGCTGCTGCCAGAACTCGAACTACTAGAACTCGAGCTACTACTCGACCGAGCACGCCGCTTCTGCGGCGAAGATGGTCCTGGAAGAACATCACTAGCCGCTCTATCGGCATTATTACCTGAATTTTCCATAATTAAAATCGAAAGATTAAACTTTGTTCACTTTAAACTCAAATAAAACTGTTAGGAATATTTCACTTTCTTAATTATTAAAATATTCTGCTAAGTGTCGGCACGACACGACCGATCACGGCGGGAAAAGAGACGCCAATGATTTCAAAATGGCGGGGCTCGTTTAACGAGCCACCCTACCACTGCCAAGCGGAAGTGACGTACTAGAAATATAGAAAAGTAAAGGCGGGAAACGTAGTGCCTATCTCAATTAAATAAGCTTCGAATAACGGTCAAGTCAAATTAATATTACTATTATTAGCATACTAAAGGAAAAAAAAATTATAGCAGTTTGCGAGTTTATTGATAGTGAAATTAGCGTCGGACATTGTATAGAGAAATTATCATATTAGTGATAACATCGTTTACAAAATTTCGTAGTGGTTGAATTCAACTTTTTACGAATTTAACATTTTGGGATTCAATATTTTGCCAATTCAACATTTTGCGAATTCAACATTGTAGTCCAGAAGGGATTGTATGGTTATAAATATTTTTTTTTGTACCTAAATACTAACTAAGACTGTTTAAATTGTTTGGGTTTTTCTTTACTAATTAATATTTTCTCACATATGTATAAAAATGTATACATTCTTAATAACAATTTATTTAAATGTACTCATATTTATAACAAAACTCAGTTTTCGCAGTAAAACAGTAACTTCTTGTCATGTACATTGCTTATTATTCTGACAAAAAATTATATTCTTGATAAAAAAACGATTCTTATGCATAAAAGTATTTTTGTTCGATTTAACCACGATATTATTACACGTAGCGGCTAGCGAAACCAGCGAAACTAAAGAACAGACAATGTTCTTGGCTTGTAAATGTACTTGGCTGATATGACCACATCAATATTAACTATGCGACGACTCATCCGAACTTTCGGATGAGTCGTCGCCTTACAATTTTAACAGGGTAACGTTTCATCCGCGGATGAAATATTTGCGGATGAGTAGTCACCTAAGTCTGAAATTTGGTATGCAGGTAGATGTTATAACGTAGGCATCCGCTAAGAAAGGATTTTGATAAATTCTACCCCCAAGGGGATAAAATAGGGGATGAAAGTTTGTATGAAACTTTGTAAATTTTAAACCGATCGGGCTGGGACTTTGCATGCATATAGCTACTATGACGTAAGCATCCTCTAAGAAAGGATTTTGATAAATTCTACCCCCAAGGGGATAAAATAGGGGATGAAAGTTTGTATGAAACTTTGTAAATTTTAAACCGATCGGGCTGGGACTTTGCATGCATATAGCTACTATGACGTAAGCATCCTCTAAGAAAGGATTTTGATAAATTCTACCCCCAAGGGGATAAAATAGGGGATGAAAGTTTGTATAAATCTTCTTAGATTTTCGACTGATTGAACTGAAATTAAAGATTGGAGCTACTATAATGAAGACGTCCGTTTAAATAGGATTTTGATAAATTCTACCCCCATGGTGATAAAATAAGGGATGATGGAGGATGTAAATGTATTAGTTTGAACTATAAGTACCTAATGGTATTGACTTGAGAGAACATTGCTTCTCTCATGGACAGTTTTATGTTGCTTGCTCACGAGTAAGTTCACCCAATAGCTTGATAGTTTTAGCGCCTAATGACAGATTAGTTAAGAATATTGTGTACAAAGAAGTTTTATAGGCCCTAATTTTATACTCACGCTAAACAAAAGTAAAGCCGCAAAAAATATACCTAATTAATAATAATACTTAACGCGAGCGAAGCCGCGGGCAAAAGCTAGTTAAATAAATAAATCTCACCCAGCTTGGCGCTCGGGAAACTGGATCCTTCGGCAGGCAATTTGTCTCTCGTACTTTCAGGAGACCATTACAAACTCACTAGGTACCTATCATAGAAATAATCACTGACACTCAATCACACACCACACACGAAATATACACTGCACGACACGACCACATGCTAAACAATAAAAAACTTTGAGGGAGCTTGCACTCAAAGAACGACCACTCGTGTCGGCGTCACTCGAGCCAATCGTGTGCCCCGTTTTGACCAAGTATAAAAATTAAATTGAGTTTTAAATATTAAAAATTATTTTTGTTTTAATAAATGATTTATGTTTTAAGGTAACTAGACTACAAGGAACTTATTCGGTTTCCTAAAGAACTGTCAACTAGCCTATTCAGCATTCACTAAGCTTGGACCCGATAGTCTAATACCGAATAGAGCCTCTGGTGGTGTTCGATGTATGTCCTTGTTAAACGTGTTGTTCATGCCCCACTGAACATCAGCTATTTGGATACTCATTCCATTTATTTTCAGGGGAGCCAACACACTTCATCTTACAATTTGATTTAACGTCATAAAACTGAGGATCTTTTAGAACAGAATACCCACTCTTTATTATGTACACCATACGAATTATAGATATACCTAAATGTAGAAATGACAATAAATGCTAATGTTGTTGTTGTGTTCATAATGTAGAATTCCAACTATCCCGACCATACTATCATGAGCCTGCTGCAGGGATGATGACCTCATACAATCCCATTCCTACAAGCTTACCTTCGGAACAACGACTAAATAACTAACAACTAGTACTAATACCTAGTTTAATATTACTAAATAATTTAAGTTTATTTATTTCGTAATTAACAGTTTTTAACACATCCATTTTAGAGGCTTTCTTTAAAATATGCAGATATAGATATACCTGTAACAGAAGACCTCCCTCTTCCACGACTATGTGTATACAAACAAAGCCTGTTTGTTAATGACAGAATCAATAACAAAATAAGTACAAAGAAATTTAATAATTTAATATAGTAGGTACATACATAGCCACATTACAGGTATTTTGTTTTTCTATCTATAATATGTATGTATTTACAAAAAAAAAAAATGTATATAAGTAGTTTATCAGCCATCTCGTTACCATAACACAAGCATTAGGTTGCTTAGCTTGGGGCTAGATGGCGTTGTGTGATATGTCCAAACATATTTATTATTATTTATTTATTATATTTAATCCATCATAAGAAAAACCTTGCAAAAACGCGTTCCTATTCTAACTACGGGATCCTAAGTCGCGAACCCAGTTGTTCTGACGACAACAGTGCCAAGAAGCCGCACATTGTGTGTCAGAAGTGTAGTTCCGATCACACTACTTCGCGCACTCTTCGGTGGCAATCGGAGGTTCCGAAACACTACGTTCGCTACGGTGCATGGTGAATCTTTCTTTTGAACGAGTTATTACCGGGGCAAAAAGAGAAAAATGCGTAGGCGAGAACTAGATGGAATGAGGTGTTTTTAACCTTTTGCATTTGATTATGTATAACATCATTTTAAACTCAATTTTAAATAGGCTGTTTTTCAGAAATAAAACTACATATAATAATAGGTCTTTACCTATGAAATTGTCGTTTTGTATGAAAAAATTTAAACGAATCTTTTTCATGCATTTTTTATTTGTATTAATCGAAGTAATCACCCATGCAATCAATGCATCTTTGCCAACGCAGTGGCAGTTTATTGATGCCCTTCTTAAAGAAATCAGCTGGACGGGAGGCAACAAATTCTTCAAAGGCATTTTGTACTGCCTCTCGGGTATTGAATTTTTTTCCCGCCAAGAAGTTATCCAAATTGTGGAAAAAGTAGTAGTCTGTAGGCGCAAGGTCTGGTGAGTAGGGCGGATGACGGAGAGCTTCCAACCCCAGTTCTTGCAACTTGGAGACCGTCTGCTGTGCAGTATGAGGTCGCGCGTTGTCGTGCAGGAGCAGCGGAGACGAGCGATTGACCAATGCTGGTTGGAGATGTGCCAGCTTCTCCATCATTGTGTTCAGTTCTTCACAGTACACATCTGAAGTAAGTAAGTGAGGTAAGTTTTCGTTTAGGGCATTGTTTAGGTGCTGAACCAGGATTCAACCAATTTGCTGAGCGCTTGCGGTTATCAAACAGAATCCATTTTTCATCGCAGGTAACAATGCGGTTCAAAATTCTTTCATTTGTGTGTCTATTGAGCAGTGCAAGCACGTCTCGACGCGTACTTCGCGCTGGCGATCATTGAGTTCGTGGGGCACCCATTTGTCAAGCTTTTTTACCTTGCCAATTTGACGCAAATGGACCAATATTGTTTTGACGCTAACGTCGAAAGCTGCTGCTAATTCAGCCGTAGATTGTGTATCATCAGCTTCCACAATCGCCTTTAATTCGTCATTGTCGACCAAAGTCTTCGGACGACCGCGAGGTTCATGTTTCAGGTCGAAATTTCCAGAACGGAAGCGAGCAAACCAATAACAAGTGGTGCGTTGGTTTGTAGTGTTAGCTCCGCAAACGTCGTTGATGTTGCGTGCCGCTTGTGCCGCGTTGCTGCCACGACGGTACTCATATTCCATAATTACTCGAATTTTTAACGTATCCATGATGACGAAAAAGATTGAAATGCGATGAAAATGTAACACTAATCAATAAACAAATGACTACTTTTGGAAAAAAAAAATCCATGTTTTTAAAATAAAATTAATTTGAAATTAGAATTCTTAGCCAAACAAAAATTATTTTGATTTGAAATGGCCAGTACTGCAGAACGGCAATTTCATAGGTAAAGACCTAATAGATTGTACCTATTATAGTATTTTTTCTGTAAAACATTGATAATTTTATTTTCATAGATGATGAATGACTTAGTTAGGTATTAAATTTCGATGTATTCTAGGGGTTTATGAGAACTGAACAATTTTTTCTTCGGCTTGCCTGCTAGGAAAGTTGTAGCTATGCTACTGTTGTACTTGAAGATTATTAAGACTAACTCGAGTCTCGAAGTATATTTTGATTGACACTAAGTATAACTTGAACCTACATTTCGAAATGTTAACAACGTAATTATTGAGCATTGACTTCCAAAATCTATGAACGTTATGGATAAATCGTTTTTCGACAACGGGGTAGTTTTCAACCGTACCTACATCACTCCTATCCTTTACTCACGTGACCTTTCTCTCTTCAGTGGTCGGAAGTTTACCATAGCACTGTTCCGCCACATGACCAGCATGACCTAAGTATTGTAATAAATTGCCAAATTACGTAAATGATGACGAATATGCCGATTCAATAGATAGCTAACTAAGATCACTTTAAATAGAAAAATGTTATTACACAGTACCTAGACCAATTCATGACGCATACAACTGTAAAGATGTAGGTAATTCATAACTTCGTCTTTATCTTTATTTGTAATATCCGGTCTGATCAACGACGTACTTAATATTGTTTATTCCAGCGACATTATTTGTTTTTTTTTTGTTTTTATTGTTTAAGAAACGAGATAATGTTGTTACAAAAAATTACCTTGTGATATATTGTAAATGAAAGTAAATTTAAAACTCATTACAAGTACCTACATTGTGTAAACAAGCATATTACAAATTAGAGAAATAATATCCAAGATAAGAATGCTTGGAAACATGCTGGTCCTGCTCCATAGGACAATCTAGATTCTAGAGTCAGACAAAATCAAACTGGTTGCTAATCTAATTTAATTTAACGTTCACCAACTCAACAGCACTAGAGGAGCTCGTGGCTAAGTAATAACAGCCGCACGAGTCAATCCATCAGGCCAAGCTACGCTTGCTCGGGGTTGGTGAGTTATGGGCGATCATCTTTACATACCAAAACTCCTTGGCGCCCCGGAATGCACGTTTAATCCGTTGGTCCCGGCAGTCATTCGTGGATCTTTTACAATCGTTACGGGTCGTCAGAAGCCCGAAAGTCTGACAATCAGTCCTACCAAGACGTATTACCCAGTTACTGGGTTGTGGAGGTCAGATAGGCAGTCGCTCCATGTAAAGTACTGATATTCAGCTGCATCCGGTTAGACTGGAAGCCGACCCCAACATAGTTGCTATAGGCAGATTAATTAACCGCTTAAGGACGTGGCGGTGAACGGGTTCAACAGCAAACCAACTTTGTGCTTTTTAGTGCCCTGACAGGGTTCATGCACATATGGATATACGCGTAGCATTGTATTTGTAAAATGTGTAATGTGCATGACAGCAAATAAATAAATAAAATACGCTCGTTGTTGAATTTTGTATTTCGAGCATTTCATAAATACGAAAGGAGTTTGTTATAGTTATCAAACAGCTGGCTCAGCACCTATAATCTAGCCAACCTTTCGTCGATGCCACGCAAAATGCACTCGACTTTATGAAGCC
Source organism: Cosmia pyralina (assembly GCA_946251885.1). Taxonomy (NCBI): domain Eukaryota; kingdom Metazoa; phylum Arthropoda; class Insecta; order Lepidoptera; family Noctuidae; genus Cosmia; species Cosmia pyralina. Next base: position 233,162 of record OX276349.1, on the reverse strand, counting down.
ACCTGTCATTGTCTGATCCCGTTTACTTGGGTCAAACTGGGGAATCGTGTTGTTCAGGGAACTTATTTATCTGCACCATCATTCTAAATTTTAAAACAACAAGTTCCGATAGAGTATAATCCTACTGAAGAAATCGACTCACCTGTGGTCTTATCTTCAACTGTGGCTTGCACGTCTCTCACCATGCTGGCTCGCGGGTGCCGTACTGAGCTACGCGAACTGCAGCGGTACGACTTCTTGGCGAGTTGCAACTCGCACGGCCAGAAGAGACATGTCCTAATGCTCTGCAGGGCAGTCCGCACGACTCGTTGCTCGGCGGTTTGCAGGGCTCGATGTTTGATGGCCCGCAGGGCTCGTTGATCGGTGGCACGACCGGCTCGATGCTCGACGGTGCGCCGGCTCGATGCTCGACGGTGCGCCGGCTCGATGCTCGACGGTGCGCCGGCTCGATGCTCGACGGTGCGCCGGCTCGATGCTCGACGGTGCGCCGGCTCGATGCTCGACGGTGCGCCGGCTCGATGCTCGACGGTGCACCAGCTCGATGCTAGACGGTGCGCCGGCTCGATGCTCGGCGGTGCGCCGGCTCTATGTTCGGCGGTCCACCCGGCTCGATGCTCGGCGGTCCACCCGGCTCGATGCGCGGCGGTTCGCAGGGTTCGATGCTCGGCGGTCTGCTCGCCTCGATGTTCGGTGATCCACCCGGCTCGGTGCTCGGCGGTCCGCCAGGCCCGATGCTCGGTGGTCCGCGGTGGCGTGTATGAAAGTAACATAACAATCGTAATGAGTTAATATTGCAAACACCAAATACCGCCAATGTTGAAACATCCACCTAATATTACACCTCGTGGTTGTACAGAATAAAACTTTAAAGTAGTTAAAACAATTGAAACAAACCATTTCCTATTGTATAGTTATAGGTCTGTATGCGTTTACGTATGCGTTTCCGGTCGAAGCGTACTGAACGTGACAATAGAAATTTTGTTAATACGTCTGGGGACGTTTAGTGTAGTGTGAAAGTGTTAAGAAAAATTCTAATAGCATAGTTAAGCAGCGTTTTATTACAACACAATAAAAAAACAGCATTTCAAATTGTTTTTACTTTAAATAAGAATTTCAAATGCAATTTTACAGCCAAGAACCAAAACAATTGTTAAGGCTAGGTTGTTCGGGCCTGTAGGCCTTTGAAACGCTACCTCCGCCTCCCCCAAATGTAGCGCGACGTGTTTATTTACGACTCGCTGCCGACGATTTCGCAGAAAATCTATGCCACAGTGTAAAATATTTGCAGTTGATCAACTTAATTAGTTTTTCTTGGGTCGATTTTTTTTTCCTTAGGCTTACATTTTATGGTGTCTACGGTGGAGTGAACTAAGATTATTACATAAAATGTCGTTTTGTTTTGTTTCAGATAACTATATCAACACGATTCGATAACAATAGGTTATTATCAGCCCCATGATATTGGTGAATATCGATGACCATCGCGACACGACAAACAACCACACTACTAAGTCGGCGGCAGTTTGAAAAAGTTTGCTCAATTGAAAGAATGCCCGCTACTCTCACCCCGCACTGTCTTCGCCGGTAGATATCGTGCCGATATCGGTATCGGTGTGTGTGGAAATCGGTTATCATGGTATGGGCATGTGATGCGGAGAAATGCAGAAAATATCGTCTGGAATGTTTTGATTATGAATTTGGATGACTATACGAGTAAGGGAATACCAAAGAAACGATGGATGATCTGTGTGAAAGATGATGTGGCTAGAAAGGGAATGACTATCGAGATGACGACTAATAGAGAAGTATGGAAGATAAAAACAAGTTGCATCGACCCCAAAAAAAATTGGGATAAGGGCAGGAGAATGTTGATAATCGGTATCGGTCGTTGTCAACGACGATGTAAGTGACATTAAAACACAATGTAAAAGCGAATTATTCCATTACTTCATTGGGCTGATTAGGAAACGAATATAGCAGATATTAGGTCTTTACCTATGAAATTGCCGTTCTGCAGTACTGGCCATTTCAAATCAAAATAATTTTTGTTTGGCTAAGAATTCTAATTTCAAATTAATTTTATTTTAAAAACATGGATTTTTTTTTCTAAAAGTAGTCATTTGTTTATTGATTAGTGTTACATTTTCATCGCATTTCAATCTTTTTCGTCATCATGGATACGTTAAAAATTCGAGTAATTATGGAATATGAGTACCGTCGTGGCAGCAACGCGGCACAAGCGGCACGCAACATCAACGACGTTTACGGAGCTAACACTACAAACCACCGCACCACTTGTTATTGGTTTGCTCGCTTCCATTCTGGAAATTTTGACCTGAAAAATGAACCTCGCGGTCGTCCGAAGACTTTGGTCAACAATGACGAATTAAAGGCGATTGTGGAAGCTGATGATACACAATCTACGGCTGAATTAGCAGCAGCTTTCGACGTTAGCGTCAAAACAATATTGGTCCATTTGCGTCAAATTGGCAAGGTAAAAAAGCTTGACAAATGGGTGCCCCACGAACTGAATGATCGCCAGCGCGAAGTACGCGTCGAGACGTGCCTTGCACTGCTCAACAGACACACAAATGAAGGAATTTTGAACCGCATTGTTACCTGCGATGAAAAATGGATTCTGTTTGATAACCGCAAGCGCTCAGCAAGTTGGTTGGATCCTGGTTCAGCACCTAAACAATGCCCTAAACGAAAACTTACCCCTAGAAAAGTGATGGTCACTGTTTGGTGGTCTAGCGCCGGTGTGATTCATCACAGCTTCTTACCAAACGGGGTGAGCATTACTTCAGATGTGTACTGTGAAGAACTGAACACAATGATGGAGAAGCTGGCACATCTCCAACCAGCATTGGTCAATCGCTCGTCTCCGCTGCTCCTGCACGACAACGCGCGACCTCATACTGCACAGCAGACGGTCTCCAAGTTGCAAGAACTGGGGTTGGAAGCTCTCCGTCATCCGCCCTACTCACCAGACCTTGCGCCTACAGACTACTACTTTTTCCACAATTTGGATAACTTCTTGGCGGGAAAAAAATTCAATACCCGAGAGGCAGTACAAAATGCCTTTGAAGAATTTGTTGCCTCCCGTCCAGCTGATTTCTTTAAGAAGGGCATCAATAAACTGCCACTGCGTTGGCAAAGATGCATTGATTGCATGGGTGATTACTTCGATTAATACAAATAAAAAATGCATGAAAAAATTCGTTTAAATTTTTTCATACAAAACGGCAATTTCATAGGTAAAGACCTATTATTAATAGTTAGCTGACAGTTAATGAGAAATCCCGTGTGTACAATCTACTGTTATATTTTTAGCGATAGCCGGGTTCGTCAGAAATAATCTGTAAGCATCACTCAGTGTATTCGTATTATGCCATTAGGTATAAATAATAAATAAATAAATAAATAATAAATTTTTATTAACAAATGTGGGTACAACTCATCTATCCTAAACAAAAACACAATGTGCAAAGTTTTGAGTATTTCAAAGATAGAGTAAACGACGATGTCTGTGCTAGTATTAACTGTGTGACAGACGCCGGCGCCTTCCTCCTACAACCTTAAGTAACAAGCGATACCGTGACATACGGACTCGCTACAGGAAAATTAGAATGTTACAAATAGTTCTGGTACAATTTCAATTACGTTCATGTAAGTTTAATTAAAAGAATAAAAATTTAATTTAATTGAATATAACTACTAATTTTATTGAAAAATAATTTATTAATTTCAATTTTTAAGGCATGCAAGGAAATACGTGAATGCGTGTGTGTGTGTGTGTGTGTGTTGTGTGAGAGTGTGGGTGTGCGTGAGGGTGAGAGTGTGTGTGTGTGTTTAAGCGCGTACTATTTATTTAATATGATTATGAATCCCTGGCGAACAGATTTTCAGTATCGTCGTAAGTAAGACCCTGAAGGTATTGGCTTACTACGGTCCTACACTTGTATTTTGGAAGGGGATATATGTTGCAAGCTTTGTTAATTGCATTATAAAGTCGGCCACTCAAATTCAGGTAGTTTCGACTTGCCAGGGCAGTTCTGATTCTAACCGAAGGGCAGACCAGGTCTTTACGTCGTTTATTTGTAAGTAACTTTGGGTCATAATTGAGGGAGGAATGCTTACGTAGGATTATTTTCAGTGCACAGAGTTGCCTGCAAGTGAGTACAGATGTGTCCTTGTATAATTGGGTTGTAGAGTAGCGATACGGTTTGTGAAGCATCACCTTCAAAACGGCCCTCTGCGCCCTCTCAAGGCGAAGCATAAGGGTCTTAAAAGTGCCACCCCAAACTGAGATGCAATAGGTTAGGAGAGACTGAGCTAAGGCAAGATAAACAGTTTTCAACAGTGGGAAAGCAACTACATCTCTGAGTTTTTTCATTGGAAACATAAGCTTTCGTACACGAGATACTGTTACGTCTACATGTTTATTCCAACTTAGTGTGCAGTCAATGTGTACTCCTAGATACTTCACGCAAGATGTTCTTTGAATAGAAGGGCAGTTACAGGTATTAAGGGCAGGATGGGAGCAACTATGAACCCTTATATCCGGAATGCTAGGCTGCGTGGAAGAGTTTGCTGAGAAAGCAACATAGTGGGTTTTGGAGACATTTAATGTTAGTAGATTACAGGAAAGCCAGTCCATCACCATACCAAGAGCATTTTCAGCCGAGCGGTGAGCAGAGGCCCAGGTATCTCCACTAATAATAAGTGCAGTGTCATCAGCATAGACAAGGATCTTGCAGTCCGGTATAGTGAGTTGGCATAGCCTGTTCACGTATACAAGAAAGAGAGTAGGATCCAGCACACTGCCCTGCGGGACTCCGAAAGACAAATACTCATCGTCGCTGGTGTAGTTCTCTACCTTTACTCGCTGACTACGATTAGTGAGGTAGTCGCAAAATATCTTTAGAGCAGCATCTCTTATTCCTAGTGCCTCCAATCCGTGTAAAAGGATGGGAGTAGAGACCGTGTCAAACGCCTTGGCCAAATCTAAGAATATGCCTATCGTTTTAGTCCTGCTATCGAGATTCTTAGTAATGTGATTTGATAGATCAAGCACAGCATCCTCTGTTGATTTGCCTTTCCTGAAGCCGTATTGGTTTGGTTTGTTTTGTCCCCGGGCTTGTGAAGAAGATGGAGAATATAGGGATTCGAGGAACCCCTCTTAAATTATTCACGGACTACGTTACTAACAGAGCTCAGCTAGTTAAAATTGACAAATACATAAGTGATAGTGCAAATATAGATTTTGGTGTACCTCAGGGCAGTGTGCTTGGACCTAGTTTATTTCTAATCTATATTAATGAGATCTGTAATTTAAATCTACAAAATGGTCAAATAATAACATATGCAGACGACACGGCGCTCCTCTTTCATGGAAAAACTTGGTCAGAGGTTGCTGCTCTTACAAATGTCGGGCTGAGAACAGTTCTAGGATACCTTAACCAAAACTTACTCACCCTAAACGTAGAAAAAACAAAGTACCTCATGTTCTCAATAAAGAAGCCTCCACAATCTGCTAGTGAATTGGTTGATGTCCGAGCACATACCTGTAGTCATGGCAATATCAATGAATGCAGATGTCTTCCTATTGAAAAAACAAACTGTATAAAATATCTTGGAATTCAAGTGGACGACAGTTAAACTTCCACAATCACGTAAAAATACTAAGTTCTAGGGTTAGAAAGTTGATAACAGTTTTTAAGAAGTTGCGCAGGGTGTGTGACTTGAAGCTGATGAAAATAATCTATCTATCTTTATGCCAATCAGTACTGGAATACTGTATCTCTGTTTGGGGTAGTACGCACAAAACTCATATATTAAACCTAGAAAGAGCCCAGCGAGCAGTTCTAAAAGTGATACACAAAAAAAACTTTCAGTATCCAACAGAGCAACTATATAAGGATTGTATGGTTTTAACTGTAAGACAACTTTATATCAGGAGGGTTCTGCTTATTACCCATAAAGGCTCTTCGTATGACCCGGTAGGACTAAGAAACAAACGTAGGAAGGACCTGGTATTTGACCTGAAACCGTGTAAAACAGACTTCTATAGGAGACAACCGTGCTACTTGGGTCCTTATCTTTATAATAAAATAAGTAAAAATACACAATTATATAACCTACCGATAAAGAATCTAAAACTTACCTTAGACGACTTCCTTCTCTCTCTAAATTATGAAAATACAGAAAACATGTTAAAAAGTATAAAATAAAATAATACTCTAACCCACTCAGGCCCATTCATAATGCGCAAACTCATTTACATACACACACAAACATACCCTTGCACACACACACACACACACCCCACTACACACCGCAATCATACACACACACTCACGCATGTTTATTTTAATAATTTAATTTTCCTATTAGTGTAATATGTGCGGTCGGCATCGGAAGTCGGTTGATACTGCTACGTTTTTGACATCATTTAAATTAACACAAAATTATACGATAACCTGCTTTTTAGCATTTCATTTATTAGATAAGAGTTAATTTTCATTTAATAGATATACGATAACCTGCTTTTTAGCATTTCATTTATTAGATAAGAGTTAATTTTCTTTAAAATTTACATCCGTTCAGATTTTAATGAAGTATTTATCTCAGTAATTAAGATTTAGAAAACTCAAATGTTGATCAACTTTTGATGCTGACTGTACTTACAGTATAATATTTGTTTTGCTCTGCACTACACTTGTGATGGCAGCTCGAAACGGTGGTGACGAAAGTAACTGGTGCTTATAGCACAGGAATCCTCCTAGTTTAAGCCCAGTTACACAAGTTTTGTACCTTGCCAGTACCTAGTCTAATTCCACAAGAAATGTAATACTAGTTATAAAGGTTTAAGTCTTGAACAAATAAATATTATTTTTTTTTTTTTTTTTTTTAATTGCATTGTTGTGCTCTAAATAATTTAGTAGTCTCTTATTTAAGATTTTTTCTAAGATCTTGGACAAAGTCGTGAGAACCGATATTGGTCTATAGTTTTCGACACAGTCTCCATCCCCGCCCTTAAATATAGGTGAAACTAAGGCCTTTTTGAAGGCGTTTGGGAAGATGCCTTTGGACAAGCACAGATTGCATACATGAGTGATTGAGGGGATGAGAACATGCCTAGCAGATTTAATAACTGAAGCAGGTATTCCATCGTAGCCAACCGCACAGTTGTTTTTTAATTCTGTGATTATGCTGTTTACCTCAGCAAAGTCGGCCTCAAGCAAAACCAATGAGTTGCCCAGCGGGTTGGATAAAGAATTAAAATCAAAGTTTGAATTATTAATATGTTGAGCCTGCTGTATCTTTTGAGCAAGATTACTTCCAACATTTGCGAAGTAATCGTTTATAGAGTTGACAGAAGCGTCAGGATCATTGCAGATATTAAGGAGATCCCCCGATTTACTTGTGGGTGTGGTATTTTTATAACTTATGGACTTTATGATATCCCAAGTTGCTTTGGGATTTCCATTGGCCTTTTGGAGCTCATTCTGTTCATATTGGCACCTAATCGTCTTAAGCAGATTATTACAATAATTTCGATATCTTGAATACGTTATTTTATCTATGAGATTTTCAGGATCTTGCATTGACTTTAAATGTAGTTTGTCACGATTTCGTATACATCTCAAAAGACCAGGAGTGATCCATGGTTTAATAATTCTCTTTCTGTGCGGTACTTTTTTTAATTTACTGTGTTCGTTTACTGAGTCTGATAAAATAGAGATGAGTAGCTCCGCACTTTCATTGGGGTCTGTGCTATCCAGAACGCTAGAGAAATCCAGGCTTTCTAAGTGACTAATTACACCAGGAAGATTAATCTGGCGGATCAAGCTTTTAGGTTTCTCAACAAAAGAGACAGATTCGAGGCAAAACAAAACAGGTGCATGGTCAGTAAAGAATGAGTCCAGAACCAGCGTCGTCGAACACTTATCTGATTTAAGAAAGACGTGGTCCAGACAGTTATCAATACGAGTCGGGAAGAGGTGGGCTGGCAGAAGCCCATGAAATGCCATTATATTTAAATACTCTTCAGAGTTTGGATCACTATTTCCTGGACGAATATTAATGTTTAAATCACCAATCACTGCTACTGTTCTCATCGATGAAAGGGAAGTCAGTGTGTCATTTAAGGAGCACAGGAAATGTTCAATGTTTCTGACTGAAGGTGATCGATATATAGCCACAATAGCAACGTCTGGATCAAGCCTCAAAATAAGACAGTTTGCATCCCGGAATATCGGTTCAGTAAATTTATACTTTAACTCGGAACGAATATATATTAAAACACCGTCGTTTTGGTTACTAAACGTAGACCTTGCTGAGGCAAAGCCATTTAAAACAGGAATGTCAGAGGTTTTACTCAACCAGCACTCAGAAAGAATAACCAAATCACATTTAACATCCATGGAGTGTAAGAGAACATTTAGGCCATCAAAGTTCCGGTTCAAACTTCGAATGTTTACGTGCAAAGTGTTTAGCATTTGTTTGGAGGATTTCAAGTGCGTTAAGCATTGGTCTGGCGAGCACACGAAGGATCGAGAGACATTTAGTGACTCTACAGAATCCATAAATTTATTTAAATTATCCACAAGTATGGTAAAAGATACTTATGGTGCTAGTAAAAGGAACAGTGATTAGACTCTGACAGCCGTTGTGGTTATAAACAATAAGTGTTCTACTTATAGTTTGAGAAACTGATTTATTCAGACAGCTATAATTGTGAGTGACAGGAATGTAAGTTGATGTAAGTTGTGTACGCCGTGTGTAAGCTATGTGTGTTAGCGTGAAAAGAGCGCTAGATGTGTATTTCCATAAAAATGTATAAAATAAAGTTAAGCATGCATATTCTAAAACTATGATTATAATTAAAATAGTATTATTAAATAGTGGAAGATAGTGATTATTACTGAAAAATAGTCAATCCTCAACATTTAGGGTCTTCAAGTCCGATTCATTGTTAATGCAGTGTGCGGATTCTCCTTCCTTCTTGCGTACAAAGATCTTTCCATGCGCAGTCCAGCAAAAGGTGTAGCCATTTGTTTTTGAAAAGTCTCGAGCTAAAAAGTACAGACGTTTAGCCCTGTAAGTGAGATATTCCGATATGTATACTGGGACATCGGGGCCATTTATTTGAATTTTAGAGGTTGACAGCTTCTTGTCTTTGTTGGCTCGATTGTAAGATTTAATTGAATGAACTATCTTTTCCTTCAAGATTATTGTCGTAAAGTTGACCAAGATAGGTTTGCTTGTTTCGTTCTTTGTATTTAGGCGGTAGACATCTCGTATGTCGGAAGAGCTTATCGAAAGATTTAAGGCTTTACCAGTGTCGATCACAATTTTTGACAGATCCTCTTTCGTTTCTCGCAATTTAGCGGGAATGTTCCTCAACTCAAGGCAAGATGATCTTTGCAGCCTTTCTAGGTTTTCGACCTTTTCCTCCAGTATTTGAATATACGCTAAGTTCTCCTTACGGTCTGATGTTAGCTTATTGAATTCTTTCAGCAGATCATCATATTTTCCTGTGACAAAATCACATGATTTTTTTATTGATGTGTTTAACTCTCTAATCTCATTCATAGATGCCTGCAGAGCATTGTATTTATCATTTTGCTGTTTTTCGAATTTCGTGAAGAGGTTCTTCATTTCGGTCATAAAAACATTAATATCATCCTCCTGGTCTTTACGGTTTTTACGTTGTGTAACGTTGGAGTCCAGATCCACCTTTTCCGTTGGCCTATTAGGTTCTACCGAGTGGCTTTGTGACTGTTTAGACTTGTTGCGAGCAGTGACATTAGTACCCAGGGGAGATAGCGATCGCGGGGACCGTTCCGTGGTGGGGCTCACAAGTCTCGTCGGTCTGGCAGGTGTGTTTGTATTATCATCCTTAGGTTGTTTACTTGCGCAGCTAGGACACTTCCAGATTGATTTTTGTTTAATACTCATGCTTTTAAACACCTTATCGCGAACATTAGCACACAATAATTCATACCAATTTTGGCAAAAGCAGCATTGCAAGCATTCTTTGCAGTTAAAATCATTCAAACAACCAGCGCAGTTTTTTGACGACATTTTGGCCAGTACAATTTAAAATGTGTGGTATAATAATAAAGCGCTTTCAGCAAATCACCGAGCATGCGGCGTCTAGCGGTGCCAAAATAGAATAAAGCGATGGTATTCTTAAAGCGCTGAGCGGCGAAGGAGTGTAGCTCGCTTGAAAGCTCGCGACCGTAAAGACGTAAGCGCCGTGCAATAGGTGTCACTTACGCGTTCTAGTCACCACTGGTTTGAAATCAAAAAACAAAGTCAAAGATTTGTAACAGCTAGTTTTAAAGTAATGTTTTATGTTATTTATCTGAGTTATTTCACTATAAAAACTTTATCACTACACGTATTTAGCGTTTGTTTACGTATAACACCAAAACAAAGGTGAATAATTACACTTTAAACTATAAAGAAACAAATTTTAAGCGGAACGAACGGTAACACTTGTTACTTAATTGAATGCTGAAGGTATTACGCCTGTTCGTGTCGTTCCTGCATAGGAACGACACGAACAGGCGTTTGTTTATTTATCCACTAAAAACGAAAAACTTCGCAAGCAGTGGGAAATTGCTACTGAAGGCTGGGCGTTTCGACCTCAGGACAAGCTGCTTCGTCGTCGGTCGCTTGCTCCCGCGTCACCAGTCCTAACTCTCTGTGTATTTTGGCTGCTGAGAGAGACCACAACTACAAATGTACTGTAAAGGAAAGTTTTATAAAATGTGGCTGTTGTTTTAGTATATTGTGTGTCTAACTTGCATCCCCTATAACCCCTTTAGTGACTGAACAAAAATTTTTTTTTTTAGAATGGGCTAAAAATGGTCGTACTGTTTTGCTTATGCTGCAAACATATTCTTTTGTTTTTGATGTTGACCACTGCTCATGAAGATCAGTAATTATTGACAACTACATATGAAGGAACAATTGCCGTACTTTATTATCAAGGGATGTACCTACTGCTACGCTATAATTTATCGAATCTACTATTCTAAGACATCAAAATTAATTTAGTATATTGTCTAACCGGCCCCGCTCATGTGGGATTGCCGTCCCATAGGACTATTTACCTAAACAAAAGTGCAAGTATCAATATGTTAAAAGTTACAAGCCAACAATAGGATACGTCATCGACGAACTTGCTTTAGAACATGGGCACTGAGTGATACGGTTACCGCCTAACCATGGCTACGTTCACAAGGCGCTATTTTTCCAATGTATAGAACACGATATTTTATCGTATACTGTGACTTTTTGTACTCAAAACTGATCATGGGGTGTCGTTTTTATGGTTTTCGAGGGAGCCAAAGCCGGTAAAGAAGTCATAATGAAAATTCAAGGTGGCGGATGTGAAAATTTTGTGTTTGTGTTTTAAATCATACGTTATAAGGAACTTCATTCCTGACGGTGGTCCCCGACCGCACATTTTTATTTTTTTTTCTAATTTTCACTGTTGTTGCCAGAGTGAAATTTGATTATTATTAGTATCCAACCGACAACCGGACACATTGTATTTATATTATGTGTAATTTATGTAGGATATGGTAGCAGACTAGTAGTGAAGACAGTTCGATGGAGAGTGAAAATACTAATGTGGATGAATCTGATGAAAAATCTTAGAAAAATGTGTTTTATAACTTCTTCATAAAGGACCACGATAAAAAATTCTAAACTACTCGCGCTTGACTATAATTTTATCGATAATAATTTGCAATGTGTCTTAACACTATCGTAAGATGACAATTAAACGTCATCATACCACATATAAATAATCACATTTTCGAAAACGATATTATGAATTAAAACTATAATATAATTACGAGATATTTTTTCTGAGCTGTCGCAATTTCATATCTAATGTGTTCGTCTTCTGTTTGAATTTTTTTGAACAACAGCAGGGAGAGCGAATTTTTAAAAATTTTGACACAGGTCCAACCTCGATGACGTGCCGCAGGACTCTGACCGCGAGCGGATTTAGCCAAATTTACTAATTTTGAGTTTATTTAAAAAAAATCTATTAAACTCAAAAATCCAACCGTTAAATTCCCTCTGAAATACGATTACCTCATGGTACATGCAATTTTCATATAATTTTATGCTGTAATTAGGAAATGAAACGGAAAATGGTTTTGAAATCGACCATGTTTCGGATTTTTTTTTCATTGAGGAAATTACAATTTATCGTGTTTTGAACCGTTAATTTCCCTAAACAAAGGATGTATCTATGGCATATATTTTTTTCAGGACCTTAATACAATAATTTGACCATTTAAAATTGATTCTAAAACAGGTAAAATTCGGATAACCCCCCGTTAACGTATATATATTATATTTTTCATTATCATTCATCATTATTTTTTTATCAAGAGGACAAATAAAATATCACAATGGTTTAATACTCAGGCATAATAATAGATAATTAATTAAGGATAGGTACAAAAAAATATTTACCTGGCCAAAACAGGAATCTTTATCCCAGTTCTGAGATGTAGACTCTGTACTTTTACAGATAATCTAGTAATAGTTTAAATATGAAGAATTAACTATTATTCAGGTTCATGGCTTTTAAAAATAAGGTTTTAGAAATAATAGACACATGTTAATGTACTTACTGTATTTCCCAAACACACAAAATCAAATATACTTTTACAATCACCACTCGGTATCCTTGAAACACAGCTAGAGATTAGCGCTCGTTTTTCGACGACTTATGCACGACTAAGTTTGCAGGATGGGCACGACAACCAAGATGGCGTTTTCCCGCCATTATTATTCCCGCCTTTTTGCGATAAGCTGTGATTGGTTAGTCGTGTCATCTACAAAGTCAGTCGGTACTAAAATAGTCAATACAATACTTTTAATATTAGGTCTTTACCTATGAAATTGCCGTTCTGCAGTACTGGCCATTTCAAATCAAATTAATTTTTGTTTGGCTAAGAATTCTAATTTCAAATTAATTTTATTTTAAAAACTTGTTTTTTTTTTTACCAAAAGTAGTCATTTGTTTATTGATTAGTATTACATTTTCATCGCATTTCAATCTTTTTCGTCATCATGGATACGTTAAAAATTCGAGTAGTTATGGAATATGAGTACCGTCGTGGCAGCAACGCGGCACAAGCGGCACGCAACATCAACGACGTTTACGGAGCTAACACTACAAACCAACGCACCACTTGTTATTGGTTTGCTCGCTTCCGTTCTGGAAATTTCGGCCTGAAAAATGAACCTCGCGGTCGTCCGAAGACTTTGGTCGACAATGACGAATTAAAGGCGATTGTGGAAGCTGATGATACACAATCTACGGCTGAATTAGCAGCAGCTTTCGACGTTAGCGTCAAAACAATATTGGTCCATTTGCGTCAAATTGGCAAGGTAAAAAAGCTTGACAAATGGGTGCCCCACGAGCTCAATGATCGCCAGCGCGAAGTACGCGTCGAGACGTGCCTTGCACTGCTCAACAGACACACAAATGAAGGAATTTTGAACCGCATTGTTACCTGCGATGAAAAATGGATTCTGTTTGATAACCGCAAGCGCTCAGCAAGTTGGTTGGATCCTGGTTCAGCACCGAAACAATGCCCTAAACGAAAACTTACCCCCAGAAAAGTGATGGTCACTGTTTGGTGGTCTAGCGCCGGTTTGATTCATCACAGCTTCTTACCAAACGGGGTGATCATTACTTCAGATGTGTACTGTGAAGAACTGAACACAATGATGGAGAAGCTGGCACATCTCCAACCAGCATTGGTCAATCGCTCGTCTCCGCTGCTCCTGCACGACAACGCGCGACCTCATACTGCACAGCAGACGGTCTCCAAGTTGCAAGAACTGGGGTTGGAAGCTCTCCGTCATCCGCCCTACTCACCAGACCTTGCGCCTACAGACTACTACTTTTTCCAGAATTTGGATAACTTCTTGGCGGGAAAAAAATTCAATACCCGAGAGGCAGTACAAAATGCCTTTGAAGAATTTGTTGCCTCCCGTCCAGCTGATTTCTTTAAGAAGGGCATCAATAAACTGCCACTGCGTTGGCAAAGATGCATTGATTGCATGGGTGATTACTTCGATTAATACAAATAAAAAATGCATGAAAAAATTCGTTTAAATTTTTTCATACAAAACGGCAATTTCATAGGTAAAGACCTATTATGTATACTTATAAGTTCATTTATGTAATATGTATTAGTGAACAAGTCGTTGGAGTACCTTTAAATAAATAAATTAAATTTGACAAAAAGCAAGGTATTAGACAAGTAAAGGAAAAAGTGTAAAAATGATTAATTTGTAATTTTTTATTTCATAGTATTTTTTTTGGGATTACAATGTTTATTACCGAACTGGTAATGGTTGGACTAATGACCTAAATGTGAACACTAATAGGGTTGAAAATGAAACAACAAAATTGTGCCCTGATCTAAGCTCGTATATTTGATAAAAAAATAGTGAGACCCCAACCAAATCGCTGTCAGCAAACGATAGCGCGATCTATTTCGACGCCAACGCCATCTATCGAGCTTGACATCAAACTTTTAGAATTTACAACTATTGGACTACGGTTTCTTCATGAACATACCGCCCACCAAGGACATTTAGTGACGGAATGTCCTTCTTATATTATCTTTATGTCTAAAATTTGCACTTTGTATATATTATTTAGCTGAAATAGTTAGTAAATCTAAGAAATACAATAAAAAATACATAGTTTAACAGTAAACAACGTAAAAATGAAACTATAAAATGTATACAATAAAACATGGTAAACTTTGTAAATAAACATACATTTGATCTTAAAAATTAAATTTATGATTTGATGTAAGTAAGTACAAAAGTTTTACACAAACTTGATAAAATAAAAAATAAACAAATCATTGAGCTATTGGTAAAACACATAATCTGGAAGTTGGTCTCTTAACGATAGATGATTTTGTGCGCAATGTGAGCACGCGTGATGTTATCATCACCGGGGTGTTTCTGCACAACCCGTCCCAACAACCAACGACTTGGCGGTAAATCATCCTCCTTAATCAAAACAATGTCCCCGATATTTTTTTTTCAAACTCAAACTCAAAGCATTTATTTCAAATAAACCAATTACAGGCACTTTTGAATTGTCAAAGGGTCGGTCAGTCAGAAAGATGAAGCTAGTTGCCCATTCCAAAGCGTAGTAGATCCCTATGGAGAAGAACGGGCAAGAAACTCCACGGACACTCTTTTAAATCATAATATTTTTACAAAATATTGGTTACATCGTTCATGTTGAAAATATACATGTGAGAACAATGTAGAAAGACGTGCACGTTAAAAAGCGTCCGTAATAAAAAGATAATAACTAAAACAACTAAATTAAATATTAAAATTAAAAATAAGCCATGGCAGCTAAGAGACGACCAGTCCCAACTGACGGCGCCCGTTCACGAACATGACGCATGGATCAGCACCAATTAGCTCAACCATTTTGAAGGGAACTTAATGATCCAACACACACGCCACCACCAGCGAGACATTTGAGTGAGCATGACATACTCTCAACCGCCAGGGCACACTCAAGTCAGTGAAAGACGTACCCAGTAAAAGGTAGCTTAATAGTAGCTACATAGTGCTCACACGTGTGCTATGCAATTATATAATACTAAGAGCACAGAAAAGATAAAGAGGTTAGAAGGGCCTTGTGGGCGGGGCAGGCGCGCCGCATGTATGTGTAGACACACTAAGTTCAGCCGAAATTTGTTTTACCGGCCAGTAATCGCGCTCTCACTGTGACAACGTACGAAGCTCCGCTAAAAAAAAGGATTATGCCCTGTTGCGCTGTTATAACGTGTCGGAAAAGTAGCAAGTGGTGTAGTGTAGCCCGACAAGGGATTTCTTTTCACCGGTAAGTCCAAAAATCTTAAAATACAAGTGATATTTGTAATTATTACAATAGTATTATGTAGTTTGTAGATAAAAGCGATACAATCGCAAACAGATGCACAGTTATACATTGCTTGCAATGCATGGGTACCGTCTTGTACTTCGTGAGCGATCGCGCAATATGTTGCGTTCACTGCGAAAGTCGCGTCGGCGAGCCAACGCTTGAATTCCGCGAAATCCATGCGTATCGATAGGGTTGTACCAAGTTGTAATCAATGTCGATATTGTGTGTATGTAAATAAATGATTATTGACAGTAATATTAAAATTAAAATAACTTTGTTTATTACCACCAATTATTGTTTATTGTGGGTTACCAATTTAGTTTCTGAGTGGGTTTTTCCTCTAAAATTTGGTTTGATGTTAGCCATTTATGATGAAACCATACATTTTAAATGTTATTTTTAGGTTTCCAACAGATCCAGACACAAGATAACTGTGGATTGAGGCAACTGGTAGAATCGAACGGATACCTACTAAATATTTTGTTCTCAACATTTTACAGAAAATGATTAAGTACATAACAAAAAAGTCAGGGAATAGATTCTTAAAATCTGGAGCTTCTCCGCACAAAAACATCGCTATGCTTTTTTCAGTAAGTCATGAATAATTTATATTTTATAAAACTTAATTGCTGTTTTTGAATAGCGTACCTAATTATTACCATTAAATTATGTCACCTAGATAATTTTTTGTGGATCCGTGTTTATTGGGTTTATACAGTCTTAAAGCTGAAAATCCATAGTTGAAATCTAAAGTTTCAAAATGATGCTAGTCTCGTTACGCTTATTTTTAACCGACTTCAAAAAAAAAGAGGAGGTTCTCAATTCGTCGCGTATCCATACAACTTTTTTATGATGTAGGTACACCGATTTCTCCGTCAATTGTGGACCGATTTTGAAAATTATTTTTTTATTTGAAAAGGTATGCTCTCGAGGTGGTCCCATTGTCACCAACTCAGAATCTGATATTTATAAATATATACGTCTAATGGAAAACATTCGATAAGACTGTGAAATTAGTTTTTTGGATTCTTGCAAATTGCAGCTTTGTTATTGAAAATGCGATTTGCGCCCGTAACGGTTACTCAATAATAAATTCAGTATTCATCAAAGTCGTAAGTACACTTTTCTAGGTTTACTATACTCAAAAATATAATTATTTCCGAAAAAAAACTTGTTTTTTTGAGCAACATGATGATTTTTGATAATTATTATTGACATGATGTTAATAATTTTTAGCAAATATATTATGGTTACAGGGTGCAATCAACATCTAGAACAACTTAACATAATTATGACGTAAAACAGAGCTGCAATTAGCGAAAATCTAAAGAAAATTTGAATTTTACGGCAATATCGAGTGTGCTCCCTTAATTTGACATTTTTTTAATTATGTATATTATGTTTTCAGGAAGTCCACACTATTCATACCCCGTCCTCCCTTCCGAAATTAAAGTGAAATATTGCAAAACTTAAAGTAAAAAAAATATAGTATATTTTATCGATATCAATATCGATTAATGCAAGCCGTAATGTATATGAGAAATAAATTGCTTTTGCGCGTGTGTGAGTGTACGTCAAGCGCAGTGTTTGCGTTAGTGTGAGAACCAATAGCAAACTCGCGATCTAAGTGCGTGTGGTTTATTTGTGTGCGTAATACGCGTACGTATTGGTCCTTTGCTTGTAGTGGAGTTACAGAGTGGGGGACAAGCGGCGACACGCGTTCTAGTACAAATCAGGAACTATTTCCTTTCTAATCTCTTTATCTGTTCTGTGACTAAGAGATTGAATCTAAACAATGCAAAGAAAGTTTTCTCTCATCTTAATCTTCAGCAGGTCCAACAATATATCCGAATGCTAATCAATTAATTAATGCGTCCTTGTGGAGCAGGACAAGCATTCAGCCAAGCATTTTTGTCAGCGATGTAATCCCCCAACTTATAATATGCCTGGCTGCATAGTGTGCGTTTTATACAAGATTTAAATTTCCTTTCATTCAGCTGGAGTATGTGGGGAGGTATTTTATTATAACATTTTAAACAACCTCGTGTGCTAAGTCAAGATACTTGATTTTTTTATCTTTCTCAGCTTTCACGAGATTCTCGTCATGAGGGACAGCGATATCAACAATCATTGCACGGCGCTCTCGTCGATCTATCACCACAATATCAGGCTTATTGGCTACAATATTCCTGTCAGTGATGATAGATCGATCCCAGTACAATGTGGCGTGACCATTCTCGAGAACTGGGTCGGGCACATACCTGTAATATGTGTTATCAATAATAAATAATATCGTATTTTATTCAATTAGCTATGTTAAAATTATATCTGTTCTAATATTAAAAGTATTGTATTGACTATTTTAGTACCGACTGAGTTTGTAGATGGCACGACTAACCAATCACAGCGTATCGCAAAAAGGCGGGGATAAGAATGGCGGGGGAAAACGCCATCTTGGTTGTCGTGCCCATCCTGCAAACTTAGTCGTGCATAAGTCGTCGAGAAACGAGTGTTAATCTCTAGCTGTGTTTCAAGGATACCGAGTGGTGATTGTAAAAGTATATTTGATTTTGTGTGTTTGGGAAATACACTAAGTAAGTACATTAACATGTTTCTATTATCTCTAAAACCTTATTTTTGAAAGCCATGAACCTGAATATTAGTTAATTCTTCATATTTAAACTATTACTAGATTATCTGTAAAAGTACAGAGTCTACATCTCAGAAGTGGGATAAAGATTCCTGTTTTGGCCAGTTAAATATTTTTTGTACCTATCCTTAATTAATTATCTATTATTATGCCTGAGTATTAAACCATTGTGATATTTTATTTGTCCTCTTGATAAAAAAATAATGATGAATGATAATGAAAAATATAATATATATACTGCTACCTACGTTAACAATTGTTTTGGTTCTTGGCTGTAAAATTGCATTTGAAATTCTTATTTAAAGTAAAAACAATTTGAAATGCTGTTTTTTTTATTGTGTTGTAATAAAACGCTGCTTAACTATGCTATTAGAATTTTTCTTAACACTTTCACACTACACTAAACGTCCCCAGACGTATTAACAAAATTTCTATTGTCTCGTTCAGTACGCTTCGACCGGAAAAGCATATGCAAACGCATACAGACCTATAAATATACAATAGGAAATGGTCTGTTTCAATTGTTCTACTTTAAAGTTTTATTTTGTACAACCACGAGGTGTAATATTAGGTGGATGTTTCAACATTGGAGGTATTTGGTGTTTGCAATATTAACTCATTACGATTGTTATGTTACTTTCATACACGCCACCGCGGACCGCCGAGCATCGAGCCGAGTGGATCACCGAACATCGAGGCGAGCAGACCGCCGAGCATCCAGCCGGGTGGATCACCGAACATCGAGGCGAGCAGACCGCCGAGCATCGAACCCTGCGAACCGCCGCGCATCGAGCCGAGTGGACCGCCGAACATCGAGCCGGCGCACCGCCGAGCATCGAGCCGGCACACCGTCGAGCATCGAGCCGGAACACCGTCGAGCATCGAGCTGGCGCACCGTCAAGCATCGAGCCGGCGCACCGTCGAGCATCGAGCCGGCGCACCGTCGAGCATCGAGCCGGCGCACCGTCGAGCATCGAGCCGGCGCACCGTCGAGCATCGAGCCGGCGCACCGTCGAGCATCGAGCCGGCGCACCGTCGAGCATCGAGCCGGCGCACCGTCGAGCATCGAGCCGGCGCACCGTCGAGCATCGAGCCGGCGCACCGTCGAGCATCGAGCCGGCGCACCTTCGAGCATTGAGCCGGCGCACCGTCGAGCATCGAGCTGGCGCACCGTCGAGCATCGAGCCGGCGCACCGCCGAGCATCAAGCCGGTCGTGCCACCGATCAACGAGCCCTGCGGGCCATCAAGCATCGAGCCCTGCAAGCCGCCGAGCAACGAGTCGTGCGGACTGCCCTGCAGAGCATTAGGACATGTCTCTTCTGGCCGTGCGAGTTGCAAGTCGCCAAGAAGTCGTAACAGCTGCCGTTCGCGTAGCTCAGTACGGCACCCGCGAGCCAGCATGGTGAGAGACGTGCAAGCCACAGTTGAAGATAAGACCACAGGTGAGTCGATTTCTTCAGTAGGATTATACTCTTTCGGAACTTGTTGTTTTAAAATTTAGAATGATGGTGCAGATAAATAAGTTCCCTGAACAACACGATTCCCCAGTTTGACCCAAGTAAACGGGATCAGACAATGACAGGTGGCTTCATAAAGTCGAGTGCATTTTCCGTGGCATCGACGAAAGGTTGGCTAGATTATAGGTGCTGAGCCAGCTGTTTGATAACCATAACAAACTCCTTTCGTATTTATGAAATGCTCGAAATACAAAATTCAACAACGAGCGTATTATATTTATTTATTTGCTGTCATGCACATTACACATTTTACAAATACAATAATACGCGTATATCCACATGTGCATGAACCCTGTCAGGGCACTAAAAAGCACAAAGTTGGTTTGCTGTTGTACCCGTTCACCGCCACGTCCTTAAGCGGTTAATTAATCTGCCTATAGCAACTATGTTGGGGTCGGCTTCCAGTCTAACCGGATGCAGCTGAATATCAGTATTTTACATGGAGCGACTGCCTATCTGACCTCCACAACCCAGTAACTGGGTAATACGTCTTGGTAGGACTGATTGTCAGACTTTCGGGCTTCTGACGACCCGTAACGACTGTAAAAGATCCACGAATGACTGCCGGGACCAACGGATTAAACGTGCTTTCCGGGGCGCCAAGGAGTTTTTGTATGTAAAGATGATCGCCCATAACTCACCAACCCCGGGCAAGCGTAGCTTGGCCTGATGGATTGACTCGTGCGGCTGTTATTACTTAGCCACGAGCTCCTCTAGTGCTGTTGAGTTGGTGAACATTAGATTAAATTAGATTAGCAACCAGTTTGATTTTGTCTGACTCTAGAATCTAGATTGTCCTATGGAGCAGGACCAGCATGTTTCCAAGCATTCTTATCTTGGATATTATTTCTCTAATTTGTAATATGCTTGTTTACACAGTCTAGGTACTGTGTAATAACATTTTTCTATTAAAACTGATCTTAGTTAGCTATCTATTGAATTGGCATATTCGTCATCATTTACGTGACTTAGCAATTTATTACAATACTTAGGTCAAGCTGGTCATGTGGCGGAACAGTGCTATGGTAAACTTCCGACCACTGAAGAGAGAAAGGTCACGTGAGTAAAGGATAGGAGTGATGTAGGCACGGTTGAAAACTACCCCGTTGTCGAAAAACGATTTATCCATAACGTTCAAAGATTTTGGAAGTCAATGCTCATCAATTACGTTGTTAACATTTCGAAATGTAGGTTCAAGTTATACTTAGTGTCAATCAAAATATACTTCTAGACTCGAGTTAGTCTCTTTCCTAACAGACAAGCCAAAAAAAATTGTTCAGTTCTCATAAACTCCTAGATTACATCAAAATTTAATACCTCACTAAGTCATTCATCATCTATGAAAATAAAATTATCAATGTTTTACAGAAATAATACTATAATAGGTACTATCGATTATATGTAGTTCTATTTCTGAAAAACAGCCAATTTAAAATTTATTCTAAAATGATGTTATACGAGTAAATAATCAAATGCAAAAGGTTAAAAACACCTCATTCCATCTAGTTCTCGCCTACGTATTTTTCTCTTTTTGCCCCGGTAATAACTCGTTCAAAAAAAAAAAAAAAAAAAAAAGAAAAAGATTCACCATGCACCGTAGCTAACGTAGTGTTTCGGAACCTCCGATTGCCACCGAAGAGTGCGCGAAGTAGTGTGATCGGAACTACACTTCTGACACACAATGTGCGGCTTCATGGCACTGTTGTCGTCAGAACAACTGGGTTCGCGACTTAGGATCCCGTAGTTAGAATAGGAACGCGTTTTTGCAAGGTTTTTCTTATGGTGGATTAAATACCTGTAATGTGACTATGTATGTACCTACTATATTAAATTATTAAATCTCTTTGTACTTATTTTGTTATTGATTCTATCATTAACAAACAGGCTTTGTTTGTATACACATAGTCATGGAAGAGGGAGGTCTTCTGTTACAGGTATATCTATATCTCCATATTTTAAAGAAAGCCTCTAAAATGGATGTGTTAAAAACTGTTGATTACGAAATAAATAAACTTAAATTATTTAGTAATATTAAACTCAAGTAGTTGTTGCTCCGAAGGTAAGCTTGTAGCAATGGGATTGTATGAGGTCATCATCCCTGCAGCAGGCTCATGATAGTATTGTCGGGATAGTTGGAATTCTACATTATGAACACAACAACAAAATTAGCATTCATTGTCGTTTCTACATTTAGGTATATCTATAATTCGTATGGTGTACATAATAAAGAGTGGGTATTCTATTCTAAAAGATCCTCAGTTTTATGACGTTAAATCAAATTGTAAGATGAAGTGTGTTGGCTCCCCTGAAAATAAATGGAATGAGTATCCAAGTAGCTGATGTTCAATGGGGCATGAACAACACGTTTAACAAGGACATACATCGAACACCACCAGAGGTTCTATTCGGTATTAGACTATCGGGTCCAAGCTTAGTGAATGCTGAACAGGCTAGTTGACAATTCTTTAGGAAACCGAATAAGTTCCTTGCAGTCTAGTTACCTTAAAACATAAATCATTTATTAAAACAAAAATAATTTTGAATATTTAAAACTCAATTTAATTTTTATACTTAGTCAAAACGGGGCACACAGTAATGGCGGCTCGAGTGACTTCATCGTCTTTAGTCGTAACGTATCGCGCTCTGTTGTGCATTCAATTTCACTTGTTCGATTCAAGTTCAATTGGTTTATTTTATGTAATTATTGCTTAAAAATATTTAATACTTAACCTAAAATCATTTATAAAACTAAGTTGAACTTTGATACTTATAACTTAGCTCGCAACCATTCTACATACTAAAATTTATAACGTATTTTTCTTACTGTCACTAGCCTATATCCGAACTGACAGACGGCTTTTCTGTTTTTTTTTCTAACAGTCAAGACCTGTCACAAATTACAAATTTTACCCAATAGAAATTAAGTCTTATTTGACAGCTGTTTCAACTTGTGACAAAATTAAGGCCTGGTTGACTTTTAATACTGCAAGCCGTAAAATTATTTACATAAAGCGAACAAAATCGTAATCCGATAAATAGGTCCTAGTGGGTAGAAGTCGCTCAGACTAGTGTTCTGAGCTAGTGTTGTACGTCTGCATGTCAAGTCGCATTCGTATCCACTAAAAAAAAAAAACATATTTTCTAAGAAAAATGCAGAGTTGAGCAATACAATATTCCAAATCTCGTTATGGTAAAACGACTGGACCTAACTTTGGCTTATTTCGTTAGTATTTTATAAATTACCGAATATTTCGATAAATTAAAATAACTTTCATAGATAAGTCAAACTATCTGACAGTTGTTAATCAAAGGTTTATGTCGGTAAGAGTGTACCTGGTCAAACTTTGCTAATTTTGCTATATTATGCTAGATGGCGTCACTGAGACATGGGTTATCAGTATTTCTGTGACATCTCTTCTGATATCCTTTCTCAAATCGTCTGGCAATAACAGCGAATAACCTAAAATGTGAATATCATTAAGTATTCAATTTGAGTTTAACAAATCTTCATATATATTTCAGTTTTACCTACAGATTTTCCTTTTCAGACCCTTAGACCATGAAATAATGTCTACTGAGGTCTACTCTGGCTATGAAATAATGCCAGATACTTAAAATGGGCCATGAAATAATGCCCGTATAAGTACATCGAGCCATGAAACAAAGCTCGTTATTAATTATAGTGGGCCATGAAATAATGCCCAAAATTAATACACAACCTTTTCAGACCCTTAGACCATGAAATAATGTCTACTGAGGTCAACTCTGGCTATGAAATAATGCCAGATACTTAAAATGGGCCATGAAATAATGCCCGTATAAGTACATCGAGCCATGAAACAAAGCTCGTTATTAATTATAGTGGGCCATGAAATAATGCCCAAAATTAATACACAACCTTTTCAGACCCTTAGACCATGAAATAATGTCTACTAAGGTCAACTCTGGCTATGAAATAATGCCAGATACTTAAAATGGGCCATGAAATAATGCCCGTTTAAGTACATCGAGCCATGAAACAACGCTCGTTATTAACTATAGTGGGCCATGAAATAATGCCCAAAATTAATACACAACCTTTTCAGACCCTTAGACCATGAAATAATGTCTACTGAGGTCAACTCTGGCTATGAAATAATGCCAGATACTTAAAATGGGCCATGAAATAATGCCCGTTTAAGTACATCGAGCCATGAAACAACGCTCGTTATTAACTATAGTGGGCCATGAAATAATGCCCAAAATTAATACACAACCTTTCCAGACCCTTAGACCATGAAATAATGTCCACTGAGGTCAATTATAATAATATTAACGTTCCTATTACTTTTTAGATGATTGTTTTAGTCCTTATTGAACTTAAATTTTAAATAAGTTGGTATAGATTTGTAAAATGACCGCACTGTCACATTAGGTGGATGCCTGTAATGATAGTTGTAAGGGAGATTTAAATAAATAAATAACTCTGGCTATGAAATAATGCCAGATACTTAAAATGGGCCATGAAATAATGCCCGTATAAGTACATCGAGCCATGAAACAACGCTCGTTATTAATTATAGAGGGCCATGAAATAATGTCCAAAATTCAATTAATAATCAGTGTTGTTAACAATTGTTTAGTAAATCCTACATTTATTTTCTTTACACTTTTCGTAACAGGTACTCCACAGTGATGATGTATTGTGCTACTGTTTTTGTTATAATTATTTTTGTCGTTGATCAGCTATTGATTGATGATTCAGCTATAATTTTATTTGTTTTGTTGGTATTTTTTTGTGCTTTCTTTACACGAGGACGTATAAATGTACCTTGGATGGCCGACTGTTATCAATAATAAATAATATCGTATTTTATTCAATTAGCTATGTTAAAATTATATCTGTTCTAATATTAAAAGTATTGTATTGACTATTTTAGTACCGACTGAGTTTGTAGATGGCACGACTAACCAATCACAGCGTATCGCAAAAAGGCGGGGATAAGAATGGCGGGGGAAAACGCCATCTTGGTTGTCGTGCCCATCCTGCAAACTTAGTCGTGCATAAGTCGTCGAGAAACGAGTGTTAATCTCTAGCTGTGTTTCAAGGATACCGAGTGGTGATTGTAAAAGTATATTTGATTTTGTGTGTTTGGGAAATACACTAAGTAAGTACATTAACATGTTTCTATTATCTCTAAAACCTTATTTTTGAAAGCCATGAACCTGAATATTAGTTAATTCTTCATATTTAAACTATTACTAGATTATCTGTAAAAGTACAGAGTCTACATATGGTACTTCGGATTCCACAAGGTTGTACTGCAAGGCAAGTTGCTGGTGGATAATCCTAGCCACTAGATTGTGTCCATTCCATCCAACCGTACCATCCTTGACAATATATTTCCGATAATTATTCTTCATCCATAATTGCACAGACAAAACCTTCGGTTTCCCCGAAGAGGTCGCCGAAACGTAACCAGGATACAGACGCCAAAAAGTCTACATCAGGCCCATGGAGGGCCGGGAAAGCGTCCGTGTAGCTCTTTGCCTTGCCATACATATTTCTTCTTCTTTATTTATTACACAGTAAATTATTGAATTAGAACAAATGTCATTATGAAATGATTATGAAAGTATTAAATGGTAGGTAAAATTTACATATAATTTACTTTTTAACTGACGAAAAAAAAGGAGGAGGTTTATATATATATACAGGGTGTTTTGTGCATCGTTTGCCAAATTGAATTGGCCGAAAGAAGAGGTCATTTGCTATCGCTTCAGGCTCAAGTACTCATTTTTGGCCACACCGGTTTTTTTATTACAACTTTCTAATTTTTATTTTGAAAAAATCCAAAACTCAGCATTAAAGCTTAAATTAAAAAAAAGTTTTAAGTGTAGTCTTCAAATTTCATTTTTATTTACATATGTACTGTTGTATGGCTCTATCAAATTTAAAATTACTTGCAAGTAACATCTAGTTTTTTTTTAATAAATCACAAAGTTTTTGGAAAAATAAAAAATGAACTTAAAACTCAACTTTAAATAGCTATAAAAAAAAAAATAAAAGCGATCAGGATCTTCGAATTATTTTAAAAAGTTCTCTAGTCTGTCCCCTTTCCAACGGTATGTAATGTGTTAAAAAACTCTTTTAATATCTTTAATAATTAGCTAAATGTGTAGTCGAGACACATCAGGCTGATATTGGATATTACGTTTAAAACACTAGTTTTCGCATAAATTACATGCTATTAGTAGATAGATACTGTTATCTCACGTCTTACGTAGTCTCTTATCTCGTTCTTACATAGGGAACTTTCCTCGAAATTGAAAAAAAAAATACATTATTACAAAAATAATCATTTATTAATAAGTAATTTAATTACGCACTAATCTTACAAGTCTTGTTCAAACTGTCTACCACTATTGCGTATGCACGCGCGACATCTTCGTCTTATCTCAACTGTAGTGGTGCGTAAACGCATTTCTGCTTTGATCGTCATGAAAGCCGCCTCAATGCGTTGGACTAAATCATCTCTTGTCTCAACTTCCGTGGCGTAGACGAGTTCTTTGGCCCGTCCCCAGACGTAAAAATCCAACGGAGTTAAGTCTGGAGAACGTGGAGGCCAAGGAATAGGGCCATCCCTCCCAATCCATGAGTCCGGGAATGCATCATTCAAGTACTCCCTGACGGTTATTCTCCAATGAGCGGGACAACCGTCATGTTGGAAAACAAAAGACCTGTCTTCACTGAAAATTGGCAAATCAGCTAATAATAAGGGCAACTCTGTTTGCAGAAATTCTAAGTAATTATCCCCGTTCAGGTTGTCAGGTAAGTAGTGTGGTCCAATTACATGATTTGCAATGACTCCTGCCCAAACGTTCACACTAAATCGTCTCTGGAATGACCTTTGTCGTTTTACGCGTGGGTTTTGATCTTTTGCTGTCCAGTGGTGTAAGTTATGTAAATTGAGGATTCCCTCTTTAGTAAATTTGGACTCATCCGTCCACAGAATTCTTTTTAAAAAGACCGGATTATCCACGTCTGAATGCAGTAAAAAACGACAAAACTGGACACGGTTATCAAAGTCTTGATTCTCGAGACCTACAACAAATAAAATACGCGTAAGAATGCATTACTTTCTCGCAAGATTTTTTTTTATTGTTTGTAAAAAGTACGGGCAGTACAATGTAAAAGACAATGGCCTGACCGCTGAAGGTTTATGACATCTGGCAGAGTGACGTCAAAGCCGCTACCTGCTGCTGCGTCGGGTACGCGGTAAAGCTAGAAAGGGTTCGCAATCTACGTTAGCGCCTACGGTTGTGAGTCTATTAATTTAAAAATTACGTACCTTGCACCGGAGTGTAATGGAAAGCATGTTTGTTATTTTGGCGAAGTACTCGCCATACTTTCCAGATCGAAATTCCCAGTAATGCAGCTACATTTCTTATGCTTCTAGTGGGATCTTCTTCAAACAGTGCCAGAATCTGTTCATCTACGTCAACATTATGACGCACTACAATCCCTCTTGGTTCACTAGCAGTCAAATTACCAGTCTCACGTAAGCGTCGATAAGTGTTCTGGAAAGTATGGCGGGAAGGCAATCGTCTATTGGGAAAGCGTTCCTGATAAATTCTTTGTGCTTCGCGAGCAACAGCATCGGCTCTTCCATAAGCCATCAAAATATCAGCGTATTCTTCATTAGAGAATGTAGCCATATTGTAACACAAAAAAAATCACGAAAGTTAACACAAACACCCACAAAACTCAATGAAAAGATAACAGTAACAGAAATTAACAGTAACAGAAAATAACAGTAACAGAAAATAACAGTAACAGAAAATAACACAACAACAACAAGGGGTTAGTTTTCAGAGACAGTCAAATAACGACTAACAAACTTAACCAATTTGCGGCCAACCCAATAACAAAAAGAGACAGATAATGAATTCTACTGTGTAGGAGGGAGATAGCAGGCTTTACCTGCTTCGTATGTATTGTTTACGCGAAAACACTTATTTATCCCGAATATGCAATAGTTTGATGGTGCGTCCCGATACACAAACTTAGCGTATTAGTGAACTTACTGAAACATTTTTTAAACACATTGCATACCGTTGGAAAGGGGATAGACTAGAGAACTTTTTAAAATAATTCGAAGATCCCGATCGCTTTTAGTTTTTTTTTTATAGCTATTTAAAGTTGAGTTTTAAGTTCATTTTTTATTTTTCCAAAAACTTTGTGATTTATTAAAAAAAAACTAGATGTAACTGGCAAGTAATTTTAAATTTGATAGAGCCATACAACAGTACATATGTAAATAAAAATGAAATTTGACGACTACACTTAAAACTTTTTTTTAATTTAAGCTTTAATGCTGAGTTTTGGATTTTTTCAAAATAAAAATTAGAAAGTTGTAATAAAAAAACCGGTGTGGCCAAAAATGAGTACTTGAGCCTGAAGCGATAGCAAATGACCTCTTCTTTCGGCCAATTCAATTTGGCAAACGATGCACCAAACACCCTGTATATATATACACATGTCGAATTGAGAACCTCCTCCTTTTTTTTCGTCAGTTAAAAAGTAAATTATATGTAAATTTTACCTACCATTTAATACTTTCATAATCATTTCATAATGACATTTGTTCTAATTCAATAATTTACTGTGTAATAAATAAAGAAGAAGAAATATATATATATTTTATGTATGACCACGCATAACTTTAAAAAAAAAAAAGTTATGCGTGGTCATACATAAAATATATATATACATATACACTTCTGGACACATCTATTGGCCCACCTTAGAGTTTAGGTTTCGATGGCCCCTACCGAAATATGATTGCTAGATTGAACAAAAACTGTTGATGCAGTTTTAAACCTGATACATTTTACCATCTTTTTCGATCGTATTGTTTTAAATTTGAATTCAGAATACCATACGACATGGAGCTACGCCTAACAAGTCGGATATGCGTCTTGTTAAAGGCAATTGATTTTTGAATAAAAAACATGTTTTATCAAATAAAGGTTTAATTTAATAACGCGTGTTGCCTCCATGGGCATCTACCACAGCTCTCATACGATTAGGCATAGAGTTTATCAACCGCTCTATGAAATTTTGAGGGATCATCTCCCATTCCTCTTCTATGGCAGTTTTCAACTCCTGCATCGTCTGGGCAACTGGCTGACGAGCCCTAACACGTCTTTTTAGCTCGTCCCACATGTGCTCAATGGGGTTCATGTCTGGGCTTCTGGCTGGCCAGTCCATAACTGTGATGTTCACATCCCGAAGATATTCCCTGACGATGCCGGCCGCATGGGCTCTTGCATTATCATGCATAAAAAGGAAATTTGGGCCCACATAGTCCGCGTACACGCGCGTCACGTGAGGTTCTAAGCACTCACGAATGTACCTTTCAGCATTTAATGTTGGCAGCCGTGGTCCTGTAACAACCTCAAGTTGAGTTTTGCCGCTCGCGGATATACCACCCCAGACAGTCCATGAGCCACCGCCATAAGCAACCCTCTCTTCAAAGCAGCATTGTGCGAAACGCTCTCCCTTACGTCGGTAGACCTTCTTCCTTCCATCATTGCCATGTAACACAATTTTAGACTCATCAGAAAAGAGTACACGGCTCCAATCTTGCTGTGTCCAATTTAAATGACTGCGTGCGAAATGAAGGCGCGCTGTTCGGTGGGCTCGCGTTAGTTTGGGGCCATTAGCTGGCTTGTGTGGTACCATATCGCGTTCTTTTAACCTTCTCCGAACAGTTCGAGCGCTCACAGATACTCTGTGGAAGTCGCGAAGTTAGTTTTGTATCTCAATGGAGGTAAGGTGACGATTTCTCAAGCTGGTCGTCACGATGAATCGATCCTGCCTTTCAGTTGTGACCCGAGATCGTGGCCTTCCTTGGCGACGAACAAAGCCGCCAGTCTCTAGGTACCTCCGATAAACATTTCGGACCGCAGATCGACTTAAATTAAGTTGAGCACTCACGTTTCTTTGGCTGTGTCCGGCCTGAATAAGTGCCACAGCTTGGGCGGCGACTTCAGGTGAAGTATCCATAGATTATTGATAGAACCTCACCTTAATGTTAAGAATAAGTAATGTTTGTTGCAAAACCAAAGATATCAATCACTTTTTCAAGAATTAAATCCAAGTAAACCAATAAAACCAAGTTTTCTTAGTATTCGATTGTTTGATATCAACAAACAGGCTCCAAATTGTCTTTTGTTTCTTTAAATTCTGTGTTCGAAATTCAAAAAAAGACTATTGAATGAAATTGTGAATGTGCCAGGTTCAAAACTGCATAAAAACTTTTTGCTCGACCTAATATAAAATTTTAGCTAGGACCAAACGAAACTGAAAATACAAGGTGGGCCAAAAGATGTGTCCAGAAGTGTATATATATATATATATATTTTATGTATGACCACGCATAACTTTTTTGTAGTAGGTAGTGAGGTTTTGATTGCTGTAGGTAGCGCACAGCGCACACGCGATAAGATGGTTGATATTTGCAGCGGTTCGACATCGGATGGGTGAACCAAACAATTGTTATTTCGAGTTGTAATGGTGGTGATAAGCTGACATGGAAAAAGATGATTATAATTACTCGTGTTGTTTTTTTGATTCTATCTATCTATGTACTAATCACAAAACACAACATGTATTTTTATTGAGCACTTCCTATTTCATTCATAACGAATATGATCTTTTTTTTTAATATAATATTTACAATCACAAAACTAGAAAGAAATTCAAGTAGGTTGATGAAATCAAAATAGTGCAGTAGGCGGGCAGCCCTACCGCGTGTTCCGGTACCGCGCGGCTGTAGCACTGTCGAGGCACAATACTGCATCTACAGACTGTGACACAGCTACTTACCCAGCTGCGCGCGCAATATAGTGCCACGACAGATAGAGCTCGCAGGCTGCGGTCTGTCGGTCGGTCGCTCGAGCCAAGGATGTAGCACAACCGCGAATTAGTATGTGAAGTACGTCAATTGGCAGGTGTTGGTTTGTTGACTTGTTCTCATTACGTACGCGAGCGGGCCGGGCGGGCCGAGCGAGCCAGCGAGCGCTGCGCTGCGGTGCGTCGACGCGCGGTTTGTACACATCGCTGTCACAGCCACCGTAAATAATTGAATCAGCACCTGACAAAATAAATCATGTTTGATTTGGCGAGAAATGAATTAACAATTTATACTTAGGTAGTCATTTAACAATGATTTAGTGTGACAGTAGCCGTGCGCGCGCTCAAAGCATAACGGCTTGCTCATGAAGAACTTTGTAACTGCAGTTTTGTTGGTGTTGGTCAGTAGCTATTGGAGTCCTCTCTCTGCTAGGCGACTGTAGAAGTTATGAATAACGTAGTCGTGTGCGGCGCCTGTCCTTCCGTCATTGTTTGTCAGCCTCAGTTCGTGTAACCCGGTCCTTGGTCGTTGCATTCAATCATTATACGTTTCGAAGAGTTCAATTTGGATGTAGATGTTGAGTGTCGGCACGTAAACGTTGTTTGTGTTGCAGGTTGAGGCGAGCGTCGCGGAACTCGCGGATGTCGAAACCGTCGGTAAGTACTATTGTAATAGATTTCGTAGTTGTGGTTCTGCCTGTTTGGAATCGGCTAGTTTTCAACCAGTCCGAACTGGCTGAAAGCACACACACTACGCACTTGAACCCGACTGCCCACAAGAAGGGCGCCCCGGCGCGCGGTTCTCTTGCTACAGTTTGGTTTAAGGAAGACTGAATCAACATAAATCCTTTCACAATGACTGTTCCTCTAATGTTGCGTCACAGCGATGTTGATTGTCAGTGTTACAGATATGAAACGACAATAGTGTATGCTCTAGTCGTGTTTGAGTCCCAACAAAGGGCACGTTGAGGTACCAGGTACAGTCTGTGATCAACATTACCTAACCCCCTTTAGTTGTAGCCGGTCGGCGCTGTCAGGACAAAACGCTGTAATCGATACCTCTAACGTCAATTTGCATAAAACGGGTTTAAAAGTTTACTTTACCAAAAGACAATGACCAAATTAGTATGAAAACTGGTGCGTTCTGTATTTTTGGCGGCAGCCGATCGAATATGAAAAAAACGGTGCAGAATAATACTAAGAATGAACTATTGTGCGGGTCTTCTATCGAAAATTCAGTCTGGACTGAGTTATATCAGTTTAAAGATTAGGTATCTAATAATTTCATTAGATCATATGAAAATATTAGATAATCTTGTTACAAAGCATATTTTTTACCTTCCCAAGCGACATTCACTATTTATGTGCAACTTAAATCTTCAAAATCATGTTTGCATTTTTTTATTGGTTTTATAATAATTTATTTATTATATAAGTATTTGGTTAGAAACAATAAGAGCACCTTTTGTGCTGGCACTGCTGCTGCGGCTGCGGAAAACCTCAAGCGGAGGAAGTATAATAACCTTATCGGTAATTATATTTTCGAGCCGTTTGGGGTTGAAACCCTTGGGCCGTGGGGTCCGAGTGCTCATGGTTTATTCAATGAAATCTCCGAGCGGCTGGTTGACACTTCCCGTGACCCAAGGGCTGGCTTTTACCTTGGCCAGCGGCTTAGCATTGCCATACAACGTGGCAATGCCGCCAGTCTCTTGGGTACTTTACCAGTCGACAGCGATGCGGAGGAATTTTTCGACGCCATATTTTAGTTTTTTAATAGTTTTATTTATGTTAGTATATAATTTTGTTATTTTTAGGTACAGTCTGTGATCAACATTACCTAACCCCCTTTAGTTGTATTTAAGTATTTAAAAGGCCAATTTTACCAATCATTTAAGAAAATAATTATCCTGTTTTTTTTTTTTAATAATTATCAATTAAATAGCATATTTAATATAGCTGCTGTATTTTTGAGGAGCTCATGGCTAAGTAATAACAGCTGCACGGGTCGATCCATCAGGTTAAGCTACGCTTGCTGGGGTCGGTCCGTGGATGGGTGATTATTTTTTTTTCTCCATGCCTCTGAAAGCACGTTAAGCCGTTGGTCCTGGCTGTCATTCGTGGATCTTTGCTGGCAAGCTGACAGTCGTAACGGGTCAACAGAAGCCCGAAAGTCTGCCAACCAGTCTTACCAAGGGGTATGTATTACCCAGTTAATGAGTTGTGGAGGTCAGATAGGCAGTCGCTCCATGTAAAATACTGGTATTCAGCTGCATCCGGTTAGACTGCAAGCCGACCCCAACATAGTTGTGAAAAGATGTACAGCTTTCTGTTTGTTCTGTTCCAAGCGCGCCACTCGGTTGTATCCCGCCGCGATGTTTTACGTCCGTGCGAACCATAGAAATATAAACTTTCATATATCTATGGTGCGAACGTACACTTAATGCCGTCAAAGCAGCGGCACGTTGTATACTGTATGAAGAAAATGCGCATGGAAAAGGAACCATATGGGCCACTACTGTAGCTGTATTGTGGGGAAAAGATCCCTCGGCTGCTGTTCTCACGCGACGGCTATTGTCTGGTTAGGATGTTCGGACGGGGCAGACATCAGCCGAATCTTAGTCCCCCAGCACTATTTGTAGATGGTATAGTTGTGAGACACGACGGCGACGTCGAGAATGAGGCGGATGATCCTAGCTCCTATGTTTACATGTGATCGGTTATTTTTAAAATAAAAAGTTCACCATAAGGTGCTCTTATATTTTTATTTAACTGTAAACATAACCTAAAAATAACAAAATTATATACTAACATAAATAAAACTATTAAAAAACTAAAATATGGCGTCGAAAAATTCCTCCGCATCGCTGTCGACTGGTAAAGTACCCAAGAGACTGGCGGCATTGCCACGTTGTATGGCAATGCTAAGCCGCTGGCCAAGGTAAAAGCCAGCCCTTGGGTCACGGGAAGTGTCAACCAGCCGTTTGGAGATTTCGTTGAATAAAAATACCTATATAAAAATTCAAGGGATGCATCCCAAATTTTATTTGGTTCTGTTGTGGTCTCCTAGCCTCACAAATAGCTGCCGCTAATAATTTTACGGAACCCATAGTACGTCCGCACTGTACGAAGAAACAGTTTGAAGTGGATTTTTAACGCTCGTCCTCGAAAAAACCGCGCTAGGCGTTTTTATTCCACCGCGATTTTATTACATCCGTGGGAACGGTGGCTAACTTGACACGCGTTTACGGTTCCGCGTTTTCGTTTTGTAAAGATATTTTAATTTCATTTATTGATTTATTTACAATTTTCTAAAACAGCATCTTGGAGCAACCTGTAGCGCAGACATGAAATTAAAACGAACGAGAAAAAAATGGTCACGCCACTCGAGTTTTTTTCTGGGGGTTGTGCAAAAATATAATTCATGAAGCTACTCACAGCTGAGTCAGAACAATAGACAAATGATGAACAAAGAAAAAGGGTCAAGTCAAACACCAGCTGATATAGAACAATAGCTTAATGAATGAGTCCGTTGCATAGTGTGATCCTAATTTTGGCTATTATTTTATTATTTAGTTTGTTTGAAATATATCTTTTTCAATTTATTAATTATTTTATTTTATTATAATTTTTATGATTACTGACCACTAGCCCTACCTGTGTCTTTAATTAATGTCGCTATAGCGGCGGCACGTTGTATAAACATAATATATCCGGGCCTGCTGATGTCTGGGCTGAATTCTTCCTCTTTCCGTATTGAGTTATATTTAGCGTGTTAACTTCTCGGTATACTTCTATGTGATATTGTCCATTATGCTCGCCATTATAGCTTCGAGCTTGTTTTATCTGGTAAGTACCAAGAGCATATAAAATAAGGTCATCTGTGGTAACAGTTGGAAAACTATCTAGTCCCAAATTTTCTGCCGTTATTGCACGTAATATAGCTCTGCGAGTATTTAAATTATTTGCAATTACATAACTGCTGAAATGGTTCTCCATAGCGGACCTTTGATGTATCTCACTCAATATATCACTCACTAGCCTGTGAGGCTTTGTGAACAAAAACCAATGTTCACTTTGACGAAGACAATTTATTTGACAATACACGAAGAGGTCATGTTTTGTCGGAGATTCTTAACACCGCGATTCGAGAGTGCTAAACGTACAACGCCATCTATCGATACATCAGGAACTAAAATGCCGTGTAAAGTATGATTCTAATTGCAAGATTTTTCACTGTGATCAGTCAGAGGTTGACCAAACGCATTGATTGATTATAGCACACGCAATCTTAATTTCATCAAAAAGGTGTGTCATTGCTCGGTTATTATTCGTCATAATCATAATCATAGATCATTTATTTGCCTGAAATATGGTACACAAGATGTTAAAAATTATAGCACAGAACATATTTCACCCTCATTACGGGCATGCAAAATATAGTTAATTTACAACAATTATTTGAATAAAATGACAATTATTAGATCTATTTGAATTATAACAATTTATAAGGATAATTTGAATTACAATTATTACAATCATTTAAATTACAATTATTAGAATTACAGTGATTTTAATTACTTCAATTATTGAAATTATTATTAAAGACATAGTCACAGGAAATAACAGGAAGAACCAGTATCTTAGTGGACACCAAATCGGCATGTGCTTTTATTCAAAAAGTCTTTAACAGTATAGAAGCTCTCCTGGATTAACCATTTTCGCAAGGCACAACAGAACCTTTTATATGGCAGGTCAGTCATTCCTTTGGACAAAGAGTTATATAATAAGGGTGCCATATAGGCACAGTTCTTTCTGAACAGTTCTAGCTTAGGCACAGGCGTTTTTAAGGGTAGGTGTCTAATTTTACGTTTAAATGTATTGTCGCTGAGGGTGAACAGATGACTGTGGTATTTAACAAATTTAGCTACTTCATAAATGTATATGCAGGGAACAGTTAGAAGATTCTCAGACTTAAAGATTGGTTTACATGATTCCGACCAATCCATGCCATACAGTGCCCGAATGCATTTTTTCTGTGCTAGGAACACTCTCGTGATGTCACAGGAATTTCCCCAGACAACTATGCCATACCGTATAATGGAGCATATGTAAGCGTGATATACAATAATAGAGGTATGTCTGCTCGTCACGTCTGTTACCTTTCGAAGTGCAAAAACAAACTTGTTTATTTTTATGCATCATCTGCCTAGCCTTTTCCCAACTATATTGGGGTCGGCTTCCAGTCTAACCGGATGCAGCTGAATACCAGTATTTTACATGGAGCGACTGCCTATCTGACCTCCACAACCCATTAACTGGGTAATACGATACCTCTTGGTAAGACTGGTTGTCAGACTTTCGGGCTTCTGACGACCCGTAACGACTGTCAAAGATCCACGAATGACAGCCGGGACCAACGGCTTAACGTGCTTTCCGAGGCACGGAGGAGTCTCGATATGTAAAGATGGTCACCCATCCACGGACCAACCCCGGCAAGCGTAGCTTAACCTGATGGATCGACCCGTGCGGCTGTTATTACTTAGCCACGAGCTTGTTAGATTAGATATAATATATAATTATAAGCGTATATATAGCTACTACGTAAATAGCAAACCTTAAATATCAGGATGGTTATTTATTGTTCATTGTGTATGAAAGTATTATGAATATAGTGTGTAATAGAAGGATTTCATAAAGAAAAGCACAGAAAGACAAGACTAGATATTTATTATTTCAATTAGACTTGTCAATAATTATTCATCTTTAATGAGAAAGCTATTGTCCGTTCGCAAAACTAGGTCTTCATGGAGAAGAAGGACAAGAAACTCCATGGAAACAGTATTATAGTATTCTATCAACACATTTCTTATATTTCCACAAATTACAGTTATCTCAAATAGTTAATTCTATCACTCAGAATAATAGCAACATAATAACAATATTTAAGGTATAATATGAAATTACGTGACTTACATGACACCTGGTAGATATATTTCACATCACAACGGCACTAGCACTAGCCACTTGAACATCCACTGAGCAACTGCCTTAAGAATTAGTTAGTTAGTTAGTTACGTATGGCATCTCGCAGTTGACCACTAAGGGTCGAGACTGCTCAACCGGGCGTTTCCTGTGGGTTCTTTAAGCGAACTTAAAGCCCCCGGCCAGGCCTAAAACTAAGGTAAATTATTAGTCGACTGAGCGTCGCTAATAATAATATGACAGCCAGACGGGGCAGGCTGGATCATGACGGGGGGGACAAGTGCTACAGGCTCAGCTGTGCCCCCAGCTGGCACAGCTTCACCGAGTAGGGGATAGGGGGGGGGGCGGTTACGATTGCGACCTCGGCGGCGAGGTCGGAATGTATTCCGGGGTGGTCTACGTTTATAAACCGTACTGGTGGCCTTGCTACTCTCCTGAAGGAGGGTTATGGGGTCATCAGGGTCGGTGAGAATATGACGCGGACGGCGAGTCTTACTAATTTGAGAGGGGGTATAACGCGCGGCCTCGACAACCAAAGGGTTGCGATGCTTCGCGGCGGCATCAAAGAAACGCTTCGAGCCGCGCTTCAAAAATTGATGGATCGTGGGGATCCTGAGGTCAAGGTGGAGGTCCGCGTTCCGAACGAACCAAGGGGCGCCCGTTATCCTTCGGAGGAAACGGTTCTGTAATGTCTGCATCCGATGCAGATAGCGGGGTTTGGCGTGTGCAAATACCGAACCCGCATACGTCATGATGGGACGAATGCACGCAGTGTAAATGCGCAATTTGCACTTAAGAGATAGTTTGCTGCGTGCATTTAAAACGTAATGTAATCTACCGAGGGCAAAAGCGGCCCGTGAACGTACCAGCTTAATGTGCTCCGCAAAGGAGAGGCGTTGATCGAGAGTCACCCCCAGATATTTGGCTCGCTTCTCCCAAGGGATCGGCTTACCAAACATGGTGATTGGTCGGGGAATGGAACGTGAGAAATACGGTTTCAAAAAGAGAACCGCTTGACTCTTGTCAGGATTGACCTCGATTCTCCACCGACGGAACCAGCAGCCGAGGGTATCGACTGCTGTTTGGAGATTACGAGCTATCACGTTTTGGTCGCGTCCCGAACAGTATATGGCCGTATCGTCTGCAAACAGAGCCAACTGAGCCTTTTTACTTTTCGGGATGTCGCTAGTAAATAGTGTGAAAATAAGAGGAGAAATTACGGAGCCCTGTGGGACCCCCGCGCGAATCGGGTGGGGGGCAGAAAGTGCCCCTTCAATACGGTAACGAAACGTACGGTTCGACAAAAAGTCTCGTAGGATGAGCACGAGACGGTCAGGCACTCCGAGTTTGTACAGCTTATAAATTAAGCCGTTGTGCCAGACTTTGTCAAACGCTTTCGCTATATCGAAAAAGACCGCGCCCGTCATCAAACTGCGCTGAAAATTAGCGCTTATGTGTTCGACGATACGGTGAACCTGTTGCACACAGGAGTGCTGGGTTCGGAACCCATATTGTTCGTTCGGGATGAGGCCCTTTGTCTCGGCATAATCCCTGAGTCGCTTATAAATAAGTCTCTCATAGATCTTGCCGAGAACATTGAGCAAGCTAATGGGGCGGTAACTAGTGGGCTCGCTCTTGGGCTTGCCGGGCTTAGGTATACCGATAACGGTGGCCTGTTTCCAGGCTTGGGGGAAAATATTATTGCTCATGGCACCATTGAAGATGATGGTCATTAGCATAATTAAATTTGCTGGGAACAGTTGGAACACCCTATTGGTGAGTCCATCTGAACCAGGGGCTTTGCGGGGTTTTAGACCCTTGATTATCTCCTGCACCTCGTCCGGCGTGACGGGGGGCAGGGGACAATCAGGGTCCTCAACGGGAGGAAGGGAAGCTCTACGTTCGACTTCCGCGTCGACCTCAGAGAGGTGAGCTTGGTCAACCGGTAGAGCGCTAGGTGTGCATTGCGCCTCGAGACTGTCAGCAAGGCATTCCGCCTTATCGACATCGTCAAACGCGATGGTGTTATCGGGGCGGACTAGAGGGGGCATAGAGGTAAATCCTCGGGACGTGAGTTTCTTCTGGAGCTGCCAGAAGGCAAGATGGTTTGGCTCTAAATCGCTCAGCATCTTATCCCAGCTAGCGGAACGCAGATCCTCCATACGAGTCTTTACAGATTTCTGTAAATAACGCATGTGGACTTTGTTCGCACGACAAGGAAAGCTGCTGTAGGCACGGACCGCCGCGTTCTTCTCATTTAACAGCTCACGTACATCGTCCGGCAACTTCCCGCGATGGTCATCCATCACAGGAACTTCCCTTGAACAATCGTTCAGGACAGATTGTACGTGTTCCGTAAATGAGTCGATCGCGGCCGTCGTGTCAGCGATAGAGTCAAACTGGTCGGGGATGGAATCTAAGTGGGGGGAAGAGGAGGATTTCAGGCACTCGCTTACTTTCCTCCAATCCGTCACTTTTTTAGTAGGTAAAGGTTGGGTGGGGTCAAAGTGACCAAGGCGGGAGACCAGCTTAACGACGACTGGTCGGTGGTCAGAGTTTAATTCATGTATCGCTTCTATAGAGTCCAATCGAAGATTGACATTCTTTAGAAGCGCTACATCAAGTACATCCGGGCGGTGGTCAAGGTTACCGGGGAAATGAGTCGGAGTCATTGGGGCAATGACGTCGAAATTTAAGAGGGAACAAAGGTCAAATAAGCGTTTGCCTCTGGTGTTGGTTGCGCTGCTATTCCAAGCGGAATGCTTGGCGTTGAGATCACCCGCAATAATTACGGAGTCACTCAAGCCAAGTAGGATCGCGAGGTCAACGTTAAGTATTTCAAAATTTTCTGTAGTGGAAATGGGGGGAAGGTAAGCCGATACCAAGGTGATCGGCTGGTGACCTGTCATGCCAAGGCGGCAGACAGACACTTCCAAACGTGAGAGAGGGGGGGGATCCAAAGGGATGCAATATAGAGTAGACTTATAATAAATCAAGGTACCGCCCTTGTGACACCGAGTCCTATCATTGCGAATTACGCGATAATTCGCAATTGACGGATTACGGTGGCTGGGTTTTAAAAAGGTTTCCTGTACGAGGAGGACATCTAAATCGTGGTCGCGGAGGAAAGCGGAGACCTCATCGCGTTGGCCTTTCAGGCCATTGGCGTTAAAAAACCCTAATTTAAGGGATCGGGGCTTAACTCTTGCAATAACTCCTCTATCCATTACGGGTTGGATTTAGTGGAGAGGGAGACAAGGGCTTGCGTAATCTCCGGGTACGCATTATAGATA
Source organism: Cosmia pyralina (assembly GCA_946251885.1). Taxonomy (NCBI): domain Eukaryota; kingdom Metazoa; phylum Arthropoda; class Insecta; order Lepidoptera; family Noctuidae; genus Cosmia; species Cosmia pyralina. The sequence continues at coordinate 192,843 of OX276349.1, read as the reverse complement.
TTTCGGATCCTGAGCAGATCGCCGGCGCTAGTGGCGGCGGTCAGCTCATTAGCCATCTGGATAGCACGGGGGGTGCAAAAGGTAAGGAAGGTCCCAGTGATAATGTTGAACGAGTCAACCTGACTGGGACCGGCCACCGGGGTGGTGATAGGGGCTAGAGGCGGGGTAGCCTTGGTATTGACGGCTGCCTTAGGAGCCTGCGCAGGTTTAGGGGGGGGGGCAAGGGGGGGTTTAGGGATGCTAAGTCCCATGGGAGCCGGGGGTGGTTGCGTGGGTACCAACGCAGGAAAAGCCTGCTGATGGAGACCTGAAAACCACGGGTTAGGTCTCTGGGGACTTAGCCGCGTAGGCAACTCAGATGAGGGGATTTTAAAACCGGAAAGGCATGCCTTAAGAATGTCATTACAATCGTTTTTATATCCTTCCACCCCTTCCATTTATCCCTTCCCATCAAACATCAACTGACAGTATTGTGTCAATCGTTTCAAACAACCTGTTATATTAAAATAGCAATATAAATTCTAAGATATACTACAGTTACTATCAAATATTATTTAATTATTTATAGTAACAACATCTGTACGATTTTGACAAGTTAAGAGTGGTATATTTTGTAAACACAATAACTAATCAAATTAGATACTTCTACATTGGTCTCAAGCTTCGTAAATGTGACAGATGACAATATCCAACAAACAGTTATTCTAATAATCTAAAGGTTGTTTTACAATGATTCGATGATCTTAATCACAACCGAACCAATTTCCGGAATCAAGGTAATCTCAAGTATTATTTTTAAATATTAGACACAATAATTACATTTATCTAACAAGCTCTTGTTTATTTTTATGCATATACTATTAATATGTTCTTTCCATGAAAGATGTGTATCCAGAATAATGACTAAGAATTTGCGCTATTTATCTGTTGTATAAGTAATTTATTGTAACTAATATTTAATTACCAATACACAACTCACTCACCCACTCATAATTTTAGAACATTACCTCGAACTCCGTATGCTTCGAGTTTCTTAATCAAAATGTTGTGATGAACATAATTGAAAGCCTGCGTCATATCGCAGAATATAGCACAAACTGGGATATTATGATCTATACAAATTTTTAATTAGTACAAATACTTAAAGGGCTTATTAGTGAAGGTCTTGTTATTATCTATGTAAAGTCTCAATAAATACGAGTATTATTCACAAACAGCAAAGATAATAGCGTTTGTTTATATCCCAAAATGTCACTCAGTTTATGGAAATATTATGCAGGCTACATAGTAGTATTCATTAATCATGGAAAAGCACTGCGCGTAGTATTTTCTAGTAGCAATTGTTATGAATGATTGATTCAATTATCAATTTACCAATTATGACAAATTTTTGTGGACAATTTTGGGAATTCATTTTTTTGACTTTTGACTACACAAATATGATTAGTAACGGGTACGGGTAGAGCTACGTTTTTTTTTTGTAATAATTAAAAAATAGTAGTGTATATGTCATCCATCACCGTTTGTAAAAAGTCATAATTTGCCATATTTATCGTCTTTTTTTCTCTGAAGCCTTTTTGTTCAGTGCAAATAATATTATTTTTTTCTACATATGAGTTATGTTGCCTATACATTATTTTTCAAATATTTTAGAAATTATAGGGATCAGTGATATTGGTCTGTAATTTTGCATAAGTTCCTGTTTTCCTTTTTAAACAGTGGTTTCACTACTGATTTTTTAACGCCTCTGGGAATATACCGACTGTAATGCTCAAGTTTATTATGTAACTTAGGGAAGTACTAATCTCGTAGGCTACAGCTTTGACAATTCTCGTGGCTACTCCATCGTATCCCACACTATTATTATTTTTAAGCGTTTTTATAATTTTAAATACATCATGTGGTGTACACGGGGCCATAAACATAGAATCTTTTTTGTTCAAAATATGTTGCGTTACTCTAAATAGATCCGCTATGTGATTTGGCTCAGTGACGGTTTTATTATTCACCTTAATTTTTTCTATGAATGGTTTTGGTAAATTTAATTTGTTTTGCTTGATAATTTGCCAAACAGTTTTAGATTATCCGCAGTATTTATTTTATAGCTATTTTGGGCTCGTTGTGTCAACTTGATAATTTTTTTATATTTCTTAGTGTAGTTTTTAAGTCGCGTTTTATTTGATGGGGTAGGTTTTATTTGATGGGGTAGGTTTTATTTGATGGGGTAGGTTTTATTTGATGGGGTAGGTTTTATTTGATGGGGTAGGTTTTATTTGATGGGGTAGGTTTTATTTGATGGGGTAGGTTTTATTTGATGGGGTAGGTTTTACCCTATATTACCATAGTAGTTGTCGTTTCTTTTTACTGCAAATCTTAATACCACGTAATATCTATTTTAGCTTCTTTTTAATGTTTACAGTTACACCGATATAGAGGGAAAGCATACTCGTAGGTTATAAAGTAATGTAGATAAGTCAATGAAATAATTATAGGCAACATTAGGGTCATTTTTTCCATATAGTTCTGAAAAAGTCAGACTGCTTAAATGATTTTTGAACTTAATGAGATTTTCTCTACAATAATCCCGTCTAATGTCGCGCCATTTTTAGATAAATGTTTCACTAATACCCTCATTTTTATTTTAGTTGTTGTTTCATTTTATCTATGATTATAAGTTGGTTTTAGTTATCTAAATTATATGGTCGATGATTTTGGTGCACGGTAAAACTCTAATGAGTTTATGTTTGCACCAACAAAAAGATGTATAAGATGTAAGTGTACTACTGAATAAATAAATGAATAAATAAATATAATAATGTATCAATAGCACATATTTTTTTGCTAGTCTTGCATAGTTTATTGAGATTATGCGCAAAATTGTCCATGCATGTCTGGCTTTCCAGTCGAGTAGGTTTATTAAGTGCTAGTTTGAATTCAAAATTTAATAGCAGGTTTCAAACTCAATCGAATGTTTGTTTCATTTTAATACATCAATGTTAAAATCTCCCGCTATGATAACATTCTAATGACATTTCTTTGTAAGCGTTCGTAAAAGTATTGCAATTTTATCAACACATTCATTAAAATTACTAGCATTTGGAACCCTATAAATGCATACTATAATGGTGTTATGGTCAATAAGCTCGATGGCACAGCATTCGAATACACCAAAAGGAGATATTTTCGAAATTTTTGGTAGTTCACGCCATTTTAGCCCAGTCTTTTGATCAGTATACACGCGCCACCCCTCTTACTTTTCTTCCTACTAAAACCGGCAGCTAAATAATAATTAAGTATGCATAACTGATGTTCAAAGACTTGCTTCATGAAGTGTTCCGTTACACATAAAATGTCAACTTCCATGTCTTTTTCTGCTAGTTCCTGTAAGCAAACTGTGAGAAGGTCGGCTTTTGATAATAACCCTGCTATGTTTTGATGCAATACATGTAGGCAATTAGTCAAGAAAAAAAGTATTGTGCTTCTTGTTAACGTCATCATTTTTGTCCTCTTCTTCATTAGTTTGTATGTCAAGTCTTCCTATATCAGCAATTAAACGCAATATGTCCTTAAAATTTTTATTTAGTCCGTAGTTATTGATTGTACCAGAGTGTTTATCAAACATACTCGTACTGTGCTCATATTTTAAATTCAAGTTACTGTCAAAACTCAAACTCAAACTCAAACTCAAAGCATTTATTTCAAATAAACCAATTACAGGCACTTTTGAATTGTCAATGGGTCGGTCAGTCAGAAAGATGAAGCTAGTTGCCCATTCCAAAGCGTAGTAGATCCCTATGGAGAAGAACGGGCAAGAAACTCCACGGACACTCTTTTAAATCATAATATTTTTACAAAATATTGGTTACATCGTTCAAGTTGAAAATATACATGTGAGAACAATGTAGAAAGACGTGCACGTTAAAAAGCGTCCGTAATAAAAAGATAATAACTAAAACAACTAAATTAAATATTAAAATTAAAAATAAGCCATGGCAGCTAAGAGACGACCAGTCCCAACTGACGGCGCCCGTTCACGAACATGACGCATGGATCAGCACCATTTAGCTCAACCATTTTGAAGGGAACTTAATGATCCAACACACACGCCACCATCAGCGAGACATTTGAGTGAGCATGACATACTCTCAACCGCCAGGGCACACTCAAGTCAGTGAAAGACGTACCCAGTAAAAGGTAGCTTAATAGTAGCTACATAGTGCTCACACGTGCTATGCAATTATATAATACTAAGAGATTGAATCTAAACAATGCAAAGAAAGTTTTCTCTCATCTTAATCTTCAGCAGGTCCAACAATATATCCGAATGCTAATCAATTAATTAATGCGTCCTTGTGGAGCAGGACAAGCATTCAGCCAAGCATTTTTGTCAGCGATGTAATCCCCCAACTTATAATATGCCTGGCTGCATAGTGTGCGTTTTATACAAGATTTAAATTTTCTTTCATTCAGCTGGAGTATGTGGGGAGGTATTTTATTATAACATTTTAAACAGTACCCCATGAAGGATGAGTCTACTCAATCATGTCAATGACAAATGCGTGTTCATGCGTTAATATGTCAAGATGTAATAAATGATTAAATGTCTCTATTCTCCAATTACTTAGATCTGAATAATTCCCACAGATGAACGTCGGTGAACAAACAATGATATTGGTGTGTTTAATAACTTGCAGACTTTCTTCTCTCATGTGAACGATAATGTTGACATAATTGTTAGTGGTTTTGAAGTCTTCCTCTCCAAGTAGAATTATACAAAAATCATCCATAGTGAATCTGATTAGTTTTGGTAAGGATGGTTATGTTGGTAGGAGTGTAATTTAAGATTTAGACTATAAGCATGTTTTTTTTGCAACGTCATCGTCACAATGAATGTAATAATGAGGTTCGTTCAAGACGCCTATTTGCTACTTCATTTTGTCGAACTAACTCAGGCGTTCGCTCACCGTTACATCGTTTGGTTGACACCTATAATAAACTGTTTGGCTCTACTGATATTATGTTTCTCAGCCAAGCTGTATTTAAGAGTGAAATTATGACTATTTTAAGAGATCATAGCCCTAATATATAGTTAATAAGTAATATAAGTGCTTTTTTAACTTGCTCTGCTAACAGCTAGCTATTCTGTATGGTAATCTGTGGATAACGTCTTGAGTAGTGTATTTGTTACTTTTATTGCAAGTTATATATTGTATGCCTACTGTGTAATATACTGCTGTTTGTTATTCCTATCAAATAAAATAAAATAAAATAAAATAAAATAGCTTAAGTGTTCGTTTTCTTGTCGAAAAGAAGATTGAAACTAAACCTCAATTTAAGATCATTATAATTACCTACTGATATGTTAATATTACTAAATATTTAGTTAAGTATAATTATTAAAACCTAGATCTATCGATCGATCGATCTTGATTAATATTTTGTATAACCCCCATTATTTTCAATGCAGTCAAGTAGACGTTTGCGCATGGATCCTACAATATTACCACATAATTCGGTTCCTCTTAAATATTCCCACACCTCCATGCAATGGGTTTTTAATTGTTGTATACACCTCTCATCCCGTGACTCCCACCTTTGCACCATCAAACCCCATAGATTTATGGGGTTGAGGTCGGGTGATCGCGCTGGCCGTGGAACAACAACTATCTCCAGGTGATTGTGAAACCACTCACGCACAGTGCTCGCCTCGTGAAAAGGACAATTGTCCTGGACAAATGCTAATTGTGTCAACTCATCAGCTAGGTAAATATTGCGCACAGTAGGTAGCATGACATCGTCTAATACTTCTACATAATTAGAACTGTTGGCGCGTGGAGGAATAAATGCCAGTTCTCCTGGCCCTGCTGCACTCATCCATCCCCACATATTAATAAAAGCCAGTTCTCCTGGCCCTGCTGCACTTTTCCATCCCCTCATATTAATAAAAGCCAGTTCTCCTGGCCCTGCTGCAGTCATCCATCCCCACATATTAATAAATGCCAGTTCTCCTGGCCCTGCTGCACTCATCCATCCCCACATATTAATAAAAGCTAGTTCTCCTGGCCCTGCTGCACTTTTCCATCCCCTCATATTAATAAAAGCCAGTTCTCCTGGCCCTGCTGCACTCATCCATCACCACATATTAATAAAAGCCAGTTCTCCTGGCCCTGCTGCACTCATCCATCCCCACATATTAATAAAAGCCAGTTCTCCTGGCCCTGCTGCACTCATCCATCCCCACATATTAATAAAAGCCAGTTCTCCTGGCCCTGCTGCACTCATCCATCCCCACATATTAATAAAAGCCAGTTCTCCTGGCCCTGCTGCACTCGTCCATCCCCACATATTAATAAAAGCCAGTTCTCCTGGCCCTGCTGCACTTTTCCATCCCCTCATATTAATAAAAGCCAGTTCTCCTGGCCCTGCTGCACTCATCCATCCCCTCATATTAATAAAAGCCAGTTCTCCTGGCCCTGTTGCACTCATCCATCCCCACATATTAATAAAAGCCAGTTCTCCTGGCCCTGCTGCACTCATCCATCCCCACATATTAATAAAAGCCAGTTCTCCTGGCCCTGCTGCACTCATCCATCCCCACATATTAATAAAAGCCAGTTCTCCTGGCCCTGCTGCACTCGTCCATCCCCACATATTAATAAAAGCCAGTTCTCCTGGCCCTGCTGCACTTTTCCATCCCCTCATATTAATAAAAGCCAGTTCTCCTGGCCCTGCTGCACTCATCCATCCCCTCATATTAATAAAAGCCAGTTCTCCTGGCCCTGCTGCACTCATCCATCCCCACATATTAATAAAAGCCAGTTCTCCTGGCCCTGCTGCACTCATCCATCCCCACATATTAATAAAAGCCAGTTCTCCTGGCCCTGCTGCACTCACTCACCCGAGTCGGTATTACGGATTACGTTTTTATCACTCCAGCGAGTGTTATCCTTGCGCCATAAATGAAGCCTACCCTTTTGACTAGATTGAAATGTTTTTTCATCAGAAAATATGGTAGTGTTCCAGTCAAAATGTAAACAATCCAGTGCGAAACGTAATCGTTCTTGTTTATGTCTTTCAGTCAAATAGGGCTTTTTAGCTGGTCTTCTGTGATGCAAGCCTTCAGCGTGGAGGGCACGGCGAACAGTTTGCAATGAGGTGTCGAATAATTCCGCAAAGTGTTTAGTTGGTGTGAAACCATTTGTTTCATCCTCGCCCACCAGATGTCGTCGCTGCGCCTCACTAATAAGCGACGGCCTTCCACTTCGCTGTGGACTAGCAAGGCTGCCCTTTTCCTCATATCTTTTGATCCAGAGACTTAAGTGATATTAGGCAGCTATAACAAAATACTAAAGTGATTTCATTTTCCATATCTATTCTTTTATATATTATAATCTATACTAATATTATGAAGAAGAAATATTTTTTTGTTTGTTTACTGCTAGATCGATGTTGATGAAATTTGGTATGGGGACTTTGAACCATGGGGAACGTCACACGCTACTTTTATCGAAATAACACGCGGGCAAAGCCGCGGGTGGAAGCTAGTTACATAATATAATTCCGACTTCAAAAAAACTTTTTTACAAAAAAATACAACCGACTTCCAAAAACAACACTACAAAGTGAAAAATAACTTTAATTTCGGAAGTCGGTGTCTAGTTAAATGTATTTTCGTTTTTTGCCACCGACTTCCGAAATTAAAGTTATTTTTCAATTTGTAGTGTTGTTTTTGGAAGTCGGTTGTATTTTTTTATAAAACAGTTTTTATTTTTTACTTTTTAGTTGTGTACCTACCCCACACAAATTCAAATACCACTACCTGCAAAACAAACTAGAACATCATCCATATAAAAGTCGGGAAAAAATACGTATTATTGAAGCTAACTCAAAAACTACCGAAGCAAAGTTAATCAATTTTATATGGGACCAACTGTGATGTATACACTCTCGAACAAAACAAAAAAAAATCCAAATCGTTTCAGCCATCTTCGAGTAATCGGGGAACATACATAAAAAAAAAAAAATAAAAAGGTTCCGACGAATTTAGAACCTTTTCCTTTTTGAAGTCGGTTAAAAAAGAGCAGGTTCTCAATTCGTCGGAACCTTTTTTTTTTTTTATGTATGTTCCCCGATTTTTCAAAGATGGCTGAACCGATTTGGATTTTTTTTTGTTTTATTCGAGAGGGTATACATCACAGTTGGTCCCATATAAAATTGATTAACTTTGCTTCAGTAGTTTTTGAGTTAGCTTCAATAATACGTATTTTTTCCCAACTTTTATATGGATGATGTTCTAGTTTGTTTTGCAGGTATTAGAATTTGGAAAATAATAAAGCTTCCGAAAAACAACTTAACTTTCAGCGATCTGGGGTTGACTGTAATACTAACTAAGCTGTGTTAAAATGGATTACCGAAAAATTAATACAAAATCAACCGACAAAAAATGTTGTTTTTAACAAACAAACGTGAGCTTATTCAAATTATAATTGTACGAAAAATAATCTGTACTTTCAAATAATAAACTAAATTTCCAAAAAAAATACTAAACTTCCGAAAACATATGTTCTGCTAAAATAATCATTTTCTTAAGCTCTATAGAAACCAGCTTAATTTATATTATTGGTTATAGAATAACTTTTTTAACTCTCAATTTAAATGAAAATAACTACCTACCAGTCGGCCCGCGCGGGCGCTTCGTGCGTATAATATATATTGATACCATCAATAATATAACACCCCGATTCAGAGCAATCCGACATTTGGGTTAGGTTAGAACAGTGACCATTAACGCCAGATCCCCTCTATTGTTTGTGAATTATTTGGGTTAGGTTAGAACAGTGACCATTAACGCCAGATACTCTCTATTGTTGGTGAATCATTTGGGTTAGGTTAGGTTAGAACAGTGACCATTAACGCGCGAAGGCGAGCGAGCGTAGCGAGCGTACCGCGGCAGCGGCCGACGAGCGCCAGATACCCTCTATTGTTGGAAAATCATTTGGAGTAGTGTTAGTTATTTATAATACCCACATTAAAAAAAAATAAAAATGTATAATGTCATGTGGGTGTCGTTCTAACGAACGCGGGCTGGCGCGGGCAGTCGTCGACTAACTGTCAGATAGATAAGTTGTGTTTCAATTTGTATTTTGTTAATTCTTCAATAATGTGTTTATGAATATACTTTATTAATTTACAACTAGTCTTCGTGAGTATAATTTTTAACAAGAACCCTGGGAATACTTAAAGGATATTAGTAGGTTAGGTTAGAACAGTGACCATTAACGCGCGAAAGCGAGCGAGTGTAGCGAGCGTGCCGCGGCAGCGGCCGCCGGGCGCCAGATACCCTCTATTGTTGGTGAATCATTTGGGGTAGGTTAGGTTAGAACAGTGACCATTAACGCGCGAAGGCGAGCGAGTGTAGCGAGCGTGCCGCGGCAGCGGCCGCCGGGCGCCAGATACCCTCTATTATTGGTGAATCATTTGGGGTAGGTTAGGTTAGAACAGTGACCATTAACGCGCGAAGGCGAGCGAGTGTAGCGAGCGTGCCGCGGCAGCGACCGACGAGCGCCAGATACCCTCTATTGTTGGAAAATCATTTGGAGTAGTGTTAGTTATTTATAATACCCACATTAAAAAAAAATAAAAATGTATAATGTCATGTGGGTGTCGTTCTAACGAACGCGGGCTGGCGCGGGCAGTCGTCGACTAACTGTCAGATAGATAAGTTGTGTTTCAATTTGTATTTTGTTAATTCTTCAATAATGTGTTTATGAATATACTTTATTAATTTACAACTAGTCTTCGTGAGTATAATTTTTAACAAGAACCCTGGGAATACTTAAAGGATATTAGTAGGTTAGGTTAGAACAGTGACCATTAACGCGCGAAAGCGAGCGAGTGTAGCGAGCGTGCCGCGGCAGCGGCCGCCGGGCGCCAGATACCCTCTATTGTTGGTGAATCATTTGGGGTAGGTTAGGTTAGAACAGTGACCATTAACGCGCGAAGGCGAGCGAGTGTAGCGAGCGTGCCGCGGCAGCGGCCGCCGGGCGCCAGATACCCTCTATTATTGGTGAATCATTTGGGGTAGGTTAGGTTAGAACAGTGACCATTAACGCGCGAAGGCGAGCGAGTGTAGCGAGCGTGCCGCGGCAGCGACCGCCGGGCGCCAGATACCCACTATTGTTGGTGAATCATTTGGGTTAGATGAGACTATGAAAGCTTTTGCTTTGTGGTTTTTACTAGGCGTCTTATCATATTAGACTAAATAGGTTCTAAAGTCTTTTAAGTGGTATATCAAACGATTTTATATTCAATGTATGTTATGCTTATAAAAATTAGTTATTTTAAAATTATATCAATCGTTATATTAACTGATCATTATAAAAAATAAAATTATAGATTTAGTTGTTATATCTTGTAAATATTAGAGATTTTGTAATTATATCATATGTTACTTACCCAAATATTTCATAACATACTGGGTTACTTTTATTTAAGCACTCAACACGTATACAAATACCTTTAGGCCTAGGTATATATTAATTGATTAGAAGTAGGTGTAGGTAATGAATGATATTGATTACAAGCTGATTTTGATATTTCCTAGGAGTATCTAGGGAATCACTTAGAAAAGTATTTTTATAATGTTACAACAGTTTAACAAGCGCCACTGTTATAAAATGTGTAAGGTTTGATTCTAAATTTATAATAGGTAAGTTACGATAAAAATGACTACCTGCTGATTTCGGTAAAACGCAATTTAAGCTGGTGGAAAAATATTACGTCAACAAATATTGTATTAATTTTTCGGAATTTTCAGTATTTTATTCGGTCGTTTCTTTATTAGTATTCGCTTATGTTATAAGTTGTCGGAAAGTTAGTATTTAAAGCAGTTTTTGAGTATGCTCATATTTAAATTTTTTTTCGGAGCTTTTATTACTACCCTTAGAATTTGTGTGGGGTAGGTACACAACTAAAAAGTGAAAAATAAAAACTTTTTTACAAAAAAATACAACCGACTTCCAAAAACAACACTACAAAGTGAAAAATAACTTTAATTTCGGAAGTCGGTGGCAAAAAACGAAAATACATTTAACTAGACACCGACTTCCGAAATTAAAGTTATTTTTCACTTTGTCGTGTAGTTTTTGGAAGTCGGTTGTATTTTTTTGTAAAAAAGTTTGTTCACTTTGTAGTGTTGTTTTTGGAAGTCGGTTGTATTTTTTTGTAAAAAAGTTTTTTATTGTAAAATCAGTCTTAGAGTTCAAGTGCCTCATACAAAAAGCTACGAAACCTTTTAAAAGAACATGCAAATATATCTATATGTTCGAATGCTTCATTGTAGGTTGCTGCCATTCACCGAACTGGTGAACGTAGACCAGTGTTAGATCGGCAGGTAGGTACCTACTGCAAAGAGTTTGCCCGCACGCACCCGCCGTCTATGGACAGTTCTGGGGACAGCATAGCACAATACATTATTTAAATCTACACAGTCGAAATTACCATTAACAATGTTATTTATTTATTTATTTATTTATTCAATTGGTCTTACGAGCTAACAGACATACCATCCAAAACGCTCATAAGATTAACTAACATATAAACAATGTCATTGCCTCTAATTGTTTACGTCTAGAGCTGAGCGTCAAAAGCTTGTATTTACTGAGCAATTGGTTATACTGCAGATAAGTTTTGTGGCACCTGTAATTCATTAACTACTACTATTCAGAATAAATTCAATACCGCTATCTATTATACCACACGTCACTAACCAACCACTACATCTAATCCACAACGTTCATTCCGATCAAGTTAAATATTCTTAAAGTCATGTCTACCTCTCAGAAGTCTCAATTCTTTATTTAGTTTTCTATGATCTACCTTCCTAACTTTACGAAATGTGTGAACAAAGAGACCAAGATAAAGAATATTATATTTCTGTCCCTTATCTTCCAATCGAGTAAACTTACAAAAAGTCTAAAAGTACTCTCACGGCTCACTGATTCATGCGTCTATCGACTGCACGCGCTTCACCGCTGGGTCATCTTGTCTCATATTATAATGTTGAAATTATGAACTACCTTGTTGATGACTGTGTCTCTTGAAAATAGAAGGTTGTAAGTCGAACTAAACGTCAAGCTATTGCTTTGTGAGATTGCCTATGGACTTTTGGAGTCGACTGTACAAATCCAATAAGAAAATCACCTTTCAAGCAGTCTCTTGCTGTTGAATGTCATCAAATCTGGTTAAACTAAAATAACTAACACCAAACTGCATTAGTCTGCTTGAAAACTGATCCTCTTATTTTGAACTTTTTAACCGACGACCTCAAAAAAAGGAAGACGTTCTCAATTTGACGGAATTTTTTTTTATGTTTTCGTTTGATTTTTTTTTAAATTTATATTTTTACAAAACAATTTTCTTTACAGAATTCAAGCTCGGTGGATATAAGATACAAGTACCTCTTAATCGTCATATACACGTGACCCGGGTAAAGAGCGCAGACTTGGCAGACTTACACTTGCCCGTCCCTCGACTGGCCGAGTTGCTGACGTCAGCAGCTCATTCAGCAGAGGCAGCGGGCCTGCTCCCCGCGCCACCGGCCAACCGATACCCAGGCGCATTGCAGCAAACTACTTACCTTGAACCCCACCCTCTAGATAGTTTATTTCCCCGTCCAAACCTGACAAAACATAATTTTCAAAAACAGCAACCACTTACTTATGATCCTGAGCAACATTCTGTCAGCTATCACGAACAGCATCATGGCTCACATACCCCGAGAAATAGCTTCCAACCACTGCGACCGGACCAACGTTATCATATCGCGCCGCAATCTTTGAGTGCATACAATCGTGACTCAGCTTTGCCGAATGTCGAATATCTTGACCATCTGATACCAAATAATCAATATCCAGTGACAGAACATTCCAAAAACAATAAATATCCGATACTGCACTCTCCAGAGCGCCATTACCCCGAGCCGTTTCCTCCACATCGTAATCCAGAGACTCTAGCAGCTAACCAACACTATGCGCAGTCTTACTCTCAAAATTACAAGTATCTAACGCGAAGTCCTCATCACCCTGAGAGAATTGATCCTGTACAGCGGCCACAGTCACCACGTACTTGGTCGACAGCACCGCGTGCCATCCAAAAAGCGTTCCCAGCGAGGTTAAGGTTACCAGCAGACCCAGGGCTCACTGAGCGCGTCACATCAACTGAACCAGTCGTATCAGCTACTGAACCCGTGATAAAAACGGCAAAGTCCGATGACCCGATGACTACCGCTGAGCACTTCACATCAACTATTGAACAAGTGAAAACAGAGGCAGTGCCATCGACTAAACAATTCAAATCTTTTACTGAGCCAGTCGTGATAACAACGGCAGTATCTGATGTAACAATGACTACCACTGATCACGTCACATCAACTACTGAACAAATGACAACAGAGGCAGTGCCATTGACTGAAGAATTCAATTCAACTACTGAACCACTGAAAACAACGACAATGTCTGATGTAACGATGGCTACCGCTGACCACGTTACATCTACTACTGAACCAGTGACAACAGAGGCAGTGCCTTTGACTGAAGAATTCAATTCAACTACTGAACCATTAATAACAACGGCAGTGTTTGATGTAAAGATGATTACCGCTCATCACGTCACATCAACCACTGAACAAGTGTCGACACCAGAGGCAGTGCAATCGACTGAAGAATTCAAATCAACTACTAAGCCAGTGATAACACTGACAGTACCCGATGTCCCAATGACTATCTTTGAGCACGTCACATCAAATATTGAACAAGTGACACCAGCGGAAGTGCCATCGACTGAAGAATTCAAATCAACTACTGAGCCAGTGATAATAATGACAGTGCTTAGTGTAAGTATGACTACCGCTGACCACGTCACATCAACTACTGTACCGGTTAAAACATCGGCAGTGCCATTGACTGAAGTATTCAAGCCAACCACTGAGCCAGTAATAATCACGACAGTGCCCGATGTCTTGATGACTACCGTTGAGCACGTCACATCAACTGATGAACAAATGACACCAGCAGCAGTGCCAACGACTGAAGAATTCAAATTAACTACTGAGCTAGTGACAACAACGGTAGTGTTTGATGTAACAATTACCAATGCTGACCTCGTCACATCAACTACTGAACCAGTGACAACAGATGCAGTGCTATCGACTGAAGAATTCAAATCAACTACTGAGCCAGTGATAACAACGACAGTATCTGATGTATTGATGACTACTGCTGACCACGTCACATCAACTACTGAGCCAGTGATAACAATGACAGTGCCCGATGTAACGATGACTCCCGCTGACCACGTCACATCAACTACTGAGCCTGTGATAACAATGACAGTGCCCAATGTAACGATGACTACCGCTGACCACGTCACATCAACTACTGAGCCAGTGGTAACAATGACAGTGCCCGATGTAACGATGACTCCCGCTGACCACGTCACATCAACTACTGAGCCAGTGATAACAATGACAGAGCCCGATGTAACGATGACTCCCGCTGACCACGTCACATCAACTACTGAGCCAGTGATAACAATGACAGAGCCCGATGTAACGATGACTCCCGCTGACTACGTCACATCAACTACTGAACTGGTGAAAACATCGGCAGTGCCATCGATTGAAGGATTCAAACCAACCACTGAGTCAGTGATAATAACAATAATAACATCTGCATTAATGGCGTCAGAACCACAAACACTTTCCACACCAAAGCGAAATCTGGGTAAGAGTGACCCTACCCTATTGTTGACGATACCAGTTCAACGTATCCCAACAACTTTTGCTACAATGACAAGTTTTTCAACGCCTCCATCCGTAACGAACTCAACCGAAACAGAGACGAGCAAAACCACTGCATCAATGTCTGCAATTGCTCTGAAAGGTTGTTTTACTTTTCCTTTTTTTCCTATAAGTATGTCATTTAAATAGCACTTGGCGCGTGACTTCATCCACGTGATTTTCGTACTTACCTCTAAAACTATTTTAATACCCCTCTACCCTTTAAAAAAGTACTTTTCGAACATTTATATTTACGATCTTTATCGTTAGGGAGGACGCGCTAAGGTCGCCCGCGAAATTCAAATTTTCTTACGTTTTTTGCAATTTGCAGGTCAGTGTCAGGTTGTATGTTGACTAAAATAGTATTCGCACCCTTACTAATATGATTTCATGAAATCGCTAGATTTGAGGCCAATTCTAACTTATGGAGTTGTATTGCTGATTCTAATGATTATAATTCTGTAAAACCATATTAGTTACGGCCGCGAATCATATTTTAATCAATAAACAACCTGACACTGACCTGGAAATTGCAAAAAAAACGTAAGAAAATTTGAATTACGCGGGCTACCTTAGCGCATCCCCCTTAAGTAGTTTCGGCTGTCAGGTGCGTTGATATGTCAGTCCGTCAGACAGTCAGGCCGTATGTCACTGTCATTATTACGCGGGCTACCTTAGCGCATCCCCCTTAAGTAGTTTCGGCTGTCAGGTGCGTTGATATGTCAGTCCGTCAGACAGTCAGGCCGTATGTCACTGTCATTATTACGCGGGCTACCTTAGCGCATCCCCCTTAAGTAGTTTCGGCTGTCAGGTGCGTTGATATGTCAGTCCGTCAGACAGTCAGGCCGTATGTCACTGTCATTATTATGCGGGCTACCTTAGCGCATCCCCTTTAAGTAGTTTCGGCTGTCAGGTGCGTTGATATGTCAGTCCGTCAGACAGTCAGGCCGTATGTCACTGTCATTATTACGCGGGCTACCTTAGCGCATCCCCCTTAAGTAGTTTCGGCTGTCAGGTGCGTTGATATGTCAGTCCGTCAGACAGTCAGGCCGTATGTCACTGTCATTATTACGCGGGCTACCTTAGCGCATCCCTCTTAAGTAGTTTCGGCTGTCAGGTGCGTTGATATGTCAGTCCGTCAGACAGTCAGGCCGTATGTCACTGTCATTATTACGCGGGCTACCTTAGCGCATCCCTCTTAAGTAGTTTCGGCTGTCAGGTGCGTTGATATGTCAGTCCGTCAGACAGTCAGGCCGTATGTCACTGTCATTATTACGCGGGCTACCTTAGCGCATCCCCCTTAAGTAGTTTCGGCTGTCAGGTGCGTTGATATGTCAGTCCGTCAGACAGTCAGGCCGTATGTCACTGTCATTATTACGCGGGCTACCTTAGCGCATCCCCCTTAAGTAGTTTCGGCTGTCAGGTGCGTTGATATGTCAGTCCGTCAGACAGTCAGGCCGTATGTCACTGTCATTATTACGCGGGCTACCTTAGTGCATCCCCCTTAAGTAGTTTCGGCTGTCAGGTGCGTTGATATGTCAGTCCGTCAGTCCGTCAGGCCGTATGTCACTGTCATTATTACGCGGGCTACCTTAGCGCATCCCCCTTAAGTAGTTTCGGCTGTCAGGTGCGTTGATATGTCAGTCCGTCAGACAGTCAGGCCGTATGTCACTGTCATTATTACGCGGGCTACCTTAGCGCATCCCCCTTAAGTAGTTTCGGCTGTCAGGTGCGTTGATATGTCAGTCCGTCAGACAGTCAGGCCGTATGTCACTGTCATTATTATTCAGAGACTTAACTGATGACCGGAGCGGTTCGTACACGTAGAGTCACGTTACGGCATAGGCCGGGGAGGGAAGTAAAATCTGACTTCAGTTTTTACTTTTCTCAGCGTCTGTTGTTTCGTTTTGCACCGGATTGGGTACGTTCGTTCCCCTAGTTTCGATTGCCCCCGATCGTTTAATTCAAAGCAAATATACGGGCAGACACTAAAGTGCTTTTACTAAATAAAAAAAGTAATTAAAAAAATTAAAAACCCGACTGCGGTAAAAAACTTTAGAGTTTGATGAAAATGAAACTCAATTTAAGTTTTTTAATAATGTATTAATAGTTGTGATTCTTTACATACAAAACATACATGGCTTAAGCAGTGCTACCTCTGCTATAAGCAATATTAAATAGACCAATCACAGAGCTGCAATAAAAACGATCGAGTCTAGCATTCAAAGTATGGAGCGCGATACGGCGCAATGAAGCGGGCAGCGTGCGCGCACGTAAATACCACGGTCTCGTGGTTTGCACGTCAGTGCGCGGTCGCGCTCTGTCCCGGCTGCACGTATGCTCCTATTATGTAGGTCACTACATTACTCCCCGCCTGTGAAGCGTACAGGTGGTTTGGATGTTCTGCCTGATCTTGTGATGTGAGCGTATGTTGGTGTGTCCGCCTTTCCTTCCTCTGTGTGTAGGTAGTAGGCAGGCTTCAATCTGTCTATTGTTATGTTTGTGTTCCTGTTTGCCAACTGCACATTGAAGTATTTTTCGCAACGGTTGATCACTTTATGCGGGCCGCTGTAAGTTGGCGTCAATGGCTTGCGGACTGCGTCGTTGCGAATATATACGTGTGTGCATTTGTTTAAATCACTGTGCACGAACACCGCCCGATTTGTGTTGGTTGGTGGCTCAAGAAATGTGATGGAGTATTATTTGTAGTAGTGGGTAATTCTCCGTGAAACTCGCCTGGCAATCGTAGTGTTTGCCCGTACAATAGTTCAGCCGTGCTTGTTCCGATGTCGGCTTTAAATGCTGCACGTAGACCCAGCAGTACAGTTGGTAGTTCGTAAGTCCAACTGGTTGAATTTAGTTTTGCAGCTAGTGATGTCTTCAGCGTACGATGCCAGCGCTCGATCAAACCGTTGGCTTGTGGGTGATAAGCTGTGGTGCTATTTCTTTGAATGCCCATACGGTTCATTAGTTCTTTGAATAATTCGGATTCGAACTGTGTGCCGCGGTCTGTTGTTATAGTTGCCGGGCAACCGAATCTAGCTATCCAGTTTTCGTACAAGACATGTGCCACTTTTTCTGCCGTTATTTCGTCGATAGGATGCGCTTCTGGCCACTTGGTCGCTCTGTCTATCATCGTCAGCAAGTATCGGTAGTTGTTTGATATTGGCAGTGGACCAACAATATCGATATGTAGATGTGCTAATCGGTCGACATGTGTGAAACTCGCTATTGGTGCCTTGGTGTGGCGATGAACTAAGACTCGTTGACACTTGTCGCAAGCTCTTGCCCACTCAGTAATATCTTTCTTCATTGATGGCCAGATGTACCGTGTAGTAATTAGTCGCTTTGTCGCTCTTATGCCCGGGTGATTTAGTTCGTGAATCGCTTGAAATGCTTGTTTTCTGAACGCAGCTGGTAAGTATGGACGAGGCATTCCTGTAGATAGCTCACAGTTGATTTTTGCCGTGCTCCCAGGTAGCTTAATTCGCTTGAAGACGCAATTATCGCTCTTTCTCATTTTTATTAGCTCGGTGTCCTGGGCTTGTGCTTTAGCTAACTCCTCGTAGTTGATTGGCGTCGGGCAAGTTATTACTTCTACTCTGGATAACGCATCAGCCACTACGTTATCTTTGCCGGATATGTGTTGGATAGCTGTGATGAATTGGCTAATATATTCCAAGTATCTCGCGCGACGCGGTGTTTCGTTCTTGCTGCTTGCGTTCATCGCATTGACGAGTGGCGTGTGGTCCGTGTAAACGGTGACGTCACGGCCTTCAATGATCCGACGAAAATATCGTACAGCCATTTAAATGGATAGTAGCTCTCGGTCATAGGTACTGTATTTCTTTTGGGCGTCATTGAATTTCTTCGAGTAAAATGCGATGTGTTTCCAATTGCCTTTGTTTTTTTGTTGAAGTACTGCTCCTGCGCAGGACTCGGATGCATCCGTCATCAATGCGAAGGGTGAACTTGATGATGGATAAGACAAAAGGACGGCGTTTTTTATGTCCTCTTTGCATTTATTAAATGCTTGTATTGTTGTGTCGCTCCATTGTATTTTAGTTTTGTCATTTTTTTTCGAATCATGGAGGTAATTGTTGAGCTCTCTTTGGTGGTCAGCGGTATGAGGAATATTTCCTCTATAAAAATTCAGCATACCCAAGAAACGTCGCAGTTGTTGGATGGTTTCTGGTATGGGATAAGATATAATAGCCTTTTTCTTTTCGTCTGTTGGCTTGATTCCTTCGGCTGATATCATGTAGCCCAAAAAATCGAGTGTTGACTGTCCAAAAATGCATTTGGCAACATTCAGTTGTAAGTCGTTTTCATGCAGCCTCTTGAACACTTCCTCGAGGTCTCTTCTGTGTTCTTCTTGTGTTTCCGATGCCACCAATATGTCGTCGACAAAAGGAAAAACAGGTAGTCCCCGTAGCACGCTGTCAATGTGACGCTGAAATGTTTGCCCAGCGTTTCGTAGACCAAAGCACATCCTTGTGAATTCGAATAGGCCGAATGGTATTATCACAGCCGTCTTCGCAATATCTTCTTCACGATTTCTAACTTGATAATATGCCTTTTTCAAATCGATTATAGAGAAGAATTTCATCCCTAATAGATTGTATGTGAAGTCGTGCAGTCTTGGTATAGGGTACCGGTCAGGAACGGTCGCTGCGTTGAGTCGACGATAATCTCCGCATGCTCGGTATTTGCTATCCTTCTTGAGTACTAGGTGAAGCGGGCTTGCCCACGGACTGTTTGATGGTCTGCAAATCCCTTGCTCGAGCATTGCCTCGAACTCTTCCTTTGCTGCTTTGTACTTGTGTGGTGGCAGTGTCCTTGCTTTTGCATACAATGGCGGCCCTGATGTTTCGATGTGGTGCTCCACTTCGCTGTGACAAAGCTTCAAGTTTGGACGAGTTGTGTCTGGATACAACGCGAGCAATTCGTGGTATGGCTGCTGATCGTGTACCGTATTGATGCTATGATCCGTTATTGGTGTGACGTAGCCGGCCACGGACAAAGTCGTTTGTTTGTCGATGAGCCTTCTTCCATGTATGTCGACGGTGAGTTTATGTTTGTGTAATCGGCGCCTATTATTGGTCGCTTGACTTCTGCTATCACAAAGTTCCATCGATATGGTCGGCGCAGTCCGATATTTAGCACCATCGATCGTTCGCCGTAAGAAGGTATTGATGTACCGTTGGCGGCATATAAGTGACTTGTTGGCTTTTGTTTTTGTTTTTCTGTTCTGAGCGCTGGCAAAACGGAAACGTTGGCTCCGGCGTCGATAAGGAAATGATATCCCGATGTTAAATCCTTAATGAATAGACGGTACTTCGATATATCGTTAACTTCGGCTCCCGTCGTAGCTGAAGCTTCCTCTAGTTTTCCGCTGGTTTTTTCTTGCTGTCAAAACTACACGGGCTTTGACATCTGTAGGCTTTCCTTCCAAACTTCTTATGAAAATAGTTTCGTTTCGTTGATTTGGAACGTGATCGTGATCGCTGTGAGTCCTGGTAACGAGGTCGGCGATACTGACTTCGGAATCGGTCCGTTTTCAAAGCAGCAATCTCTTTTGTAAGCGATTCGATCATTTCGATGATTTTTGTGTCCGATGATGTTGATGGTTGTTCTGTTTTTTATTGGCGTGGCTGCAGGAACATACGGAATGAACTTCCTTCATCTGCTCGTCCATTTTGTCTGCCATCGCTGCCAGTGCGTCCAACTTTGTTTCGTTGCTGACCGATAGTACTGCTCGCGTCGATGATGGTAAATGACCCATCCATAACATGCGTAGTGTGTCGTCAGGTATCTTGTTTCGAGCTAGATCTCCCATTCGACGAAGAAGCTGTGAAGGACGCTGGTCTCCTAGCTCGACCTCATGTAGGAGTTTCTGTAGCTGTTTGCTATTGGATTCTTCATAAACCGCTAGCAATCTTTTCTTAAGTTCTCCGACCTTCCCGTGTTTGGCTCTGACATAATAATGTCGCTTATTTGTTCCACGTCTATTTTCTCCAATTGCGCGACGGCGAGGCCAAATTTGTTTTCATCGCCGAGCTTCTGGTTAGCAAGCATGGAACCAGAGTGTGGGCTTGTCTCGCCAGAACTGTGCTAAACGCGCCTTGACTGAGATGGTTTCGACGTCTTCTGGACTCAGAGATTGGTTCGAAGGTTGTTCACTCGGCGACGTCATGATGGTTATTTGCGGTCTTCAGTCGGGGTCACCAATTTAGAGTTTGATGAAAATGAAACTCAATTTAAGTTTTTTAATAATGTATTAATAGTTGTGATTCTTTACATACAAAACATACATGGCTTAAGCAGTGCTACCTCTGCTATAAGCAATATTAAATAGACCAATCACAGAGCTGCAATAAAAACGATCGAGTCTAGCATTCAAAGTATGGAGCGCGATACGGCGCAATGAAGCGGGCAGCGTGCGCGCACGTAAATACCACGGTCTCGTGGTTTGCACGTCAGTGCGCGGTCGCGCTCTGTCCCGGCTGCACGTATGCTCCTATTATGTAGGTCACTACAAAACTTAAGTTAAAAAAACTGAAAAGCTAATAACAAGCCCATTTTAAATTAAATACATGTTGGAAGCAGGAGGGACCCATACCATTTTTATTATATTTTTAAATGGGTCCCGCCTGCTTCCAACATTTATTTAATTTAAAATGGGCTTGTTTTTAGCTTTTCAGCTTTTTTAACTTAAGTTTTTTACCGCAGTCGGGTTTTTAATTTTTTTAATTACTTTTTTATTTTTAGTTTCGGGTAAAAATCAAGCTTTTTAGTTTACAAATGTGAATTAAAGATTTCGCAGGGGATTTGTTCTTGCTACGTGTTTTTTTACGATTTGTCACTTCGAATTACTTTGAACCATATAAGTTGAATATATTTTTGTAATCACCTTTTAAAACCCTTTATTTTGATACCTCACTCGAATACTCGATAGGTTTTGAGAAAAAAAAAAAAAAAATTAAGACATTTTGTTTTTTTTTTATTTTGATGTACCCAGTGTCACTCTCACAGCAAATACGAATCTAACGACACCTCTCAAGCTAAAATCCATCGAGCCGTTCAGGCCGCAGAGCGTACCAAACAATTATACATACATACTCTCGAAAAACATAACCCTCCTTCTGGCGCAGTCGGGTAAATATGTACTTAATTTTTAAGGTTTAGTTTTAGTTTTGTATTTAATTTTACCCTACATTTATTTAAATAAATTGACAAATAATGTATACTTAATTAAATATTGTATGTACCTGGTATTATAATAATGTGAAATAATTTTAACCTAATGTAAAAAAATGGTTTGACAGGTACACTCTGATGGGTACACTCTGATGGGTACACTCTGATGGGTACACTCTGATGGGTACACTCTGATGGGTACACTCTGATGGGTACACTCTGATGGGTACACTCTGATGGGTACACTCTGATGGGTACACTCTGATGGGTACACTCTGATGGGTACACTCTGATGGGTACACTCTGATGGGTACACTCTGATGGGTACACTCTGATGGGTACACTCTGATGGGTACACTCTGATGGGTACACTCTGATGGGTACACTCTGATGGGTACACTCTGATGGGTACACTCTGATGGGTACACTCTGATGGGTACACTCTGATGGGTACACTCTGATGGGTACACTCTGATGGGTACACTCTGATGGGTACACTCTGATGGGTACACTCTGATGGGTACACTCTGATGGGTACACTCTGATGGGTACACTCTGATGGGTACACTCTGATGGGTACACTCTGATGGGTACACTCTGATGGGTACACTCTGATGGGTACACTCTGATGGGTACACTCTGATGGGTACACTCTGATGGGTACACTCTGATGGGTACACTCTGATGGGTACACTCTGATGGGTACACTCTGATAGGTACACTCTGATGGGTACACTAGATCAATAAAGTACAAGTCACAATTCGTTTAATTACGAGTAACTGCAGTGATAAGAGCAGCCTAGTGTGTGACAATCATCATCAACCGTAAGATTACTGAAAGAATCGGTTTTGTTTATATCGTTAGGTGCGTTAGAATAACTTAGAGACATGTATTGATGATTGTAATTATGTCAAACTGTAAAAACGAAGCTTTTCTTCCAAGTGCTTACCAAACTGTCGGCTCCGCGGCGCGGGCGCGCGGCTGCGCGGTTCATACTCGTGTCACGGTTCATACAGTCATATCGTATAGGGTTGCTCTATCTTTTTAGGGTTCCGGACCAAAATGGTAAAAAGGTACCCTTATGGTGCGGCTCTGTCTGTCTGTCTATCCGTCTGTCACAGCTGGATATCTCAAGAACTACTAATGCTATCAACTTGAAGTTTGGAACAGTTTTAGATGACGTTTTCCCAACTATTTTGCATATAAGAAAGATGTTTTTTTTAACGGGGTCTTCAAAATTCGAAGTGGGGCTACTAGAGCATGTGGGGGAAGTGGGGCTACTAGAGCATGTGGGGGAAGTGGGGCTATTAGAGCATGTGGGGGAAGTGGGGCTGCTAGAGCATGTGGGGGAAGTGGGGCTACTAGAGCATGTGGGGGAAGTGGGGCTACTAGAGCATGTGGGGGAAGTGGGGCTACTAGAGCATGTGGGGGAAGTGGGGCTACTAGAGCATGTGGGGGAAGTGGGGCTACTGGAGCATGTGGAGGAAGTGGGGCTACTGGAGCATGTGGGGGAAGTGGGGCTACTAAAGCATGTGGGGGAAGTGGGGCTACTAGAGCAATTGGGGGAAGTGGGGCTACTAGAGTATGTGGGGTAAGTGGGGCTACTAGAGCATGTGGGGGAAGTGGGGCTACTGGAGCTTGTGGGGGAAGTGGGGCTACTGGAGCATGTGGGGGAAGTGGGGCTACTGGAGCATGTGGGGGAAGTGGGACTACTGGAGCATATGGGGGAAGTGGGGCTACTAGAGCATGTGGGGGAAGTGGGGCTACTAGAGCATGTGGGGGAAGTGGGGCTACTAGAGCATGTGGGGGAAGTGGGGCTACTAGAGCATGTGGGGGAAGTGGGGCTACTAGAGCATGTGGGGGAAGTAGGGCTACTGGAGCATGTGGGGGAAGTGGGACTACTAGAGCATGTGGGGGAAGTGGGGCTACTAGAGCATGTGGGGGAAGTGGGGCTACTAGAGCATGTGGGGGAAGTGGGGCTACTAGAGCATGTGGGGGAAGTGGGACTACTAGAGCATGTGGGAGAAGTGGGGCTGCTGGAGCATGTGGGGTACCATTATGAAAGAGCGCTATTTGCATATTCTCAAACATTTTTTTTCTTTTTTTAGGCTGTATAATTTTCAACTTTTAATGAAAAATGTAAAAAATACCACCCCCCTCCCCCCTTGTCTCCGAAGTTTGCATAGAGAAAAATCTGAAATTATTCTATGTGATCGATGTTTAAGTTTGTAAAGGTTACAGGAAAAATAAAACGTCTCTACGAGTCAATAGCACACTTTTTCAGAAATCGGAACGGAACCCTCGGTGCACGAGTCCAACTCGCTCTTGACCGGTTTTTTTTTTACTCTAAGCCGACGTTTGCACGGACGTAAAAATATCGCGGCGGGATTTTATTGCGCACTGGATTTTCAACTCTCGGTGTTGAGCCGAGCTTCGAGAATCCAACCTAACAACAACACAGTAACACACACAGTGTGTGTTTTTTCCAGCGTGGAAAAATCACACTGTTGGATTTTCAACTCCCGGCGCTAAGCAGAGCGTTGAACATCCAGTGCGTGACATAATATCGCGGCGATTTTTTTTCGCGCACTGGATTTTATGGCGTTATTTTTACGTCCGTGCGAACGTCGGCTAAGATTGTTATCAGTAACCTGCACCCTAACTGCGTAACACATTAACAATCGGAATTTGAATCAATTTGAACTAATTGCTAATCCATTGCTTCATATGTTCTGAAAATTTGTCTGCTCGACAACGTAAATAACGCAACGAATGTTGTTGAACTGTCAAAAAGAAACAAACTCCGATTGATATTGTGTTACGCAATTAGGGTGCTGTGTCAGTTCAGGTAAGAGCTACACGATGGAAAGAAACAAACTTTACCCTTTGCTGCTCCCGTGCGGTGTTCATTTATAAGTAATTAATATGGTGAATTAAATTCACAAGGAATGCATTATTTATAATTAGATAAAGATGTTAGCATAGATTAAGTTAGGATAAGCGCACGTACCGCATTGTGTTGTCCTGTAATGGTTAATGTAGTAGGTAGATAAATAAATAAATAAATAATTTGGTAATTAGCTAAAAACGACTGCGTAAAATAAAATAGTTTACGTAGTCTTTTATTATTTAACCAATAAATTTTTATTAACAACCGCTAAGTAAATAAATCATACACGTATAAATAATGGGGAATTGATGGATTTTTTTTTTTTTTTTTGCTTCATGCACTACCGTCGTCGAACATAGGCACTTTGTTCGACGACACTACTTTCCGCCTCGCTGCTTCCCTGCGACGGAGCTCCTTCTTGTTCTCCTCATCGCTGTCACTGTGGCGAAGTTGTCAACAGCCTCGGACACCACGGCCTGTCTTGCAGCCGAAGTGCGGGTCGCTTAGCACGGCACGCGAACATCAATGACATCATCCGACGAGCCCTTGTCACCCAATAACCCAAGAACCCAATGGCTTGGCACGCGACGATGGCAAGAGACCGGACGGCATGTCTTTATTTCCATGGAAGTTGGGAAGGCCTTTAGTGTGGGACGCAACGTGTGTCGATACTCTTGCGCCATCCCATCTTCCTGGCTCTGCGTGCTGTGCTGGCACTGCTGCTGCCGCTGCGGAAAACCTCAAGCGGCGGAAGTATAATAAGCTTATCGGTAATTATATTTTTGAGCCGTTTGGGGTTGAAACCCTTGGGCCGTGGGGTCCGAGTGCTCATAGTTTGTTCAACGAAATCTCCAAACGGCTGGTTGACACTTGCCGTGATCCAAGGGCTGGCTTTTACCTTGGCCAGCGGCTTAGCATTGCCATACAACGTGGCAATGCCGCCAGTCTCTTGGGTACTTTACCAGTCGACAGCGATGCGGAGGAATTTTTCGACGCCATATTTTAGTTTTTTAATAGTTTTAGTTATGTTACCTTTTAGTAAAATAATGTTTTTAGATATTGCTTAATAAATATAATGTTATTTTGTATAAATAATTAATTAAATTCAGAAACAATGTTGTTGTCAACAGTACTTAGTCAAATCTAACGTGAAAAATTGATACTTATACAATTTAATCGAATCGGGTGCAAAACGAAAGGGGGCAATCGAAACTGAGGGCAAATCGGACGGACCGTATTAAAACCGTTTCTCCAAATTTGATTTAATAATGTTTTTTTTTAATTTGGTACATATAGGTAATGTCATGGCGTGTTTCAGGCTCCGCAGTAAGACGTGGCGTGACCGCGCCGCCGTTGCGAGCCGCGCGAGCAACTCGAGCCACGCGAGCTACTCGAGCCACGCGAGCTACTCGAACCACGCCAGGCGCCGCCACACTCGACCCTTGTTAGTATTCACTTATTCAACAACAAAGTTGGATTTCAATAATTTTTAGGATTCCGTACCAAAATGGTAAAAAGAAACCCTTATGGTGCGACTCAGTCTGTCTGTCTGACCGTTTGTCACAGCTGGATATCTCAAGAACTACTAATGCTTCAACATGAAATTTGGAACAGTTTTAGATGACGTTTGCCCAACTATTTTGCAATTAAGAAAGAAATCGATTTTTTTTTTTTTTTGCAACAGGGACTGAAACTCAGTCACTGTTTTCAGAATGCTGTTGCTACTGCCCCGCGTTCTAGTTACTAATGATGCGATTTTTTTCCGGATGATCGCATGAAATCCGTCAGTTCGATTCTGTGTAAACATTTCTGACGCACTACAGAAACGGGGCAGTCCCAAGAGCACTCTGAAAATATTATTAAATTGGACGCGTAAGACATCTAGCGATCTTTAAGTGTAGTTGATCCAGTATAGAAAAAATCATACAATATTGAAAGAGGTAGGTATAACTTTGAAAGTAATGTTGTGCATTACTTTTAGTCATTGATGTTTAGAATAAAAATTTTAGTACATCAAAATAAAATTATTTTAACATGGTATCTTGATGATGGAACCTTAGGAGGCGATGTAGAAATTGTTTTAAATGAGTTACAATTCTTAAAAAATTAAGTTCATTCCATTGGCCTTGATCTCAACCTTTCGAAATGTGCCCTATACTTAACGGACAGTAGTGACAGACATCTGACGTTTCCCAAATGTAACACAATAGCTCCAGAAACCAAATTTTTGAAAAAAACACTCTTCGTCTCCTTGGGTCTCCAATCTTCGAGAATTCCTTTCCCTCTTTTGTTGAGGAGAAATACAAAATTTCGACGACATTTCGGAGAGATTGTTCCAAATTAATAAACATTCGGCCATCACCTTAATTCGTTACTGCTGTTTCGGCCCTGAATTAACATATTTCCTTCGCGCTTCCCAATTTACTTAACACGTGTGCTACTGCTGCGGAGCGTGCGCGCCAGCTGGCTGCGGGTAAGTGGGAGTCGGCTCTGTGGCTTCATGCACTACCGTCGTCGAACTACACACACTTTGCTTTGCGCTTTGTTCGACGATACTAATTTCCGCCTCGCTGCTTCCCTACGACTTGGAGCTCCATGTTGTTCTCCTCATCGCTATCACTGTGGCGAAGTTGACAACAGCCTCGGACACCACGGCCTGTTTTGCCGCCGAAGTGCGGGTCGCTTACCGCGGCACGCGAACTTCAATGACATCATCCGACGAGCTCTTGTCACCGTCGGTGTTCCAGCTGTATTAGAACCTAATGGCTTGGCACGCGACGATGGCAAGAGACCGGACGGCATGTCTTTATTTCCATGGAAGGTGGGAAGGCCTTTAGTGTGGGATGCAACGTGTGTCGATACTCTTGCGCCATCCCATCTTCTTGGCTCGGCGTGCTGTGCTGGCTCCGCTGCTGCGGCTGCGGAAAACCTCAAGCGGCGAAAATATAATAACCTTATTGGTAACTATATTTTCGAGCCGTTTGGGGTTGAAACCCTCGGGCCGTGGGGTCCGAGTGCCCATAGTCTCTTTAAAGATATATCGAAACGTCTGGTTGACACTTCCCGTGACCCAAGGGCTGGCTTTTACCTTGGCCGGCGGCTTAGCATTGCCATACAACGTGGCAATGCCGCCAGTCTCTTGGGTACTTTACCAGTCGACAGCGATCCGGATGAATTTTTCGACGCCTTGTTGTAGTTTGTGAATAGTTTTATTTTAGTTTTATGTTAGGAAATATTTTTGTTATTTTTAGGGTACATCAATGGTTTTAGTATGCAGATTTCAAAAATGTACAAACGAATCCTTAAGTCCGTACTTTTTGTTTTCGTTCCACTATGAGGCGCGGGCGCAGGGCCGCCGCCGCACGCGCGCCTCGACTTGCCAGTGAGCGACGCGCCTCGGGCTCTCATATCCACCACCGACCTATGACCGACCTCAGAAAGGAAAACTAGAAACCTAATATCAGTTGCAGACATTTTTTGTGTGTTTGTTATTTTCTTTTTATCCAAATTTTGAGTTTTTTTTAAACGGTACATGCATGGAGTACTTACTTAATTACTTATTAGGTAATTGTAGAATTAAAACAGTGAAGAGGTAGATCACACTCAGTGCCAAGTTAACTAGGCTCAACAGTTGTTGTTGTTGGTTGTTTCAGGCGTGCCCGTGCGCGTGCGCGTACCTAGGAAATCTCACTACAGAAGAAAACGGAATCGCGGTAAGTTAAATTAAGATTATCAATAAATAAAGAGGCGTAACCTAACTTGAGCACTTTACACAATTCCTGTCCAGGATGTCTAGACTCCAACAGTGTAGCCTCAGTCTAGCGCCACACGTTCTGAACACAATGGAACTGAGGCAGAGCAAAAATACAGGCCCACACCAGTAGAACCTGAGCCGAGCCGTCGCGTCATCACGCGCTCGGCTCACACACCGACACCGAATAATGCCGAGCTAACATGCTTGCTGGGAAACGAGTTTTATGTTTGCTGCGAAAAACTGCTTTTTACATACGGGTGACAAACATCTGAGCCGGTAGCGGCGCGCGGCGGCGGCGGCGGCGGCGATGTCGGCGACCAAAATATGACAAGGCTTGTCACTTTACATACTGATTTCGTTAGTTCCAATTGAAGCCACCGGGTCAGATAAGTTTGTGGCACTTCTTTACACCAATGTGGCTTTCGGCTTGGTGATGGGTGTTGCTCGTTTTGCAATCAGTATTACGAGTAGGTGCTGTGAGGCCTCGAACCTCCAGTATCCAGTAGGATATTTACTAAACTATTAAATAATAAGAGAGGGACTCTATTTAATGGGGCTGAAGCCCTCTGTATTTTTTCAATTCAATTTTTTCAATTCAATTTAATTTTTAGCTCAGATCAAATATCAAAATAATATTCCTACTAAAATGAGTTCTTTGCCGAGCCCTGACCAGATTCTTTAAGTCATCCTGACAAGAAAACGGGGATCGTTTTCTTGACAGAAGATATTCCATATTTGAATGATTGAATGTCAGCCAGTATTATATTAACGAGGCTTGATCAAAGCATCAACAGTACAGTACAGTACTGTGTTGGTGTAGTTACGTCATTGTGTTTCCACACCCCCCCACGACCCGTAGCTTATAGGTAACACCGTAACTATTCTCCATGATCATTCTCTTGCCCTCGCCCCCAGTTAGGTACTTGATGTCGGCGCAAGATGTCTCATGCGTCATCTGTGGTCACTTCGGTACCTACGGCTACGTTGACATCCTGAGCAGAACGGAGGAGGTAGGCGCCATCTCGTGAGGTGTGCTACTTGTAATCTTGTAATGGACTACTGGTTACGACAACATTACGGACAACAGACAATAAATCGACAACTTGACTAGACTAGACTGCCGAGTAATGCCGATTGCCGACGAAGCATAATTATAGGATATTTTATGAAATATTTTACAGGATTTTAGATGATAGTACTCCAAGAAAGAGCTCCAAGGGTGGTTGCTTTCGTTATCACTACCCTGAATGGTTCACTGCTGACATAATAGGTCATATTAAGAAGAAGGCTTTGTGGTACAAATCTTATATAAAGACTGGTTCAGTCTGTTCATTTTTCTCACTGCCGTTCTATTGTCAAAGACAAAATCAGTACCGCATACCGCGATTATCAGAGGCGTACGGAGCAACAATTTATGAAGGAACCGGTATTTTTGGAGTTTTATTGTAGTACTCATAGTAGTAGACCTAAGATAACTAGGAAGGGTGAGCCGTTGCCAGAGCATGTGTGCGGTTGGACGCGGCTGCCGCTGCCAGGCGGCGCCCGAGCGAGGCGGGTGCTGCGCTCGCCCGCCTCAAGCTCAGGCGTTCGGTTGGGCCGGACGGGGTGCCACCCTTCGTCGTTAAAGATTGTAGGACGGTGCTGGCCCGGCCGCTCATGCATTTATTTATTGCTTTTTACGAGAATGCTCGTATCCGGGTACTCCAGTAACGAAAGGGGCTCCAAGCTCGGATGTTAGAGGATATAGACCAGTAGCAGTATTGTCAGCAATTGCGAAAGTCTTCGAGTCCGCGTTGTGTTCAACTATGCACTCGCAAGTAGCCTCACGCTCAATGACGCACAGCATGGGTGCCGTGTAGGCCGTAGCACGAATTCTAATTTAATGTGATTCTTAAATCAGGCCACCACAGTGCTGGAATCGGAGACTGGTGCTCAACTGGACGTCGGCGTCGCTTACTTTGACTTCAGGAAGGCATTTGACAGTGTAGATAATGATATACTTTTGACTAAATTAGCGCGGGTTAGTTATACCCCAGCCCTCCTAGAGTTCTTTGCTAGCTACTTGGGCAACCGCAAACAAATGGTAGAATATGCAGGATACACTTCGGACCCGTATTTCTCCCTTATGGGGGTAAGTCAGGGGACAAATTTAGGACCTTTAGAATTTATAATTATGATTAATGATCTTCCTGAAGTCATTAAAGACGCTTGATAAAGATAAAGTTATAGATTAAAGATAAAGATCATTTTATTTGTCAGAAACATGCGTATACATGCAAATTACACACGCGCGCACAGAACATACACTACTACTTATTAACTACATATCACACAGCACACGAACACACCACTCGTAACACCACATAACACTAATCTCACTTATCATTCATCACACTGACTCACATTTTGACAATACTACACTCCACAGGTAGTTGTAGAACTTAATTTTGGTATACCTACCTACTTTTTTATTTTTTGGTTATTTTTCTTTTGGTATTTTAATATTTTTTTTTTTTACTGCATGCATCCCTTACTTTTATTGTATTAATTAAGCATATGTAATGGGAGAGTGCCTTGACTTCCATAATACAAGTCCTACTTAGTTTGGAAGTCAAGAGTTCATTTCCGTGTACGTTTTTTAATATGCAATAAACTTTTTTTTTTTTTCTTTTTTTTTTTCTTTTTTTTTTTTTTTTTTAATTATGCATGTAGGATGTCACAATATTAATTTATATTTTGTACGTACATGTTTCACCCGTAAGGCGTACAAATTTATAAAATTTACAAAACATCAAAAACAAAATTACAAAATAAAAACCAAATTATTAAAGACAATCTAAGAGGGTGCATAATAGTCGGTAATAAACATTGATACGTCAGTAAAATAAATTAATCATTAAAATGTCACAAAATTTAAGGATTAATAAAATAAAATAAAAAAAAAAATGTCAAATAGTGTCATTCAAAAAGTCATTTATATAATAATAACACTTGTCTGCTAATAAATCTCGAATCTGTTTTTTAAACAACTTTACCG
Organism: Cosmia pyralina; assembly: GCA_946251885.1. NCBI lineage: Eukaryota > Metazoa > Arthropoda > Insecta > Lepidoptera > Noctuidae > Cosmia > Cosmia pyralina. The sequence continues at coordinate 161,125 of OX276349.1, read as the reverse complement.
GCAATGCTTTATATGACTGTGGTATTTTATTATAAATTTTAGGAGCCATACAGAAAACGCTTTTACCCATTAATGCAGTCTTTGATGTGTGCGAACACAGTTGAGTATTGTCACATCTGTTACGGGGGAAGGTGTCAGCTAGTCGTGGAAATAGAAATTGATTTGCCCTAACAAATGTCGCAATTTCAAAAATATACAGCGATGGTAGAGTTAATAATTTGTGTTTTTTAAATAATGGCATACAGCTGTCGGTCGAATTCATTTTGAACATAGCACGAATGCATCTCTTTTGGGCCTTAAACGCTATTGCTTTGTCTGTGGAATTCCCCCAAAATATAATACCGTAGCGCAATAACGAAGCTACTAGACCATGACAAGTTGTTACTAAGGCATCTGTGTTTAGCTCTGGGGCCAGTTTATATAAAGCGTACGCAGAGGAGCTCAGCCGTTTACTTAGGTATTCTATGTGTGCCTTCCAGTTCAATTTAGAGTCAATAATAATTCCTAGAAATTTTGTGGCGTCGACTTTATTAAGTTCAGTGTCCTTGTAAATTGCGTTAATGTCAAATATAGCTTGGGTCCGTTGCCTAAAATGCATAATCGTTGTCTTATCCAGATTTATTTTAAGGTTGTTTCTGTTTAACCATGATATTATTAAGATATGGCATTATGTTTTGGGGAAACGCCTCGGGTAAAGCAGAAAAGGTGTATTAGAGCGATCTGTAACTTGCAAACCACTGACAGTTGTAAACAATATTTTAAAAGTATGAAAATTTTAACAGTGCCCTCATTGTACATATACCAGACATCTATGTTCATCAAAAATAATATGTATAAATTTGACCGAGTAGGTAGTCAGCGTCGAGCTGACCGGCTACAAACTGTTGGATCTAATGCTTTATACAAGAACAGTATTTTCGTAATGGCTCCAAAATTATACAATAAATTGCCAAAGTGTATCAGAAGTGAGGAAAATGTCAGCCATTTTAAAAAAAAGTTGTTCCTGTTTCTAGTTGAAAAGACGTATTACTCGATTGATGACTTTTTAAATGACAAATTATGACTAAATTTAAGTTTCTTTGACATTCTAATTAATTAATAATATAATTCAATGACTTTATTTTATGCGGCTCCTGACATTTTTCAATTGCTTCATTTCTTTTATCTTAAATTAATTATGAATTTATGATAGTAAAAATAACCTGCTTACTAATATTATATTTGTATGCCGATTATTGGCCGAACATACAGATCAGCTAAAATGTATAAATAACACCTTTTTGTACTTATGTTCACAAATAAAGATTAATTTGATATTATTGAATATAAAGATTTATTTATGTCACTTTCATATAAGTCTTTATTTTTACATGCTATAGTCATAGTGCTGTCGTCGGCAAAAAGAGTCATGGGGTGTTCAATAGCATTAGGCATGTCATTAATGTATATTATATTATTTATTTATTATTATATTATTATTATTTATTTATTATTATTTATTATTATTTTTTTTATTATTTATTTTTTATTATTATTTTAATTTTATTTTAATTTATTTTTTTATTATTTTATGTATTTTTTTTTTTTTTTTTTGTGTATCCGACTACACTGCCTTGAGGAACACCGTATGTAGGTGTGCGTTCGCTTGATATATAAATTTCCTCTTTTTTTGTCTTAACATTAATTCTCTCAATTTCTGTGTATTGTTTTCTATTAGTTAGGTATGACTGAATAAGATTTAGAATGTTTCCCCTTATGCCGTAAGCTTCTAATTTCTGTAGCAAAATGCTATGGTCAACGTAGTCAAAAGCTTGTGTCATGTCGCAGTATATAGCACACACCGGGATTCTCCTGTCCATATTCATCATTACGGTATATAAAAAGTCATAAATGGCCATACTGGTTGACATGTTTTGTCTAAACCCCTTTCGCTCTTCACTAAAGATATTTTTCTTTTCAAGGTATGAGTACAGTTCTTTATGAAGGTATTTTTCAAAAATTTTGGACATTATAGGAATTAAGGCTATTGGTCTATAGTTATCCATGTATTCCTTATTGTTTTTTTTAAATAATGGTTTCACTCTTGAAACTTTTAGGGCATCCGGATATACACCTGAGCTGATGCACAGATTAATTAGGTAGCTTAAGTGGGTACAAATGGTTTCTGAAACATACTTTACCACCTTTGTAGAAATACCATCATAACCTGTACTATTTGTAGCATTTAAAGCTTTAATTATGTTTAATATGTCTATAGGTATACTTGGTGCAACAAAGAGTGAGTCTTTCTGTTTTATAATATTCGTTGTTACTTTGCTTCCCGAACCTTGCCTTGGTTGAATTTTATCTACAAAAAAATTGTTAAACGCGTTAGCAATTTCTAGAGGGTCATTTACTATTTTGTCATCGACATTTATATAGTTAATGGATTCTTTCGGTAAAAACGGTTTCGATTTATTTATTATATTCCATGTCATTTTGGATTTATTTTTTGCAGTTTTAATTGAGTAATTGTTTTGAGCATGTCGAGTCAATCTCATAACTTTTTTAAACCTTTTTGTGTAATTCTTAAAAATGTTTTTGTTCGTCATATTTGGTTTTAATCTGTAATTCCAGAGCAATTGACGTTTCTTTTTACTGCATAATTTAATGCCATGAGATATCCATTTTGATTTTTTAATTACATTTATAGTTGTCAGTTTATATGGAAAACAGAGGTCATAAAATAGTTTAAAGTTGTCAATAAATATGTCAAAAGCGGTATTTGGATCTTCAGTTTCATATATTTCCGAAAAAGTCAAATGTTTTAAGCAGTCTCTAAATTTATCCATATTCTCTACGCAACAGTCCCGTCGTTTTCTGCGCCAGTATTTTAACATAAACGTTTTTTTTACCGGGCATTTTATTATTTGCGCTGTGTGATCTGACAGCGCAAATTCAATAACGTCTGTTTTACATTTGGCTCCAAAATTATGTGCGAAATTGTCAATGCAAGTTTGGCTATGAGTTCTGGTTGGTTGCTTTAAAGCTAACTTAAGATTGAAATTTAGTAACAGACATTCGAAATCTAAAACAACATTATTTTTCTTCATTATATCAATGTTAAAATCTCCCGCCATTATAATATGCTCATACTTTTTTTTTACATATTTTTTGTAATATTTTTCCTATTGTTTCATAGAATACATTTAGATTATTTTGCTTCGGTACTCTGTAGACACATAAAATAATAATATTGTGTTGTATGAGCTCCACACCGCAACATTCAACTACACCCGTTATAGATGCCCCAGCTATATGTGGAACTTCTCTCCATTGATGCCCGTTTCTAATCAAAATACAAGCCCCACCTCGTTTACTTTCTTTCCTACAGAAAAATGATGCTAAGAATAATTGGGGATATTTAAATGGCCTTCGTACCCTGACCTCATGAAGTGTTCTGTAACACACAGCGCGTCAATAATAATGTCCTTTTCTGTCAATTCATCTAAGCAAACATTTAGAGCATCGACCTTATTTAAAAGCCCCGCTATATTTTGATGCATCACGTTAAGGCTTTTAGTGAAGAAAAAACTGCTTTTCTGTTTCTTACGTGTGTGGGATTGTGAGACGTTAATGTTATTAGGGGAGTATTTACTGTTTTATTATTATAAATGTTGATGCATTGATTGTCATTAATTAACGCTAGAAGATTAACAAAAATGGAATGGAACCCAAAATTATTTCGTTGTCCAGACTTCCTGAAAAATGTGTTATAATCATAGTCGACATTTGCATTTGAATCCAATACATGAACATATTTATGTGTCCAGATATCTTGACATAAAGAATAGTTAAAGTTCATGACTCGCCAATTATACATATACATTTATTTATTTTATTACGTAAATAGTGTAGTTACTGGGGATAGTTTGCCAAGGTTTTACGTAGTTGAGTTCATGTTATATTTATATGTGGGTAGACAGATAATAATATTAGTATGAGTTATTTCACTAAGAGGCTTCCTTATGTCTAATACGAGTTTAGAGTAATTTTTTGCTATTCTGAAGTCTTGTTCACCAATTAAAATCACACAGTAGTCACTCATTGTGTAATCCGTAAGTTTTGTGTTTATCCCCTGCAGGAGGTCACATGTTGGTAGCTCCATCTGTTGTTAGGTAGTAACAAAAATTAAATTGTTTCTCAAAAGTTTCTTCTATTAAAGACAGGATCTTATTTTGTTTATTAGCACTCAGAATACACAATTTGTTTTGTTTAAGTTGTTGTGGAGGGTGAAATTCGGTCTGGATTTTGGTTTTGGTTCCTTTAGAATTATTTATTTCTTGTATGTCTGACTTATTCATATATACTTATTATGTTTTTGTCCCCTGTTCATTTTTGGAAGTTTTTAGTTGATTTTCTGTGTTAATAGTTATATCAGTTCTTTCATGTTCTAGAATATCCGTTTGTGTCTGTTTTGTTTTACAGTTATTTTGGGTTTTTTTTCTTGGCGTATTTTGGCTTGTTTTAATTGGACTATTTGTAACCACTTTTTTATACACGATATTTTTTCTTATCAAATTCTCATTTTCACGCTTTAGTTGATTATTTTCATCCGATAATAGTTCTATTTATTTATGAGCGCTATCTAACTGTTTTGCAAGGTTTTGTATCGATCTCCTCTCTTAATAACTTGACTTGGTCGTCTTCATTATCAGACAAGTCAGGCATACTACTTGTGGTGAACTCCAGTGTGTTAGGAATTACAGTGTCACAGTCGTCGACAGTTGGTGATTCCGATTGTGAACGGGGCCTGGGACGCCTAAATGTTACATTTAAACTGTCGAAGAAATTCATCTCAGGGATTATTTTGTGTCAAAAAGTGATCACAAAGTTTTACTGTATCTGAGATCCGAACGCTCACTATGTCGCACCACAGATAGGGTCGTACACCTCTAGACCACTTGAACCGTAGCTTCGCATATCGTAATTGTAGCCGATATACCTATGATGTACTGATTTAAATTCTGCTCATTAGATGGCACTTTTCTACAGTTGTAATAAGGTCTTTTTTATTTTTCTGGTAACACTTTACTTTTTGTTTCTTATTTATCTACTAGATGGCTCTTTTTTAAAATTTTGACATTCATTTGTCTTGTAACACTGTGAATTCGTTCACTGCTGTCAGCTGATTCAAAAACCAATGTAAACAAACGATGCTATGGGTACTCTTTTCTTACTTCTCAGTTTTCTATGTGTCCAATTTGTGAATGTGATATCCAATGCTGCTGTGATTGAAATGTGAAACGTCAATATCGTCCAAGTGTATCAATACCTTGCCTTTATATGTTAGTTGACTTTGCACTTTTTCTTCACAGATGATTAGGCATTTTTTTTTTATTTTCGCTTAACTGATCTTCTTCTTAATGAATCCTTCCACTAACATTACTCATTAATATATGCACCACGGTCTATCCGTTAACGTTAGTTTTGTCACTGATTTTTGTTTCTTTATATTTTAAACAACACATTTACACGGAGCTATAATTTACGCGACGGCAGCGCCATCTCCAATGTTTGTTATTTGCTGACGATCTCAAGCTATTCTTGCGGATCACAGACGAGTGGCACAGCGGTATGCTTCAGCGGCGCAGGATCGGGTGGTAGCCTGGAGTGAAGAGAATAAACTACTCTTCAATGTGACGAAGTGTAGTGTAATGTCCGTCACTCGGGCTGAGGTATCCCGACGCCACGACTATTGCATGGCGGTCACGTCGCACCGCGAGTGGTACGGGTGTGCTCATGCGTGAAACCCGTGACTTCACTGATATGGCAGCAGTAACCAGTGATAGCTCTTACAATGCATTGCTGCGAAGCAACTTGGAAACTTCTGCTATCATCTGGGATCCTTACGAAGTGCAGTATTCTCAGATGATGCAAAAGATGCAAAACAAACCCCGACACGTATACTTGATCGTGGGATACTCAATAATCCACAAATGTTGGAATCGTCGGGATTGCTCGTTCCAGACAGGAGGTTACGGTTGGACCGAGGGAGGAACTTATTAAAGTTTGCACCGGTGAATCGTGCAGTAAGAATACTCAATTGTGTCTCTCGGCGTTTGTGTTGCTCTTGGGCGGAATGCCATAATCATAATAATAATAATCATAATCGTTTTTTATTTGTGTAACATAGGTAGTGAATACAGTTCTTAAATGCCAGAACCAGACCAGAGACTGACACTTAGTATGTTGTCCACTGTGTATCTTGTGCTTCTACCCAGAGCCCAGAGCCGTTACTTGGGACTGGACAATTACTAAATCATGACTACTTATGTTAGCTTGGGTATTACCTGCTAAAACAAATGTAATGTGATAATTAATAAAATAAATAAATAAACTTCTCGCCACTCCACACTAGACGAGTATTTGTAGCCATACCTTTGACACAGTTCTTAGAACACCGTGCCCGTAAGTATTATCCGTAGTGTGGTATTATTGTTTGATGTAAGGGCAATGTATTACTGCAGCAGGACGGAAAGCTGCTCCGGCTCGGCGCCATGGCGGACCCAGAGCAGCACGAGCGCGCGCGCTCTCCACGCGGCGGCCACGCGCCCGCCGCGTACCCCCCACGCGGCTGCCACGGAACCGCCACACGGTGACATCACACGCACATATTTATGAGACTTGACAATTCAATTATAAAATAAAACTTCAATGAACATTATTCACAAATGAAAATCCTTTATTGTTCGAATTCCTGCGAATAGAAAGGTCATTGACCGCTATTGCCAACGCTTCGACTATCTAAGTACACCACGGCTACACCTACATCCATTCAGTCATTCTGTACGTCCACTGTGTGTGTAGTGTGTACACGTTATGTATACGTACACGGTAAGCACATCCTACAAATAATTAAGTAGCTAGATGTACAGCCTCACCCCCTTTTTTTTTTTTTTTTTGTGGATGGGAAATCATCAAATGACTTCTCCCGCTCTGGGCGGAGCGGGAGGGCGTGTCAGAATTTTACTGACTAAAACCCACCCGTGTTCCTTCAGTTGTCCGTGCCAGGGCCACGGTAACAGCCTCACCCCTTACGTTCATAAAAAATAAAAGGTGTACCTACTTATTCCCGTTCGTCCCCTCGACTTCATCCCCCTAGGGGGATGAACGAGAATTCGTTATTTTTTTTCCCGATCGTCCCCTGATTTTATTGGTGGGGAGTGGGGACGAACGGAAATAATTTATTAATTTTTTTCGTGTATTCCCGTTCGTCCCCACCAACAACAAAAATAACGAATTCCCGTTCGTCCCCCTAGGGGGACGAAGTCGAGGGGACGAACGGGAATACACCAAATGAAAGTGATTGAAAGAAAAACAAGTTTAGTGTAAATTTGTTAAGATTTTCGAAGACATCATCATCATCTGCCTAGCTGTTTCCCAACTGTGTTGGGGTCGTCTTCCAGTCTGCACCGTACCGTGACCGGGTGCAGCTGAAGACATCATCATCATCTGCCTAGCTGTTTCCCAACAGTGTTGGGGTCGGCTTCCAGTCTGCACCGTACCGTGACCGGGTGCAGCTGAAGACATCATCATCATCTGCCTAGCTGTTTCCCAACAGTGTTGGGGTCGGCTTCCAGTCCGCACCGTACCGTGACCGGGTGCAGCTGAAGACATCATCATCATCTGCCTAGCTGTTTCCCAACAGTGTTGGGGTCGGCTTCCAGTCTGCACCGTACCGTGACCGGGTGCAGCTGAAGACATCATCATCATCTGCCTAGCTGTTTCCCAACAGTGTTGGGGTCGGCTTCCAGTCTGCACCGTACCGTGACCGGGTGCAGCTGAAGACATCATCTTCATCTGCCTAGCTGTTTCCCAACTGTGTTGGGGTCGGCTTCCAGTCCGCACCGTACCGTGACCGGGTGCAGCTGAAGACATCATCATCATCTGCCTAGCCGTTTCCCAACTGTGTTGGGGTCGGCTTCCAGTCTGCACCGTACCGTGACCGGGTGCAGCTGAAGACATCATCATCATCTGCCTAGCTGTTTCCCAACTGTGTTGGGGTCGGCTTCCAGTCTACACCGTACCGTGACCGGGTGCAGCTGAAGACATCATCTTCATCTGCCTAGCTGTTTCCCAACTGTGTTGGGGTCGGCTTCCAGTCCGCACCGTACCGTGACCGGATGCAACTGAATACCAGTATTTTACATGGAGCGACTGCCTATCTGACCTCCACAACCCAGTTACTGGGTAATACGGATACCCCTTGGCAAGCACGGAGGGGTCTTGATATGTAAAGATGGTCCCCATTTACGAACTAACCGCCGCGCGCCCGCGCCTTTAGCGTAGCTTAAAGGTTCGCGCACATTTTGTCAGGCTGCAGCGTGTAATTTGTGTAATTTTAAATGAACTATCGCACACTACACGGCCCGCTGCACCCCGGCGGCGCCCGGCGGGCATAGTGTGCGATAGTTCATATAATTTTATATATGAACTATCGCTCACTATACGGCCCGCTGCACCCCGGCGGCGCCCGGCGGGCATAGTGTGCGATAGTTCATATAATTTTATATGAACTATCGCTCACTGTACGGCCCGCTGCACCCCGGCGGCGGCGGGCGCCCGGCGGGCATAGTGTGCGATAGTTCATATAATTTTATATGAACTATCGCTCACTGTACGGCCCGCTACACCCCGGCGGCGGCGGGCGCCCGGCGGGCATAGTGTGCGATAGTTCATATAATTTTATATGAACTATCGCTCACTGTACGGCCCGCTGCACCCCGGCGGCGGCGGGCGCCCGGCGGGCATAGTGTGCGATAGTTCATATAATTTTATATGAACTATCGCTCACTGTACGGCCCGCTGCACCTAGTGTTGCCCAAATGCAAGAACAAGACGAGACTTAGCCAGTCTTGGTCTTGGTCTTGCGCCAATACACCTGGTCTTGGTCTTGGTCTTGCGCTCCCAGTCTTGGTCTTGGTCTTGGTCTTGCAGCAAGAGTCTTGCAAGTCTTGCAATTACCTATTAGTCTATTACTATTTATTAAAGTTTACTTTAAATCTTAGAAAAACGTATTAGAATTGGAACATTGTGAGCTTGAATTAACATAGCCATAGTAAAGATCAAGCAGATTAATAAATAACTGAAGATTTGATAAGAAATTCGAAAAATCAACTGACCTATGTCGTTTTCCATGGAAGTAACTGTTTCTTAATAAACATTTATGATTTATAAGCTTACATTTGCTAAAACATGTAAAAAAACAAATTAATTACAATAACTTGACTGTATTTTAAAGAACAATACTTATCTGTCTAGAAAGAGATTGAACCCTCAACTTATAAGAAATTTAATAAAAGAGTTTTACGATTTATCATTTATTTACGTGCCGGCTCTATGAAAAGGATGCCGCCGCAAATCAAACAATGCCGCGTGCGGCGTACAAACACACACTAAATATTACCTACTTGTACAGACACGACGCGTGAATAAAATAGAATTAGTGCCAATCACTATTCTTTACATATAAGTGAATGTTTTGGCGTACATCTATACTAATATTATAAAGCTGAAGAGTTCGTTTGTATGTTTGATGACAGAAGTTTTAAAATAAATAAATAAGTCCTGAACGTCACTATACCTCCAAAGTTACTATTCCTCGTGGACGAAGTCGCGGGCACAGCTAGTAAATACTTCCCAACTAGCAAAAACGTCGTATAATTCCAGTCTTATATGACTTCATGTTATAAAACGGTTATATATCGGTATTTAGTTAACTATTACGTTAAATAGACGTTCATCTTACGATGTTTCAGTCACTTGACTTTAATGTCTTATTATAAAGTTGAGTAAACGTTTTCAGGACTAACTTATACGACGTCGTATAATGGAAGCAGTGTATATGTTCAGTAAACGTTTTCAGGACTAACTTATACGACGTCGTACAATGGTGTCAGTGCATATGTTGAGTAAACGTTTTCAAGACTAACTTATACGACGTCATATAATGGTGTCAGCCGTTTAACTTTTATATAACTAAAACACCGCTTAAAAGTTTGTGCAGGACCTTTATATATTACAAAACTGTTTTAGTCATATGGAAGACTAATTAAGACTTGTATGAGACTAAAATGTTGAATTTCAACGGTAGTACATAACTTTAAGTAGACTTTTAAATCATCTATAGGTCAAACCCACACTTTAATTAAACCATTTCTATTTTATTTTGTCATTCAAATTAAAAAGTAAGTAATGATGAGAGAAATCTAAAGTCAGCTGAAAATGGCCGGGGCGTCATGGTCTCAAGGATAAGTATATGCGACCTTTTTGTTATATTAGTGTATTATAGAGGTCGCCATATAACTTAGACAAGATGGTTGGAGCTTTATTATGAAAACATATCTTGAATAATTAACTAAAACCCTTGAATTACAAAGAAATAGAGGAGGGCATTAAAAACTTGACAACAACACATATATACATTGTCATAAAACTAAAGTTCCCTGAAGAAATACCTATCACAATTAGTATTATATCACACTAACTTAAATAATGTAGATACAATAATAGTATTTTGAAATCATGGAAATTAACTTCATTTACTTTTTCTCTTATTCTTTCATACACGCACAATATTAAACACGCGAATCAAAACGGTTGTCGTTGATTCGTATTGTTTGACACTGTACAACGTCATTACAACTGCAATGTGACATACGCGGTCACATAAGGGTCTCATCACAACAAGTATTGGACCAAAAAGTCGGTCTTTGTACTTTTATTTAACTTTTATGTAACGTTCAACGGTCATTGGCTGACTTCTATATACCTACTAAACGATATTAATGTCGTATAATTTGGGCCCTTTTCGCGTTTTTTAGACGTTTATATGTACGTTTTTGCGACCAATCTTAAAAACGTAAATGAAAATGTAAAACGTTATTTTGACTATTATAAAACATTAATTTGTTAGTTGGGTTACTCTCATCATCTCTCTCAGAGATATTCGGGCTGGTAAGTAATACAAAACTCTTATCGCAGGCTTTTTATTTTATTAGTAGGTAAGTACCTACGCTTTTCATATTATTTTATTAGTTTTGTAGATTTTTTTTACACGTTTCAAGTATATTTAAAAGTGGCTACAATATTTATTAAACGGGTGATATTTGAACACTTTTTTGCTATTTTTTCTTGTAAAAACTTAAGAAATATAATGACTAAATGTACAATAATAGTACCTAAGTAATTAGTTTAAAACCATATAAGTAATCAATATTATAATATATACATACTAGAATGAATTAATATGACATCTACTACCTATCCTTACCATTTTATCCTAATCATAATACTACTTGCGTGATCAGTATAATGTATTCATTTTCATTCTAAGCACTCTGAAACTTATTTATTCTTTGGAACACCTGTAGGTACTCTACTAGGAAATTATTTTGCATGAGTATACATACGCCCTATGGCGGCAATCACATAGTGTCAAATGTTATGATTTCGGCGTGGCGGCAACGATTGTTTTAGATTTCAAAAGAAGCCGCCGGCGCGTGTATCATAACCATGTACTTCCGAAAAGCGGCAAATTTCTTTGAGAAGTAAGTACAATACCTTTGATGCCGCATTATCAAAGTGCCGATGGTTAAAACATAACTATGCATGCACTCAGTTTGATTTTAATAGATATTTTTTTATTCGCTATGTTTATGGTATTAGTCGTAATGCGCATAGGTCCAGTTTTTCATATTCTTTGATACAGTTTTTTGCGTCTCATAGAATTCCTAAGCGTACCTACCTATACACCGAACTGTTACACCCAACTACTCAGTGAAATAGCGCTAAGTCCTAGCTGCAAGACGCAAGAGTCTTGCAGGCTATGTCTTGTTCTTGCTCAAGTCTTGCACGGTCAGTCTTGGTCTTGGTCTTGCTAAAAATACGCGGTCTTGTTCTTGGTCTTGGTCTTGCAAAAACGCAAGAACAAGACCAAGACTGCAAGACCAAGACTGAATTTGGGCAACACTAGCTGCACCCCGGCGGCGGCGGGCGCCCGGCGGGCATAGTGTGCGATAGTTCATATAATTTTATATGAACTATCGCTCACTGTACGGCCCGCTGCACCCCGGCGGCGGCGGGCGCCCGGCGGGCATAGTGTGCGATAGTTCATATAATTTTATATGAACTATCGCTCACTGTACGGCCCGCTGCACCCCGGCGGCGGCGGGCGCCCGGCGGGCATAGTGTGCGATAGTTCATATAATTTTATATGAACTATCGCTCACTGTACGGCCCGCTGCACCCCGGCGGCGGCGGGCGCCCGGCGGGCATAGTGTGCGATAGTTCATATAATTTTATATGAACTATCGCTCACTGTACGGCCCGCTGCACCCCGGCGGCGGCGGGCGCCCGGCGGGCATAGTGTGCGATAGTTCATATAATTTTATATGAACTATCGCTCACTGTACGGCCCGCTGCACCCCGGCGGCGGCGGGCGCCCGGCGGGCATAGTGTGCGATAGTTCATATAATTTTATATGAACTATCGCTCACTGTACGGCCCGCTGCACCCCGGCGGCGGCGGGCGCCCGGCGGGCATAGTGTGCGATAGTTCATATAATTTTATATGAACTATCGCTCACTGTACGGCCCGCTGCACCCCGGCGGCGGCGGGCGCCCGGCGGGCATAGTGTGCGATAGTTCATATAATTTTATATGAACTATCGCTCACTGTACGGCCCGCTGCACCCCGGCGGCGGCGGGCATAGTGTGCGATAGTTCATATAATTTTATATGAACTATCGCTCACTGTACGGCCCGCTGCACCCCGGCGGCGGCGGGCGCCCGGCGGGCATAGTGTGCGATAGTTCATATAATTTTATATGAACTATCGCTCACTGTACGGCCCGCTGCACCCCGGCGGCGGCGGGCGCCCGGCGGGCATAGTGTGCGATAGTTCATATAATTTTTTATGAACTATCGCTCACTGTACGGCCCGCTGCACCCCGGCGGCGGCGGGCGCCCGGCGGGCATAGTGTGCGATAGTTCATATAATTTTATATGAACTATCGCTCACTGTACGGCCCGCTGCACCCCGGCGGCGGCGGGCGCCCGGCGGGCATAGTGTGCGATAGTTCATATAATTTTATATGAACTATCGCTCACTGTACGGCCCGCTGCACCCCGGCGGCGGCGGGCGCCCGGCGGGCATAGTGTGCGATAGTTCATATAATTTTATATGAACTATCGCTCACTGTACGGCCCGCTGCACCCCGGCGGCGGCGGGCGCCCGGCGGGCATAGTGTGCGATAGTTCATATAATTTTATATGAACTATCGCTCACTGTACGGCCCGCTGCACCCCGGCGGCGGCGGGCGCCCGGCGGGCATAGTGTGCGATAGTTCATATAATTTTATATGAACTATCGCTCACTGTACGGCCCGCTGCACCCCGGCGGCGGCGGGCGCCCGGCGGGCATAGTGTGCGATAGTTCATATAATTTTATATGAACTATCGCTCACTGTACGGCCCGCTGCACCCCGGCGGCGGCGGGCGCCCGGCGGGCATAGTGTGCGATAGTTCATATAATTTTATATGAACTATCGCTCACTGTACGGCCCGCTGCACCCCGGCGGCGGCGGGCATAGTGTGCGATAGTTCATATAATTTTATATGAACTATCGCTCACTGTACGGCCCGCTGCACCCCGGCGGCGGCGGGCGCCCGGCGGGCATAGTGTGCGATAGTAGTGCGGCCCGGTAATATGTGCGCGAACCTCATTAGATAACTTAAAAAAAACATTCTGTTTAGTTCTAAATCACACAAAATCATGTACATACATACTAGTAACAAATAATAGATCTAAAATTGCTTGACGTTATCAGAAAATGAATATTCACTGCAGTTCGAAGTGGCCAGGGCCACCACACCACACCGCCATATTATTCTGAGCTCAGCTGAACTTTTTCAATGTTGTTGCCACTTCAATTTTTGTTTTAGCTCATTAGCTAGGAACTTTGGTTCATTTCAGCGTTTTTCTTTAGGACCTAAGTATAATTATGTAAGAATTTCCGAATAAAAAAATAAAAAAATCAACAACAGGTAACCTGCTAATGCCAGCCTGACGATACTTTTTTATTTAAAATGAATTTACATTGTGAGCATCTGCTTACATAATTATTTGGGAACCTAACATTGTTGTGCCTTCATAGACTCATAAACTCATAAACTTCGTCTCGTTTCGACGCTTTTTTATCAGGTACTTACATATTTTTTTTTTTGTTGTTATAATAAACACTAAATAAAAATAAAAATAAATAAATCATTTATTTTCAGGTAACAAAGACCCACAGATACATACCTTAACCTAAGTATACATAGTAACAATCTTGTTAGTAAATAAAAACATAGTAACTATGTTAGTATCACTTACAATATGCTTAACATTGCATACAATGTACTGAACTAATTATGATATCAGCGAGTTCCTCGACCGAGTACGTACAGCCGACCGCACGTCAACATAGGTACACAACGTCGCGAGTACGGAGTTTCAATAGAATGAGAGGCAAGATTGTTACCACTGATGTGCGGTCGACTGTACAATGTTGAAAGTTTCATGGAGAAGAACATTCCGCTGCGTCACTGACAGTGCTCGTTGGGGTCGTTGAGCGCGCTGCGCCGCCAGCCGAACACGAAGTAACCGAGCGTCAGGCCCAGCACCACGGCCAGGCACAGCCACACGTTGTACGTCATGAACACCAGCATGAGCAGGTAGCTCAGCGTCGACTGCAGCGCGTGCAGCGCCGTCTGCAGCGCGTGCGCGCCCGAGCACAGCAGCGCCCTGCGGGGAGAGCAGACGGTCAGCACGCGTACGGGGCGGGGCGCCAGCACACCGGCCGGGCGGCCGCCGAAAACTCACCTGAGCGAGCGACCTGCGCCGGCGCTGAGCTCGCTCCTGGCGATGTTCTGCTGCGAGTCGGCGAGAGCGGGGCGCGGCGGCGGCGGCGCTGCCAGCGTCTCGCGCCAGTACTTGAAGCCCTCGTACAGCACGGCCGCCACGAAGATCGCCAGGGCCGAGCCGAACAGCTGCAGCTCGTTGCTCGTGTTCCAGCCTTTGAACAGGATCTCCGTGCACACGCACGAGTGGAACTGCGCACATACAAGTTATTATGAGCCTCCCTCTTCGACACACAAGTTGATACGTTATTGACAGATTAGATATCAGCACCTGGTGAGGTGACCCTGACGAGCTCTGCTCGGCTCAAAATAGAGAAAACGAATTTTCCCAGAAATGAGACATCTTAGGTAGACCTTTTGTTTAAGGTACCTACTTAAAAAATATCTCGATACAATACATTTATGCATATAACGTCGTACATAAGAATAATTACCTAAGTAATGTATTATATTATTATTATTATATTATTATATTATTATTATTATTATATAAGTACTAACCTTCCTTAAAGTATGTACTCGTAGATCACGTTAGTGAAAGATTCATCAAAAGTGGTTCATTCGTTTTTGAGAAAATCGCGGACATACAAACATACATACATACGGGTCGAATACAGAATCTCCTTTTTTGAAGCCGGTTCATCATCTTCCTGCCCTTATCCCATATTACTTGGGGTCGGCGCAACACGTTTTCTTATTCCATTCTCCCCTATCAACCGTCACGCTATCATTCACTCCCTTCTCTTTCATATCATTCCTCACACAATCCATCTATCTTTTCTTTGGCCTTCCTCTGCCTCTCCATCCATCAACATGTATATTCATCACTCTTTTAGTCACATGCGTTTCGTCTCTCCTCATTACATTATGCCCATACCAAGACAAACGATTTCCTTTCAACTTTTCTATCACTGGCGCCACTTTCAATCTTCCTCTTATATACTTTAACAGCAACGCATGGTTTATTGCCTGCCCACACTTTCCCGACGAGGATAAATAACTGCCTGGACCATGTGATGATGAATACTAAATCCCCTGCAAAGATTATCGTGCTGGACACCCACATTACTGATCATCTTCCTGTTGCTATATTCCTGGATAGTAATAAATCAGCTGAATCCCCATCAAAAAATACTTTGATCCGATATGACTGTGAGACCTTAAAAATTAAATAGGTACCCTTGATTTTTCTCCTATTCTTAGTACTGCAGACCCAGACCTAGCAACCAACATTTTAATTTCCGACATACAAGCTGCCATAACAAAACATACTACAATTTATCACACACCAAATAGAAAAACAGTTAGAAAACCCTGGATGACGGCTGGCTTGCTCCGTTGCCTACGTGATCGCGACAAAATGCACCGACAGCTCAGAAAGTCACCCAATAATCTAATATTAAACAATATTGTTAACACTTCTTATATATTTTTTCTAAATGTTATATTATTTTATATTGTAGCTGTTTATTATCCCTCAAAAAATAAAATTAAAATTAAAAACTTCATACGCGCGGTACCGCAACTTTTGTAATTCCCTACTTAAAAAACTAAAACGTGACTTTGAAAAAGCAGAACTTCTTAAAGCTAATAACAACCCGAGAGCTACGTGGAAAGTTATTAAATCTATCACACACAGTAACCAACAAAGACACTCTCCGAATGCTCTGCTTCAATCTTCCATCGACCCTATCGTATCAGTAAATAATGTCAATAATTTTTTTGTTAACATTGGATCAAACCTTGCATCTAAATTTGACTCTACAAGACCATCCGTTTACTCATCTTTGTCCCCGTCTCCTGTTAACTCTCTAGTGATTCCAGTAGTTGATAAAGAACTTGTAATAAGTACAATTCAAAGTTTACGCAGTGATTGTGCTATTGGATGGGATAACATCCCAGCAATTATTTTAAAGCAGTCTAGCTCCATTCTAGCTCCTTTCATTGCCCATATATATGTACTTATGCCATCAATTCGGGAGTTTTCCCAAAAGCTTTCAAACGAGCAGTAATCCATCCAGTGCACAAAGGTCAAGCTAAAGATGACGTGTCCAATTATCGGCCAATTTCAGTGCTCAGTTCTTTATCTAAAATACTTGAACCAATCCTCAACACTAACCTAACGAAATTCCTCTCAAAAAATAAATTAATTGCAGATAACCAGTACGGATTTCGTTCGGGTATCTCCACAGAAGATGCCGTCTCTGATTTCACCAATGCTCTGATTGGCAAACTGGACACTCGCCTTAAATGCTATAGTGTTTTCTTAGATTTAACGCAGGCCTTTGATACAGTTTCTGTTCCCAGACTTGTGGCCAAAATGGAGCATATAGGAATACGTGGTGTGGCCCTGGATATTTACAAAGATTACCTCAGTGGGCGTAGCCAGTATGTTAAAATAGATTCTGTTTTTAGTGATGAAGAGTTTATCAGCTACGGTATACCTCAGGGGAGTATCTTGGGACCCACACTATTACAAATATATATAAATGACCTTTGTCAATTATCTCTCATTCATTGTGACATTTTTACCTACGCAGACGACACAGCACTGTTGATCTATGATGAGACCTGGGACAAAGCTAAACATAGAACTGAACTCACCTTGAGAACTGTTATGGACTGGCTTTCCATTAATCTCCTGACGCTCAATGTTTCAGTAAAAGTAATTCAGTTTCTACCACCAAATTCACCTAAACCACCAACGGATTCAACTAAAATAAAAGCGCATATTTGTCATGATGCCTCTCCTTGCAATTGTAATTGCTTTGCTATGGTCTCAAATGTTAAATATTTAGGCGTTCATATCGATGAGAGGCTGGATTGGCGTGTTCATACGGATACACTATGCTCCCGGCTTCGTAAACTAATTTATTTATTTAAAGAGCTCAGACATTCGGCCGACATTGAAACGGCTTCACTTGTATATCGTTCCCTGTGTGAGTCGATTATTACCTACTGCATCCCGGTGTGGGGAGGAACTTTCAAGACCGTGATTCTTAGGGTGGAAAGAGCTCAGAGGGCTGTCCTCAAAGTTATGTATTTCCGTAAAAGGGACTACCCCACAACCCAGTTGTACTCCGAAGCCCAAGTACTCACGGTGAGAAAACTCTTATGTCCTCCGCACTGTCTTGCGTCGACATTCCACGATGCCGCTTGATAGAAATCTATCCAATAGGCGGATTGGCTTTCCTATCTGCGAATCTGTTCAGTATCGTTCTGCGCTTGCCCGACGACACTTTCGTGTACAAAGTTCCCTTATGTACAATAAAATCAACAAGACCCTATCAATTTATAAACTTACCCTGCATAAGGTCAAGCTGAGTCTAAAGCCTTGGCTACTGTCCCTCAATTACGACGAAACAGAGCAAATTCTATAAACTCTTTCGTAATATAAATTCTAGCCTATGAGAGGCACTGAACTTCACCCTTTACTCGCGTTCCCAGTCAACCTTTCCTGTACATTCAATTTCAATTTACACACATACTCACATACTTCAATCACACACCCACACACACACACCCCCACACACACACACCCACCACACATAATAGACGCACACACATACACACATACAATCACCACTACAGGCTTTTTCTAAACTTTTTTGTATTAGTTTAGTCTTTTTATTTTTTCATTGTTTGTCTTATTGCATAAGTTTTCAATTGTATTTATTCCCGGGAGAGGGCACTGGCTCTTGTAACACAGGTTAATCACCTAGCACAAGTGTCAGGGACTTCACACTATTTGTAATTCACTTTCTTATGTAATAAAGATTATTATTATTATTTATACTCATTTCTCACTTTATCCATTCTCGCCACTCCTCAACATTCTCAACATTCTCATCTCCGCTGCATGCAATTTTTTTTCATCCCTTCTTCACTGCCCAGCATTCCGATCCATAAAGTACGACAGGCCTTATCACGGACTTGTAAATTTTCCCCTTCAACTTGAGGGACATCCGTGGGTCGCAAGTTGTTCCTGTAACCTGTCGCCATTTCATCCATCGTGAGTTGATCCGGTGCGTTATGTCTCGGTCTACTTCGCCATCCCCTTGGACAAGCGACCCGAGGTACCGAAAGTCGGAGCAGATCGGTAAGGGCGTTCCGGCAAGAGATATGGGCACAGGACCGGAGACACCGCCAAAATCACAAAACAAATACTCTGTTTTGGTCCGACTTACTCTCAAGCCAACGGTCTCCAATCTTTTCCACCACACCTCCAATCTGCTCTGGACCTGTAAGCTACTCTCGGCAACCAGCACAATGTCATCGGCGAACAGCATACCGCAGGGAGCCTCTTCCTGGATATCCGAAGAAAGAGCATCCAATATCAGCACAAAGAGGTAAGGGCTGAGTGCAGACCCCTGGTGCAAGCCGACAGCCACATCGAAGCTGCCAGTAGTGCCCACTGTAGATCGGACTTGGGTACTGTATCGACTGTACATCGCGCGAATCAACTGCACATACTTCCCTGGTACACATTTTTCCTTAAGTGCCCACCACAAAACTTCACGAGGCAATCAGTCGTATGCCTTTTCGAGGTCAACAAATACCATGTGTAAGTTTTTATGCGCACCTCTGTATTTCTCGCACAGCTGGCGGATAGCAAAGATGGCATCTGCTGTTCCTCGACCAGGCATAAAACCGAATTGGTTTTGCGAAATTTCACTCTCTTCTCTTAGTCGCCTTTCAATAACTTTCTTCCAAGCCTTCATACTATGTGACATTAGCTTTATTCCTCTATAGTTGTTGCACTCCAGCACATCACCTTTGTTTTTAAAGATGGGCACCAGCGATCTGTTGCACCATTCGTCAGGTATTGCTTCTTCCAGCAACAACTTATTGAAGAATAAAGCTAACCACTTCCATCCATCTACCCGTAATAACTTCCATACTTCGACTGATATTCCATCCGGACCTATTGCTTTACCATTCTTCATCCCATTAACTGCTATTCTCACGTCATCCATACTAATAATTCTCACTAACCCCTTATTTACTGGTTTATTCTCAAGCACACCACTCCAGTCATTCTCCTCATTCATCAGTCTTTCAAAATAGCCCTTCCACCTATCCTTAATAGGTGAAAAATGTGAAATTATCGGTTCATGTCAGTGGAGAAGCAAAAGAACGATGCCCAAACAGCCTTGTCGGATTTGTAATGTTTGTATTCAGTTCTAATTTCTCATCAAACCACCTACCTTTTAAAATCCAGTACTTATTATGTGTTTACGTTTAACTTTTATACATCATTCAAATGGGAGACAGCAATGAGGCTTTTATAGGACAGTTGATATTTAGCATAGAAATATAAAAATATATCTGTGATACATTCATCATTCTCCTGCCCGTATCCCAATTTATTTGGAGTCGGCACAACGTTTCTTTCCTACACTGGCCATAATATTTGTACACCATTGCCAGTGTAGGAAAAATGTTCAGCATTGATTTAGTTTCAATTGTACGCAAAAAAAGCAAATATTCGGGAGTGGCGCCACCGTCTAAGCTCCGGCTGGTTCAAAACTGTTTTTATATTTCTATGGTTCAAATCATAGGCGACGACGCTGACACCCTAAACACAAGTTAACTCTTCAAGTGCAGTTATATACTAATTTATAAACCCAAAACCCCCAGGGGGAGGGGGGAGGGGGGTTAGTTGCGAACCCCAAAGGTTCACAACTACGTAGGATGATTTTTTTTCCAGAAAATGGTGTTTTTTTACCTTTATATATATAATATATAAGCTTATATACCTATTATGTAAAGGGGTTTTTCCTTATGCACACATGGGGTGCAGAAAGACTTTGGGTGTCAGAGTTCATCGAAAACACTCTTATTCGCTAGTTGAAACGCTGCATAGTGTTTAGATAAGTTTTTCTTCACAGAATAAATCATAGTAAGTAGGTACTGTCCGTACTGACTGTTTCATGTACAATTGAAATCACAGAAAAGATCTATCTGTAAGGTGCCCCGGGGCAATTGCAACTAGAAAAAATATGGTTCCAACTTTGATTTCGTGCAGTTTCTTTTTTATTGTAAGTTTTCTTTATTTGATAATTCTACTTGATTAACAATTTCATTAATATCTTAAATAACCTAGTTCTGAAAAGAAAGTCCGTAAGGAATTGAAATAATAAAACGGTTTTCTACTAGAGGTAGAGAAAGTTGCATTTACCCCCGATAAGGGGCAAATGCAACTAATGACAATCTTAGTGTATCTGTTGGTCTTAAAATTATTATAAATAGAGGTTTTCAACGCAATGTGTTATCGTAGGCGAATTTGAAACGTAAGTTCACGTATCTAAGCTCAGTTTGGAGTAATATAAATATTTCTTAACTTCAGGGGCAATTGCAACTATTTCGCTAATAGTTAGTGTAGTGAATTTACTTTTCACGTTTGTCGATAATCGAATTTTATTGAATGTTTGTTAAGAGGAAAATACAAATAAAAGCAGGATATATGACACAATGTTTTAATAAGAAAGAAAAGAAACTTACGAGTTGTCAGTCTTAATGAGAAGTAACATTAAACAATCAGAGTAACAATTAAAAAATCAAACAAACATAGGAATTTCTTGTTCCTAAGAAATAAACTTCAGTCTCTAAGAGAAGAAATATTTAACAAACACAGTAAAAATATAAAAAAAATAATACAAACATAAAAATTTCTTTTTCCTAAGAACACAAAAACACTACTTACGAGTCAGTCTATAAGAGAAGTAACATTCGTCAATCACAGTAAAAAATCAAACAAATATAGGAATTTATTGTTCCTAAGGAACATTATGTTACATTTTATTTTACTAAGTACAAAAAAAAAACTAACTTCTTGTACCGTTAAAGGAAAACCAGTTTTTTCTAGTACGTGAATATAGCCGGCTATTTTTGTTTCAGAATCTTTGGTGAAAACAGTAGGCCTACCACGATATGATTTTTTCACTCCTCGTGATCCGCGTAAGACCTGGGAATTCCGTAAACGTCAACCGCTTGATAGGTGTTCAATTCATTGGTCCTAACAGCTTCCAATGCTTTTAACAAATTGTCTTGGGAATATTCTATTTCTGTTCTCCGTTTATAATTCCGAACCATCTATAACAAAAGATTAATTTTATTTTATCTTCATGCCAAATTTCACAAGGATCGGTGCAAAAAAGTTGTGAAAGCGTACTTTAACATACAGAAAAAAATACACCTTTAAATACTGAAGATGGATTATGTTCAATGTAGTACTGTACTGTAAGTACACATATCTAGTCTATATCATATCAATATCTAATCCAGTAATGTACCTACACAATATCAATAAAAAAATACAGAATTAAAACATCGACATGGCACAACACTATTGATTCATGGTTTCATACAAACCGACACGGGGCGAATGCAACTAACCTCAAAATTACAATTACCCCATGTTACGTTATTATCAGGGAAAATGTAACCATACACATATCTTGTTGTAGCTTTAACCAATCCTTAAGCAAAAAATAATTATAGCTACTTACGGTTGTCAACTATGCACTCCACTTGAAACACCAGCAATAAAACACTTTAAAACATATTTTTTGTAGATTTTTTTCACCACGTGCGTTCGTACAAAATTGCTTCAAAACGGCAGTTTGACAGATCAACCTGTTTTACCATCATTTTTAGCTGCAGTGCTTCCATCTATTTTTTTCATGTAACAATATGTTATGCTCCGTAATTTATAGATGGCGGTGTATTTAAAAATCCTATCATAACGGAGATATTTAATTTAGTTACAATTGCCCCGTAGTTGCTTTAGCCCCGGGGCACCTTACTGTGATTGAAGTTAATATATATTTTTTATGGGATAACTATCTAAGTAGGTACGAGTATGTCATTGAGGAAAGTACAAAGTTTCGTGTAAACTGTATAATAATGATGATTGACACTGCATTTCTCTTTTTTTACCGTTTTTACCAAATAGGTAAATAAAAACCTTTCGAAAAACATTTTTTTTTATTTTCGCCCGGAAAAAGAAACCATTTACAGTCGGAATCTAGCTGTGTAACGCAATTAGGTGCTGGACGTGCTGTGTAATGTGTACTGACCACCATGGCGTGGTCGTGCGAGGCGCATGGGTCGTCGGCGTCGTGCGCGCCCGGCGTGTGACGCGCCGCCAGCTCCGCCACTGCCGACAAGGCCGACAAGGCCGACGTGCCCGACATGCCCGACATGCTCGCTCTGCAACAATAACACTCTACTACAGATAATTTCCTATCACAATAATAACTGGAAAATTAAGAGAAGAAAATTAAATAGAATATTCTATTCTATTGTATTTAATTTATTACTTATTTTTATGTACCTACGTACATAAAAATAAGTTGTTAAATTATATAGGATCCATGTAGGTACATTCTGCCTTAGTATAGCATGCAAATGTAATACAAAGTAGAGGTCATTATAGAGATTACAAAAATAAGTTGTTAAATTATATAGGATCCATGTAGGTACATTCTGCCTTAGTATAGCATGCAAATCTAATACAAAGTAGAGGTCATTATAGAGATTACAAAAAAATATTATTTAAGAAATCCTGCACAGAATAATAACACTTATCTACAAGTAATTCTGTAAAACGTTTTTTAAATGTTTGCAACGGTAAGATTATTATACTCTAGTATGGGAAGACTTATTTTCAGAATAATTGTTTTTCTCTAAATAAGGTGCGTTAAATTATTCTGAAGAATCTGAAGATTCGGAAACTTGATGTCATATTATGTCCTCTGCAGGCGTAGGGGTCGCTGGTTGGCATAGGCTTAGTTCATTGATGCTGTGGATGTACCGGCAGTCGACTTGGGAGGCTTCATCAACAGTTTCGTCAATCGGAAGTTGCGCTGGTACCGAGACAATATTTGTGGCAGTCACTGTGGAAGTCTGTTTGACTTCGGACATTGATTCAGAAACCGCTTGTGGAACATAATCAGGGGAGGGAGGAACGTACATTGTAAGGGCTTTCCTGTAGGTGCAGTTCAATTCTGACATTAAATCTCTCAGCTTTTTTTCTTTCTCAAAATATGGGCATATTTTATCAAACGCCATAATTATGACGAGCTGAACAATTCACACAAGTGTATGATGTACCCTAATTGTACAATTTTCGAGTTCTTCAGAGAATTTGGGACAAACAGGTTGCTTTGATGGACATCTTATCTTTGATGGACATCTTATCTTTGATGGACATCTTATCTTTGATGGACATCTTATCTTTGATGGACATCTTATCTTTGATGGACATCTTATCTTTAAATGACCGAATTTCCAACAGTTAGCACATTGTGTGACCGGGAACATAAACCGCTCCACTGGAATCCTCAAATTATAAATATAAACATAAGGCGGAAGAGATGGTCCTTTAAATCCTAGCCGCATCGTTTCACTCGGAGTCCAGCCGCTACCATCAGGGTTCTCCGAGCATCGTTTATTTAACCTCTTAATAGATGTTATTTCAGCACTGCTTGACAAATTAGATTTAAGATCTTCATCAGATATATCCAATTCCACAGCTTTAATAAGGCCGTACGACAAGCCTACTTCGGATGTTTTTTGACAAGACCAGTCCATGTTAGTAAACACTGCGCATCTTATAAATTCATCTGCGCCGATATCGTTATCAAACGTAATCAACATTTTATTTTGATGCACGTATTTAATTCTATAAATATTGCCAGCGGCAATGTTATGCGTCTTAAGTAAACGTGCTAAAGCGAACTGTTTCGGCAAAGGTTCTTTGCAAGTCACACATACCTTTATCCTCTCTTCTTTTGCCCTCTCACCTTGGTCTCCTCTACACATACCAGTTTGTTTCGTCCTCTATTCATTACGGTCCATCCTTCTTCAGAAGAAGAGTTTTCATCCCTCGGCCTTTTCCCTCCCATCGACTCAGTGTCACCCATATGTGTATTGTCCTCCAATTCAATATTTGTACCGTCCTCGAATTCGTCAGCGCTCGACAGTGAATTTATGGTTACATTACTTGGATTTGATTCACCCATTTGAACAAAGCAACGGCTGCAGGGACCCACCGGAAAAAACCGGTTGGCTCGCGCGCAAACAAGATAAAAAATACGCACTCAATAAGGTGAGAAAAAGATTAGCAAACGTCCGCTCACAAGGATAGCTCGCGCGGAAAGCAAAAATAAATGCTGTAACACATACAAAATTCCTAGAAATAATCATAGACGAAGACTTAAATTGGAAATAACAGACAGAAAGTGTATCCAAAAGGTTAAATAAATTTGTGTATGCGTTAATACAAGTAAAATACATTGCCAATTTAAAGGCAGCTACAATGACGTATTATGCCCATGTACAATCAATACTACGCTATGGACTTGTAATGTGGGAAACGGCACAGACCAACACAAAGCATTTGTAGCACAAAAAAAATGCATAAGAGCAATGTATGGCATGCAACCCGATCAATCATGTCAACCAATATTTAAAAACCTTGGTTTGTTTCACTTTACATGTATGAAACATGTATGTTCGTAACAAACAATAAACATTTACTAACTGCAAATGTATAGCCAAGAAATCGTAGATATCCATTCAGTCAGATTCGTATTAAATGATATTCCTAGATCCATTCAGTCAGACTCGTATTAAATGATATTCCTAGATCTACAAAATATAATAAGAACTGTTTAGCAATGTGTGTACGTAAAAAAAAATACAAAGCAATTTAAAAATGTTGACTTTTAGAGCATTTAGGCACAAATTAAAGAATTCATAGACTAAATATGCTCTAACAATAGCTTAATATTATGTGTTAGAACGCATACCGATAAGTTTGCATGCTATGTATCTTTAGCAAAATATGTAAGCACTCATTTTAATGTAACACTTATGTTTTAATGCAAATAAATGAATTTGAATTTGATTTAGAAAAGTTTTATTTATTTATTGCACAATGTACACACAGTTACAGGCTTTGCTTACAACTAATGAGTACATGACCCCGTTGTTTGCTGACCATAAGTTACTAGGTAATCAATGAGTCATTTTGGCTGACCGTATACATTTTTCTGTTCACAAAAATTAAAATACGTTGCTATCCGTTTAAATGATACTTACCCGAAAATTAATAACTACATTACGTACAAAATATTTACGGGTCACCAAGAACTCCGTACAGATACCTACCTTATCTGAGATTACCTGAATACCTAACTTGAAGAGCACGTACCTACCTAACCTTCGAATCGATCCAGCTTGTCGTACGAATGACGAGTTATCTATGATAGTAGCAGTTGTTACCCGAAACTCGACTAATTCCTTACCGCCTTGCGATTAGATAAAGGTATCTACTTATTTTTATGTAGTACCTAAGTATTTATAATTCTTCAAACTAGCTTTTGCCAGCGGATTCGCCCGCGTGTACATCAGAAATTATCTCACGAGAACGTACCTAGGTAGATACATACTGTAAAGGTTTCATGCAAAGGGCAACCTTATGTGATGCAGGTTGACATTCGATCATTCAAGCCACAGAACAGATAAAGAGGTCTGTTCTGTGATTCAAGCAAGTAGGAATCGAACTGCATTTGAATTTGAAGGTTTATCATTTTGTTCGGAAAAGTCATTCGAGATACAATGCACATTTCTTTAAGATAATACTAATAATCGATTAAATATAAGTAAATAGCTATAACATAATACATGTTACTTAAACAGTATAAGTATAAATAAAAAAAAAAATAAAAAATAATAATAATAAAAAATATTTATTTCGTAACCATAATAAATAAAAAACACAATTAGTGATTGGAGCCTCCTTGTAAGCAAACAATGCCTGTATACGGCACTGAAAATTTCGGGAATCAAGGAAGTGACACAACATTACTATTTAAAAATGTATTTATTGCTTTTCGAAGTATTCTCCGCGAAATTTGACACATTTTTCCATACGATGGAACCAATCATTGAAGCAACCATTCCATTCGGAAGTTGGGGTCTCCAAAATGGCCGTTTTGGAGGCGTCCACAGCTTCTTCAGGTTATGAAAATCTCTGACCACGCAATTTATTCTTTATTTTAGGGAAAGTATAGAAATCATTAGGGCTTAGGTCGGGGCTGTACGGCGGATGGTCTAATAATTCTGTTTTCTTGTTCTAAAAACTCTTTTGTTCTGTGCGCGGTGTGAGAACTCGCATTGTCGTGATGGAGGATGATGCGGCGGTTGCAGTTCTCTTTACGGAGTTCAGAAACGACCTGTGGCAAACAAATGCTAGCATACCATTCTGCATTAACCGTTCTTTGTCCCTCAAGAGGAATAGTCGCAACATGGCCGATTTTGGAAACCAAACGTGGCCACCATTTTTTTTGCAACATTCCGTGAACGAACAATTTTTGTTGGCTTTAACTCATTTTCGAACACCCAAACTCGTGACTGGTTTTTTGTTTCGGGTTCGTACGCGTATATCCAGGATTCGTCACCTGATACGATGTTGTATACAGCATTTGAGGATCCTGCGTGGAATCTTTCGAGAGTTCTGACGCACCAAGTAACGCGAGCCGCTTTTTGCTCTTCACAGAGCGAATGCGGTATCCATCGGGAAAACAACTTTTTTACACCTAATTGTTCATGCAAGATTATTTGTATTTGACTCATGCCAATGTCTAAAGTTGCCTGAATTTCGCGGTATGTCACATGTCGATCTTCCTCAATCAGCTTACGCACAGCATCAACGTTTTCTTGGGTGACTGCAGTTTTTGGACGACCTTGACGGGGATCATCACTGAGCTTGACACGTCCACGTTGAAATTCAGCAAACCAGCGATAAATTGTGGTTTTGGATGGGGCTTCATCACCAAATGCAGAAATCATCCGGTCAACACACTGTTTTTGTGTTAAACCACTTCGAAAGTCATAATAAATCATCGCTCTTGAATTTTCTCGAGTCAATTCCATTTTCTCAACGACTAAACAAGTTTGACAAAACCTTGTGACAAGACCGAGAATCTTTTTTTAAATAAATAAATGGTATTCGATTTTTAAAACCAAGGAGTTTTCAATTAAAAAGATTTTAATATGACAGGAACAATGGAAATATTCCATTCCCGATACTTTTAGTGCAGCCTATGTAATACAGGCATTGTTTGCTTACCAGGAGGCTCCAATCACTAATTGTATTTTTTATTTATTATGGTTACGAAATAAATAATTTTTATTATTATTTTTTATATTTTTTTTTATTTAGGAGACTCCGCTCTTTCACAGCAAGGTAATCATACAAAATAAAATAAAAGACTAACTAATTAAATGTGTGTGTGTATGTGTGTGTGTGCGTATGTATGTATGTAAATATTTAAGTGGAAATTCACTAAAAGTAATCATATGTAAATGGGGATGAGGGTGGGTTTGCGTGTGTTTTGTGAGTGAGTGTGTTGATAAACCGAGTGAGTTATGTGTTGCAAAGTTTCAATAGTGCCACAGTATCTTCATAAGAAAATGGTTTAATAAAATCTTTTTACACGTATGTGCTTGTTTAGTGTATATGTATATATCCTTGTTTACTCTATTATATAGTTGAGCAGATCGTATGCTGTATTGTATAGCAGCAAATTTCGTTTTAGTTTGAGGGATTTGAGCAATCATGTCTTTTCGTCTTTTAGATATAATGCTTGTATCGTAAGGAAGTGTCTTATGTTTTTTAGGACCGTGCATTTTTTTTTTTTTTTTTTTATTTATTTAAAGGGCTTTGTCGCTTAGCGACCACATCGCCCTGGCATGTAATGTATAGTTTTCTAACAGAAAGCAGTCTGGTATAACGTTCTTCCCTCTGTTGGGACACAGGTAAGCCATTAAGGTTGTTAGTCTAGCTAGTGATTGTATTTAGCCTGTCTATAATGTTATTAGTCTAGCTAGTTATTTTATGTAGCCAGTCAATAACGTTGTTAGTCTAGTTAGTGATTGTATTTAGCCAGTCAATAACGTTATTAGTCTAGCTAGTGATTGTATTTAGCCAGTCAATAACGTTTTTAGTCTAGCTTGTGATTGTATTTCATATCATTTAATACTATTAAACATTTTAAACTTTCGCGATTTGCACACATTACAAACAAAACTAAGAACGGGTCTTCTCGTGATATTCCTTTTTACGAGGTAAACAGGTACCTACTTGTTTCCCGACGTTTCGACCGCCTTGCAGCGATCGTGGTCACGGGAGGACAGATGACAGCTCAGCGACGTCTTCGTAAAGTGCGGGTATTGGCATTGGCATAGGAATATCACGAGAATACCCGTTCTTAGTTTTATTTAATACTATGATTCATGTTGAATTATATTCAAACGCAATGTGAATTGTTACTGAATAAAAAACTTGAACTTGAACTTGAACTTGTATGTAGCCAGTCAATAACGTTGTTAGTCTAGCTAGTGATTGTATTTAGCCAGTCATTAATGATTAAATTTTCCTTTTTTGCTTTATTTGCATTCCCTAATGTTGTACAACTAATGGGTGTAACAATGGCTTAAAGTTAAGGTACAATTGCAGACCATTGTCAATGTCTGTTAGTTGTTAACTTCATTTAATATTTCATTATTTTAGTTTGGTGTTTTGGATCAATGTTTTAATACGATGTTAATTTTAATAATTTAATGTGCTGAGTGCTCCATCGGACGCAGCCAGGTGCGTGTGAGGTATCACACTCACCCCACAGCGCCACCCACAACGCTGCCCACATCACTGAAGAGCATGAGGGAGTGAACCAACAAGGTCGTCGCTTCGTTACGGGTCGATAGGGCAGATTTGCATGAACAGCCTCCAGCATGTAGTATCACGTATTAGGAGTTGTAAACGGTTTTGAAAAACTGTGAATACCTCTTAGAGAGGGGTGACTTTGGTATAAGTTGTAACCAGCTTTGCTGACGGGACATAGTCTTTGTAAAGGGTGTTGAGTTGACACAATTGGTGCAGTTTATATCTGTGGATCCACAGTTTGGTCAATATGGACCAGTGGACGTGATGGTTCAGTGTTGACTTTACGCGATATTTGTTTTGAACTTGCTGGAGATTGAACGTGAGTTAAGTTCGAGGATGTAATTTTAACTTCCTGACGCATTCCTCCCTCATGAGGAGAGACGAAACGCATGTGACTAAAAGAGTGATGAATATAGATGTTGATGGATGGAGAGGCAGAGGAAGGCCAAAGAAAAGATGGATGGATTGTGTGAGGAATGATATGAAAGAGAAGGGAGTGAATGATAGCGTGACGGTTGACAGGGGAGAATGGAAGAAGAAAACGTGTTGCGCCGACCCCAAGTAATATGGGATAAGGGCAGGAAGATGATGACGCATTCCTCCCTCTGGCTCAATACTGTCCGATGGACTAATGAATCTTTATGTTGAGTTCTTTAGTTTATTCAACCCCTTCTGGGCTGATGTGAATCGAATTGTCACATCATATTGTTATCGCAGGGGCCACGTCATCGTTTTCCCTCCGGTTTTGTTTGACGGGGCTCTGACTTAAGGTCAGGTTGTTCGGGCCTGTAGACATTTGAAACGCTACCTCCGCCTCCCCCAAATGCAGCGCGACGTGTTTATTTACGACGCGCCGCCGACGATTTCGCAGAAAATCCATGCCACAGTGTAAAATATTTGCAGTTGATCAACTTAATTAGTTTTTCTTAGGTCGATATTTATTCCTTAGGTTTACATTTTATGGTGTCTACGGTGGAGTGAACTAAGATGTTTACATAAAATGTCGTGAATTTGTTTTCACATTATCAGATAACGATACCAACACGATTCGATAGCGATAGGTTCAATTATTACCGGCCCCATGATATTGTTGAATATCGATGACCATCGCGACTCGACAAACAAGCACACTACTAAGTATCGACGTCTCGAAGCCGGCAGTGCGAAAAATTTTGCTCAAGTGAAAGAATGCCTGCTACTCTCACCCCGCACTGTCTTCTCCGGTAGATATCGTGCCGATATCGGTGTCGGTGTATGTGGAAATCGGTTACAATGTTATGGGCATGTGATGCGGAGAATGAAGAAAATGTCGTCTGGAATGTTTTGATTATGAATCTGGATGGCTATACAAGTAAGGGAAGACCAAAGAAACGATGGATGATCTGTGTGAAAGATGATATGGCTAGAAAGGGAGTGACTACCGTGATGACAACTAAGTAATAGAGAAGTATGGAAGATAAAAACAAGTTGTATCGACCCGAAAAAAAATGGGATAAGGGCAGGAGAATATAGATGATAGGTGTCTGTCGTTGACTACGACGATATAGGTGACAATAAAACACAATGTAAAAGCGAATTATTCCATTACTTCACTGGGCGGAGCAGGAAACGAATATAGCAGATAGTTTCAGATTTAACCTTTAAATGATTATCATCGCGCTAAATACACACATCAAAAGTGTCTAGGGATCAAGCATTTTTATGCGGATTTCTTGAGATTGAGATGTGGCTTTGTAATAAATTTATGATTTTATAAATTTATATGGATCCTTTTTGGTGCATTTCATAATTTGAATCAGGAACTGTGAATCAAATTCGAGTAAAAGATGAAAATCAGCTGTCAATATTTTCCCTATAAAAACATACAACGCATTGAAGACATTATTAGTGCTACTGTTTCCCTACTACTGATTAAAACCAACGTTATTATGGAGCGGCGACGTCATTTAAGCAGGGAAGAAATGCTCAGAGCCGTGGGAATGATAGAAGCTGGTTCCCGGCAACGTACTGTGGCTTTAGCTCTGAATACAAGTCAGAGTGTTATCAGTCGACTTTGGACACGTTACCGAAGCACTGGTACCGTGGCTGAGCGCCATGGAGGACGGTATCGCTGCACCACACGGAGACAAGACCGATACATTCAAATCTTAACTCGAAGAGCTCCAACTATAACCGCCATGATGTTAGCCGTGAGGCTTCATCACTCTTCAGGGAACTTAATTAGCGACCAAACAGTCAGAAACCGCTTGCATGAAGTGAACCTTCATTCCCGAAGACCGCTACGGGTACCACCTATAGCAATGCACAATCGTAGGATTCGATATCAATGGGCTCTTGAACACAGAAATTGGGCAGAAGAACAATGGCGTTTCGTGTGCTTTTCTGATGAGTCTCGTTTTGGTATGAGACCGGATACAAGACGTATACGACACTGGAGAACACCTGGACGCCAACAGCGATTAAAATCCTGCCAGGAAGTCCATCCTTATAGTGGTGGAACCATCATGGTATGGGCGGGTATTTGGATCGGCGGAAGAACTGAGTTGATTTGGATCAGAGGCAACCTCAACGCTCAAATTTATGCTGAGACGATTGTATCAGACGTCATCGTTCCTCTACAAGTGCAAATCGGTCCCTTATTTCAGTTAATGCATGATAATGCACGACCGCACACCGCAAGAGTTGTAAGACAGACTCTCGCCGCAGCTAACATCAATGTCCTGCCCTGGCCTGCTCAGTCGCCAGACTTGAACCCGATTGAGCATGCATGGGATATGCTACAGAGAAGAGCTCTGCCGAATATGGAGGGTATCCAGTCGCAAGAAGACCTTTTTTTGTTGTTGCAACGAACATGGGCGGCCATTCCACAGCGTGATTTGGATGAACTCATTTTGAGTATGCCAAACCGATGTTCTTGTGTTGTTAGTGTTCGCGGTAGAAACACGGATTATTAATTGTTTAAGTTACCCAATAAAATTTTAAAGAAAACTGTTATTTCAGTCTTTTTTTCGAACTTTAATGTTAGTGGTTCAAATGTCAAAAATCCCTTTATTAGGAAAATGGCAAATTTCTTTATTAATGCAAAGGTGATTTGGTTTATCGTTACTGTGACAAACGAAAACACTTTATTTGATGAATCCTTAAAGAAAATTTTAATTAATATAAATCAGGAGAAAAGTTATTGCAAAAATATATGTTGATCCCTAGACACTTTTGATGTGTGTATTTATGGAGTTAAGGCTTAGCGGATGGAAGGATGTCAATCGTGATATAATAATAACATAAGAACGGCTATTTTAGTCAACATTCATCCAAGCAAATAGCTTAGTGGTTCGACGACTTCTTTGCAAACCTGTGGTTAAAAGTTCGATTCTCAACTGTTGATATTTTTTTCGATTCTTTTTTTAAATTTTGTTATACTGTTATTTGATAGTTCATAGAACGTACACAGAATCCATGAAGTTTATTCCTTTTATATCATCTACGGTTATAATAAAAATAAATATCAATGGTTAGCTGACAGTATTAATGAAAAATCCCGTGTGTACAATCTACTGTTATATTTCTTAGCGATAGCCGGGTACGTCAGGAACAATCTGTAAGAATCACTCAGTTTATCAGTGTTGTGCCATTATGTATTAAATGCAGGAACGGCACGAACAGGCGTTTACGAGTATTTATTCACTAAAATCGAAAAACTGCAAGCAATGGGAAATTGCTACTGAAGGCTGCGGGTTTCGACCTTAGGACGAGCTGTCTCTCAAACGGACGACTCTCTGTATATTTTGGCTGCTGAGACCACAACTACAAACGTAATGTACAGAAAAGTTTTATAAAAAAGTCGCGGGCGGAAGCTAGTTAGAGATAAACATGATTTTGAGGTAGTAAGGTGAAAGTTTCAAATTGCAATGGTTCTACTGTAATGTTAATGTTAATAGAAATTTCATTTTTTCGTTAAAAAAAGATCTCTTTCAAAAAAAAAAAAACAAAAATCAAAAAAGCAAAATTTCATGCTTCTAGCCCAGCGATTTAGGCTGTGGATTGTCTGTCAGTGAATATAAGAATTTTATCAAGTAGACAAGTCGTGTGCCCGATGGTATTTCCCATCGACATAAACGGTGAATTTTCATCCCCTATTTAACCCCTTTAGTGACTGAATGAAAAAAACAATAAGATTTTTATTAAGTACGGGCTAAAAATGGTCGTACTGCTTTGCTTCTGCTGTAACCATATTCTTTTGTTTTTGATGTCGACCACTGCTCATAAAGATAAGTAAATATTGACAACTACATATGAAGGAGCAATTGCCGTACTTTATTGTCAAGGGACGTACCTACTGCTACAGCTATAATTTATCGAATCTACTATTCTAAGACATCAAAATTAATTTAGTGTATTTTTTAACCGGCCCCGCTAATGTCGGATTGCCATCCCTTAGGACTATTAGCCTAAAAAAAATTGCAAGTATCAATATGTTAAAAGTTACAAACCAACAAACATACGATAGGTACGCCATCGACTAACTTGCTTTGGAACATGGACACCGAGTGATAGGTACGGTTACCGCCTAACCAGGCTACGTTCACACGGCGCTATTTTTCAAGTGTATAAGAATACGATATTTTATCGTATACAGTGACTTTTTGTACTCAAAACAGAAAGTTTGTTCACACAGCTAAAACGATACAAGAAAATAATCTTTTCGATCGACAATTTTTATCATGTTCATGCATTAGGTCATGTTAGTATAGCACTTTTGTTTGAAACAGCTCGACGAAATTCTCTGGCAGAAAATCGTCACGTAACGAAAAAACGTTTAAATGCCCAAGAGACAAAGAGAGAGAGGACAAAACGACGACAGACGAGGACGGAGAGGGGGAAAATTTTCGAATTTTACTTCATGGGTGTCGTTTTCATGGTTTTCGAGGGAGCCAAAGCCGGTAGTGAAGTTAAATTGAAAATTCAAGATGGCGGCTGTGAAAATTTTGTGTTTGTGTTTTAAATCATACGTTAGAAGGAACTTCAATCCTGATGGTGGTCCCCGACCGCACATTTTTATTTTTTTCTAATTTTCATTGTTGTTGCCAGAGTGAAAGTTGATTATATTAGTATCCAACCGACAACCGGATACATTGTATTTATACATATTATGTGTAATTAATGTAGGATATGGTAGTAGCGAAGACAGTTCGATGGAGAGTGAAATAGTAATATGGATGAATCTGATGAAAAAATCTTAGAAAAATGTGTTTTAAAACTTCTTCATAAAGGACCACGATAAAAAATTATAAACTACTCGCGCTTGATATAATTTTATCGATAATAATTTGCAATGTGTCTTAACACTATCGTAAGATGACAATTAAACGTCATCATACCACATATAAATAATCACATTTTCGAAAACGATATTATGAATTAAAACTATAATATAATTACGAGATATTTTTTCTGAGCTGTCGCAATTTCATATCTAATGTTTTCCTCTTTTATTTGAATTTTTTGAACAACTGCAGAGAGAGAGCGAATTTTTAAAAATTTTGACACAGGTCCAACCTCCATGACGTCCCGCAGGACTCTGATCGCGAGCGGATTTAGCCAAATTGACTAATTTTGAGTTTATTTAAAAAAAAATCTATTAAACTCAAAAATCCAACCGTTAAATTCCCTCCGAAATACGATTACCTCATGATACATGCAATTTTCATATAATTTTATGCTGTAATTAGGAAATGAAACGGAAAATGGTTTTGAAATCGACCATGTTCCGGATTTTTTTTCATCGAGGAAAGTACAACTTATCGTGTTTTGAACCGTTAATTTCCCTCAAGTAAGGATGTACTCGTATCTATGGCATTTATTTTTTTCAGGACTAATTTGACCATTTAAAATTGATTCTGAAAACAGGAAAATTCGGGTCACCCCCCGTTAAACTTAATAAATGCGTTATTTTCGGGTGCATATTGGCAGACATTAATGTTAACTTGACTGGCACTAAACTTAGCATAGTGTCAGATTTTCGCGATTCGTTTATCCAGAGCTTAGCCAGTACCTGCAAGTACAATTCCCCAGATGTCTTCCTTTCCCGGAATTAGGTAACTTGTACAATAGGATTAGGCAGATTTGGTTTGTATGATCGAATGTCATGCACTGAATAAGTCTTATTTGGAATTGGACTACGACAATCCTTTTATTCTAGGGGGCGTAGCTCATGTAGAGGTTTTATGCTTTGGTCAAACCTCGACAATGATATACTGGCTGACATTCAATTATTATTGGCTCGCGTGCTGTGCTGGCACTGCTGCTGCGGCTGCGGTAAACCTCAAGCGGCGAAAGTATAATAACCTTATCGGTAATTATATTTTCGAGCCGTTTGGGGTTGAAACCCTTGGGCCGTGGGGTCCGAGTGCTCATGGTTTATTCAATGAAATCTCCGAGCGGCTGGTTGACACTTCCCATGACCCAAGGGCTGGCTTTTACCTTGGCCAGAGGCTTAGCATTGCCATACAACGTGGCAATGCCGCCAGTCTCTTGGGTACTTTACCACTCGACAACGATGTGGAGGAATTTTTCGATGCCATATTTTAGTTTTTTAATAGTTTTAGTTATATTAGGATATAATTTTGTTATTTTTAGGTTATTTTTATATTATTCAGATATTGTATTTATTCTAGATAGAAAAGCGAACCTCGTTTTTCTTTGTAGGATGGCAGATAGAATCTGGTAGGGTTCCGCTTAGGCAGTGTGATATAATTTATCTTGAAACACGATACAGTATAATTAAATAGTGGCCTATGGCCATCTTCTCGGCACCTTCTCTACTCATTTCTATAGTTACGAAATCTCCCTGTGCGGACCTGCGAGTACCGGGACTTCTTTAATCTTTTAGCAGAGTTTTTTTAATAATATATACGGCATAAGCCTTTCGTCTCCCGGCCTGGCTCTATTATTTTGTTATCCCCCTGTAAAGCTGAAGCTTTACAGTGCCTACCTACATAATTTTAGTATTTTACATATTCGGCGCGGTCTATCTGCCTTTATTCTTATTTAATCTGAGAGCATAGTATAATTATCGTCTGCGAATAGCACACATGGTTTTTTCATGATTTTGGGAAAGTCATTGATGTAGATGATGAATAGGAGACATCTAGGAGACATTGCCCTGGTGAGTTGATGCATTTATAATCTTCATAATGGACCACTTGTATTATTTGTTTTTGGTAGTGGTTAAAATATTATATTTGCAAATATTGCCAGAGGGCAACACAGAGGACCTAGCCTATCTATATCTTGTAGGATGTAAACCACTTATGTGTAGTTTCACGAATTCCTAGATAGAGAAGTCTTTATTTGCCCCAACCCCAAACATGGTATAATGTTGTTACAGTGGTTTTGATGTAATGTTTAGCGATACAGTCAAGTGTATCAATTGCATACAAAATAATTAATAAATGAGTTAAGGATTTAGAATTATAGAATGTCACAGATTTATTGGTAATTGTCATTTAAATCATACTTCACAAACATTTTTGTTAGGTAATACCTATACATACACACATCAAAAGTGTCTAGGGATCAACATATATTTTTGCAATAACTTTTCTCCTGATTGATATTAATTAAAATTTTCTTTAAGGATTCATCAAATAAAGTGTTTTCGTTTGTCACAGTAACGATAAACCAAGTCACCTTTGCATTAATAAAGAAATTTGCCATTTTCCTAATAAAGGGATTTTTGACATTAGAACCACTAACATTAAAGTTCGAAAAAAAGACTGAAATAACAGTTTTCTTTAAAATTTTATTGGGTAACTTAAACAATTAATAATCCGTGTTTCTACCGCGAACACTAACAACACAAGAACATCGGTTTGGCATACTCAAAATGAGTTCATCCAAATCACGCTGTGGAATGGCCGCCCATGTTCGTTGCAACAACAAAAAAAGGTCTTCTTGCGACTGGATACCCTCCATATTCGGCAGAGCTCTTCTCTGTAGCATATCCCATGCATGCTCAATCGGGTTCAAGTCTGGCGACTGAGCAGGCCAGGGCAGGACATTGATGTTAGCTGCGGCGAGAGTCTGTCTTACAACTCTTGCGGTGTGCGGTCGTGCATTATCATGCATTAACTGAAATAAGGGACCGATTTGCACTTGTAGAGGAACGATGACGTCTGATACAATCGTCTCAGCATAAATTTGAGCGTTGAGGTTGCCTCTGATCCAAATCAACTCAGTTCTTCCGCCGATCCAAATACCCGCCCATACCATGATGGTTCCACCACTATAAGGATGGACTTCCTGGCAGGATTTTAATCGCTGTTGGCGTCCAGGTGTTCTCCAGTGTCGTATACGTCTTGTATCCGGTCTCATACCAAAACGAGACTCATCAGAAAAGCACACGAAACGCCATTGTTCTTCTGCCCAATTTCTGTGTTCAAGAGCCCATTGATATCGAATCCTACGATTGTGCATTGCTATAGGTGGTACCCGTAGCGGTCTTCAGGAATGAAGGTTCACTTCATGCAAGCGGTTTCTGACTGTTTGGTCGCTAATTAAGTTCCCTGAAGAGTGATGAAGCCTCACGGCTAACATCATGGCGGTTATAGTTGGAGCTCTTCGAGTTAAGATTTGAATGTATCGGTCTTGTCTCCGTGTGGTGCAGCGATACCGTCCTCCATGGCGCTCAGCCACGGTACCAGTGCTTCGGTAACGTGTCCAAAGTCGACTGATAACACTCTGACTTGTATTCAGAGCTAAAGCCACAGTACGTTGCCGGGAACCAGCTTCTATCATTCCCACGGCTCTGAGCATTTCTTCCCTGCTTAAATGACGTCGCCGCTCCATAATAACGTTGGTTTTAATCAGTAGTAGGGAAACAGTAGCACTAATAATGTCTTCAATGCGTTGTATGTTTTTATAGGGAAAATATTGACAGCTGATTTTCATCTTTTACTCGAATTTGATTCACAGTTCCTGATTCAAATTATGAAATGCACCAAAAAGGATCCATATAAATTTATAAAATCATAAATTTATTACAAAGCCACATCTCAATCTCAAGAAATCCGCATAAAAATGCTTGATCCCTAGACACTTTTGATGTGTGTACATACATCATACACATTTTATATTTTCAAGTGAAATAAATCTTTAATGTCATAAAAGTTATGTCCATTCAGCCATTTGTAAAGTTTATTTTTAAATGAGTTAGTATTATTTAATCATTTTAGTTCTTTTGGTATTTTATTGGTACACACACACATCACAGGGCAGCTTTTAGCATACTTGGCCGACTTAGGATTGCCCTTTAATACAAGACTGTGTTTCCCTTGTTGCTCGAGAGATTACTTCATACCCTTACCTATACACAAAACAGATTTCGTATAGGTAAAGTGAAGGAAGTGGTAATATACCTAGCTTTTTAAAGAACTGTTCGCAGGACTCATCTGGTTTTAGTCCACAGATAGCCCTGATGTATTTTTTTTTGTGCAATAAATGCTCTATGCTTATCCGTACCGTTCCCCCATATAATAAGCCCGTAACGTGAAATGGATTCTATATATGCGTGGTATGTAGTAATTGCCGTTTCTATATTTGTCACGTTCTTTACTTGTCTGAGAGCATAAGCAAATTTATTGATCCTATTGCACAAATTATCTAGGTGAACTTTTCAATTGAAGTCTTGATCTATGAGAACACCCAAGAATTTGGTTTGTGTAACTTTTTTCAGTCTATCGATATTAAGTTTAAAAATGTATTTAGCATGTTTAGATTTATTAAATCAGATTTGTGTAAGTTGATTTTTAATTTATTTGGCTGTAGCCATCCTAAAATATTGTCAATAGTATTGTTTAAGTCCATTTCTTGATCAAACATTGATTTATAGTTCTTATCAGATGTCACGATATTTGAGATGTCATCTGCAGCTGTCATCTATACGATAAGTCACTAGTGGGATGTCATTTATAAAGTGTGACAAGTGTAACATCGTAATCGATGAAATGTTGTCTTACATCCAGAACAAAGTGTCTGTTGTGGATGAAGAAACTTTAGTGCGTATTTGTGTCTCATCATTCACAAGTGATGAAATCAAAACATCAAAGTCACTACTTTTCGATGCCATTCCTTCGAATCTGCGTAAGATTATACGGAAAAATAGAGGCAAGGAACAAAGGGATTTGGCGGATATAATTAATTTGTTCAAATCTGCTGAGCCGGATGACATTCCTGTGTTTGTGGCCAGGAGGCTTGAAAAGTTGCCACCTATTACGTTCGACCACTTGGACTGTACGAAGCTGTTGAAAGATTTAGTACTAATGCAATCGGCAATCGACGAAATTAAAACCACATATGCGACGTTAGATAATGTGAAGGAGTTGAGAACGGAATTATCGCGAATCAGAAATGATTCGTTACCACCTATGTCTGCATTTAAAACGAATACGAAGCGGGGCGCCTGGTTACTGGATAGTGGGCCGATGGGACTATCGAACCTGCCTAATTCCTCTCTCCACGAGGTAATATGCAACACGGATGAGAAGGATAGTGATCTGCATCAAAGAACTCCTCAATACAGAGAAATTATGCAGGTACAAGAAAAACAAAATAAACGTGAGTCATGTACGCAGCGGCGGCCGTCAGCGGTCGGTGTAGGCACTGCAGTGACTCACGCGCATGAGCAGTGTATGTGCTACCGGTCTGGTGCCGACTGAGCGCGCGGGCCAGACTTTGAGTAGTAATGAAGCGCATCAGCTGATTGCTACGAATAACGTGAACGTCGCTAATAACAATGCGATGATTCAGTCAGATACTCCGTGCAATGTAAACAGCAATGACGATGGATGGCAAAAAGTGTCTTATCGTAAGAAGCAACCTAAATATCGGTATATGGGTAAAACCGGTGTGGCGACAGATGTGGAGGGGCGATTTAAAGCAGCAGATAAAAAAGTTCCAATATTTATCACGAATATACATAGTGAGACGACCGAAGACGAAATAATTAATTATATTTGCTCGAGAACACAAGAAACGGTGTCTTTACAGAAAATACTAATGAGGAAAGAAAGGGGACATGTTGCCTACAAATTCTTTGTTTCCGAGTCCAAGTTACCATCTTATCTGGATGAGAATTTATGGCCCCGAGGCATCGTATTTAGACGTTTTGTCAGTTTTAATCGGCGAAAGTCGAACGGATTGTTATCTGTTGATGGTTTCAATAAAAACAACAATGGATAGAAGACCTTATCGTTTCGCTACCTTCAATTGCAAAAACGTAAAACGCTCCATGGATAGCATTAGGGAGCTCTGTTGTTCTTGTGATTTGGTAGCCTTGCAGGAAACTTGGCTACTTCCTGAGGAAATACCGTACTTAAGTACTATTCACAGCGGGTTTGGCTACACGGGAGTTTCAGCGGTGGACACATCTGCAGGTCTGCTGCGTGGGCGACCTTTTGGTGGCGTGGCCTTGCTGTGGAGAAGCAGCGTATTTCAGCAGGTGTCTGTGTTGCGTTGTGATAGTGAGCGTATATGTGCCATTAAAATAATAACCGGTGACCGGCCAGTGATTGTGCTAAACGTATATATGCCAACAAACGCAGCGGGCAATTTAGCTGAGTTCACGGACTGTCTTAGTATGGTAAGCGCAATTATTGAAGAATACGGCATTGAGTCTGTATATATTTTAGGCGATTTTAATGCTGCACCGTATGGTTTATTTTTCAGCGAGCTTGTAAGCTATTGTGCTGAACAGAATTGGATATGTGTTGATGTAGAAATGCTAGGTATTGACTCAGATACATTTACCTTTATGAGTGACGTGTACGGGTCGTGCAGCTGGCTGGACCACTGCTTGGTAACTCAGTCTGCAAGGCAATCTGTTACAAACGCGTATGTGGATTATGACACGGTATGGTCAGATCACTTCCCACTTATTGTTGAGTGTAAATTAAATTTAATTTCACAGACGGTACATCATAATATCATAAATAAAATAAAAATCAAAAAAAAAAAAAAAAAAAAATCATCAAAAAAAAAAAAAAAATAAAAAAAAAAAATCAAAAATAAAATCATGCTGAATAAGGGAGTAGTTTGGGGTGTACGGAAGGAGGAACAGATTGCCTTGTATACAAGTGAGTGTAACAGGAGGCTCAGACTTGTGGACTTTCCTTCTGAGTGTATACAGTGTGCTGACTTTTACTGTCGTGACAATGGTCATAGGCGTGCCATTGACAAACTGTACTCTGATATTGTGACTGCTCTTCGTGACGCGTCTTTGGCGGGTCGGGGCAGCAGGAGGACGGGTGTGGCTGGCTCGTGTGTCGTGGGGTGGAACATCAACGTCAGCGAGGCTCACCGGGTGGCCAGAACAAAATTTATTGAATGGGTGTTATGCGGCAAACCTAGGCGTGGGGAAGTGTATCGCGTAATGTGTGAAACCAGAAGGGTGTTCAAATCCAGACTTAAGTGGTGCCAAGATCATCAGGACCAATTGAAAATGGATGCCCTTGCTTTGAAGCACTCGAGTGGTGACTTTCGTGGTTTTTGGCAAGGTACCAAAAAGGTAAACTTAAGACCTGGTCTACCGGTGAGCGTTGATGGGGTTAGTGAATCGGGAGACATAGCTAGTCTATTCAAGTCTTACTTTTCTGTAAAGCCACAGTTGGTAAGGCAGACTGGGGAGGTCAATGCTGAAGAGCCGATGGGAGCAATGGAGACGAGAATTTTAGCCAGTGAGGTGCGTAAAATCATTAAATATATGACCAGAGGCAAATCTCCTGGCCATGATGGCCTCAGTATTGAGCACCTGCAGTATGCCGGTCCACATGTGTCTAGGGTTTTGGCTATGTTCTACTCGTTATGCCTGAGCCATTCATACCTGCCGTGTGACTTCATGAGAACGGTAGTAGTGCCTGTAGTGAAGAATAAAACTGGTGATCTATCTGATAAAACTAACTACAGGCCTATTTCTCTTGCGACTGTTATAGCAAAGGTGTTTGACGGTTTGCTTGATACACAGTTAAAAAAACACGTGTCACTGCATGATAATCAGTTTGGGTTTAGATCCAAATTATCTACAGATAGTGCAATACTGTGTCTCAAGCATACTGTCAGATACTACACGGATCGTAAAACACCTGTGTATGCGTGTTTCCTCGACCTGTCCAAGGCCTTTGACCTGGTATCGTACGATGTGTTGTGGCAAAAACTTGAGGGCATAAACATGCCGCATGAACTTGTTAACATCTTCAGGTATTGGTACGAACATCAGGTTAACAATGTCAGATGGGCGGGTACATTATCGGAGTCATACAGGCTTGAATGTGGAGTGAGACAAGGTGGGTTAACTTCACCTACACTTTTCAATCTCTACATTGATGCACTCATCGTCGCGCTCAGTAGTCGCCATGTTGGATGCCATGTTGATGATGTGTGTGTAAACAATCTGAGTTATGCTGATGACATAGTGGTGCTGAGCGCGTCGGTTTGTGGACTACGCGAGTTATTGAAAATTTGTGAGGAGTACGCTGGCAGCCATGGCCTTGTGTATAATGTCGTGAAAAGCCAATACATGGTATTTCAGGGAGGTGCCAAATGCCCAGAACAAGTACCCCCTATTCGCTTGAATGGTATACCGTTAGAACGGGTGAAACAATTTAAATACTTGGGGCACTGGGTAACAGCTGATCTGAAAGACCATGTCGACATTGAGCGGGAGCGGAGGGCACTGTCTATGAGAGCAAATATGATAGCCCGTAGGTTTGCGCGTTGTTCAAATCAGGTTAAAATCTTACTTTTTAAAGCTTTCTGCACCTCCCTTTACACGTGCAGCCTATGGGCATCTTACTCACAAGTTGCTTACAGTGCCCTTCGTGTCCAATTCAACAACGCGTTCAGGGCGGTGTTGGGGCTGCCCCGTTTCTGCAGCGCCTCGGGCA
The DNA here is from genome assembly GCA_946251885.1 of Cosmia pyralina. Classification (NCBI taxonomy): domain Eukaryota; kingdom Metazoa; phylum Arthropoda; class Insecta; order Lepidoptera; family Noctuidae; genus Cosmia; species Cosmia pyralina. Next base: position 117,506 of record OX276349.1, on the reverse strand, counting down.
TGTTTGCGGAAGCGCGCACCGACTGTTTCCACGCCACCATGCGCAAGCGGTGCGCGTCCTTGGTGCGCAGGGTGCGGGCCAGCTCCAACACTGTCCTGGCGATGATTGCTCAGCGACTGGATTGTCCCTACGTTGGGCATTGTTGTGGCAGGCATATTGCTGGTGCTTGAATGTAAGTTGTCTAATGATGTATAATGATTTGATTAATATTTGCTTTTGACATTACTTTATTTAATTATTTAATCCATTGTTATATTTAATTAATTATTATTAACTTTGACATTATTTATTTATTACTGATATTATTTTTTAGACATTAATTATTACATATTTTATTTAGTTTTTTTATTTTGAATTGTGTTTTTGTATTTAATATGGGTCAATGACCTGAAATAAATGAATTTTATTATTTATTTTTATTTATTTATTTATATACAATACTAGCTTTTGCCCGCGGCTTCGCTCGCGTGGTTGTCGGAAAAATCCCACGGGAACGTACATGTTCCCGAATACGTCCGTGACACGCCGCGCCAATTTATCGGCCAGTTGGTCCTGTTCCAGGAACACCCATGCTGGAACGGAGGCGCCAGTTGCGGAAGTCGGATTTGCTAGCTGTTGGTTGAATTCGGCCCTTAGGGCGGCGACCTCTCTCTGAAGTTCCTCCATTCTCGATTGGAGGCGGCAGTTCTCCTCTTGTAGCTTCAGGGTCTGCTCCGAGGTTGTACGATTAAGGAGGACTTTTACCGCCTCGTTAAGAGCTCGCGTGAACGCGCCCTTCGGGTTGCCCGACTTAGTGCCACCTTTAGGACCACATCTACGCCGTCCATGACCTGGCGGTTAAGACCCGCTCCCGTCACTCCCTCCGTGGAAGTGGCAATCTGTAACCACCTTTCTCTGGCCTGTTTTGCCATTTCGGCGACTTCCTTTTTCCTCCGTCGCTACCGCCTTACGGTCCTCTCGCCTTGCGGCACTTAGCTCTGCCTTAGTGCCGACCAACTCCATAGCCCCGTCGCCAGAGTCGCTCGCCCCGCTGACTCCTAGTGTATCTGGGACCTCGGATGAGACCCCTTGGTCACTCTCCCCGCCGATTCCCGGCGTATCAGGCCGCTTGAAATGACCCCGACAGTAGCGCCCTGACATCGTTGCGGAAGCTCCACCCGCTCGGTAGCGGGGCCGGGGTGGCGCGGTCGCCAGCCCGGCCACACTTCACCTTCGCCTCTTTAGCAGCCGGCAAGTTCTCCTCGCTTGAGGAAAGACCTATCGACCCCGCTCGGTCCGAAACTGTTTTATCACGCAAACGCTTTCCTGAAGATTTGGAACGCCTGCGCGAGTCCTGGTCAGACATACATGTGTTCCCTAAGGAACGAGAGTCTCCTCGACTCTTTTTGCCGTCGCCGGCAAGCGGTACCTCCGCCAGTAAATTAGGCAGGTAGGGGTTAGGTAGGTTTTATTTGTTTTATTTTCCGTTTCCATTTTGTTCCCACGAGTAGCGAGGAAATAAATGTCCGCCTAGGCAGAGCCTCTTGCACTAGGTAAGCCTACATACTATACAGGGTGTAAGGGGAACGCATCCGAAGCCAGAACGTAGATTACATACAACCTAAATGCAAACGGATACCAGTAATCTTTCGCTTTAAATTGGTTATTTTGAAGACTTCATATTTCGTTAACACGCAATGGAAATCGAACAAAACGTGAGGTCACTGATCACGCCAACGCGCAGCGCGGGCGCCGTGCGCTCCATTACGGCCGAGTCAAGGGATTTATACGGAATTTACAGCACCACTTAGTCGCATTCGTAGCCCACTATTGAACAGTAAAGCTGACAGACGCATTTTACGTACCTGTCTAAATCCTTTGCAACCTTATGATCCTCAACACATTCTGCACTTATTCTGCCCCGCATTTCATCAGCACTGTCTCATTCTCAATCAAACACTCTTTCTTTCACATACGAGGACACTGTAGGTACACGTAGCACTAAAATCGTAACAATAATAACTAAACACAAAAAACTAACAAAACAGTATTAAATTCGGTTCAATAGTTGCGCGCGTTCGCTCACGAACAGAGTCGGAAAGGAACTAACTAGATTACTAGAACTAGAACATCAAACTCAGATCAAAGATGCCGCCTGCGTTCGCGGTGCGTTGCCATGCCGGCTGACAAACGATACCGCCGCGCGTACGCCGCCATGTTGTTTCCCCTTTCACCTCCCCGTGCGTCCCCGCATCGACCGTGTGTGTACATGGTAGGTAAATGTTTCAATTTTGTTGTTAAGCAAAATTTGAATGAACGAATTAACAAAATTGCTTGTAAAGTCTTTGTAGGTACCTACATAACTAACTTTTTATACTTTTCTTTCCCAATCACAGTAGTTAGATTAATTCAAGCGATCGAGTAAAGGTTAGGAAGATAGGATCACAATATCATAACACGCCGCCCGCGCTGCTACCGCACGGAATAAATGCTAACATGGGGTCATCGGCCGCGCGGCTGTCGGCGAGCGCGCGCGCATTTTGAACTCGAGGTTACGCGCGAGCGTCAGCTGATATTTATTTACGAATACATTGCATGCTAAAGTTGTAAAGAGAATAAGTGTGTTTAATCGCAAATAATGGTTTCATTTAACTGTTCTCACAGCATGGTGTACGAAAAATGCAAAAAAAAAATAGGTAAAATTGTCAATTTTTTTTTCAGATTTTTTTATGGTATCGTATCGAGAATCACTAGCCCTATCACCTGTTTTCGTTTTAGGGAGCGTTTCCCTTACACCCTGTAGAGTGCGGCAGGTATCTACAGGGTAAGCGCTAGCGACTGGTCCCCCACCAGCCACTCATCCTCTCACCACGCTTCAAAGCTTAGGATTAGGTGGTTTTTTATCTTAGAGGTGTCCTTCCTCTGGGCCGGGCGGTTAAGCCGAGCCCCCGACGGCGGCATTATACATGCCTCCGTTCGCTGTCCAGTTAATCTGACTCGGCGAACCCGCCGAAAGTTCTCTCAGGCGTGATAAATGTTATTGACGAAGACCCGATAGTTCGATAAAGCTTGTGGAAAAAACAAGAATCGGATAGCAAGAAGTGTCATCATAGACTATTTATCGGATTCCTACCTCGGTTTTGCGAAGGATGACACGCCGGAGCCAAGTTGGAAGTAAGATAACTCATTTACTGCTCACCCTACCCGCAACTTATGATGGCGTGAAAACCGCGATCAAAACCTTATCGGAGGATAATTTAACGCTAGCATTCGTTAAGACAAGGCATTTGGATCATGAAAAAAATTAGTCCAGTGATACCAGTGTCAAAGTTTTGCAAGTTGAGCGGAAAAATGGACAGGATTTTAGAAAAAGGAAATTCGATAATTCTCAAAATAATAGCTACAACCAGAAGGATAACAAGCAGAAGAAGAGGTTCGTGAAGTGTCATTACTGTGGCCGCAAAGGGCATGTTAAGAACGACTGCTTCTACTTCAAACGATGAACTCATCGGCAGCAGTAGAAAAATACGGAGCGGACAAGGACGGTTCGAAGGCAGTTGAGATCAGTGAACCATCCACTTCGAGCATTTTTTCTGGCTTTGCTTTTATGATGAGAGACTATCAAGCGATTGACGATGGAAGCAAAGTTACTTTCTTGTTGGATTCTGGAGCATCGGACCATATCATAAACCGGGAAGATCTTTTCATTAGTCACACCGTCTTACAAACGCCATTAAAATTTTATATTGCTAAAAATGGTGAATTTATTTCAGCTACCAAACGGGGAACGATGTATGTCACCAGCAACATGTGCGTTCAAGGAGTTTTGGAGGACGTGCTCTTCTGTGCTGAGGTACCATACAACCTGCTGTCTGTACTGAAAATGCAAAGTGCTGGGTTAACAGTCATTTTCGACCAGGAAGGAGCCCAAATACGTTAGAATAATAAAATCATCATGCAAGGTATTTGAAAAATAATTTAATTGCTGTAGATTTAACGGGGGGTTATCCGAATTTTCCTGTCTTCAGAATCAATTTTAAATGGTCAAATTAGTGTTTTATGCCATAGATACATCCTTGGTTTAGGGAAATTAACGGTTCAAAACACGATAAGTTGTATTTTCCTCGATGAAAAAAAATCCGAAACATGGTCGATTTCAAAACCATTTCCGTTTCATTTCCTAATTACAGCATAAAATTATATGAAAATTGCATGTATCATGAGGTAATCGTATTTCGGAGGGAATTTAACGGTTGGATTTTTGAGTTTAATAAATATTATAGATTTTTTTTAAATAAACTCAAAATTAGTCAATTTGGCTAAATCCGCTCGCGATCAGAGTCCTATTACTTTAGATAGTGTATTATCTATGCAGAGTCCTGCGGGACGTCATGGAGGTTGGACCTGTGTCAAAATTTTTAAAAATTCGCTCACTCTGCAGTTGTTCAAAAAATTCAAATAAAAGAAGAACACATTAGATATGAAATTGCGACAGCTCAGAAAAAATATCTCGTAATTATATTATAGTTTTAATTCATAATATCGTTTTCGAAAATGTGATTATTTATATGTGGTATGATGACGTTTAATTGTCATCTTACGATAGTGTTAAGACACATTGCAAATTATTATCGATAAAATTATAGTCAAGCGCGAGTAGTTTATAATGTTTTATCGTGGTCCTCTAAGAAGAAGTTTTAAAACACATTTTTCTAAGATTTTTTCATCAGATTCATCCATATTACAATTTCACTCTCCATCGAACTGTCTTCGCTACTACCATATCCTACATTAATTACACATAATATGTATAAATACAATGTATCCGGTTGTCGGTTGGATACTAATATAATCAACTTTCACTCTGGCAACAACAATGAAAATTAGAAAAAAATAAAAATGTGCGGTCGGGGACCACCTTCAGGAATGAAGTTCATTCTAACGTATGATTTAAAACACAAACACAAAATTTTCACAGCCGCCATCTTGAATTTTCAATTTAACTTCACTACCGGCTTTGGCTCCCTCGAAAACCATGAAAACGACACCCATGAAGTAAAATTAGAAAATTTTCCCCCTTTCCGTCCTCGTCTGTCGTCGTTTTGTCCTCTCTCACTCTTTGTCTCTTTCAAGATATAATAGAAAGAGACAAAGAGACAAAGTCGCATGTAGGGGGCATTTAAACGTTTTTCGTTACGTGACGATTTTCTGCCAGAGAATTTCGTCGAGCTGTTTCAAACAAAAGTGTGATACTAACATGACCTAATGCATGAACACGATAAAAATTGTCGATCGAAAAGATTATTTTCTTGTATCGTTTTAGCTGTGTGAACAAACTTTCAGTTTTGAGTACAAAAAGTCACTGTATACGATAAAATATCGTATTCTATATACTTGACAAATAGCGCCGTGTGAACGTAGCCTGGTTAGGCGGTAACCGTACCTGTCACTCGGTGTCCATGTTCCAAAGCAAGTTAGTCGATGGCGTACCTATCGTATGTTTGTTGGTTTGTAACTTTTAACATATTGATACTTGCAATTTTTTTTAGTCCTAAGGGATGGCAATCCGACATGAGCGGGGCCGGTTAAAAATACACTAAATTAATTTTGATGTCTTAGAATAGTAGATTCGATAAATTATAGCTGTAGCAGTAGGTACGTCCCTTGACAATAAAGTACGGCAATTGTTCCGTCATATGTAGTTGTCAATATTTACTTATCTTTATGAGCAGTGGTCGACATCAAAAACAAAAGAATATGGTTACAGCAGAAGCAAAGCAGTACGACCATTTTTAGCCCGTACTTAACTCTTAAAATGTCGATTGCACACCATGTGTACAGATAACAATAGAATTTCAATTGTGTCTGCTAATTAGCGCGCGACGGGTTAATAAAAATCTTATTGTTTTTTTCATTCAGTCACTAAAGGGGTTAAATAGGGAATGCAAATTCATCATTTATGTCGATGGGAAATACCATCGGGCACACGGCTTGTCTACTTGATAAAATTCTTATATTCACTGACAGACAATCCACAGCCTAAATCGCTGGGCTAGAAGCATGAAATTTTGCAAAAGAGATCTTTTTTTAAAGAAAAAATTAAATTTCTATTAACATTAACTTTTGCGTGACTTTTTGATACCCAGTAGAACCATTGCAATTTGAAACTTTCACCTTACTACCTCAAAATCATGTTTATCTCTAACTAGCTTCCGCCCGCGACTTCGTTCACAATATACTAAAATAACAGCCATATTTTAAAACTTTTCTGTACAGTACGTTTGTAGTTGTAGTCTTAGCAGCCAAAATATACAGAGAGTCGTCCGTTTGAGAAGCAGCTCGTCCTAAGGTCGAAACCCGCAGCCTTCAGTAGCAATTTCCGATTGCTTGCAAAGTTTTTCGTTTTTAGTGAATAAATACTCGTAAACGCCTGTTTGTGCCGTTCCTGCATTTAATACATAATGGCACAACACTGATACACTGAGTGATTCTTACAGATTACTCCTGACGAACCCGGCTATCGCTAAAAAATATAACAGTGGATTGTACACACGGGATTTCTCATTAATACTGTCAGCTAACCATTGATATTTATTTTTATTATAACCGTAGATGATATAAAAGGAATAAACTTCATGGATTCTGTGTACGTACTACGAACTATCAAATAACAGTATAACAAAATGTAAAAAAAAAACGACAAAAATATCAACAGTTGAGAATCGAACTTTTAACCACAGGTTTGCAAAGAAGTCGTCGAACCACTAAGCTATTTGCTTGGATGAAAGTTGACTAAAATAGCCGTTCTTATGTTATTATTATATCACGATTGACATCCTTCCATCCGCTAAGCCTTAATTCCATAAATATTTAGCGTGATGATAATCATTTAAAGGTTTAAAGGAAACTATCTGCTATATTCGTTTCCTGCTCCGCCCAGTGAAGTAATGGAATAATTCGCTTTTACATTGTGTTTTATTGTCACCTATATCGTCGTAGTCAACGACAGACACCGATCATCTATCCAGATTCATAATCAAAACATTCCAGACGACATTTTCTTCATTCTCCGCATCACATGCCCATACCATTGTAACCGATTTCCACACACACCGACACCGATACCGGCACGATATCTACCGGCGAAGACAGTGCGGGGTGAGAGTAGCGGGCATTCTTTCACTTGAGCAAAATTTTTCGCACTGCCGGCTTCGAGACGTCGATACTTAGTAGTGTGCTTGTTTGTCGAGTCGCGATGGTCATCGATATTCAACAATATCATGGGGCCGGTAATAATTGAACCTATCGCTATCGAATCGTGTTGGTATCGTTATCTGATAATGTGAAAACAAATTCACGACATTTTATGTAATCATCTTAGTTCACTCCACCGTAGACACCATAAAATGTAAACCTAAGGAATAAATATCGACCTAAGAAAAACTAATTAAGTTGATCAACTGCAAATATTTTACACTGTGGCATGGATTTTCTGCGAAATCGTCGGCGGCGCGTCGTAAATAAACACGACGCGCTGCATTTGGGGGCGGCGGAGGTAGCGTTTCAAAGGCCTACAGGCCCGAATAAACTCGCCTTAATGGCTTCTGTAAATAAGTGTCAATCTGTTTCTCAAGTATGCAATAATAACAATAAGTACAAATTATGGCATCAACGCTTTGGTCATATTAGCAAAAATAAATTCATCGAAATTAAAAATAATAAAATGGTTGACAACATCAGCCAAATCGAAACAGTGATGCCAAATGATGAGTTGTGTGAAGCCTGCATAAATGAGAAACAGAGTCGACTTCCGTTCAATGTCAAAGTTAAAAGTCATGATGTATTGTGCACTCAGATGTTTGTGGAATGTGGACCTACTCGTATTACTCCCCTAACTAACGACAACAAAAACTACACTTCTGGACACATCTATTGGCCCACCTTAGAGTTTAGGTTTCGATGGCCCCTACCGAAATATGATTGCTAGATTGAACAAAAACTGTTGATGCAGTTTTAAACCTGATACATTTTACCATCTTTTTCGATCGTATTGTTTTAAATTTGAATTCAGAATACCATACGACATGGAGCTACGCCTAACAAGTCGGATATGCGCCATGTTAAAGGCAATTGATTTTTGATTAAAAAACATGTTTTATCAAATAAAGGTTTAATTTAATAACGCGTGTTGCCTCCATGGGCATCTACCACAGCTCTCATACGATTAGACATAGAGTTTATCAACCGCTCTATGAAATTTTGAGGGATCATCTCCCATTCCTCTTCTATGGCAGTTTTCAACTCCTGCATCGTCTGGGCAACTGGCTGACGAGCCCTAACACGTCTTTTTAGCTCGTCCCACATGTGCTCAATGGGGTTCATGTCTGGGCTTCTGGCTGGCCAGTCCATAACTGTGATGTTCACATCCCGAAGATATTCCCTGACGATGCCGGCCGCATGGGCTCTTGCATTATCATGCATAAAAAGGAAATTTGGGCCCACATAGTCCGCGTATGGTATCACGTGAGGTTCTAAGCACTCACGAATGTACCTTTCAGCATTTAATGTTGGCAGCCGTGGTCCTGTAACAACCTCAAGTTGAGTTTTGCCGCTCGCGGATATACCGCCCCAGACAGTCCATGAGCCACCGCCATAAGCAACCCTCTCTTCAAAGCAGCATTGTGCGAAACGCTCTCCCTTACGTCGGTAGACCTTCTTCCTTCCATCATTGCTATGTGACACAATTTTAGCCTCATCAGAAAAGAGTACACGGCTCCAATCTTGCTGTGTCCAATTTAAATGACTGCGTGCGAAATGAAGGCGCGCTGTTCGGTGGGCTCGCGTTAGTTTGGGGCCATTAGCTGGCTTGTGTGGTACCATATCGCGTTCTTTTAACCTTCTCCGAACAGTTCGAGCGCTCACAGATACTCCGTGGAAGTCGCGAAGTTGGTTTTGTATCTCAATGGAGGTAAGGTGACGATTTCTCAAGCTGGTCGTCACGATGAATCGATCCTGCCTTTCAGTTGTGACCCGAGATCGTGGCCTTCCTTAGCGACGAACAAAGCCGCCAGTCTCTAGGTACCTCCGATAAACATTTCGGACCGCAGATCGACTTAAATTAAGTTGAGCACTCACGTTTCTTTGGCTGTGTCCGGCCTGAATAAGTGCCACAGCTTGGGCGGCGACTTCAGGTGAAGTATCCATAGATTATTGATAGAACCTCACCTTAATGTTAAGAATAAGTAATGTTTGTTGCAAAACCAAAGATATCAATCACTTTTTCAAGAATTAAATCCAAGTAAACCAATAAAACCAAGTTTTCTTAGTATTCGATTGTTTGATATCAACAAACAGGCTCCAAATTGTCTTTTGTTTCTTTAAATTCTGTGTTCGAAATTCAAAAAAAGACTATTGAATGAAATTGTGAATGTGCCAGGTTCAAAACTGCATAAAAACTTTTTGCTCGACCTAATATAAAATTTTAGCTAGGACCAAACGAAACTGAAAATACAAGGTGGGCCAAAAGATGTGTCCAGAAGTGCATTTTGTACTTTTTGTCATTATTGTGTTACGTACGTATTAACCTATAAATCAGACGTTTTCGCTGCTTTTAAAGATTTCGTGGCTAAAACCGAGGCCAAGTTTAATTTAAAATGAGTCAACTTATACTGTGATAATGGTGGCGAATATTTATCGACTGAAACGAAAGGTTATTGTACAGATAGAGGGATATCTTATCATTTAACAGTTCCGAGAACACCACAGTTGAATGGTGGTTCTGTACGTATGGTCAGAACCATTACTGAAAAAGCTCGTTCCATGATAAGCAATGCTCAAATAAACAAAGTGTTTTGGGGCGATGCAATACTGACTGCTGTTTATTTAATTGATTTGACCCCATCTAAAGCTTTGAAATTTTCAAAAACACCATTCGAAATGTGGCATGATAAACACCTCAAATCAAATATTGGAAGGTATTTGGTTCAACTGTTTACGTTCATAATAAAATCAGTAAGACCAAGTTTGATGAAAAATCATAGAAAGGTATACTTCTGGGTTATGAACCAAACGGCTATAAAGTTTGGAACCCAGAATGCGAAAATACATAGTAGTCAGGGATGTTATTTGTTGATGAGACTGGATTTCTTCAATCCAGGCGAGACCTCAAGTCTGAAGGGAATATTTAATAATTCTCATGGCAAAACTGATGATGTGATATCCAAGTCAGTGCCGGTAAACTCTCAAAACTCACAGTTCTAAATCGTCTAAATCTGATGGTAGTAAAATTCGCAAATTAAACCATGATAATTTAATTGAATCAGAGCAAATATTTGAAACATTTTCTGATAACCCATCTTCACCAAAAGAAAACACAGATAAAAATCCTGAGGTTAGAAAAAGCAATAGGCTCAAAAATCGTCCACTTATTTTGTATAATGAAGGCAATGATGATGATTATTTTTGATGATGATATTTTGTGTGCTCAATCTATTTTATGTAAAATACCAAATTCATTAGAAGAGATCAAAACTCGAGACGACAGATCTCAGTGGGAAAGTGTAATTAGTGATGAATTAAATTCTCTAAAATATAAATTATACTAGGACTTTAGTAACAAGACCTGAAAATAAGAACATAGTCGATGGTAAATGGATATTTTCTATAAAACATGATGAATTTGGAAAACCTTTAAGATACTAGGCACGAGTTGTTGCAAGGGATTTCAGTCAAGAATACCTCATGGACTATAATTGAACTTTTGCACCAGTAGCAAGAATAGCTAGTTTCAGATTTATACTTAGTTTTGCAAATCAATTTAATTTGCTAGTTCGTCATATGGACGTCAAGACCGCCTTCTTAAACGGCGAATTAAAAGAAGATATTTACTTGAAAGTCCTTGAGGGTATCTCTTATCCAGATAATTATGTGTGTAAATTAAATAAAGCACTTTACGGGCTGAAACAGGCAGTTAGATGTTGGTATGAAGTCTTTGAAAGATCGCTTAAAGAAAAAGGTTTTCAAAATTTCTCAGTCGATAAGTGTATATATTTGCTAGACAATGGAGACGTTAGTAAAAATATATATGTAGTCCTATATATAGATGATTTAATTATAGTTTGTGCTGATTTTGAAACAATGAATAATTTTAAAAGGCATTTAATGAGTAAATTCAAAATAACTGATTTAAAAGAGATAAAATTGTTCCTTGGTATAGAAATTACAAGACATGCTAATGATATAACATTAGGTCAAAGTGCATATATAAAAACGGTATTATAAATTTAATATGCACGACTGCAAACCTGTCAATGCACCCATGAAAAATAAATTTAAAATGACGACGCATTAAACTCTGATAATGCTCCATGTCGAAACGTTATAGGATGTTCTATGTATGTCATGTCCATGCACTCGTCCAGATTTAAGTACAGGTGTTATTATACTGAGTAGGTATACGAACAAAAATAATAAAGAAATCTGGCAGTGTCTAAAGAGAGTGCTTCGGTACGTGAAAGGTACTGTTGTGGTCTGTTGGTGTGTTGTTGACTTCAAAAAGGAGGAGGTTCTCAATTCGTCGGAACCTTTTTTGTTTTATGTATGTTCCCCGATTACTCGAAGATGGCTGGACCGATTTGGGTTTTTTTTTGTTTTATTCGAGAGGGTATACATCACAGTTGGTCCCATATAAAATTGATTAACTTTGCTTCTGTAGTTTTTGAGTTAGCTTCAATAATACGTATTTTTTCCCCACTTTTATATGGATGATGTTCTAGTTTGTTTTGCAGGTAGTGGTATTAGAATTTGTGTTTGGGGTAGGTACAAAACTAAAAAGTGAAAAATAAAAACTTTTTTACAAAAAAATACAAAAACTTTACTTTACTTTTTTACAAATATAAAAATCCGGAGTCACACGTAATCTGTTTGATTCATGCCCTAACATGACGTGTGACTCCGGATGTTTATATTTGTCTGTCTTTTTCTAATTTCAGATGAGAATATTTTCTTGTTTCATACTTTTTAGAGCGTGATTTTTCAGTAGTCGGGTTTTAGTTTTTAAATTTACTTTTTATTTAAATTATTTTGGGGTTATAATTTCGTGATAAAGTATTTGCAGCCACTTTACATTTTTAAAGTAGAATACTTATTATAATTTATATGTATTTTAGGTTAGTTTGGAGAGAAAATATATTTGGCTCAAATCTGAGGCGTGATTTTAGAAATTATTCCCAATTATCGGTTGCATGCAAGCAAAGCCTCGAGCAATAGCTAACAATATATACTTATTTTTGAAATGTGCTAATTAAGCCATTTCATTTGATACACGGCATAAACAAAAAAAAAATTCTTTTTAGTTCATGACTATGTCAAATCAAATCAAATCAGTTTATTGCAAACATGTTGTACAGAGGTTGGAATAAGATAAAAAAAAAAGTATCAAACATGCACCCTGTAAGGGCACTGCAAAACAAAACAAAATGAATAAACATACAATTTCAAATCATGTGACGTTTTACATAAATCAAATCAATAAAATGGAACAGACTAATGATTATTGTTTAATGTCGCTGTTGTTATCTAATTATATTATTATTATAAGGATTAAAACAAGTTTAGGTTTAGTCAAAATAAAAATAGGTAATTCAAATAAATTAAATAAGTAACAATGGTGAGCTATTTATTCCATTACTTTTTATTTACTGCTTTTCTTCAAAAAAGTCTTGCAATGTGTAGTACTTAGCACATCTGGTTCAAATAAGTGAACAATCTTGTTTTATATAAATTGTTACTTTTTAATTCTTTTAATAATTTCGGGATTTTATTATATTAGGTTGGGGAAAAAGTCTTTTCGCATTATAGTATGTATGAACTTAAAATAAAATCTCTTTGGCTGTACTATTTGTATCTGGCTGGTTTTGGTATCATTGAAAGTTTAAATTTTAAAGAACATAATTCCAAATTCAAATTAGGAAAATGTGTGATTTTCATTTGTTTTTCGTACTGTCAACATGAGTGAATCTAATGAAGAAATTCGGTACATTTTAAAAATTTACTACAAAAAAGGTAAAATTGCAACGCAAGCCGCGAAAAAAATTTGCGATGTTTATGGACTCAGTGCAGTGTCTGTGAGAGTAGCACAAATTTGGTTTAGGCGTTTTCAGTCCGGAAATTTTGATGTCAAAGATGCACGTCGCTCTGATCGCCCTATTACGGATAAAATGGATGCAATTTTTGAAAAAGTGGAGCAAGATCGGCATATCAGTAGTTACGACGTAGCTGAAGAACTGGGAATTGACCACAAAACAAAAGCTCGATATTTGGGTACCTCACGAGCTCACTGAAAGAAACCTAACGAACCGTGGACTCATTTGTGATTCTTTATTACGACGTAATGAAACCGAACCATTTTTGAAGAAGCTGATAACTGGTGATGAAAAGTGGATCACGTACGACAATAACATGCGAAAAAGGTCGTGGTCAAAGGCCGGTCAGGCTTCACAGACTGTGGCGAAACCCGGGTTAACTCGCAACAAGGTGATGCTGTGTGTGTGGTGGGATTGGAAGGGCATTATTCATTATGAGCTGTTACCACCAGGCAGGACCATCGATTCTGAACTCTACTGCGAACAACTGATGAGATTTAAGCAAGAAGTTGAGAGCAAGTGGCCGGAATTAATCAACAGAAGGGGTGTGGTTTTTCATCATGATAACGCTAGACCTCACACATCTTTAGCCACTCAGCAAAAATTAAGAGAGTTTGGCTGGGAGGTGTTAATGCATCCGCCGTATAGTCCTGACCTTGCACCTTCAGATTTCCACCTGTTTCGGTCTCTTCAGAATTCTTTAGGCAGTGTCAGGGTAACATCACGAGAGGACTGCCAAAACCACTTGTCGCGGTATTTTGATCAGAAGTCCCAAAATTTCTATAGCAATGGGATATTGTCCCTTCCTACAAGATGGCAAAAAGTTATCGAACAAAATGGTACCTACATACTTTAGATAAATGTAAATAATGTATATTAAAAAAGGTTTTGAATTTTCTTAAACAATGCGAAGAAACTTTTTCCCCAACCTATTAGATCTTGATATACATTACATACGGTCTATTTTTATGTGTGTCTATATGTCCTCTAGAGGGCGCCATATTCAATGTTGTGTGACGTCATATAGCCTATAACCAGCGGACGGACAAGACGCTTCTAACGATACCTCATTTGTCAAATTATGATAAGTAGTTTAGATGTTATGAGGGAACAGATGAACATACATACATATCGGTCAAAATCATAACCCTCCTTTTTGCTTCGCCGTAGTCGGGTATAGGGTGATTGGAAGATGGGTGCAAAGCTTTAAGGCGAAGATAGTACAGACAATTTAGAACCATTTAAGCCATGGTTGTCTCAGACGAAGTCTTACCAATTTAATTTAACCTAAGTTTTAAGTTTTTTTTTCGGAAATTCCCAAAAATTTTATGTAAACTGCATATTTATGGCCAAATTGAATGATAAATGAATTCATTTTTTATTTATTTAATTAAAGTAATGTGTAAGCAATCAAGTAAACCATGTTTTAGACTTCTGTGTCATTAGATATTTTTTTTACAGACATTTAAAGTTCAAAAAAAATAAAAATTGTATCAATACGTTTTTTAAACCTTAATTTAAAAATAAACGGAGGGAGCTTTTTTTGTTCAAACCTTTTTGAAAACATGCTTGATAATCGCTCTTTCTTTTGAGGTATCATTTATGTGGATATCTTACATTGAAATTAGGACCTACAAACCAATTTGAGGGAGAAATGTAAAATTTTAGGCGGACTAATTAAAACAACATTTGAATTAAAATTATTTATTTTTCATGTTCAAAATGACGCCCATGATTCCTAATACAAGCACGGCCCCGTCTTCTAACTTCTGTAGTCGTTATTTTCAACATCATCTCCTGCTTCATTTTTCAAACGCTGAATTAATTCTGTCTATCAATTCTTCTCTAGTGTTTATTTCTTCATTATTATACACCAGTTCCTTGGCCCGGCCCCACACGAAAAAGTCCAACGGGGTCAGATCTAGGGAGCGAGCGGACCAAGGGATGGGTCCATCCCTGCCGATCCAGCTGTCAGGAAATCAATTGTTAAGATGTTCCCTTACATTTAACGTCCAATGCGCTGGACAGCCGTCTTGCTGATAGATGACTGTTCGGTCTCTTTCGAAGATTGGGACACCTGATTCCTCTATCAGCAGTGGTAAATCGATTTGCAGAAATTGCAAATAATTTTCGCCATTCAAAGGATCCGGCAAAAAGTGGGGACCAATCAATGTCCAGCCAATTACTCCAGCCCATACATTCACAGAGAATTTCATCTGAAACGACACCTGCATCTTAAAATGTGGATTGATTTCTGCGTCGGCCCATTCATGGATGTTGTGAAAGTTTGTAATACCCTCCCTTGAAAATTTGCTTTCATCCGTCCACAAGATTGATTTCAGGAACCACGCATCTTCGATGTCTCTGTTGAGGAGGAAACGGCAGAACTGTATTCTTCTTTGAGGATCTTGCTCTACTAGACCTTGAACACTCCTACCATGGAAAGGATACTTATCATTTTGGTGCATTGTATGCCATACCTTCCATTGAGAAATGTTTAAATTTTGAGCTACTGCTCTAGTACTGGTAGTAGGATCCGCTTGAAATGCTGCCAAAATGTCTTCTTCGACGGCAGTTTCATGTCTACCCGGGTTGACTCCAGGTTCCACGCGGTGAAACCCATCTTGGGCAAGTCGACGAAACGTGTTGTAAAACACTCGGACATTCGGTAACCTGCGATTCGGATAGCGCTCTTGATACATCCGTCGCGCCAAAGATCCATTGCCGTCTGCTCTGCCGTACATAAATACGATATTCGCATATTCTTGATTGGAAAAAGTAGCATAGTCACTTAACCATTAAGAAAAACGGCGTAGGAGCGCACTAAATGTCAACTCAACACAATTAAGTCAAAAATCAACACGTGCAGGAGCGTGAGGCTACGACTGAACACGGTGAAACAAAAATGTTCAAAACTAACGCAAACAACACGTGCAGGAACGCAAAGAGCTACAACTGAACACGGTAAATTGTGAATCAACACGACAACGTCCACTCACAAGGGCAGTAGTTTGACTAATAAGTAAAAGATGTAACGGCTTCAACACAGACCGACTGACCCTGACTAAAGAAACACGATTTTGTTGCCTCAGTAACTAAGACCATTTAGCTTTAAAAACCAACTCTTATCACTTTTTGCTATTCATTCGGCGTTCTACCTAGAAATGCCGTCGCACCGCGCGCGGTGACCATTGTTTAGAGAATCCCCTCAATTGGTTCCTGCATGTGCAAAAATTCTTAGAATTGAACTAAGTTATCACTTCGAACACATTAAGTATTCTTTTAAGCAAAAATTTTGTTTTTGCTAGACTGCCTAAAATTTAAAATTTCTCCCTCGAATTGGTTTGTAGGTCCTAATTTCAATAATTTGTAAGATATCCGCGTAAATGATACCTCAAAAGAAAGAACGATTATCAAGTATGTCTTCAAAAAGGTTTGAACAGAAAAAGCACCCTCCGTTTATTTTTAAAATAAGGTTTAAAAAACGTATTGATACAGTTTTTTTTTTTTTAACTTTAAATTTAAATGTCTGTAAAAAAATGTCTAATGACACAGAAACCTAAAACATGGTTTACTTGATTGCTTACACATTACTTTAATGAAATAAATAAAAAATGAATTAATTTATCATTCAATTTGGCCATAATTATGCAGTTTACATAAAATTTTGGGAATTTCCAAAAATAACTTAAAACTTAGGTTAAAAAAAATTGGTAAGACTTCGTCTGAGACATCCATGGCTTAAATGGTTCTAAATTGTCTGTACTATCTTCTCCTTAAAGCTTTGCACCCATCTTCCAATCACCCTGTATAATGATCCCATTTCCCTTGGTCACGCACTCACGCCATAACTTGAAAACGGCTTGACCGATTTGAATTTTTTTTCAATTTTATTCTCCTCTTTACTGGGGTGGTTTTAAAGAAAAAAAAAATAAGAAAAAAAGGACTTGAAATTTTGACAGAACAACGTCTTGCGGATCAGCCAGTACATAATAAGTCAATGTATATCAATAAAAGTCAATGAACAAGCCGAAACGTGGCTACGAAACAATAAATAATGTAAACAAAGAGCACTTTGTTATCACTGTGTTACTTTATCATTACATAATGATAGTTATCATCTTTGACCTTGTCTTAGAATTAGGTACCTATCGCACATGATGCACGTACCGGTTCAGTTGCAGTGTGTTCGAGGTGACGAGGTGCGGCGCCTGTCCGTGCGCCGTCGTGTCGTGTCGTGCTCGTATCAAGTCGGGTCCGACTGTGCCGAGCGCCGCTGAGCTGCCGCCTATATCGTAGGCTTCAATATCTTTGTCATTCAGGCGTGGAGGTTATCTCTCATTTGAATATTCATGCATCACTACGCGCCGCTGATGATTGTCGATTAAGGCGTGTAACCCCTTTATGTGAGTACATCATGAACACTGTGAGTAGAGGGAATAGAGACCATTAAAGAAATACTGCAGTTTGTTTTGTCCATTGTCTGCGTAACAAACGACGTTCCACAGAGAGGACCTAGAATCGACCCCCGCGGAACCCCACTTACTATTCCACCACCACCACCACTCCAGAGAACCACCACCGCCACCGCCCCAGTCCACAATAGCGTAGGTATGCTCGGAGCACAGTCGTACCTACTAACTATGCCCTGGGGTGCTCCGTGCGAGGTCATTCCACAAATCCCTATTGACAATCTTGATCTTTTTGTCCACAAATCGGGGTATTTCTCAAAGCGCAACTGTTTTTAAGCGCAACCATCTAAGCGCAACTAAATTGTTCCTCAAAGCGCAACCATCTAAGCGCAACTAAATTATTCCTCAAAGCGCAACCATCTAAGCGCAACTTAATTATTCCTCAAAGCGCAACATGCAGGGGCATTTTGGATTAATTAATGATATCGATAGACAGTTTTAAGTCAAACTATCTTAATTGTTTTTCACGGTTTTTGAGCTCGCTGAAAACGACAACGAGGTCAAAATGAAAATCCAAGATGGCGGCTGCAAAATTTTTCCAATTTTTCGTCATGTGTATCATTTTCATGGTTTTTGAGCTCGCTGAAAACGATAAGGAAGTCAAAATGAAAATCCAAGATGGTGGCTGCGAAAAAATTCTACTTTTTCGTCATGGGTGTCATTTTCGTGATTTTTGAGCTCGCTGAAAACGATAACGAGGTCAAAATGAAAATCCAAGATGGCGGCTACGAAAATTTTCTAATTTTTCGTCATGGGTATCATTTTCATGGTTTTTGAGCTCGCTGAAAACGATAACGAGGTCTAAATGAAAATCCAAGACGGCGGCTGCGAAAATTTTCTAATTTTTCATCATGGGCGTCATTTTCATGGTTTTTGAGCTCGCAGAAAACGATATCATCTTCCTGCCCTTATCCCGGGAAGATGATATCGTTTTCTGCGAGCTCAAAAAAAAAAAAATTATAGTGAGTTCAAAATGAAAATCCAAGATGGCAGCTGAGAAAGTTTTCTGATTTTTTGTCAAGGGCGTCATTTTCATGGTTTTTGAGATCGCTGAAAACGAAAACGAGGTCAAAATGAAAATCCAAGATGGCGGCTGCAAAAATTTTCTAATTTTTTGTCATGGGTGTCATTTTCGTGGTTTCTGAGCTCGCTGAAAACGATAACGAGGTAAAAATTAAAATTCAAGATGGCGGCTGCGAAAATTTTCTAAAATTTCGTCATGGGTGTCGTTTTCATAGTTCTCGAGGGTGCTAAAGACGATAGTGAAGGCAAAATGAAAATCCAAGATGGCGGCTGTGAAAATTTTCTAATTTTTCGTCATGGGTGTCATTTTCATGGTTTTTGAGGTCGCTGCAAAAGATAATGAGGTAAAAATTAAAATTCTAGATGGCGGCTGCGAATATTTTTTAATTTTTCGACATGGGTGTCGTTTCCGAAGAAAGTTGTAGGCTATTTAACATCACGCTGTGACCCGTAGGAGCCGAGCAAACAGAAAAAAAAACTGGTATACGAAGTAATAGCACGGTGTGGTTGCGCCATCTGGTTAATTTTGTAGTAATTCAAGATATTGATTGCACTGATCGATTGGAATTATAGTATGTCATGTCCTTTCTTTTGTTTCGTGTTGGAAAAACGAATTGATGGGATTAGGTTGGTTTTACTGTATTCCTATCCCCTGTCCCATTCCTGCACATCCTATCCCAGAGGATAGTGTTCAGCTATTGTCATACTATATTGACCCTAGCCCCTGAACTAGGCGGGAACCTGTATCCCAGAGGATACCTAACTAACTGACTTACGACATTTGTGTGTCACTACTACAACAAATACAGGGTGTCCCGTAAATAATGGATCAAACGTAACGGGTAGGTAGCTTACCTAATTTCCAACAACTAATTTGAATATTAAAAAAAAAACCGTTACAGTAACCAGGATATTAATTTTTTTTCGAATTTTACGATTTTGTCTTCCAGAATTAAGCTTTTTTAATGCTGTCGCTGCAAATGATGACATTTTTAGGTATGATTTTTATTTAACATTTCTGAATAGCTTACTAATGTTATAAGATTCCATTTTTTTTGAATACCGTTTTATTTGCCTTAGAAAAAAAATCTTGAGTTGAAAAGTTTTTTCTTTACGATGTTAGGACCAAAATTGAAAAAATTCTCCTGTAAAAAAAATGTATGACACCGAAGACCACCATTATTTTAAAAACTTGTACATTTAATAAGGTTTGCAAATTGGTATAAAACTTACGTCTAGTCCTTATCGTTACAAAGATATTGCTATGAATGTGATGAAGAAGACAGAAAATAAATTAAATTGGTACTATTCCATTTTTTCCTTTTCGTAATGGCTTATGCTTGTAATCGAAGCAGGTAGTTAAGCGGATAGCATAATTCCGACCCGATGACGTCATCTGTCCGGAATTTGGGACCGCTACCTGTGGCGGAGTTGCACCTCAGTCAGTGTGAAAGGGATAGATAGCGCCGCTTTTTGGTAAATCGGTTAAATCGGTATGAAGTTGCGCAGGTTCTTTTGTTCTTTCCTGCGCCCTTCACTCGTACAGGCTTCATTGTTGCTTGATTTTATTAGTTTAGTTGTAACTAGTCTCTCTTCGAGTTGCTACGTCAAGCAACTTTCGCTCCCGGTCAGTGGCTCGGTGTTTTCTTCTGTAAAATTTGACTTGTGCTGTGTTTTTGGACTTTGCTTTGCCTATCGATTTGGAACTCTTTGCGTATTGGACAAACGACTTGGCAATCCTACGGACTCCGAAAACATTCGTTTGTGTGTGCTTGTACGTGTGTGCAGTAGCGCTGAAACCTTATTCAGCCCAATGCCTCGTTATGAGTACACGCCACGGCAGTACGCCGAAATGCATTTTATCTACGGAGAAGCAAGAGGTAATGCCAGGGCGGCTGCAAGATTGTACCGTGAAAGATACCCGAACCTGGTTCGTTATCCCGATTATCGCGTCTTTATTAGAGTGCATAACGCGCTTCTTGAGGGAAGAATTCTTGGCACCGGAGTTGGTGGTACCCGTGAAGGACGACCGCGACAAGTTAATGACGAAGTCATTCTTCGAGAAATCGAGGAAGATCCGTCAGTCTCCGTTCGCGTCATAGCGCGACGCGTAGGAATTTCTAGATCGACGGTGCATCGAGTGCTACAACGGTGCCGATTGCACCCATATCACGTGCAACGTGTTCAAACGCTGACGTCGCGTGATTACCAGCCAAGAATAGAATTTTGCCAAAGGATGCTTAGAATGATTCGGGCGGACCCGCAGTTTTTTAACAAGATTTTATGGAGTGACGAGTCTTCATGCCGCCGAGATGGATATTTAAATTTGCATAATTTGCACAGTTGGCAGCTGATAAACCCATATTTGATGCGAGAGGACAGGAGCCAACATCAATTTAAAATAAATTTATGGGTGGGAATAATCAATGGGCAAATAATAGGGCCCTTTGAACTACCAGCTACTCTAAACGCCGAATATTATCTCCATTTTTTAAGGAATGAGTTGCCAAGGTTATTAGAAAACGTTCCAGAAGACGTACGGCAAGCAATGTGGTTGCAAAATGATGGGTGCCCCGCTCACTATGCGACGGCAGTAAGGGCGCACCTTGATGAAAGTTATCCGGACAGATGGATCGGCCGATTAGGACCAATTTTGTGGCCTCCGCGATCTCCGGATTTAAATCCCCTAGATTTTTTTTACTGGGGATGTTTTAAAGACAGGGTCTACAAGAATCCAATAACGTCGGAAGAAGAATTACGACAGCGCATCCAATCTGCTGCATCAGAAATAAACCAAAGCCGTTTTGTCCGTCGGATAAGAGCTTCCTTTATTAGGAGATGCAGACTTTGCATTCTTGTAGAGGGAAGGCAATTCGAACATTTATTGTAAAAACCAAATAAAACGATTTATTTGAACTAACTGTTTTTTTTAGTACGGCCTCCTAATTCTTTTCATACGCCTCAATAATTCAATGAACATTGCCTCTGAAATACTACAGTTACACATTTTAAAGAAAAAGTTTAAATGTACACACTTTTTTATTTTTTTTATTAACGTTGATTTGGAGCACCTCTCAGATTCATAGCAATTATCTTTGTAACGACAAGGACTACAATGTACAACTTCATACCAATTTACCAAAAATACAAAAGCGGCGCTATCTATCCCCTTCACGCTGACTGAGGTGCAACTCCGCCACAGGTAGCGGTCCCAAATTCCGGACAGATGACGTCATCGGGTCGGAATATGCTAGCCGCTTAACTACCTGCTTCGATTACAAGCATTCAAGCATAAGCCATTACGAAAATGAAAAAATGGAATAGTACCAATTTAATTTATTTTCTGTCTTCTTCATCACATTCATAGCAATATCTTTGTAACGATAAGGACTAGACGTAAGTTTTATACCAATTTGCAAACCTTATTAAATGTACAAGTTTTTAAAATAATGGTGGTTTTCGGTGTCATACATTTTTTTTACAGGAGAATTTTTTCAATTTTGGTCCTAACATCGTAAAGAAAAAACTTTTCAACTCAAGATTTTTTTTCTAAGGCAAATAAAACGGTATTCAAAAAAATGGTATCTTATAACATTAGTAAGCTATTCAGAAATGTTAAATAAAAATCATACCTAAAAATGTCATCATTTGCAGCGACAGCATTAAAAAAGCTTAATTCTGGAAGACAAAATCGTAAAATTCGAAAAAAAATTAATATCCTGGTTACTGTAACGGTTTTTTTTTTTAATATTCAAATTAGTTGTTGGAAATTAGGTAAGCTACCTACCCGTTACGTTTGATCCATTATTTACGGGACACCCTGTATATCGACTTAGTACTTATCATAAAAGAGTGCAAGGATGTGTTCGTAAGATTGAAGATTGGATGATTGGTAGGTACTTATCTCTGGATTATGCTGAAGCTTGAATATTTTGCCCGTCAATGTTATTGGCGGTGGCGGTGGTAGGTATGAAGAGAAGTGACGTAACCACCTGTTAGTGCCACCTTTGTTTAGCACGAAACTATATTCGTTAGTGCCATCTTTGTTTAGCATGAAACTATACAATGTGTCGTTTTGCATCTTCGTCAAATTTCAGGTTGTGATACAGATCATCAAAATGAACAACTTTCTCCAACTCCAACCCAACTCCAACCAACAATCCAACACAATCCAACCAACCAACCACAACCAATCCAATCCAACTTTCTCATCGTAATCACGAAAAAAATTTCAACTGTCCCATAGAAAACTGCAATACCTACTCGACGCAAATGTATGGGACGGCTGATTATTTTTTCGCGATTACGATGTTGGTGCCATGGAAAAAGTTGTTCGGTTTGATGGTTTATACCACACCCTTATATTTGACGAGGAAGCAAAACGACGCGTTGTATTACGTTGTAGTACGTTGTAGTACGATTCACTCGCAGGTAGGTTCAGACTATCGACATATGTTTTGCACACGACTCTAATTCAAATTCTTTATCGTGTTTTTACTTCTGATATCAAATAATTTTTTTGATTCGAAGCAGAACTAAGCCCAGCGGCCGCGGAACGCCTGTGTGCGTGCTCCCGCGCCGCGCGCCTCGCGCACGCGCAGTCGCGCCCTCGCCGCGACTAGCGGGTCGCGACTCGCGACTCAGTCAGTGGAGCCAGCTGGACTACTCTGCTTGCTGCTTGCGCGCAGCACTCGCCGTCGTGTGCCGTGTGCACTTAAGTAACTAGGGGACGTTTTGCTTTGTCTGTTTAATCAGACAGCATAACCTTGCGAGACAGCGGACGTGCATGATTATCGGGACCGTACCGGTAATCTTTTAAAACCTCTTGTGAATGATAAAGACTTAATTACGACTACATAATAAAACGGACCGACATAATGAAAGGTATACAACATGCAGGTAGACTCTTATACGTTAGGCCGAAACTCGAAATCCCGAATCACCTTATCCCGAATGACCGCTATCCCGAATTACTCTATCCCGAATGAACGCTATCCCGAATCACGCTTTTCCGAATGACCGCTATCCCGAATCACTTTATCCCGAATGAATGCTATCCCGAATCACGTAATTCCGAATGAACGCTATCCCGAATCACGTTATTCCAAAGGAACGCCATCCCGAATATTAACTTGAGTTTGAAATAACGTTATTTCCAACGAATGTTAATCCAAAAACAATTTTTGACCCTCAATTCAAGCTATGCATACAAAAACCGGCCAAGTGCGTGTTGGACCACGCATAATGAAGGGTTCCGTAATTGAAAAGAATTTATCCCAAAAACGAACTTAACATTGTAATCCCAAAAAAAAATTTTTTTAGTGATAAAATTACAAATTAACAATTTTATTTATCCTCATGGATGGTATCTGTCGATCAGAAGGTATGTTGCCCATTGCCCAAAAACCCAGTTGAGATGGATCTTAAGCGGCAACTACAAAACGTACCATTGCAATGTGATCCTAAATAATATCGAAGAGATACAGCAATTTTGGGAAGTGGAGGACATACATGAATCTCCAGCAATATCAGAAGAAGATCAAAAATGCATCGAGTTTTACCAATCTTCGACCTCTAGACGCGAAGACGGAAATGTCGTTAAAATACCATTCAAAGAAAATTTTGAGAATAATATAGACGAGTCGAAAACAAAATCGATATCTCAATTTTTCCAAATATAGCGGAAATTGAGTAAGCAAGCAGCACTGGCACATGACTCATCGTTTATTTCCGAATACTAGAGCTCGGACATATGACACCCGTTGCGCCACACGTACAGCCGGACTGCTACTTATCGCACCATTGCGTCCAACGATCTGCGTCATCAACTACTAAATTGCGAGTTGTCTTTAATGCCTCGAGTGGATACAGCCTCAATGATCTTATGTGCCGAGTACCCAATTTACAACAAGACCTTCAGAGCCTTATCTTAAAATAGAGACAATTTAGATATGCTTTTACAGCAGATATAGAAAAAATGTTTCGCAAAATCTGGCTACATCCCGATGATCAGAAATATCAGAAAATTATCTGGCGGAACCATCAATCTCAACCTTTAAAAGAATATCAGTTAGCAACAGTTACCTATGGCACAAAAGCCGCACCTTTTTTGGCTTTGATGTCACTAAAGCAACTGGCCATCGATGAAAGGCCAAACTATCCGCAAAGTTGCGCTCCAGACGTCTTAGAACTCTCGTTTCATGAATTATCTTATGCATGGTGAACATTCAGCGAGAGCAGCTACACAGCTCAAAGCAGAGATGATCAACCTGCTCAAATCTGGCGGGTTTAATCTCAGAAAATGGCGATCAAACTTGCCGGAAATAATAGATGGTTCAGATGCACTTCAAAAGGAAGACTTTGACTTTAAGCAACCGGAGTCACCCAAAACTTTAGGTCGGAACCAAAAAATGATCACTTTATTTTTTAAGACATCCTTACAAAGAGACAATTGTTATCTCAAATATCTAAAGTTTTTGACCCTTTGGGCTGGCTGGCTCCAGTCACAATAAAACTTAAGATCTTGTTCCAAGAATTATGGAAATCAGACTTGGGTTGGGACCACCCTGTCCCTCAAGAAATCTCGTTAGAGTGGAATATTATTAAAGCCGATCTATATCATATATCTCGATTTAAAATACCACGTTGGATTCAAACCCAGGAAAAAGATATCATCGAACTCCATGGCTTTTGCGATGCTAGTACAAAATCATACGCCTGCGTTGTGTATTGTAAAATACAGAGAAAAAATGTAACACACGTAACCCTTATTGCAGGCAAATCAAAAGTAATACCGCTGAAAAAACCACAATCTATCCCGCGTCTGGAACTTTGCGGCGCATACTTGTTGTCAAAACTTATGCGAAAAATCATCTTATCCCTATCGAGCTACAAGGTGCACGTTTATGGTTGGATTGATTCAACGGCTGTTCTAGGTTGGTTATGTGGCGAACCGGAGAAATGGAAACCCTTTGTTGCGAATCGAGTGAGGATTATTACTGAAATAATCCCTAAAGTTAACTGGCGTTACGTAAAATCTAAAGAAAACCCCGCAGATTGCGCAAGCCGCGGTGTACCTGCTGCTCAATTAGCTAATTACTCGCTGTGGTGGCAAGGGCCCGACTGGTTACCACAATATAAGCCTAGAGAATCTCGTAAGATGCTGATTTACACGAGTATTAGGTACTAGCGAAGAACTCAGAAAAAAAAGGAAGTAAATACGGTCATTTGATTATTAACCCCGAAAATTTAATAATTAATCAACTATTAACAAAACATAGCACCTTAAGGAAAGTTACTCGAGTATTAGCTTACGTCAACAAGTTCATCGACATTGTTGTTTACAAGAAAAAAAGAACATGTTTTCTTACTCTGCAAAATATAAACACAGAAAAAAAAAATGAAACAAAAAAAAAAAAAAAAAAAAAAAAAAGAAATGAAAAAAGAGAAATGAATGAATGAGAAATGTTAATTAAGCACGTCCAAAACGAATATTTGAACGAAGAAATATCGCGTCTGAAAAATAAGGAACCACTAAATAAGAAAAGCCAAATTCTTAATCTCAATCCTATACTAGACACTAATCAAATGCACGGAGCATTGCGCCGGTGGCAGACTTAAACATTCGAATCTTGATCCCGAAATGAAGCATCCCATCATAATCCCGAATCAATCGAAATTGGCAGATCTTATCATAGATTTCCACGAACTTGTATTTCACGGTGGAGTAAAAATTACTACTGGATTTATAAGACAAAAATACTGGATTCTTGTAGGAAACAGAGTCACAAAGAAACGATTAAGAATATGTGTCAAATGTAAAAGACATAATCCCATACCACAACATCAAATCATGGTGACCTACCTCCAGCACGATTGATTCCTAACCGACCTTTTTACCACACTGGCATAGATTATACCGGACACATCCTTATTAAGGCAAACAAAGGTCGTGGCATTAAAACCTTTAAAGGATATGTCGCAGTTTTTGTCTGTATGGTAACTAAAGCCAAACATTTAGAAATCGTCTCAGATCTCACAGCGTCAGCATTTATTGCCACGCTTCGACGAATGTTGGCTAGAAGAGGAGTTCCTGGGCACATCTATAGTGATCAGGGAACTAACTTCATAGGAGCCAACAAAATTATAAAACAAGAGTTTGCAGAAATCTCCTACATCTTGTCTGACCAAGAAGTAACCTCGACAATCTCTGAAATGAACATTGAGTGGCACTTTAACGCCTCATCATGGCCATCTGCTGGCGGACTCTGGGAAGCTGCAGTGAAGAGCCTAAAACATCATCTCAAGCGTGTCGTGTGAGAGCTAAAATTAACCTACAAGGAATATATTACCCTACTATCCCAACTCGAGGCTTGTTTGAACTCCAGACCACTGTGCCCTTTGACAGAAGATCCTGAGGATCTAAACTTTTTGACCCCGGCTCACTTTTTATCAAGTAGCCCCAACTTAACGATTTTCGAAACAGAGCATGATCTCAGAACACGTTGGCTCTTGACGCAAAAAATCTATCAAGATATATGGGATAAGTGGAAGACTGACTACCTCTTGCAGCTTTCTACGAGGACCAAATGGCGACAGCATCAAAAAGATCCCAATCTTATCGACATCGTTATTATAAAAGACCAGGACCACCACCAGGACAATGGAGTCTAGGTCGCGTAGTAGCACTGCATCCTGGAAGTGACGGACACGTAAGGGTCGTCACACTTAAAACCAAAAACGGGTTCTTAAAACGCCCAGTGGTAAAACTGTCCTTACTGCCAACAAATAAAAATGAACACGATCAAAATGCCCCAAAAGTTGATGATAAATTGCCAGCGGCGAAGAAAAAACGTACTATCTCATTATCAGCTATGGTTTTATCTTGTACATTATTTTTGCTGTCACTAATAAGCACCGCTCAAGCATCCTACAACTTCACCCTGCTGACAAACAATAGTGTCTACTTCGAAAAAATATCTAATATGCATTTAATTAGAGATTATTGGTCTATTACGACACCAATCCTTATCAAGAAGGAACGGCGGCATTATTAAAGTATATCAAGTATCTTCAAACCTTATGCTCTACGATTAGAACACAAACACCTTGCCACGGCGTCATGTTACAACTCGAGCACGAGTTCGAAGAAATTAAACATTATGATAATATTGTCATGATAAATGATTCGTTTATGACTAATAAGAAACGTCGGCGACGCGGCTTGCTAGAAGGAGTAGGCTACGTTGCAAATAGTTTATTCGGAGTGTTGAACCAACGATTTGCAGAAAAATATGAGAAGGATATTCACCTTTTAAAGCATAATGAAAACCATTTATACTTCCTCTGGAAAAACCAAACGTCGGTCGTAAAAGCTGAATTTAATCTCATGAAAAGGATGGAGAAAACTATAAACAAACATCATAAAATAATAAATCAAAAACTTAATTATCTCAAACATTCCTATAAAAATCTCGCTCAGCAAGTGCAAAACATAACTATGGTCACAGACTTTATGACCTCGGCTTTCACTGCCAACAACCTGTTGTATACCCTTCGATGAACCCAGGACTCGATTTTAGATACAGTAACTGATATTTATAGTGGAAAATTAGATTTTCATTTGTTATCTCCGAAGCAACTCAGATCAGAGCTAAGCATAATATCAGCACAAATATCTGGAGACTTGGTAGTTTCTGTCAACAACTTTAATCTTAAAAGATCTTTATGGCTTGCTCAAAGTAAGAGCCAAATATTCTGGCAAACACCTAATTATAGAAGTAAAAATACCCCTGATTGAAAGAGATCTTTACGAGGTATTCAACCTTATCCCGGTTCCACGCATTGTGAAAGATAACATGATGATGAAGGTCGAAACTATCTCTGAATTAGCAGCCATCAATATGAGAAAGGATTCGTATTTAACTATCACAGACACGGATCTGCAGTCATGCGTATTACAAAACTCTGTGACTATTCTGTGTCATATCAGAAGGCCTATTCACCCCATGAAAGATGATCATAGCCTATGCGAGACGATCCCAGGAACAAGAACTTGTAAAACTAAAACTACCTCGTGCAAGAATGACTGGAGAGAATTAACATCGGAAAACAAATATTATTATTTATGCTGTAATGAATGTAACGTCAAAGTTCTGTGTGAAAATCAAGTTGAGTTAGTAAGGTTATCAGATGCTGGTCTGTTGCGTGTTGGGGAAGGCTGTTTAGTAAAAACAGAAGATATTATGGTGTATTCAAACAAAATATTGTCTAGTATAATTAGCACGACGACAAAGATTATCTCACCAGAAATATCACCAATCAATCACATAATAAATATCACTATGCCAGAAATCTCATATGACCCTTATCCCATTAACTCGGACAACCTCAGGCAATTTGAAGCAATTAACAGAATTCTTGAGATTATGAAGCAGAGTGAAACTTTGAGCACCAATGTCTCCTACCAGTATACTGCTATATATCTCATCATATTGGGAATCTTGATAATGGTGCTCTTCTCTTCTCTCATCATCATTCTCTCATCTTAGTGTTTTAAACGTTGGTACCAAAGGCAATGTAAAGGAAATCGATCCACTTCTACAGCAGAGCGGTGGACAGCACCTGCGGCGACAGCGTTGCCATCTCCACACAACGTTGCAGAAGGTGTTGTGATTGAGTGTAGTGAAATTAGGGAAAATGGGCAATCTAGAAGTAAATCAGTGAAAAGTGATCCTAAACGACTAGCTCTATCTAGTGAGTGTTTACAAAAAAAGGAAGATAGAGGCTCTTCACCGATCTTTCGCATCTTTTCTCTTCCTGATTTACACTGTAGCGATTCTGTTTAATTTGTAATGTTACTTTTATCTCATCTTATACCATAACTAACCCTACATAACTATTTTAGTATTATTTGAACATTGTCCTCACCTTGTTAATATTAATTTCATTACCCATTTAATCACATCTACTCACTAACCTCATCTTTTTCTCCCTCGGGAGCATGTTCGGGTCAATCACCGAACAATAATTTCATGTCAGCGTAATTGCGACACCGCGCTCCATGCCTTTAACTATTATGTATTACTTAAAATAAGTAATCAGTACGCTTTCGGATAGCATATCGGGCGCGACTCAATCTCATC
Source organism: Cosmia pyralina (assembly GCA_946251885.1). Lineage (NCBI taxonomy): Eukaryota > Metazoa > Arthropoda > Insecta > Lepidoptera > Noctuidae > Cosmia > Cosmia pyralina. The sequence continues at coordinate 87,746 of OX276349.1, read as the reverse complement.
GTATTCACCTCATTAATTTTAATAGTTATCTCATTTGTACTGAAATATAGTATTTTATAATCTTTAATCTTAGTTTATATTTAAACTCACCCTAACCCCGAACATGGATATTGGTGCCGATTTTCTTGTACATGGAGGGACGTAGGGAGGGGGCAGCTTCAACGTGTTCTTTATGGATTTTTTGTTTTGGTACCTACATGTTGAGGTTTAGGGTTTATGCGTTTTATAAAGAGGGGCCAAATTTTCATTATTTTTGCGATAGGACACACCGTTTTCGAAATATAAAGAAAAGAAAAATACAGTACTGTTTTTACAATTGAAGTCAAGGTGTCGGTATGTATTTTATTCCACACCGTTTTAATTGCGATTAAAAATAGTCTGATTTAGTTTGACAATAAAAATTTTGGGTAAAAAAACGTCAAACACAGAATAGCCAAATTACCATTTTCACTAAATTATTATCTCAGTGCAATCTTAGTGCTGTCAAACTAAAATATTATAGGTAGTTGTGTCACTTTAATCAATTTCAGAATAGGAAATCGTCGTTTGACGGGAATAAACTATTTTTTTGTGTTTTTTAGTCTAGTTATTGGCATTTGTGACAAGAGAATCGGCACCATTATGAACAAGCTTAGTTTACTTCGTAAAAATGTTTTTACTTTACGATGTAGGTACCTACCTCAGACTAAATAAAAAACCCAGACATAGAGCTGCGAACAATACAATAAAGCATGCTCAAAACTACACCTCGCTATGTGCGTACACGCTCACACGCACACATTTACACCAAACTACATTATTGAACTTCACCTCATTACGTGCACACATGTTTACGAAATCCGAAACGTGCGCCCTCACGGCACTTGACAGCAATAGGTCTTGGTTTTTTAATTATTCTGGGGTACCTTATTAACGAAAAAAAAAAAAAATGTAAATAATCATGTAAGTAGGGAGGTTCCTACTTTTGCACGACGATGTTTTACCAAAAGTTTATTTCCTTTGTAGAGTAGGTAGTGTACTAACCGAATTGAATATCACATAAGTACTTACTTAAACTATTTTATAAACTCAGTATGCCTATGTATTTAACTCTCTATCACTTTCACACCTAAACCGCATACAAAAACTTATTACGTAAGTTCTTATCTAAGTAGATGAAAAGTAATATTCGGAAGTATTCCGAATAGTGCAAGAGCTAGATCAAAGATTTTATCGTAAACTCATCGATCTAGCTCTTGGGCTATACTTAAAAATTGTACTCATTATATCTCCTAAACTAAGACCTGACCAAATCTGTGACTTGGCGAAAACTTGCGACTAATAGTGACTAAATCTGGGAGAAAACAGATCTTTACTAGTTGGCCTAGTTTTTGAGATATAGGTAAATGTGGCCAAGCTGGGGAGACGCTCTCCAGATCGGCCACTAATGAACCCTTATAACTTTTGAACCAGTGACCGACAAATTCTGATATATACTCGTAGCTAATCAGATAACTGCTAAATATCATAATAACCAGACTAACACCATCACGCTAAACAAAACCAAAAATACAGCAACACTTTCTCAGATAGCGCCAGCAACGGCAGACGAGATTAGCAAAATAATTGATGACCTGAATGCAAACACCAGCACAGGTATAGACGGCATTAGTGCCAAATCGCTTAAGTGTATAAAGAATCTCGTATTACCTAGTCTAACTCAATGCATCAACAAATGTTTGAGCGAAGGTCACTTCCCTGACACATTAAAATACGCCAAAGTTACCCCTATTTTTAAAGCTGGCTCCAAACTGTCCCCAGGAAACTATAGACCTATTTCAGTCTTGCCTGTGCTGTCTAAAGTTTTCTAAAAGCTATTGCACAATCGGCTCAGTCTTTATTTAAATTCATTTAACTACCTTTCTCAACGACAATATGGCTTTAGACCAAAATCTAATACTCTTTCAGCGGCAATAGATTTAATTACTACTATTAAAACTAATATAGACAGGAAACACATTGCTTTAGGGATATTCATCGACCTGAAAAAGGCGTTTGATACCGTTAGCCATAGCTTGTTAATGAATAAGCTTGCCTCAATCGGTGTAACTGGAAATGCTTTCAAAATGTTTGAATCGTATCTTCAGGGACGCCGACAGGTCGTTAAAATAGGTGACAATGTTAGCACACCTAAGGTAATTAACTGCGGCGTGCCTCATGACTCAATTTGTGGTCCCCTTTTATTCCTAATCTACATTAACGATATAGACAAGATAGGCCTGAAGGGGCATATTTCCTTATATGCTGATGACACTTGCCTTTTTAATTTTGGTCACTCAATTGACTCAATAATACAGGACGCACAAGAGGATCTCATTATCTTGGAAAGATGGTTTCTAAATAACCTGTTAACTATCAATACATCTAAAACACACAATAGCAGTAACATTGACATCTTTGCCGACACTTTTTCCCAATTCCGTAAAAAACTTATGATCCCTAACCATTCATAACATTTGATCACGATTATTGCAGTCGTCTTACGTGAAATGGATTTTCAGTTTAATTTTGGTGTGATTATTGTGCGTCAGTTGCGTTAATGGTCACGCCGGGGTTGGACTGGGAATCTATTACTTATTAACTTAATTAAGTAAATTTGATGTTGTATTTTTTTTTTTATATATTGTCTTCCCATGTTAAAGTGGCTCTTAGCTGTCTTCCATTGTAACAAAAAATTAGTTTCTTTTTTTTTTAATCACTTTTAACATGTCCATCTTATAATTTGTGTATATATATTAGGTCTTTACCTATGAAATTGCCGTTCTGCAGTACTGGCCATTTCAAATCAAAATAATTTTTGTTTGGCTAAGAATTCTAATTTCAAATTAATTTTATTTTAAAAACATGGACTTTTTTTCCAAAAGTAGTCATTTGTTTATTGATTAGTGTTACATTTTCATCGCATTTCAATCTTTTTCGTCATCATGGATACGTTAAAAATTCGAGTAATTATGGAATATGAGTACCGTCGTGGCAGCAACGCGGCACAAGCGGCACGCAACATCAACGACGTTTACGGAGCTAACACTACAAACCAACGCACCACTTGTTATTGGTTTGCTCGCTAACCGTTCTGGAAATTTCGACCTGAAAAATGAACCTCGCGGTCGTCCGAAGACTTTGGTCGACAATGACGAATTAAAGGCGATTGTGGAAGCTGATGATGCACAATCTACGGCTGAATTAGCAGCAGCTTTCGACGTTAGCGTCAAAACAATATTGGTCCATTTGCGTCAAATTGGCAAGGTAAAAAAGCTTGACAAATGGATGCCCCACGAACTCTATCATCGCCAGCGCGAAGTACGCGTCGAGACGTGCCTTGCACTGCTCAACAAACACACAAATGAAGGAATTTTGAACCGCATTGTTACCTGCGATGAAAAATGGATTCTGTTTGATAACCGCAAGCGCTCAGCAAGTTGGTTGGATCCTGGTTCAGTACCTAAACAATGCCCTAAACGAAAACTTACCCCTAGAAAAGTGATGGTCACTGTTTGGTGGTCTAGCGCCGGTGTGATTCATCACAGCTTCTTACCAAACGGGGTGAGCATTACTTCAGATGTGTACTGTGAAGAACTGAACACAATGATGGAGAAGCTGGCACATCTCCAACCAGCATTGGTCAATCATAATTATATCATAATTATATCATAATTTCCAAAGCACAGTATGGCTTCCAAAGTAATAAGTCTACAGCTCAGCTACTTTCCAATTTTACTGATGAAGTTAACAACTACCTAAATGACAAGCAGCATGTGATACTCATATTCATTGATTTCAGCAAGGCTTTTGACACACTCGGGCACAATACACTATTAAAAACACTCGAAAACTCGGGTATAAGAGGAAAATTACTCGATTGGTGCAAAGAATACCTTCGTGGACGAAGTTATCGCGTCAAAGTTGGTCCTAGCCTTAGCAGACCTGTGAACGTGACAAAAGGCACAGCCCAAGGTTCAGTGTCTGGTCCACTCCACTATCTAGCATACGTTAATGACCTAGAAAATATTATAGCACACTGTTCCCTTTATCAATACGCTGATGATACCTGTCATACTATCTGCTAACAAAAATATGAATTTAGCCGCAGAATTTTTGCAAAAGGATTTTACATCTATGACTAAGTGGGCACATGATATGGGACTTGTTCTGAATCCACAAAAAACTAAAGTTATACACGTACATTCAAGTCACATAAGTACCTCCCATCCCTTTCAAATCATAGCTCATAGTCATGATTGTCTGCATGAAAACGTTCCAGACTGTCACTGCTCGCCTATAGAGCAAGTCCCATATCATACCTATCTGGGATTGATAATTGATAACCGATTCAACTGGAGTTACCATGTGGAATCTGTGTGCGGCAAGTTACGTGCGATACTCACCAAATTTTCCATTATAAAGCGTAATATACCGTACAGAACCCTCCTTCAAATGTACACAGCTCTTGCTGAGTCCATAATATCTTATGGACTCACCAGTTATGGACGCACATTTAAAACTTACCTAGATAAAATACATAATTTGCAAACACGTTTGTTGAAACTTATAGTACCTAACTATGTAAAAAATAAATACAATGACAATTACACAGGGTTATTTAAACATTGCAAAGTGTTACCTGTTCTAGCGCGAGCTGAATATCTGTTCCTCATAGAACATTTTGATAATAGTGATATTCAAATTCCAGTTAAATTTGAGGTGAACACGCGACAAGCGAAATCAAAATCATTCCAAGTGCCACGCAAAAATAACTTTTATGGCAGGCGTACCGCTTCTTTTCTAATACCCAGTTTACTGAACCAAATACCTGTAGACATTAGAGACTCAATGAATATTAAAAATATAAAGCGTAAGCTTAAAGAGCATTGCATCGACTCGATTATAACTTAACTAGTTGAGTTGTAGTCGAGCTGATGTAGTGCTGTTAAACAGCTGTTAATAGCGCGTTGATCAATCTCAGGCCATGGCACGCTAAGACAGACCCCAGAGGTCTAATTGTGTGCTTTGCTATTACACCTAGTTAAGGAACTTGTAATTTATAAAATAAAAAAAATAAAAAAAAAAATCGCTCGTCTCCGCTGCTCCTGCACGACAACGCGCGACCTCATACTGCACAGCAGACGGTCTCCAAGTTGCAAGAACTGGGGTTGGAAGCTCTCCGTCATCCGCCCTACTCACCAGACCTTGCGCCTACAGACTACTACTTTTTCCAGAATTTGAATAACTTCTTGGCGGGAAAAAAATTCAATACCCGATGTTGCCTCCCGTCCAGCTGATTTCTTTAAGAAGGGCATCAATAAACTGCCACTGCGTTGGCAAAGATGCATTGATTGCATGGGTGATTACTTCGATCAATTACAAATAAAAAATGCATGAAAAAAATTCGTTTCAATTTTTTCATACAAAACTGCAATTTCATAGGTAAAGACCTATTATTATAATTGTGTTTAAGCTGTGTACTTCTGTAAGTGACGAATTCACCATAATAATATGTATACTTATAAGTTCATTTATGTAATATGTATTAGTGAACAAGTCGTTGGAGTACCTTTAAATAAATAAATAAATAAAACCAACTATACAATATTTGCAGCTAAAAACAAAAAAATCTCGGATCATCACAAACCTCTTAGTATTAATGGAGTCAATTTAAATAAAGTTAATAAAGAGAAATATCTTGGATTTATTCTGGATAATCAATTTACATGGAAACCCCACATCGAGAAAACCTGTTCTAAAATATTAAGCCTAACGGGGGCGTTACGTCGAATTGTGAGATGCTTTCCTCTTAAAGTCCGCCACACTATTTATAATTCATTGGTGAAACCGCATATTGAATATCTTATAGAACTATGGGGTTCAGCAGCTAAAACCAACCTAGAAAAGCTACAAAGAGCGCAAAACAGAATTATAAAAGTCCTATTTCACTACCACTATCTGACCCCACACACAAAATCTACAAAGAAACCAAGCTATTTAACATTTTTAATATCTATTTATATAACACATGTATTTTAGTTCGTAAAATTCTATCCAAAGACACACACACAAATCACATTCACAAAAAACATACAGGTACATAAACGTGTTCTGAGGCGCGCTGTAACGAGTCTACTAACCTAGTGGAATAATAGGGGAATATAGACTCAAAACAAAATATAATTTGGAAATGGAAATAAAAAATACACTTCCTACCTAGTATGACTGAAATCCTTAGCTTGATTAGCTTTTCAGAAGCCGGACGTAAGTTTCTTCAGCCAACTCACAATAAAACAATCGCAGTATAAATTGTATGACGTCGACAGACGGTTCATTCACGAGGACTATGTCGAATTTGTTGAGATAGTTTCTCAGGTTGCCTTCAGCATTGCTTCCTAGGAAACCCACTTTGACGACAACGTCACAATGTTCCATGCCCTCGGCCACGTCCGCGGAGCAAGAGGCAGGCTTAAAAAATCACTCATCTCTCTAAATCAGCCACAGAGCACTTTTTTTATATAGGAAATCCACCGGCCAAAAAGAAAATCCCTCCTTCAGTCCCGTATTTTCCTTCTTCTTCAACAAACGCCCACTTGTCAGTCATCAAATCGGCCATAAATATCAGTCTTCATTCAAGAACCTCTTCGATGAATTCTGAGAGCGTGTCAATTATTTTTATAAATCTAATTTAGGACACAGTTATTCAGTAAACAATTAAAATTATCTATAAAATACAATATTTGGGCTAACATATTGCTAAAAATAATTTAAATTATATAAATCAAAAGTAACCTTCATAGACTAAGCTAGTAATAAACTCTATGAGAGAAAATTTGGAAGAAAAAAGTAATGATAGTTTGACAGCCTGACATAGGTGTCATAACAAAGAAAATTAAAGAAAAATCAGTTTAGACCGATTTGCAAAATATTAATGCAAAATCATAGAAGTATGATATATTATACATGTATTAATGAATGTAAGTATTATGTAAAATGTCTGTAGTACGTAGATACTATAGCGCACAAGACTTACATATACCTGGTACTAGAACTAATTATGGAAAAAAAACAATAACACATGAGGGAGCAAAACTTTATAACTCACTACCAAAAGATATAAAAAATACACAATCTTTATTACTATTTAAAAAACTACTAAAATGTCACATCTTAGAGGGTCATAAAATGAAATAACTAATTTAACTAATGTCTTGCCATTTGCCTCTAGTGTGAACGAGTCTTTAGATTTCAAAACACAAAAACAAAGAGGTAGGTACGAGTCACCGCGCGTCGACCGCGCCAACGCATCGCACGGCGCGCGGCGGTAGACAATACAAAACTTTTAACAATTATCTTCATAGATTTGTATAATGTTAACATTAAGCTCTTCACTACTCCTGGACAACAAAAATTTTTTTTTTTTTTTTTTTTGGAATGGCATCTCGTAGTGTGACCATGAGAGGTCTCGACTACTTAACCGGACTTTCCTGTGGGTGCCTTTAAGCGAGCTCAAGAGCCTCCAGCCAGGGGCATAAAATACTAACTAAATTATAAACTAAACGACTGCGCACTAAGGGCACCCCCTGTGGGGTACGGACTCGGCTTAGGGAGTCGTTGTCATTGACCAATGATAGACAAGGCAAAGCAATAGGCTGGATCAAGTTAGGGGAATTATTATTATCAGGGGAGTTTAAAGCTACAGGCTCAGCTACGCCACCAGCTGGCTCGATTAAACCGATCAAGGGACATGAATTTACATTTACGTTAGATGGTCTTAAACGCGATGGGCCTCGGCGGCGAGGCCGGAATGTAGATCTGTGTTTGTGTTGGACTGTGCTAGTGTCCCTACTACTTTCCTGGAGGAGGGTGATAGGGTCATCGGGTTCAGTGAGGGCATGTCGCGGACGGCGGATACTACTGATTCTACTGGGGACATAGCTAGCGGCTTCGACAACCAAGGGGTTGCGATGTTTCACGGCGGAATCAAAGAAACGCTTGGAAAGGCGTTTCAAGTACTGACGGATGGTCGGGACTTTAAGGTCAAGGTGGAGGTCCGCGTTCCGAACGAACCAGGGGGCTCCCGTTACCTTTCGGAGGAGACGGTTCTGAAGGGTCTGCATCCTATGGATGAGGTGGGGCTTTGCATGCGCAAAGACTGGGCCCGCATAGGTCATGATAACAGCAAAAATGTATCAAGTCAATTTTTAGTATTTAATTCTGTCAAGTGATTTGAAATCTTTTAGAATTAAATGAATTCAAACCGTAAAATGATTCCGCGATTCAGAAAAAGACAACTTTTTTGCTCAACGCCATGTATCGGATACAGTGATTAACTCGAAGCTTGCTCTGCGTAGAATAAACTTACAAAGTGAAACCCAGTTTGATTATTTAAAAAAAGTTGTTATGATTATTATACACTTCTGGACACATCTTTTGGCCCACCTTGTATTTTCAGTTTCGTTTGGTCCTAGCTAAAATTTTTTATTAGGTCGAGCAAAAACTTTTTATGCAGTTTTGAACCTGGCACATTCACAATTTCATTCAATAGTCTTTTTTTGAATTTCGAACACAGAATTTAAAGAAACAAAAGACAATTTGGAGCCTGTTTGTTGATATCAAACAATCGAATACTAAGAAAACTTGGTTTTATTGGTTTACTTGGATTTAATTCTTGAAAAAGTGATTGATATCTTTGGTTTTGCAACAAACATTACTTATTCTTAACATTAAGGTGAGGTTCTATCAATAATCTATGGATACTTCACCTGAAGTCACCGCCCAAGCTGTGGCACTTATTCAGGCCGGACACAGCCAAAGAAACGTGAGCGCTCAACTTAATTTAAGTCGATCTGCGGTCCGAAATGTTTATCGGAGGTACCTAGAGACTGGCGGCTTTGTTCGTCGCCAAGGAAGGTCACGATCTCGGGTCACAACTGAAAGCCAGGATCGATTCATCGTGACGACCAGCTTGAGAAATCGTCACCTTACCTCCATTGAGATACAAAACCAACTTTGCGACTTCCACGGAGTATCTGTGAGCGCTCGAACTGTTCGGAGAAGGTTAAAAGAACGCGATATGGTACCACACAAGCCAGCTAATGGCCCCAAACTAACGCGAGCCCACCGAACAGCGCGCCTTCATTTCGCACGCAGTCATTTAAATTGGACACAGCAAGATTGGAGCCGTGTACTCTTTTCTGATGAGTCTAAAATTGTGTTACATGGCAATGATGGAAGGAAGAAGGTCTACCGACGTAAGGGAGAGCGTTTCGCACAATGCTGCTTTGAAGAGAGGGTTGCTTATGGCGGTGGCTCATGGACTGTCTGGGGCGGTATATCCGCGAGCGGCAAAACTCAACTTGAGTTTGTTACAGGACCACGGCTGCCAACATTAAATGCTGAAAGGTACATTCGTGAGTGCTTAGAGCCTCACGTGATACCATAAGCGGACTATGTGGGCCCAAATTTCCTTTTTATGCATGAAAATGCAAGAGCCCATGCGGCCGGCATCGTCAGGGAATATCTTCGGGATGTGAACATCACAGTTATGGACTGGCCAGCCAGAAGCCCAGACATGAACCCCATTGAGCACATGTGGGACGAGCTAAAAAGACGTGTTAGGGCTCGTCAGCCAGTTGCCCAGACGATGCAGGAGTTGAAAACTGCCATAGAAGAGGAATGGGAGATGATCCCTCAAAATTTCATAGAGCGGTTGATAAACTCTATGCCTAATCGTATGAGAGCTGTGGTAGATGCCCATGGAGGCAACACGCGTTATTAAATTAAACCTTTATTTGATAAAACATGTTTTTTATTCAAAAATCAATTGCCTTTAACACGGCGCATATCCGACTTGTTCGGCGTAGCTCCATGTCGTATGGTATTCTGAATTCAAATTTAAAACAATACGATCGAAAAAGATGGTAAAATGTATCAGGTTTAAAACTGCATCAACAGTTTTTGTTCAATCTAGCAATCATATTTCGGTAGGGGCCATCGAAACCTAAACTCTAAGGTGGGCCTATAGATGTGTCCAGAAGTGTAGATAATTACCATTATTATCTATACATTGCTGCCATCTAATAGGAAGGTCATAAAAGCCTTTGCGATAGAACTCTCGTGATCTAGATTCGACAAACTGTGTGAAAACATTTTGTACTGCCTCCTGAGAAGAAAACTTTTTATCACATAGAAAATTGTCCAAATCACGAAAAAAATGGTAGTCCGTTGGAGCAAGGTCCGGCGAATACGTAGGGTGACGAATGGTTTCTAACTGCAGTTCCTGTAGACTTAAAACGGTTTCTCGCACAGAAGTTTCTCGTGCTGTATGAGGTCTCGCGTTATCATGGAGCAATAATGGTGAAGATCGATTCATGAGTCGGGGCTGTTTCACTGCTAGTTCTGCTATCAATGTTCGGAGTTCGGCACAGTAGACATCTGCCATTATTGCTTGACCAGATTGGAGAAAGCTATAGTGAATAACACCATGCTGAGACCACCAAACAGTTACCATTACCTTTTTATTGGTAAGCTTTGCTTTAGGACACTGTTGCGGCGTTTGACCTTGGGTCAGCCATTGCATTGTATTTTTCGCTTACGGTTATCATAAAGAATCCACTTTTCATCACATGTCACAATTCGATCCAATATTCCTTCATTTCTGTATCGATTCAACAAGGCAATACAAGTTTCAACACGCGTTTCTTTCTGCAGATCAGTCAAATCATGAGGCACCCATTTCTCATATTTTTTTATTTTATTGATTTGACGCAAATGAGTCAATATTGTTGGTAAGGTAACGTTAAACCATGCCGCTAATTCCTGGGTAGTTTGGCTCGGATCGGCTTCCACCATCTCTTTCAATTAATTGTTATTCACCTGTGTGGGCGGTCTTCCACGTGGTTCTTTCTTCAAATCAAAGTTTCCATCACGAAAGCGTTTAAACCAAAATCGCACGGTGCGTTCATTAGCAGTCCCCTCTCCAAACGCAACATTGATATTGCGAGCTGTTTCTGCCGCGTTAGTTCCGCGTCGGAACTCGTATTAAAAAATAACTCGAATTTTCGAAGTATCCATCTTTCTTGTCTAAGCTGAATAAAAAAAACAACTGAAAGTCGATAATCGAATGTTGCAAATCTTTTAAAAGAAGAACTTCATAGGTACCATGTGAAAAAAGTTTCACTCAAAAATCTCAAACCATGAAGGCTCTATGTCAAAGTTCCTAATACAATAAACGGCAATTTCATACTTTAACCCCTATTATTAGGAGGGTGGCGCGCCTAGCTGGGATAGCGCACCGACGCGTTCGTCCTTCACAGAGTAGGTTTAGTATTATGAGGGTGGCGCGCCTAGCTGGGATAGCGCACCGACGCGTTCGTCCTTCACAGAGTAGGTTTTGTATTATGAGGGTGGCGCGCCTAGCTGGGATAGCGCACCGACGCGTTCGTCCCTCACAGAGTAGGTTTAGTATTATGAGGGTGGCGCGCCTAGCTGGGATAGCGCACCGACGCGGTCGTCCTTCACAGAGTAGGTTTTGTATTATGAGGGTGGCGCGCCTAGCTGGGATAGCGCACCGACGCGTTCGTCCCTCACAGAGTAGGTTTAGTATTAGGAGGGTGGCGCGCCTAGCTGGGATAGCGCACCGACGCGTTCGTCCCTCACAGAGTAGGTTTAGTATTAGGAGGGTAGCGCGCCTAGCTGGGATAGCGCACCGACGCGTTCGTCCTTCACAGAGTAGGTTTAGTATTAGGAGGGTGGCGCGCCTAGCTGGGAAAGCGCACCGACGCGTTCGTCCCTCACAGAGTAGGTTTAGTATTAGGAGGGTGGCGCGCCTAGCTGAGATAGCGCACCGACGCGTTCGTCCCTCACAGAGTAGGTTTAGTATTAGGAGGGTGGCGCGCCTAGCTGGGATAGCGCACCGACGCGTTCGTCCTTCACAGAGTAGGTTTTGTATTAGGAGGGTGGCGCGCCTAGCTGGGATAGCGCACCGACGCGTTCGTCCCTCACAGAGTAGGTTTAGTATTAGGAGGGTGGCGCGCCTAGCTGGGATAGCGCACCGACGCGTTCGTCCTTCACAGAGTAGGTTTTGTATTAGGAGGGTGGCGCGCCTAGCTGGGATAGCGCACCGACGCGTTCGTCCCTCACAGAGTAGGTTTAGTATTAGGAGGGTGGCGCGCCTAGCTGGGATAGCGCACCGACGCGTTCGTCCCTCACAGAGTAGGTTTAGTATTAGGAGGGTGGCGCGCCTAGCTGGGATAGCGCACCGACGCGTTCGTCCTTCACAGAGTAGGTTTAGTATTATGAGGGTGGCGCGCCTAGCTGAGATAGCGCACCGACGCATTCGTCCCTTTTTATTAGCCGACTGCGCCAGAAGGAGGGTTATGTTTTTCGAGAGTATGTATGTATAATTGTTTGGCACGCTCTGCGGCCTGAACGGCTCGATGGATTTTAGCTTGAGGTGTCGTTAGATTCGTATTTACTGCGAGAGTGACACTGGGTATATCAAAATAATAAAAAAAAAAAACGGCGGATTTATGGCGCCAAATTATGTCTTTAAAAAATATATACCTACAACTGATATGGTTAAAAGTAATTCGAAGTGAAAACACGTAGGTGCCAAGAACTAAATCCCCTGCGAAATTTTTAATTCACATTTGTAAACTAATTAAATAAAAAAACTTAAATAAATGTTGGAAGCAGGAGGGACCCATACCATTTTTATTATATTTTTAAATGGGTCCCGCCTGCTTCCAACATTTATTTAATTTAAAATGGGCTTGTTTTTAGCTTTTCAGTTTTTTTAACTTGAGTTTTTTACGGTAGTCGGGTTTTTTAATTTTTCTAATTACTTTTTTTTATTTCCACGCGGACACCTACGGCTTGACATTTATCTAACATTTTGTTGTACTTACTTGTGTATTTTTAATTAAATAATGTAGGAAATGTAGGTACACACAGCAGCAGGTCAAGTTATTACAAACTGATAAATCTCATTCGATTTTGGACATCTATCAACATTTTATGGTTTAAAATTATTTGTAGTTTGACAGTTTGGTATTTGATGTGCTGTTGTCTGTAGGTACCTAAAAACGTTCAAATTCAAGTCGCAATCTCATGCCAGCGACAATCAAAAGTCAAAAATGTAGATAAATGCTATAGGTAATTGAGACTGAGACGAGATTGCGAACGTTGTTAAAAATACGGGAATTGCCCCTCTGTTCTATCCTTAGGAAGTTTGGACACAACCAACCGGCGGCGGTGGTTTGATTGTTGGTGAACACAGCCCAAGTACGTATAATACCTACGCAATTACGCCGCAGGTTAGTACAACCAACCGGGCGGTGGTTTGATTGTTGGTGAACACAGCCCAGATACGTATAATACCTACGCAATTACGCCGCAGGTTATAGTACAACCAACCGGGCGGTGGTTTGATTGTTGGTGAACACAGCCCATGTACGTATAATACCTACGCAATTACGCCGCAGGTTATAGTACAACCAACCGGGCGGTGGTTTAATTGTTGGTGAACACAGCCCATGTATGTATAATACCTACGCAATTACGCCGCAGGTTATATAACCAACTGGGCGGTGGTTTGATTGTTGGTGAACACAGCCCAAGTACGTATAATATCTACGCAATTATGCCGCAGGTTATATAACCAACTGGGCGGTGGTTTGATTGTTGGTGAACACAGCCCAAGTACGTATAATACCTACGCAATTACGCCGCAGGTTATAATAGGTTGGGGAAAAAGTTTCTTCGCATTTTTTAAGAAAATTCAAAACATTTTTTAATATACATTATTTACATTTATCTAAAGTGTGTAGGTACCATTTTGTTCGATAACTTTTTGCCATCTTGTAGGTAGGGACATGATCCCATTGCTATAGAAATTTTAGGACTTCTGATCAAAATATCGCGACAAGTGGTTTTGGCAGTCCTCTCGTGATGTTAACCTGACACTGCCTAAATAATTCTGAAGAGACCGAAACAGGAGAAAATCTGAAGGTGCAAGGTCAGGACTATACGACGGATGCATTAACACCTCCCAGCCAAACTCTCTTAATTTTTGCTGAGTGGCTAAAGATGTGCGAGGTCTAGCGTTATCATGATGAAAAACCACACCCCTTCTGTTGATTAATTCCGGCCGCTTTCTCTCAACTTCTTGCTTTAAACTCATCAGTTGTTCGCAGTAGAGTTCAGAATCGATGGTCCTGCCTGGTGGTAACAGCTCATAATGAATAATGCCCTTCCAATCCCACCACACACACAGCATCACCTTGTTGCGAGTAAACCCGGGTTTCGCCACAGTCTGTGAAGCCTGACCGGCCTTTGACCACGATCTTTTTTACACGTTCTTGTCGTACGTGATCCGCTTTTCATCACCAGTTATCAGCTTCTTCAAAAATGGTTCGGTTTCATTACGTCGTAATAAAGAATCACAAATGAGTACACGGTTCATTAGGTTTCTTTCAGTGAGCTTGTGAGGTACCCAAATATCGAGCTTTTTTGTGTACACAGTTTTTTTCAAAGGCTCCAAAACTGTTTTGTGGTCAATTCCCAGTTCTTCAGCTACGTCGTAACTACTGATTTACAGATCTTGCTCCACTTTTTCAAAAATGGCATCCATTTTATCCGTAATAGGGCGACCAGAGCGATGTGCATCTTTGACATCAAAATTTCCGGATTGAAAATGCTTAAACCAAATTTGTGCTACTCTCAGACACTGCACTGGGTCCATAAACATCGCAAATTTTTTTCGCGGCTTGCGTTGCATTTTTACCTTCTTTGTAGTAAAATTTTAAAATGTATCGAATTTCTTCATTAGATTCACTCATCTTCACAGTACGAAAAACCAATGAAAATCACACATTTTGCTAATTTGAATTTGGAATTATGTTCTTTAAAATTTAAACTTTCAATGATATCAAAACCAGCCAGATACAAATAGTATAATCAAAGAGATTTTATTTTAAGTTCATACATACTATAATGCGAAAAGACTTTTTCCCCAACCTAATATAACCAACTGGGCGGTGGTTTCATTTGTTGGTGAACACAGCCCAAGTACGTATAATACCTACGCAATTACGCCGCAGGTTATATAACCAACTGAGCGGTGGTTTGATTGTTGGTGAACACAGCCCAAGTACGTATAATACCTACGCAATTACGCCGCAGGTTATATAGCCAACTGGGCGGTGGTTCGATTGTTGGTGAACACAGTCCAAGTACGTATAATACCTACGCAATTACGCCGCAGGTTATACATAACCAACTGGGCGGTGGTTTAATTGTTGGTGAACACAGCCCATGTATGTATAATACCTACGCAATTACGCCGCAGGATATAAGTATAGGCGCTATTCTGATGTTGAAACTCCGTAAGTAAAAAAAAAACGATTAGTAACTTTATTAGGTATTTATTGACATTAAATGCATTTTGGTTTCGTTTATTTATATAATACAATAGTATTATCCTATACACGTTAACATCTAAATAGAAGAGTGAACAAAATCCCTTCCCATGGTTAAACGTCCCGCAAACGTACGTACACGGCTACACACCGCCCGCCAGTGCGAGCTCGGCACCGTAGGCAAGCCGCGAGAGCGAGCAGGCGCGCGTGCGAGCAGACGCGCGGGCGAACAGTCGCGTCGCTCTTTGCGCAGTAGAGTGTCATATCAAGTGCCATCATCGTTCCACGACACTAGCAGTAGGTACTAATATGTATATAATATTTATCAAAGCGTCTTACACGAACAATGATATTATTGTAAGCTCTTAAATTGATATTTTAATACTTACTATATTTAAAGATATTTTTATTTTAGATTCAAATAATTTACAACTGACTTTATGCAGTAAAGTACAACAAAGCGAACAAAGCAAAGCGAACATTCAGAAACGCGTTAAATGTTAAAGGCCGCTCTACGGATCGCTCTCGTTATACATGCTTTCATTTACAATCAATTCACTAAACCTGATCGGTAGGTACTTCTACTAGCATAATCTAATAATAATTATTAAATTATTATTATTTTTAATAATTATTATTTTTATTTTATTTTTTTTTGTAATCTATTCCATATGTTTGGCGGTGAAGATTTGACGATCGGTGCTCATCTTTTCTTGATGTGTTGTCGTGTGTAAGATCTCTTATTATAATTACTGTATAGCTAGCCGTGAAAACCTGTAATTGGCTTCATGTTTCTTATTTCAGTAGGTATATTTATTGTTTATAAGTTAAGCTGTTGGTTTTCCACATGTTAAATAAATAAATAAATAACAAATGTAAAACTGCATCACTTATGTAATGGCACCTGGGGGTCACCTCGTTATAAATAAATAGTAGGTACCTAAGTGCCTATACTTGGACTTCTCGTATTCAGTAACATGACAGTTGAAGGGACTACACTAGTGCTATTCTGTAAACATCTCACCGTGATAACTATAGGTGAAGTGAGCTGTCATTCCACCTGATGCTAGGGGTTGACACTATTGACAGCTCACTTTAAAATCACTTCACCTAAGTTTTCACGGTGAGATATTTACAGAATAGCACTACGGTTCCTGCCAAAAAAAAGGAAATGAGGTGAAAAACAGAATTAACAAACTACTTACTTAGGTACCTTGATGTGCTTTAAGTTTTAATTGAAACACGGTATATTCGTTTATACCATAACATATTAGAAACGATAAGTAGGTAATGACGAAGATAAAGCTTCGAACTGTCAAGTTACTGAATACGTTTAAAAGCAGGAACCATTTTGGTTACCCATTTAAAGGGAATTCGATAAGGGTTTTTCTAAACAGTAAATAAAAACCCCATACAATGTACCTAGTAACCCTTTTGAATGGCTTAACCGATTCGTTGCGACGGCGACGCCCATTTTCGAACACTTCTATCCGTGGCGGCGAACAAATACATATTTCGTGACACGAGTGTCGTGTCAAGCGCCATATGATGTATGAAGTTTATGACGCACCTATTGGGCCATCAGCCATGTACAAAACAAAATGCCCTTTTTGTGCTTTTTTTACTCGTTTTGTCTTGATTAAGTTCAGTTGACATCAAACATCGGATGTAAACGACAGGTTACGTTGTTTATAGTGGTTTTGAAGTGACTAACTACGAGTTTTACTAAAAATGGATGGTAGGTAAGTGATTTTTTTATTCAGATGTTGTAAACCTTTTGTACTGTTTTTATAATTTATTATATACTTATAATAATGCGTACAGCAATTTATTATTACTGTAGTATAAAATAAATATAAATAAATAAAATATGTTTTGGACATACCACACAACGCCATCTAGCCCCAAGCTAAGCAACCTAATGCTTGTGTTATGGTAACGAGATGGCTGATAAACTACTTATATACATTTTTTTTTTGTAAATACATACATATTATAGATAGAAAAACACCCAGACTCGGAACAAATACTTGTAGGTCGTACAAATATTTGTTCCGCGCGGGAATCGAACCCGCGACATGCTGCGCAGCAGTCAATCGCTCAACCACTGCGCCAACCGTGTCGTCAAGTATAAATCGATAATTTGGCGGCCATCTATTATTATTTTATTTATTGATTGAAAAATTTTGCATGTGATGTGACTAGCAAACTGCACTTGCATTACCTAATAAATGGTGTATATGACAATTACTTGATGCTTCAAAATATTTAATTTTAGTACTTACTCTTCGTATTTTGGTTTTCTAACCAAAATTAGAATAATGGTGTTACCTAACCCACTAACAACCATGAACAACAAAAGAAAACCAGCCAATCCCTCAGATGGCTGTTTTTACCCGACTACGGCAAAGCCAAAAGGAAGAGTTATGATTCTCAAGAACCACTAATGCTATCAACTTGAAATTTGGAACCGTTTTAGATGACGTTTGCCCAACTATTTTGCAAATAAGAAAGAAATGAAAATATTTTTCGTTTTTTTTTTTGCAACAAGGACTGAAAGGGGGTCTTAAAAATTCGAACTGGGGCGACTAAGGCATGTGGGGTATCATATGAAAGAGCGCTGTTTGCATATTCTCAAACATTTTTTCCTTTTTTTTAGGCCACATATTTTTCGACATTTAATGAAAAATGAAAAAAAATACCGTCCCCCCACCTTATCTCCAAAGTTTGCATAGAGAAAAATCTGAAATTATTCTATGTAATAGAAGTTTATGTAAATATTACAGAAAAAATAAAACGATATCTTTAAATAGCACACTTTTTCAAAAATCGGAACGGAACCCTCGGTGCGCGAGTGCGACTCGCTCTTGACCGGTTTTTTTTTATCGTAAATAAGGAATTTAAAATGACGAAACTCGTATCACACGCCATATGGGAAAAAAATGAATGGCACGCCTCGCCTGCCTGTCGTGCCATCCGCAACGAATCGGTGGTATTTTACAGTCGTAAAAATAATGCAACTTGAAAAGGTTATTATATTAGCACCTGATTTTTTTAAATCTCAACAATATCCAGAAACGAACGCTACAGGCTTGTTCTACTTGAAAAACAATGCTAGTTTTGTTCTGAGTAAACCCTTTTAAAATTTAATTTGAAGGAATTTTAATAGATTTAAAAATGGCACGCCTTTCGTGTCATTCGCAACGAATCGGTTAAGAGGGTACCGACCGCGCAGTGGTGCACTCATAATTTGTTTGGTTATTTCTTTTATTTTAGAAAAAAGTGGCCACCATTTTCCGTTTTAACGATTATAATAAAACTAAACAATATAAAGCTACTATTTGTAATAATAATAACGTATAGTCGTGTGGAGCACAATTATTCCGGCTTATTTTCTGCATTTTCATTCTACAATAAAAGAAATAACCAAACAAACGATGAGGGCGCCAGTGCGCGGTCGCCGGTCGGTAGGTACCTCTTAAAGGACCATTTTGGTTATTCATTGAAAGGGTTTTCGATAGGGTTTTTCTAAGCAGTTAAACAAAAACTCATAAGATGTGGGTAACCTTTTTGAACGGTTTAAGCCATTACTCTTCAACTCTAATAAAAACTTTTCTAAGTTTTTATTTTTCACTTTTTTGTTGTGGTACCTACCCCACACAAATTCTAATACCACTACCTGCAAAACCAACTAGAACATCATCCATATAAAAGTCGGGAAAAAATACGTATTATTGAAGCCAACTCAAAAACTACCCAAGTAAAGTTAATCAATTTTATATGGGACCAACTTTGATGTATACTCTCTCGAATAAAACAATTTTTTTTCAAATCGGACGACTCAGTAAAAAGTTAAAAAGACATGTCGAATTGAGAACCTCTTTTTTTTTTCGTCGGTTAAAAAACGATAACAGCATAACGTTCCGACTCGGAGCAATGTAATATGATCTCTCGATGATGGGCACACGTTGCAAATAGCTAAGGTAACCCGAACAAAACCCTTATGTACGTTATCTTAATGAAGGGGAAACCCTTTCACTGGGTTTCAAAAATAGAACCCATTCAATGGGTTATCCATATTGAAGGGATAATCCTTTTACTGAGTTTCAAGCCTAAAACCCATTCATGGAGTTACACATGATAAAGGTAACCTCATAAACGGCTTACCCCTCTTAACGGGGTTGTACGGTCCCTGGTTAAAAGTCCAAGTAACAGGTCTTAACCTATGAAATTGCCGTTTTGTATGAAAAAATTTAAACGAATTTTTTTCATGCATTTTTTATTTGTATTAATCGAAGTAAATACCCATGCAATCAATGCATCTTTACCAACGCAGTGGCAGTTTATTGATGTCCTTCTTAAATAAATCAGCTGGACGGGAGGCAACAAATTCTTCAAAGGCATTTTGTACTGCCTCTCGGGTATTGAATTTTTTTCCCGCCAAGAAGTTATCCAAATTCTGGAAAAAGTAGTAGTCTGTAGGCGCAAGGTCTGGTGAGTAGGGCGGATGACGGAGAGCTTCCAACCCCAGTTCTTACAACTTGGAGACCGTCTGCTGTGCAGTATGAGGTCGCGCGTTGTCGTGCAGGAGCAGCGGAGACGAGCGATTGACCAATGCTGGTTGGAGATGTGCCAGCTTCTCCATCATTGTGTTCAGTTCTTCACAGTACACATCTGAAGTAATGCTCACCCCGTTTGGTAAGAAGCTGTGATGAATCACACCGGCGCTAGACCACCAAACAGTGACCATCACTTTTCTAGGGGTAAGTTTTCGTTTAGGGCATTGTTTAGGTGCTGAACCAGGATCCAACCAACTTGCTGAGCGCTTGCGGTTATCAAACAGAATCCATTTTTCATCGCAGGTAACAATGCGGTTCAAAATTCCTTCATTTGTGTGTCTGTTGAGCAGTGCAAGGCACGTCTCGACGCGTACTTCGCGCTGGCGATCATTGAGTTCGTGGGGCACCCATTTGTCAAGCTTTTTTACCTTGCCAATTTCATGCAAATGGACCAATATTGTTTTGACGCTAACGTCGAAAGCTGCTGCTAATTCAGCCGTAGATTGTGTATCATCAGCTTCCACAATCGCCTTTAATTCGTCATTGTCGACCAAAGTCTTCGGACGACCGCGAGGTTCATTTTTCAGGTCGAAATTTCCAGTACGGAAGCGAGCAAACCAATAACAAGTGGTGCGTTGGTTTGCAGTGTTAGCTCCGTAAACGTCGTTGATGTTGCGTGCCGCTTGTGCCGCGTTGCTGCCACGACGGTACTCATATTCCATATTTACTCGAATTTTTAACGTATCCATGATGACGAAAAAGATTGAAATGCGATGAAAATGTAACACTAATCAATAAACAAATGACTACTTTTGGATAAAAAAATCCATGTTTTTAAAATAAAATTAATTTGAAATTAGAATTCTTAGCCAAACAAAAATTATTTTGATTTGAAATGGCCAGTACTGCAGAACGGCAATTTCATAGGTAAAGACCTAATATAATAAGCAGTTCCCCACGTCACGACTCCCACTATGTTCAGTTGCCAGAGCCGTACACAGTGCCTACACCAACTAGCGCCCATTCTGACAAAGAGCCGTACACAGTGCCTACACCAACTAGCGCCCATTCTGACAAAGAGCCGTACCTACACCAACTAGCGCCCATTCTGACAGAGCCGTACACAGTGCCTACACCAACTAGCGCCCATTCTGACAAAGAGCCGTACCTACACCAACTAGCGCCCATTCTGACAAAGAGCCGTACCTACACCAACTAGCGCCCATTCTGACAAAGAGCCGTACCTATACCAACTAGCGCCCATTCTGACAGAGCCGTACACAGTGCCTACACCAACTAGCGCCCATTCTGACAAAGAGCCGTACCTACACCAACTAGCGCCCATTCTGACAAAGAGCCGTACCTATACCAACTAGCGCCCATTCTGACAGAGCCGTACACAGTGCCTACACCAACTAGCGCCCATTCTGACAAAGAGCCGTACCTACACCAACTAGCGCCCATTCTGACAAAGAGCCGTACACAGTGCCTACACCAACTAGCGCCCATTCTGACAAAGAGCCGTACACAGTGCCTACACCAACTAGCGCCCATTCTGACAAAGAGCCGTACACAGTGCCTACACCAACTAGCGCCCATTCTGACAAAGTGCCGTACACAGTGCCTACACCAACTAGCGCCCATTCTGACAAAGAGCCGTACACAGTGCCTACACCAACTAGCGCCCATTCTGACAGTGCCGTACACAGTGCCTACACCAACTAGCGCCCATTCTGACAAAGAGCCGTACACAGTGCCTACACTAACTAACGCTCATTCTGACAAAGAGCCGTACACAGTGCTTACACCAACTAGCGCCCATCCCCATTCTGACAAAGAGCCGTACACAGTGCCTACACCAACTAGCGCCCATTCTGACAGTGCCGTACACAGTGCCTACACCAACTAGCGCCCATTCTGACAAAGAGCCGTACACAGTGCCTACACCAACTAGCGCCCATTCTGCCAAAGCTTCAAATAGCAAATAAGTAGGATCTTCAAAACGATTTGTGACACCGGTACTTGAGCACGTGTGGTTAGTAGCGTCGGCTTCATTCATGCAATTTCGCGTCAGCAGAGGCTAGGTATTCACCTGCGTAGGGAACTAGTATGTACGTACCTACCTACGGTACCTATGAATGAGCACGACGCATGCGCAGGCTATTGTTACACGAGTTGTAGGGTTGTGCTCGCCACCGAGACACGTCAGCTCCAGTGCGTGGACTGCCCGCTGGCGTCGCCGTCGGCCCCGGCGTCCGGGAGACGGCCGAGCGGCTGTGGATGTGATAAGCCGCGCCAGGACAGACGCGTGTCAGCACAGGTTTGAACTCAACCTGATAGTGTGAAGCTCGCCAGGACCATGACGCGGTAAGATAGCTCCACTCCACTCCCGTGCGCTTTTTAGGGTTCCGTACATAAAAGGGTGACAAAACACTAAGTCTTCGCCGTCTGTCTTCCACAGGGCTACATCATTATAAACTTAATGAGTGGCCAGTTGAAATGTTCACAGAATACGTGTTGTTTCGTATGACCTCCGTCACGGCAAATAATAACATGATTACTTAAATATATTAGGTTGGGGAAAAAGTCTTTTCGCATTATAGTATGTATGAACTTAAAATAAAATCTCTTTGGCTATACTATTTGTATCTGGCTGGTTTTGGTATCATTGAAAGTTTAAATTTTAAAGAACATAATTCTAAATTCAAATTAGGAAAATGTGTGATTTTCATTTGTTTTTCGTACTGTCAAGATGAGTGAATCTAATGAAGAAATTCGATACATTTTAAAATTTTACTACAAAAAAGGTAAAAATGCAACGCAAGCCGCGAAAAAAATTTGCGATGTTTATGGATCCAGTGCAGTGTCTGTGAGAGTAGCACAAATTTGGTTTAAGCGTTTTCAATCCGGAAATTTTGATGTCAAAGATGCACGTCGCTCTGGTCGCCCTATTACGGATAAAATGGATGCCATTTTTGAAAAAGTGGAGCAAGATCGGCATATCAGTAGTTACGACGTAGCTGAAGAACTGGGAATTGACCACAAAACTGTTTTGGCGCATTTGAAAAAAACTGGGTACACAAAAGAGCTCGATATTTGGGTACCTCACGAGCTCACTGAAAGAAACCTAAGGAACCGTGTACTCATTTGTGATTCTTTATTATGACGTAATGAAACCGAACCATTTTTGAAGAAGCTGATAACTAGTAATGAAAAGTGGATCACGTCCGACAAGAACGTGCGAAAAAGGTCGTGGTCAAAGGCCGGTCAGGCTTCACATACTGTGGCGAAGCCCGGGTTAACTCGCAACAAGGTGATTCTGTGTGTGTGGTGGGATTGGAAGGGCATTATTCATTATGAGCTGTTACCACCAGGCAGGACCATCGATTTTGAACTCTACTGCGAACAACTGATGAGATTAAAGTAAGAAGTTAAGAGAAAGCGGCCGGAATTAATCAACAGATGGGGTGTGGTTTTTCATCATGATAACGCTAGACCTTACACATCTTTAGCCACTCAGCAAAAATTAAGAGAGTTTGGCTGGGAGGTGTTAATGCATCCGCCGTATAGTCCTAACCTTGCACCTTCAGATTTCCACCTGTTTCGGTCTCTTTAGAATTCTTTAGGCAGTGTCGGGTTTACATCATGAGAGGACTGCCAAAATCACTTGTCGCGGTATTTTGATCAGAAGTCCCAAAATTTCTATAGCAATGGGATCATGTCCCTACCTACAAGATGGCAAAAAGTTATCGAACAAAATGGTACCTACATACTTTAGATAAATGTAAATAATGTATATTAAAAAATGTTTTGAATTTTCTTAAAAAATGCGAAGAAACTTTTTCCCCAACCTATTAGATCCCTAGTTTTTTGCGGTATGGAACCCATAGAGCACGAGTTCGACTTAAACTTGGCCAGTTTGTAGTTACTTTGTCATGTGCATAACTCCAGCTTCCTCATAGGTGATAGAGCACGAGTCCGACTTAAACTTGGCCAGTTTGTAGTTACTTTGTCATGTGCATAACTCCAGCTTCCTCATAGGTGATAGAGCACGAGTCCGACTTAAACTTGGCCAGTTTGTAGTTACTTTGTCATGTGCATAACTCCAGCTTCCTCATAGGTGATAGAGCACGAGTCCGACTTAAACTTGGCCAGTTTGTAGTTACTTTGTCATGTGCATAACTCCAGCTTCCTCATAGGTGATAGAGCACGAGTCCGACTTAAACTTGGCCAGTTTGTAGTTACTTTGTCATGTGCATAACTCCAGCTTCCTCATAGGTGATAGAGCACGAGTCCGACTTAAACTTGGCCAGTTTGTAGTTACTTTGTCATGTGCATAACTCCAGCTTCCTCATAGGTGATAGAGCACGAGTCCGACTTAAACTTGGCCAGTTTGTAGTTACTTTGTCATGTGCATAACTCCAGCTTCCTCATAGGTGATAGAGCACGAGTCCGACTTAAACTTGGCCAGTTTGTAGTTACTTTGTCATGTGCATAACTCCAGCTTCCTCATAGGTGATAGAGCACGAGTCCGACTTAAACTTGGCCAGTTTGTAGTTACTTTGTCATGTGCATAACTCCAGCTTCCTCATAGGTGATGAGCACGAGTCCGACTTAAACTTGGCCAGTTTGTAGTTACTTTGTCATGTGCATAACTCCAGCTTCCTCATAGGTGATAGAGCACGAGTCCGACTTAAACTTGGCCAGTTTGTAGTTACTTTGTCATGTGCATAACTCCAGCTTCCTCATAGGTGATAGAGCACGAGTTCGACTTAAACTTGGCCAGTTTGTAGTTACTTTGTCATGTGCATAACTCCAGCTTCCTCATAGGTGATAGAGCACGAGTCCGACTTAAACTTGGCCAGTTTGTAGTTACTTTGTCATGTGCATAACTCCAGCTTCCTCATAGGTGATAGAGCACGAGTCCGACTTAAACTTGGCCAGTTTGTAGTTACTTTGTCATGTGCATAACTCCAGCTTCCTCATAGGTGATAGAGCACGAGTCCGACTTAAACTTGGCCAGTTTGTAGTTACTTTGTCATGTGCATAACTCCAGCTTCCTCATAGGTGATAGAGCACGAGTCCGACTTAAACTTGGCCAGTTTGTAGTTACTTTGTCATGTGCATAACTCCAGCTTCCTCATAGGTGATAGAGCACGAGTCCGACTTAAACTTGGCCAGTTTGTAGTTACTTTGTCATGTGCATAACACCAGCTTCCTCATAGGTGATAGAGCACGAGTTCGACTTAAACTTGGCCAGTTTGTAGTTACTTTGTCATGTGCATAACTCCAGCTTCCTCATAGGTGATAGAGCACGAGTCCGACTTAAACTTGGCCAGTTTGTAGTTACTTTGTCATGTGCATAACTCCAGCTTCCTCATAGGTGATAGAGCACGAGTCCGACTTAAACTTGGCCAGTTTGTAGTTACTTTGTCATGTGCATAACTCCAGCTTCCTCATAGGTGATAGAGCACGAGTCCGACTTAAACTTGGCCAGTTTGTAGTTACTTTGTCATGTGCATAACTCCAGCTTCCTCATAGGTGATAGAGCACGAGTCCGACTTAAACTTGGCCAGTTTGTAGTTACTTTGTCATGTGCATAACTCCAGCTTCCTCATAGGTGATAGAGCACGAGTCCGACTTAAACTTGGCCAGTTTGTAGTTACTTTGTCATGTGCATAACTCCAGCTTCCTCATAGGTGATAGAGCACGAGTCCGACTTAAACTTGGCCAGTTTGTAGTTACTTTGTCATGTGCATAACTCCAGCTTCCTCATAGGTGATAGAGCACGAGTCCGACTTAAACTTGGCCAGTTTGTAGTTACTTTGTCATGTGCATAACTCCAGCTTCCTCATAGGTGATAGAGCACGAGTCCGACTTAAACTTGGCCAGTTTGTAGTTACTTTGTCATGTGCATAACTCCAGCTTCCTCATAGGTGATAGAGCACGAGTCCGACTTAAACTTGGCCAGTCTGTAGTTACTTTGTCATGTGCATAACTCCAGCTTCCTCATAGGTGATAGAGCACGAGTCCGACTTAAACTTGGCCAGTTTGTAGTTACTTTGTCATGTGCATAACTCCAGCTTCCTCATAGGTGATAGAGCACGAGTCCGACTTAAACTTGGCCAGTTTGTAGTTACTTTGTCATGTGCATAACTCCAGCTTCCTCATAGGTGATAGAGCACGAGTCCGACTTAAACTTGGCCAGTTTGTAGTTACTTTGTCATGTGCATAACTCCAGCTTCCTCATAGGTGATAGAGCACGAGTCCGACTTAAACTTGGCCAGTTTGTAGTTACTTTGTCATGTGCATAACTCCAGCTTCCTCATAGGTGATAGAGCACGAGTCCGACTTAAACTTGGCCAGTTTGTAGTTACTTTGTCATGTGCATAACTCCAGCTTCCTCATAGGTGATAGAGCACGAGTCCGACTTAAACTTGGCCAGTTTGTAGTTACTTTGTCATGTGCATAACTCCAGCTTCCTCATAGGTGATAGAGCACGAGTCCGACTTAAACTTGGCCAGTTTGTAGTTACTTTGTCATGTGCATAACTCCAGCTTCCTCATAGGTGATAGAGCACGAGTCCGACTTAAACTTGGCCAGTTTGTAGTTACTTTGTCATGTGCATAACTCCAGCTTCCTCATAGGTGATAGAGCACGAGTCCGACTTAAACTTGGCCAGTTTGTAGTTACTTTGTCATGTGCATAACTCCAGCTTCCTCATAGGTGATAGAGCACGAGTCCGACTTAAACTTGGCCAGTTTGTAGTTACTTTGTCATGTGCATAACTCCAGCTTCCTCATAGGTGATAGAAGAATTCTACCGATGCCAATATTTAAAGCATAATAGCTGCAATCAAAGTACCAAGTCTTAATGTAGCTGCAGCAAAAACTTTGTCAATATGAGTCATTTAGTGTGTGTCAGCTGGGGTGACGCCACCCCAGCTTCCTTATTCAGAACAGGCAAACCAGTGACGTTAAGAGTTTTTGACTAAAGTCAGAAAATTAAAGCATAATAGCTGCCATTGGCAGCAAAATTTTCAAATCTCTGGTCAAAATACTCTATGAGTTATTCAACTTCTAAACATGAGTAGCTGGAGTGATGCCACCTCAGCTGCTCAGTCATATCTTCCGAACGAAAGAAGATATGATAATGTATTATAGCTCAAAAATTAAAGCATAATTGATCCTGCTGTTCGGGCAGTAAAAGCGAACGTTTCAAATTAGACAAGCCAT
Organism: Cosmia pyralina; assembly: GCA_946251885.1. Taxonomy (NCBI): domain Eukaryota; kingdom Metazoa; phylum Arthropoda; class Insecta; order Lepidoptera; family Noctuidae; genus Cosmia; species Cosmia pyralina. The sequence continues at coordinate 60,509 of OX276349.1, read as the reverse complement.
TACGCCCTTGACCACAGACAATACGTGGCGCGTTCTTAGCGCATGCGTCAAACGTTCAGAACTAGTTGCTGTCCGCCCATTGTGTGCGTCCACATTGAATGCGCGGTGACTAGGGTCTAAGGCGGGCGCGACGGCGGGGGTGTGCGGTGGCCACAGTGACGAGCGAGCTGTTGAAGCGTTTATGACGTACTTCAGGTGTTGCAAACCATGGACGAGGATTTGGCATTTTTACTAGATAGCCTGTACCAACGTTTGACTACATCCTGAGTAAAATCACCTAAAATCACCAGAGAAGATACAAACTTATAAACTTAAGTACAACAACACAAAATGTTATTGAAATATGGGATTAATAAAGCCATACTATCTCATAAACAAACGTATATAGTGCCATAAAGTATTGCAATCGGAGTCAGGATGATCATCGCAGTCTGTGTGGTACAGAACATTATGAAGTGGATGCTGGGCTTTGTGTTTATTGTCGACTTATTTTACATGTCTTTAGAACCCGTTTTTTTTTATACTTAACTTCCTTCTGAATTTCGTAACTGAAGCAAGCTATATGTCAGAATATACTCAAACTCAAACTCAAAGCATTTATTTCAAATAAACCAATTACAGGCACTTTTGAATTGTCAATGGGTCGGTCAGTCAGAAAGATGAAGCTAGTTGCCCATTCCAAAGCGTAGTAGATCCCTATGGAGAAGAACGGGCAAGAAACTCCACGGACACTCTTTTAAATCATAATATTTTTACAACACTGAAGGCTCATTCTATTCCGTTGCTTCGTTTTTACAATGTTTATTTGGCTGAACACTCGTTCTACGTCGGCATTGAAAATGTACTAGATAGCGCGCTAGGCACTAAAATCTAATTTTAAGCACTGATTTAACAGAAATGTCGTACTACCGAAAGCACTAAGTTGGCATCACTGCCCGCCACCCGCGCATTAAAGTCGCTTGCTGACTAAGCCCGCCTTAGTCACTACACTATGCGCGCTATCTCGCTCGGGCCCGTCGCGCTAGGCGCCCGCCTTAGTCACTACACTCTGCGCGCTGTCTCGCTCGGGCCCGTCGCGCTAGGCGCCCGCCTTAGTCACTACACTCTGCGCGCTATCTCACTCGGGCCCGTCGCGCTAGGCGCCCGCCTTAGTCACTACACTCTGCGCGCTGTCTCGCTCGGGCCCGTCGCGCTAGGCGCCCGCCTTAGTCACTACACTATGCGCGCTATCTCGCTCGGGCCCGTCGCGCTAGGCGCCCGCCTTAGTCACTACACTATGCGCGCTATCTCGCTCGGGCCCGTCGCGCTAGGCGCCCGCCTTAGTCACTACACTCTGCGCGCTATCTCACTCGGGCCCGTCGCGCTAGGCGCCCGCCTTAGTCACTACACTCTGCGCGCTGTCTCGCTCGGGCCCGTCGCGCTAGGCGCCCGCCTTAGTCACTACACTATGCGCGCTATCTCGCTCGGGCCCGTCGCGCTAGGCGCCCGCCTTAGTCACTACACTCTGCGCGCTGTCTCGCTCGGGCCCGTCGCGCTAGGCGCCCGCCTTAGTCACTACACTATGCGCGCTATCTCGCTCGGGCCCGTCGCGCTAGGCGCCCGCCTTAGTCACTACACTCTGCGCGCTGTCTCGCTCGGGCCCGTCGCGCTAGGCGCCCGCCTTAGTCACTACACTATGCGCGCTATCTCGCTCGGGCCCGTCGCGCTAGGCGCCCGCCTTAGTCACTACACTCTGCGCGCTGTCTCGCTCGGGCCCGTCGCGCTAGGCGCCCGCCTTAGTCACTACACTATGCGCGCTATCTCGCTCGGGCCCGTCGCGCTAGGCGCCCGCCTTAGTCACTACACTCTGCGCGCTGTCTCGCTCGGGCCCGTCGCGCTAGGCGCCCGCCTTAGTCACTACACTATGCGCGCTATCTCGCTCGGGCCCGTCGCGCTAGGCGCCCGCCTTAGTCACGCAAACGGCGGTTTCATATGTTTGATATTTTGCACCCGTCTTCGCCACCGCGCTTGGCTGGCAGTGTGGAAGCACACATTCGGCTAGCAAAAACCAACGTTTGGGATTCATCACTTCAGTGCGCTGTAATTGTATTCAACGATAAGTCCGTTACATATTTATTAATATATTATGTCTTGTCTGTCTTTATTAATGTCTTTGATATTATGAAATATGAGTAAGAATAAAAAATTCTCTAATTTACAAAATGATATCGACACCGCAGTCTCCATTTCCGGAGCTTGGTCGACCCTACAGTTCCGCCGACATCCGACAACATGGTGCGCTGTTGTGCGTCGTGTGCGTCCGAGTCGGAGAGAAATGCGCCGCGGACCGTTTGTATGCCTCGCAGAGGCTTAGTGCGCCGTAGACTCGATCACTCGAGCGTGTACCTAAGTGTGTCTGCGGTCTTCCTAGGGCGGGCGCTTGCTAGACGCCACATAAACTGTTGAAAGCGCACAAGTGTGTCTGCGGTCCCCCTAGGGCGGGCGCTCGCTAGACGCCACATGAACTGATGAAAGCGCACAAGTGTGTCTGCGGTCCCCCTAGGGCGGGCGCTCGCTAGACGCCACATGAACTGATGAAAGCGCATAAGTGTGTCTGCGGTCCCCCTAGGGCGGACGCTCGCTAGACGCCACATGAACTGATGAAAGCGCATAAGTGTGTCTGCGGTCCCCCTAGGGCGGGCGCTCGCTAGACGCCACATGAACTGATGAAAGCGCATAAGTGTGTCTGCGGTTCCCCTAGGGCGGGCGCTCGCTAGACGCCACATGAACTGATGAAAGCGCATAAGCATGTCTGCGGTCTCCCTAGGTCGGGCGCTCGCTAGACGCCACATGAACTGATGAAAGCGCATAAGTGTGTCTGCGGTCCCCCTAGGGCGGGCGCTTGCTAGACGCCACATGAACTGATGAAAGCGCATAAGTGTATCTGCGGTCCCCCTAGGGCGGGCGCTCGCTAGACGCCACATGAACTGATGAAAGCGCATAAGTGTGTCTGCGGTCCCCCTAGGGCGGGCGCTCGCTAGACGCCACATGAACTGATGAAAGCGCATAAGTGTGTCTGCGGTCTCCCTAGGTCGGGCGCTCGCTAGACGCCACGTGAACTGATGAAAGCTCATAAGTGTGTCTGCGGTCCCCCTAGGGCGGGCGCTCGCTAGACGCCACATGAACTGATGAAGGCGCACGAATGTGGAGCTACCGAGACTTCGGCCGCTCGTACAAGTCCGTGTTGTCCACACCGGCCCGGCGCATGTACCTATACCTAGGTACTATGGGCCAAAGTTCCGCACGATCACCTCAAAGGCGATAATCGCATAGCACTTTGTCACTAGCTGCGCTCTCGTAGGAATATTTTCATAAGTGAGCATGCTTAAGTTTTGTCCATAGTACAGTGTATGTACAGGCAACTATTGTAACCTGTGCAGCGCCTAGCAAGTCCGGACAAATCAATTATTATTTCAGACAAACTGACATTCAATGAACACATAATCGAGAGGTTAAAATGTTTGTTCATCGATGATACAAACATGTCAGACAGGTTCAAGTTACCTACATTAGCTGGCGGAACTTCTAGACGGCAGTGGCGTATTACCCCTAAGGCAAACTAGGCACGTGCCTAGGGGCGCGCGGTTACAAGGGGGCGCGCGCGGCGTACGTAAATTTTTAGACCAAGAAAAGAATTAACATAAAATCTTAAAATAAATCAGTGGAACTTCACTGATTTTTCAGTGGATCTCACTGATTGTCCAGTGAACCTTCACTGAGTCAACCAGTGAAAGTCACTGGTTGAATCAGTAAATATTCATGGTAGTCACAACTACTGTTTAAAGCAGTGAGTTTCAAGTTTCAACTACATACGAGGGGAGATCAAAAAGTAGTGAGAACGACATACTCCTTGGTAAGAAAAAAAATAAATACTGGCAGGCATAGCTCAGATACATATTTGTAATATAATATTAATAAAGAAAAAAATCTTCGATTCTCTTTTGTTTCTTTCTGAATGTAGTCATTTGTTTGCTTCGTGTCGGAACGTATTCTCGAAAATGGAGAAAAACGAAGTGCGAGCCGTTATTAAATACCTCTGTTTAAAAAAGTTAACGACGCAAGAGATTCATTGCGATTTGGAGGCAACATTAGGAGTCTGCTCCGCCTTATTCCACTGTCGCAAGGTGGGCTTCTCAATTTCGAGTAGGGAGAACGAGCACGGAAGACGAACATCGTTGCGGCCGTCCATCTACGTCAGTCACCCAAGAAAATGTTGCGAAAGTCGAGAAAATTGTATTGAGCGATCGAAGAGCTACCATCCGATACTTAATTCAAGAAACGGGCATTTCATATGGAAGTATTCAATCCATATTGAAACAATCTTTGAATATGAGAAAAGTCTCCGCAAGATGGGTGCCGAGAATGTTAACCGACAGTCAGAAACAAAATCGATTTGACATTTCGAAGACATTGTTGGACAAGTTTCAAGAAGATCTTCGCAATGGAAACGGCCATCATCACCGACCCCGAAGAAGTTTCGTGCCGTGGCATCGGCTGGCAAGGTTATGGCCTCAATATTTTGGGACTCAGAAGGGATATTGTTGATTGATTACCTGGAGCGTGGAACCACTATTGCATGCCAATATTATGCAGCTTTAATTCCTAAGTTGAGGAATGCCATCAAAGAGAAAAGGAGAGGGAAACTTCGAAGGGGCGTGCTGTTTCATCACGACAACGCACCCGCGCACAGGTCGGCAGATGCGATGGCTGCCATTCAGCAAGCTGGCTTCGAATTGGTTGACCACCCCCCTTATTCACCAGACCTGGCGCCTAGCGATTTTTATCTGTTCCCCAAATTGAATGAATGCTTAAGGGGAAACAGGTACGAAGACGATAACGAGGTGATGGATGCCGTGGAGAGCTTTTTGCAGGACCATGACAAAACTTTTTTTTGTAAGGGATTGAAGTCTTGGAAAAGCGCTGGACTCGGTGTGTAGAGAGACTCGGAGACTATGTAGAAAAATAAATTATTAAGTTATCAATAGTCATTATAATCTATCTCATTCTCACTACTTTTTGATCCCCCCTCGTATGTATGTAAACTCTTTCAATCTCTCTGAAATTTTTCAACTCACTGCAAAGATAGCATTTTTTCAATTTTTTAGTCAACCGAAGAAAGTTACGAATTTTTCAAAAATAAGCTTTTTGCTTTAATAATCGCAACTAAAAAAAAAACAACGGTCAAGAGTGAGTCGGATTCGCGCACCGAGGGTTCCGTACCATAATTTACATGTAATTTTTGTTGATGATTTCTGAAAAACTTTGCTATTTAGAGACATCGTTTTATTTTATTTTTCCTGTAATCTATGAATAAACTTCTATCCCATAAAATAATTTCAGATTTCTTTCTATGCAAACTTCGGAGATAAGGGGGGGACGGTATGTTTTTAATACTTTTCATCAAAAGTCGAAAACTATGCGGCCTAATAAAAAAGGATTGTTTGAGAATGTGCCAACAGCGTTCTTCCATATGATACCCCACATACCCTAGTAGCCCCACTTCGAATTTTTAAGACCCCCTTTCGGTCCCTGTTGCAAAAATTATTTTTTATTTGCAAAATAGTTGGGCAAACGTCATCTAAAACTGTTCCAAATTTCAAGTTGATAGCATTAGTAGTTCTTGAGATATCCAGCTGTGACAGACTGAGTCACACCATTTTTTATTTTTTTTTGGGGATCGGAAATCAGCAAATTTTTATGACCTCCCGCTCTGGGCTGAGCGGGAGGGCGTGTCAGACTTTTACTGACTAAAACCCACCCGTGTTCCTTCAGTTGCCTGTGCCAGGGCCGCGGTATCTGTTTCGAACAACCTACGACCCCGGCGGCATCGGCCCTATCGGACCCCATCACTGCAGACATCTCTTTGAGGCGCGCGTGGAACACGACGCGCCGTCGACCCGGGCCTGGTCCTTACCGGACGGCGAGCTACCCATGCTCGCCGCCCAGGGCGGGCGACTCCTGCGGCGACTAGGGGCATGAGGGCGCGACAGTGGCGTCTCCCTCACGCGTTCCGTTCCGGCTCCTCCTTCGCGAGCATTACCGCTTCGCAGGTGACTGAGTCATACCATAAGGGTTCCTTTTTACCATTTTGGTACGGAATCTTAGTTAACTTATCAGAATGTTTTTTTTTTTGGAATTTTTTTGCGCTGCACTGCACGCAGCTAATTATTATTTATGTACTTACAAGTTAAAATTTATAATAATTAAATGGCCGCCAGACCAGAGGGGCGCCGATGAGGTGCTTGCCTAGGGCGCTCGCGACATTTAATCCGCCTCTGCTAGACGGAATATGCCAGACAGGCTCAAGTTACCTACATTAGCTGGCGAAACTTCTAGACGGGATATTTATGTCAGACAGGCTCAAGTTACCTACATTAGCTGGCGGAACTTCTAGACGGGATATTTATGTCAGACAGGCTCAAGTTACCTACATTAGCTGGCGGAACTTATAGACGGGATATTTATGTCAGACAGGCTCAAGTTACCTACATTAGCTGGCGGAACTTCTAGACGGAATATTTATGTCAGACAGGCTAAAGTTACCTACATTAGCTGGCGGAACTTCTAGGCGGGATGGATATATGTTTGGAGAGGGGCCAGTTTCCACGCCAGTGGAAGACTGGAAAGCTGGTCCTGTTGAAAAAGGAAGGGCGTCCTGCGGACTCACCATCCGCTTACCGGCCCATTGTGTTGTTGGATGAGGTGGGCAAACTCTTCGAGAGAATTATTGCAGACCGCCTTATCCAGCACATGGCAAGAGAGGGTCCGGATCTGGCAGATAACCAGTTTGGTTTCCGTCGGGGGCGCTCTACAATAGACGCGATCATGCGGGTGAGGGTCCTGGCGGAGGAAGCAGTGGCCCAGGGTGAGGTCGTCTTGGCAGTGTCTTTAGACATTGCCAATGCCTTCAATACCTTGCCCTGGAGTTGCATTAGGGAGGCACTCCGGTATCATGGGGTGCCAAACTACCTCCGCCGCATTATCGGGGCTTATCTGATGGACAGATATGTCATCTACCCGGGTCGAGAAGGATGGGGTCGGCGACAGATGTCGTGCGGTGTTCCACAGGGTTCGGTTTTGGGGCCACTCCTGTGGAACATCGGATATGACTGGGTGCTGCGTGGTACGCTTCTCCATGGCGTCAGCGTCATCTGTTACGCCGATGATACGCTGGTAATGGCACGGGGGAAGACGCTCCAGCAGGCGACTACTACAGCGACAGCTGGTGTTGCGCAAGTTGTGGGCAGGATCCGGCGACTGGGTCTCCAGGTGGCATTGCATAAGTCGGAAGCCATTTGTTTCCACGGGCCCCGGAAAGCGCCACCTTCGGGATCCAGCATCATGGTAGGAGGTGTCCACATCGGTATCAAGTCGACGATGAAGTACCTGGGACTCGTCCTTGATAATCAGTGAAACTTCGGGCCGCATTTTCAGCGGTTGGCTCCCCGATTGATGGGCACTGCGAATGCACTCTCGCGTTTGCTGCCTAATCTGGGGGGGCCAAGTACTTCCTGCCGGAGGCTTTATGTCGGGATCGTACGGTCCATGGCGCTCTATGGAGCGCCTGTATGGGCGGACAACCTGACGGTCCGCAACATTGCAATACTGAAAAGACCTCAGAGAGCAATGGCCGTCAGGGTGATAAGAGGATACCGTACGATCTCCTTCGAGGCGGCAAGCCTCTTGGCCGGATCACCACCCTGGGATCTTGACGCCAAAAACCTAGCGTCACTATATCGGTGGCGCCGGAACGCGTTGGAGCGGGGCGAACACCTGATGCCTCGTCATGTCGAGGTGTACAGGGCTGAGCTCCGCCAGACCCTAGTAGTGGAATGGGAGCAGCGACTTGCGCAACCCAGCGCAGGGCACGCTACCATAGCGGCGGTAAGACCCGTTGTGAGGGAGTGGCTGGAGAGACGGCATGGCGCCCTTACTTTCCGGTTGACACAGGTGCTATCCGGACATGGGTGCTTCGGAAAGTACCTGTGCCGCATAGGCCGGGAACCAACACCCTGTTGTCACCACTGCTCGACGATAGCTGCCTCGACGACACGGCGCAGCACACTCTTGAGGAATGCTCTGCTTGGGCAGTGCAGCGTCGTGACCTCGTCGCGGCGGTTGGTGCTGCGGACTCTCTCTCGCTTCCGGGCATGGTCCAGTCCATGGTCGGAGGTGAGAGCGCATGGGACGCCGTCGCCTCCTTTTGCGAGGAAGTGATGGTCGCGAAGGAGGCGGCGGAAAGGGAGAGGGAGGATACAACTTCCCTTCCAATCCGTAGCAGACGCACCGGGTGGCGGAGGGCGCGAAATGATCTCCAGCCGCCTTAAGGTGAGGCCTGCAGGCAAGAGACTGGGGGAGTTTGTTGCCTGAACAGTGAAAGGCCCGAGACGGCGGCGCGCCGTGTTCCGCGCGCGCCTCTCTGGAAGGATTGCGGCCGTATAAGGCCGCTGAGGGTGACGGGGTCCGCATGAATTCATGCGGGCCGACACCTAGCCGGGGGAGCGTGACGAAATGCGCAAGCACTCCAGCACCCCGGCTAAAGGTAGCAGCAGAACACTGTATGGTTTTAGTCAGTAAAAGTCTGACAGACCCCTCCTCCTGCCCCAGGGTGGAGGACATCCATGAGGATTTCCACACTATAAAAAAAAAAAAAAGGCGGGATGGATATCGATATCTAAACAAGATAAACAAAAGAAGGCATTGATTTTCTAAACTCGTATTAGGGTTCCGTACGTCCGAATGAAAAAACGGAAACCTTATAGGATCACTCGTGTCTGTCTGTCCGTCTGTCACTGCAGATTTGCTCCGAATCTAATAGACCGATTAAGTTGAAAGGTACACATGTGAATTTCTGTGACCCAAACACGAACGTGTACCGTACATAAATGAATTTTGAATATGGGGTTTACTTTTGGTGGAAAAATTTGAAAATTAAAAAAAAAATGCATGTAAAGCATGCATTTTTTTTTTTTTAATTTTCGAATTTTTATCAAATGAAATGGCTTACTATGAGGATTTCAAATATATAAGAAAACAGATGAAAAGTGACCATTGCCTCCCCCCCCCCCCCCTTAACTCCGAAACTGCTGAACCTAAAATTTAAAAAATACCAAGAAGTTCTATATATAGATTACAAAAAAAATTGATAAGAAGTCTATCTCTTAAGAAAATAACATGGTAAATCACTCAATATTGAGCTTACAAACTTACATTCTGCAGTTGGAATGTATGGGGGAACATATTTTTCAACTACAATGTTACGTTTGTTCTTAGGATATAAATTTATCCCAGCTAATGGAACCATTAATTGTGCGTAGTCCGACATGGACTTGGCTCTTTTAGGGTTCCGTACCTCAAAAGGAAAAAAACGGAACACTTATAGCATCACTTTGTTATCCGTCTGTCTGTCAGTCTGTCAAGACCCTTTTTCTCAGGAACGCGTGGAGGATTCAAGTTGAAATAAATATCAGATAGGTACGTTGGTTTAGGGTGGGGCTCGTGGCTAAGTAATAAGAGCCGCACGGGTCGGTCCAGCAGGTGAAGCTAAGCTTGCCTGGGTTGGCCAGTGGATGGGTGACCATCTTTCTATACCGAGACTCCTCCGTGCCTCGGAAAGCAAGTTAAGTCGTTGGTCCCGGCTGTCATTCGTGGATCTTTGACAGTCGTTACGGGTCGTCAGAAGCCCGAAAGTCTGACAACCAGTCTTACCAAGGGGTATCGTATTACCCAGTTACTGGGTTGTGGAGGTCAGATAGGCAGTCGCTTCATGTAAAATACTGGTATTCAGCTGCATTCGGTTGGACTGGAAGCCGACCCCAATATAGTTGAGAAAAGGCTAGGCAGATGATTGAGGTACATTGGTTTATGGTCCCTTGGAGTTCTAAAAAAATCAAGCTTCTACGTCAACGCAATAGAAAATACGGCCATTTAAGTATGTGACACATTTTGATACTCGCAAGTAAATCAAAACCTATAGATAGGGTACTTCCCGTTGAAGCTCTCACAGCACAAGTAAACGAACAAGTCCACAAATTGTTCATTTGCAATTTTATCACAAAAAAAAAATTTTGGAGTCTTTAAATCAATGGGTGTTAAGTTTGTTTTTACAATGTTAAGTTCGTTTTTGGAAGTAACTACACTCCCTGCGGCCGTTGACCCCTTAATTAGCTAATGTCGTGATGGCCCAGTGGTTAGGGCTTCGCCTCTCATGCACGAGGTTGTGGGTTCAACTCCAAGCAAGTACCTACCAATGTGACTTTTTCAATTCAATGTTCTTTCTGAGTTTATCTTGTCTTGGACACGACATTGGTGAAGGACAAACATCGTGACTTACAGTTAGTATGTCTGACATCGCCAGCCAGGCTGGAGCAAGCGTGGCGGGCCGTGCTCGTGCCTGCTCTGTACGAGACAGGCCTTTGCAGTGGGACAGCAATTGGCTAGAGTATTATTACTCGAAATATGAGTTTGGCCATGTGATTTAATTTGACTCTGTGGTATCATGACGTGTATTTCGAAATTTAAAAAGTTATAACTGGACGATCTTAGTAGAAGGAAGCTTCGTTTCTTATAATTTACATTAATTTCTAACCTTAAATTTACGGTTCGTGTCAGTATCAACCTCAACACGATACATTGTACTAAATGAATATACACTTATAGTCAGGTAGGCATTTGTTCGTCAGTTTATAAATAAATCAATATACAATAAGCCACATACCATAGCCTGCGTGGTGTCACGCCGCGCATGTGACGTCACACCACGCCCCGCTTCCCTAGTCCCTACTCGGTACAGCACACTGTCACACACGCTTGAGCGACAGCGGCGGCGGCGTGCGGCGCTCGGCAGACCTTATCACAAAACAAGGTTTATCTTGAGACCTATTCATTCCCAAGTTTAAACCAATTTTGAATTTCAAACTTTATTCAACAAAGTTAAAGTTCTAAATACAAAAACCCGAAAATCCCGAGCCTACGGCCCACTTGCACCACAAATAGCTAAATACATTAGGTAATAGTAGGTAATACGTACCACTAAATACGTTAGGTAATAGTAGGTAATACGTACCACTAAATAAATTAGGTAATAGTAGGTAATACGTACTACTAAATACGTTAGGTAATAGTAGGTAATACGTACCACTAAATACGTTAGGTAATAGTAGGTAATACGTACTACTAAATACGTTAGGTAATAGTAGGTAATACGAACCACTAAATACGTTAGGCAATAGTAGGTAATACGAACCACTAAATAAGTTAGGTAATAGTAGGTAATACGTACTACTAAATACGTTAGGTAATAGTAGGTAATACGAACCACTAAATACGTTAGGCAATAGTAGGTAATACGTACCACTAAATAAGTTAGGTAATAGTAGGTAATACGTACTACTAAATACGTTAGGTAATAGTAGGTAATACGAACCACTAAATACGTTAGGCAATAGTAGGTAATACGAACCACTAAATACGTTTGGTAATACTTAGCACAGTATAAAAACATACAGTAGGACGACGCCTTTGATCTCGTGATATTGCCGACAACGTCTACACATTGTCGCAACAGCTAGGGTTGTCCGAAGTAAACGATATTAATTAATTCATTTGTTTATTTGAGACCAACATCGTAGACCAACATTATTATTATTATAAACGACATTGGAGTGCCTGCTTATTTCTAGTTTTTAACCGATTTCAAAAAAAGGAGGAGGTTCTCAATTTGGTTGTTTTGTTTTTCTAATTATTATATTATGTTTCTCTTTAGTTTATTTTTTTCGACATGGATGTCATCCTCATGGTTTTTGAGGCCGCTGATAAAGATATCGGAGTTAAAATCAAAATTCAAGACGGCGGCTGCGAAAATTTTCAAATTTTTCGTCATGGGTATCGTTTCCATGGTTTTCGAGGTCGCTGAAAACGATAATGAAGTCAAAATCAAAATCCAAGATGGCTACTGCGAAAATTTAATTTTTTTTTGTCAATATCTATTTTGATTTTAACTTCGAAAGCAATGCAAACGACACCCATGACGAAAAATTTGAAAATTTTCGCAGCCACTATCTTGAATATTAATTTTGACCTATCGTTTTGACCTTAAAAACCATGAAAATGAACCCTATGACAAAAAATTTCAAAATTTTCGCAGCTGACATCTCGGATTTTGATTTTGACCTCATTATCGTTTTCAGCACCCTCGAAAAATCAAGGAAATGACACCTTTGACGAAACATTTGGAAATTTTCGCAACCGCCATCTCGAATTTAGATTTTGACTTCATTATCGTTTTCAGCGACCTCAGAAACCATGGAAATGACACCCATGACGAAAAATTTTATAATTTTTGCAGCCATGTTGGATTTTCATTTTGACTTCACTGTCAGCTTTAGCGTCCTCGAAAACCATGGAAACGACACCCCATGACGAAAAAAACAAAAATAAAGTGAAAAGAAAAATACTTAATAAAATAATTTAAAAAAAACTTAAGAAATAAGCAAGCAGGCACTCAAATGTTATAATATGTCGTATATCTCTGTATTTTTCGGTGTACATGAATAAAATAATAGTAATAAATGTCCCCACCGCCGTATTTCTACGTCGACGTCGTGGTGGGGCTTGCGCGCTCCAAATTGTAGGTCTGTGCCGGTAGTTTACTTTGCCGGAACAGGTGTAGGATGAGGAACCAGACCAAGAGAGATACATGAACCCGCAGGGCAGCATGTGGCGAGCTGTTGGGCAGTAGCGATCCCACGGACCCTATCTCCCGGGAGAAGTCTTGTTCTTGAAGTGTTGTTGTCTTGTTGCCTTTATTGGCCGGCTTCAGTGAACAATGACGAGGAACAGTGCTCCCACCTCATTCTTGCCTTTATTGGCTGGCTTGAGTGGAGATTCGCGAGAGCAACAGTGCATGGAGGAAGGAAGTATTCCAGTAAGATGCTGGTAGGGATCTTGACCGTACTTCCGGGATTGTCCTGATAGCCGTGAAATACCTCTCCACTCCCCAAGCACCTCAGGACATGTTGCCCCCTTGTCGCTACGTCACTATGTGCTAGCAACCGTTTCCGGGGGCCCATTATTGAATGTGCGAGAGTCACCTCCTACCATTTTATCTGTGTATATTGTAAAACATTGGTCAGGTAGGGGACAAGTTCTTCTAAAGCTCAAGGTATCCAATCCACTATAACCACCCAAACCTATATCCCGATATGTTTTGTTTCCATGTTCTGCAATAGTCCTGAACCAACCGGGGGTTGTCCTTGGGTGCAATTGCATAGTGCATACAGGGATAATCGCCGGCTGGTGCCTTCTCTTCATTTAAAATTGTCTAAGGGGACTCTGCGAGTTGGCTTCGGCTCCTCGTACGCCTTCGAAAGGTCCGGGACCCCAGGGTCCCGAGATATGTCAAAGACAATTTAAATAATAAATTAAAACAATAATAAAATCAACCCGATAGCCCTGAAAGTCGTGTCCTGAGCTAAACAGCCCGGGCTCGCGCCTCCCGCGTCTCGCCCCGCACGGTTGCTCTGTCTAAACAGCCCGGGCTCGCGCCTCCCGCGTCTCGCCCCGCACGCCCCGCACGGTTGCTCTGTCTAAACAGCCCGGGCTCGCGCCTCCCGCGTCTCGCCCCGCACGCCCCGCACGGTTGCTCTGTCTAAACAGCCCGGGCTCGCGCCTCCCGCGTCTCGCCCCGCACGGTTGCTCTGTCTAAACAGCCCGGGCTCGCGCCTCCCGCGTCTCGCCCCGCACGCCCCGCACGGTTGCTCTGTCTAAACAGCCCGGGCTCGCGCCTCCCGCGTCTCGCCCCTCCCGCCCCGCACGCCCCGTAATAGGATCTATTACCTAACGGATTTAGTGGCGCGTATTACCTAATATAATGCGCACCACTAAATACGTTAGGTAATACGCACTACTATATGTTTACCGCTAAATATATAAGCTCCCATTAAAATAGATGGACAAATGTTAACACAGCGTTCAGTACGTCTAACCAACAAAATCCAAAGAAAAAATAACACTGATTCAAGTGATTTATTTTGACCTAAAATAATAATAAAAAAACGCGGCGGGCGCGGGCGGTGACGTGATCACGTGCACCTGCACATTTGTAGTATCAGAATGATGACATAACAAAAATATGCATGTATTTATGCACTGGGTAACCAACATGTTTAGTGTACTTTCTTAGCTGATTTTTTTTCTTGTAAGTAACTAATGCGTTTTGGTGGTCTGAATGATTTCTAACAGATTGTCCATCTATTTTAATGGGACCTTATATTTAGTAATTTGTGGTGCAAGTTCACCATGCCCATGGTCAGAATGAGATTCTTCTGACCATGGTAAACTTCTATAGCCAGGTTTAGACCTGGCTCGGAGATTTAAGCTTAGACCAAAGTTACAAGTTATTCTGTAGCGAGACGGCACATGTCCATCGGCCGAGTGCCGCACACACATTATGGCCAAGTTCCGTACCATTACTTCTGTGTACACCGGCTCGTTCTAGCCGTCATTAGTTCGTGACGAGCCACAAGCACTACCTCCAAAATACTTCAAAATATGTATAAATAATAATTAACAAAGGATAAGAACATAAAATGAAATACAAGAATCGAATTCTTGCAGCCACGCGTCTATATGTATAAATTAAACATTAATTCTACCTATAAATAATGTGAACTACATAAGAAGAAGGATAAAACGTGCTCGGGTGAAGTGTGTGAATGATGACGTTCGGCGTGGCCGGGAACGCAGGCCCAGCGCGGTGACCGCGCGTGCGGCGAGCGCTAGGGACCGCATGACCGCCGCGGGGACGCGCGTGCGGCGACCGCAGGCGGGTGCGGCGAGCGCTAGTGACCGCGGCGGCGCCTCGGCTCGCACTCGACCGAAACAAAGTCCGTCAGGTCGCCGAGTGCCACTGGAGAGCCGGGCCGCTACACGAAGTCCTCGTCACTAGCGCGGGCCCGCACTCACACGTAGTGCTGCGGCTCGCGCGGCAGCATGGGCTCGTCGGCCTCGTCGTCCAGGCCGGCCGCGGCCCAGTCGCGCGCGCGCGGCGCCAGCAGACCGCAGGCGCGGCAACCGAAGAAGTCGGCGCAATTGTGCAGCGGGCCGCGCGTGAAGGGCGAGCGCCCGTTTCGCGCCACGAAGTGCCGGTACCGGCTGCGGTTCAGCTGCTCGTTGGTCGTCATGCCCAGGCACACCACCAGGTACAGCTGGCAGCCCGTGAGCACGGTCACCCAGAACAGGTGGAAGCAGGCGTTGAGCATGACCCAGGCCACCCAGGGGTTGCAGCGGCACCAGTACCACACCACGCCCGGCGCCGTGTCGTCCGGCACGCGGCACACGGCCGCGAAGTACTGCGCGCCGCCCCACACCATCCACGCGCACATCAGCAGCAGGCTCGCCAGGAACCCGATGAAGTAGCGGTGGTTCTTGGCGCCTGCGACAGAGGGCGACACTAGTTAGCGATCCGCACACGAAGACGTCGGCCGGCCGGGCGGGGCCGCGGGGCTCACCGATGCAGTTGCCCACCCAGGGACAGTGGTGGTCGAACTTGGCGACGCAGCGGTTGCACACGGAGCAGTGCTTGGAGCGCAGCGGGCGCCGCACCAGGCACGCCGAGCAGAAGCGCGCCGGCTCGAAGCCGCCGCGCGACGATTCCGACAGCTCGATGATAGTCTGCAACACGAGCGGGTCAGTGCCGGCGCTGCTGGTGTCCGCGCCACGCGACTGTGCGCAGTACTCACGCGCAGCTTGTCCTGGCGCGAGGCGGCGATGACGCCGGGGTCGGAGCGCCAGGAGCGCAGGAACGTGAACCACAGCGCGCCCGAGCACAGCACGAACAGCAGCGACGCGCCCGCGCCCACCACGCCCGCCACGAACACCGCCCACGTGATGTAGAACCACACCTGCACACGCCACAAGCTCGCTCAAGCGCGCACTTCGTACCTTACTATCTACCACTGGTTGCATTTCATTTGATACATTTCATACTGTAATGTTTTGAACAACTTCAGCATTAAAGATTCCAGCCTTATTTATGTATTTTTGTATATCTGCCCGTGACATCACAGCGGGCCCTAACAGAATTCCAGCGCTGCGACACTTATTTTAAATGTCGCAGCATAATGCTGAGATATGGGCCTTTTGGCCTCGTACAGGACTTTCAGATTTTTTTTTTTATTTTTTTTTGTTTTTTTGTTTTCAAACTTTTATTATTGTGTTTTAGTTTAGTTGGTCATCTTCACGGAGTAGAGAAAGAAGCGGAGATGCCGCAAGGCAATTAGGTCGTGCGCCTTCAATTCAAGACGTCACAGGTGGGCGGGGACACAAATCTTAGTTTCGAGTGAATCGTCATCGCGTTCGGGTCCGTTGTATTTTAATGGTTTTTTATTTATTATATTGTTTTTATAATGAAGTGCGCTGTTGTTGGATGCAAAAATTGTTCAGGATCAAAATTGAAACATATTGATGGCATAACATTTCACGTGTAAGTCCCTAAAATGTATATTTTCATTTTAAAACACATTTTCTCGTTTGCTAGTAGCTAGAGACATCTGTCGTCGAAGAGATGCAATATAACCACTCTTGACAACTCCGTGTTTTTATCACAATTAAGCATAATACGATGATCAATTTTCGGCTCAAATAACTTGCTGAAGTTTGTTTAGCTTGTTATAAGTTAGTTTATAGATAAATTACATACCTTGATACATGAAACAAGAAGAATTTAAATAAGAAAAGTGCGCCATCTAACGGTAAGTAGTCGGTCCTAACTGACAAATAAAAATGTGGGCCTCATGCCAGCAAGACCCTATTTTATTTTTGGAATGTATTATCTTCACATGAAAAAAAAAACAAATAAATTATACCCTAAGACCCTTCTTAGGGTATAATTTAATTGTATTTTTTTTTTACAGAAAAAAGAAACTCTAAATTTTGGAAACAAACTAACGGATAGACATGTCAACTTTCACCAGGAAAATATGAAAGTTAAATTGGCAAGTCAACTTTTTAGTACAAGTATTGCCAAAGCCTTAGAATCTTGCCGAGAAAGGCATAATTATTTCAAAGAAGCTTTTGGAACAATTTTATTTTTAAAATTAATCAACGACTTGTTTGACATACTAAATTCGAAAATTTTAAAACAATACGGAACCAAAAAAGCACTATTTGAAGGCAATTTTTCCAAAACGTTATCATTTTTAATATTTTCTAAAAATTACATCTTGCATTTAGCAACATGTTCTCTAAATATTATTCTGTCAAGAAGAAAAACTGGTTTCATTGGCATCATTGTTTGTATAGACAGCGCAATAGGTTTGTACAAGAAAAAAAGGAACTTATTTATTTGCCCTTGTATAAGTTTAGCCAGGATCACCTTGAATTATTCTTTGGCAATATTACAGCACATGGAAGGACAAACAACAACCCGACGGCGCGAGTTTCAGGCGGCGTACAAAAAAACGCTTATTAACACGGAGTTAAAGGATTCATTTAGAGGAAATTGCTTTCCCCTTGAGCACATTGGAATTCTGTCTTGTTCTTCGCGCCTTAACGCTGTTAAATAAAACTGTGTTGTTTAGTAGCCAATAATAAGCATTGTCCAATAAAGATTGATTATGTTAACAATTTTTTGATTTGACTACCTACCTACCTAAACAAACTTTAGTTTTTGTTTACCCTAAACCCGAAAAGGGGTTATTGTACTCATCATTTTGAACAATTTTTTCTATGGGACCAAGCTTGATTGCTTGTTTTCTAGTGGGCCACTCCACTTAATGAAACGCCGAATTGTTTGATATGTGATGCAGTTTAATTACTGTTACAATGGTTATAAATTTTACAATATTTCAAGTCACCCGTGCAGTGGCTGTCAACGCAATGACGTACGACCGCGCACCCCCCGCGCGCCCGCGCTCTCTTGACAGGTTTAGTGTCGTTCGGTAATAGCTTCAACAAAGCTTAAAATCGCGAAAAAAAATCAGCTGTTCCGTACAGTTATCTACATCAAACTCGTCAAAATGTACTGAACAGCTGATTTTTTTTTCGCGATTTCAAGCTTGGTCCCATAGAAAAAATTGTTCAAAATGATGAGTACAATGACCCCTTTTCGGGTTTAGGGTAAACAAAAACTAATGTTGTATACCCGATACTCCACATGACACTGTATTTTTTTTAATTTCAAACAGGGAACACATTACCCACCTTTTGGGTCTCACCCGCAGTTGGGTAATAAATAATGTAGTCCCGCCAAATTAATACCCGTAGAATGTTCTAAAACAATGTGTCGTGATGTGTTACGCCATGGTGGCCAGTAGACGAACTAAAATAAAAATAGCTAGTTCAGTTTCACTGTAACAATTCCTTTCACCGGTAGATGGCGTTACAAAAAATGGGCGGGATTTCCATCGTGGGGCGTAGCCATCGCCGTACCTCGTCCCCCTCTCACCCGCATTCAGGCGACGCTTGTTTCTAAAGAGATTAGGCCTTGCGGCAACTCCGCTTTATTCTTTTCTCCATGGTCATCTTCCTGTGCGAGTCACAATAAATACTTTTTCTTTCTTTCTTGCAGCTCTACTGACAGCGGTTTATTCCTGTTGACCTAGCAGTGTAGACGTAGTAACCTTCCAACGTACATGACACGTACCAGGCAGACTTGCTTCATCATAATTAACCTATTGACCTCCCGAGTCGGTTTAATGCGACAAATGTTAATGTTGTCGTGCCCATCCTGCCTCAGTCGCATTTAATGGGGCTCAAGCCACAAACAAGCTGAACCAAACCCCAGGACCTGTGCCTCTTTCCTTTGATAATTCGTCAATTCGTCGTGAATCAGAGAGAGCAGATAGCAATATGATAAAAATATTACCTTGGTGGCGAGGTACACACTGAGCGGGAAGATGTTCTTGAGATCATCGTCAAACAAGAGGTTGCTGAGGAAGTGCAGCGCGCCGTAGAAGCACACCAACAGAAAGGCCTTGACCAGGTACAGCGCGTCCATCTCTAGCACCAGCCCCGTCAGGTAGAACGCCACAAACGGTATCACCACCACACACCACCATCTGAATTTCTGTCACCGAAAACCAACTTTTGAAAGTAATGTGTGTCAAACCTTTGAACTCAGAATGGGCAAAATTGGTCTATTGATCTCACAAAAGAAATAATATTAGGTCTTTACCTATGAAATTACCGTTCTGCAGTACTGGCCATTTCAAATCAAAATAATTTTTGTTTGGCTAAGAATTCTAATTACAAATTAATTTTATTTTAAAAACATGGATTTTTTTTTTCCAAAAGTAGTCATTTGTTTATTGATTAGTGTTACATTTTCATCGCATTTCAATCTTTTTCGTCATCATGGATACGTTAAAAATTCGAGTAATTATGGAATATGAGTACCGTCGTGGCAGCAACGCGGCACAAGCGGCACGCAACATCAACGACGTTTACGGAGCTAACACTACAAACCAACGCACCACTTGTTATTGGTTTGCTCGCTTCCGTTCTGGAAATTTCGACCTGAAAAATGAACCTCGCGGTCGTCCGAAGACTTTGGTCGACAATGACGAATTAAAGGCGATTGTGGAAGCTGATGATACACAATCTACGGCTGAATTAGCAGCAGCTTTCGACGTTAGCGTCAAAACAATATTGGTCAAATTGGCAAGGTAAAAAAGCTTGACAAATGGGTGCCCCACGAACTCGATGATCGCCAGCGCGAAGTACGCGTCGAGACGTGCCTTGCGCTGCTCAACAGACACACAAATGAAGGAATTTTGAACCGCATTGTTACCTGCGATGAAAAATGGATTCTGTTTGATAACCGCAAGCGCTCAGCAAGTTGGTTGGATCCTGGTTCAGCACCTAAACAATGCCCTAAACGAAAACTTACCCCTAGAAAAGTGATGGTCACTGTTTGGTGGTCTAGCGCCGGTGTGATTCATCACAGCTTCTTACCAAACGGGGTGAGCATTACTTCAGATGTGTACTGTGAAGAACTGAACACAATGATGGAGAAGCTGGCACATCTCCAACCAGCATTGGTCAATCGCTCGTCTCCGCTGCTCCTGCACGACAACGCGCGACCTCATACTGCACAGCAGACGGTCTCCAAGTTGCAAGAACTGGGGTTGGAAGCTCTCCGTCATCCGCCCTACTCACCAGACCTTGCGCCTACAGACTACTACTTTTTCCAGAATTTGGATAACTTCTTGGCGGGAAAAAAATTCAATACCCGAGAGGCAGTACAAAATGCCTTTGAAGAATTTGTTGCCTCCCGTCCAGCTGATTTCTTTAAGAAGGGCATCAATAAACTGCCACTGCGTTGGCAAAGATGCATTGATTGCATGGGTGATTACTTCGATTAATACAAATAAAAAATGCATGAAAAAAATTCGTTTAATTTTTTTCATACAAAACAGCAATTTCATAGGTAAAGACCTGTTATCAAAGATAATGTAGCTCAGCATCAGGTTCTATGTTGATGTTGATCAAAGTACGATTTGAGACAGTAACATACGTATAATTAAAGGAACAACAATCATTACAGTCACCAACACAACTCTCTAAACTCTCTCAAACTAGTCGAGACATTTATGTCTTGAGACATTTGAATGATGCAGGCTAGCCTAGCATATAAGCTTTTACTATATATTTTTTTTTAATGTACAGATCAGTTTTGATGATTTGATAACAAAAGTTATCTTTGTTCAATGTTCTATTAAAAGTATTAAGTTGATGTCTTGAAATGCTAATGATGAGTGTTAATTTCAAAATAGTTCCATAAACTGAACATCATCAGCATGGACATCCATGTAATATTTAAGCACAACATGCTAGTCAGCTGTTGATAACAGCATACATCTTATATATAAAATTCTCGTGTCACAATGTTCGTTCCCATACTCCTCCGAAACGGCTTGACCGATTCTCATGAAATTTTGTGAGCATATTGAGTAGGTCTGAGAATCGGCTAACATCTATTTTTCATACCGCTACTTTTTATCCCGGTCTACGCGGGTGAAACCGCGGGGCGCAGCTAGTAATTTATAGAATTCCATTTGATAAAGTAATACCTACATGATATTAGTTTAAAATAGATACAATATCTTACCTTATCATATGTTAATCTCCTAAATATGTTCCTTTTATTTGCAGCTATTGAGTGCTCTTTTATTTTATCTGCTACTTTGGAGCCCACCCACAGCGAGTCAGCATTGGCTTGCAGCATGGCTAGCGGAGTCACTCCTCGCAGGTTAGGCACATCTAAGCTAGCGTCACCCTGTTCGATTCATTGTAATATTAAGTACTAAAACTTAAACATAGTCGATTATAGTTTTGGTTGTATAAATTATGCAGGGTGGGCGGAACATTGACGTCCAAAAAAAAACATTTTGGCCCCTCATATCGTGGGGTATCCGAATTACCCCCATGTATGTTCCGCGACTTTTCATAGTTTTCGAGTTATGAATTTTTTTCTGAATATTGGAGAATTTTCGACCTGAAAAAAATTTCAAAAAAAAAAAGTAGAAGACTATCGAGATTTTTTTTTTGCAACTGAATCTTCACGAGTAGTACTTTTATGTATAAAATAATCAGCTTCGTAACTGTGATGAAAGTTATGAAAAAGTTGGTCTAAATTTAAAAAATTACTTAACTTTGTTACGTTTGGTGAATTCGAATTCACCAAACGTAACAGTTACGAAGCTGTTTATTTTATGCCTAAAAGGACTACTCATGAAAATTCAGTTGCAAAAAAAAATCTCGACAGTCTCCTACTTTTTCTTTATTAAATTTAAGTTGGTCATATCGAAAATTACCAAAAATTCAGAAAAAAATTCATAACTCGTAAACTATGAAATGTCGCGGAACATGGGGGTGATTCGGATACCCCACGATACGAGGGACCTTTTTTTTTGACCTCAATGTTCCGGCAACCCTGTAAACTAGTATGATTGCAATAGAGTTTCACCTCCACCTATGCATGTTTCAAGTAAGATAAGATTATTCCAGGTATAGTTGAATCATTAACTACTAGACCTCCGTCACAAACCTAATAGGTAAACTGTAGCCTCCCCTTTGTTCACTACCAGTCCCACTTACAGTACAGTCATATTTTGTGATTAGATAAATATATTTTTTTTTCCAAAATATGCTAGATATGTTTATCTAATGCATATAAAAAAGTAAACTTAATAAGTCAACTGCCATGTATCTGCTTCTATGCACCCTTACTATTCTTTTTTATTTTACATTGTTTATTGCTATAATAAATATTGATATTACTAATAATTTTCCTTATTTACCCGTTATTTGTAACTCCCAAGTGACTTATTATTGATGTAGCACTAAAATAACGCAAGTTTAACAAACTAAAGTAAAAATGGCTATGTGACTGATATCTTTGTTCACAACAGGTGAAAGTGCCAATTGTCTGACTTATACATGGACTAATGGTAATGTCTACTTCGTCACTTTGTGAAATGAAGACAGTTTAAAATAGGTGTAGTTGTCTTTATATAATTAGTAAGTAAGTTTTAAAAATGAGAATTAAACTGAGAAAAAAAAATCCTATGATATAACAAATATGAGTTGAATTATGTAAAAAAGTGAATTTCATAAAAAGTGCAGTTGATTCTTTCTACTTTGCAGCAGTAAAAACACAATCAAGCAGAAACAACAGTTCAATCAAGAGTTCAGTATAAGAGCACTATCTAATTTTGAGGAAGTATACTACAATCTTTATGTGGGAAGCACAGTACCAGTTGAAGTGGCGAAGGCGGTTCTTGTGGGAGGCCTATGTCCAGCAGCGGCTGGCTTTCAGCTGAAATTATGATATGCAAACCCTTGCTTAGACATAGGATCAGACTCACATAGAGTATGAGGGTGGATATGGCAGTGGTGTTGCGGGCGAGGATGGCCCAGTGCAGCGCCGTGTTGCCGTGCGAGCGGTCGGCGGGCCGCGGCGACGCACCCAGTGTCAGCAGCAGGCGCGCCGGGTCCACGGCCGATACCTTCCAGCACGCCCACATGAGCGGCGTCATGCCGGCCGCGTCAGCCGCGTCCGGCGCCACTCCGCGCGCCACCAGATACGCCACCACGGCTGTGTGGCCGAATTGCGCCGCTAAGTGCAGGCAGGCGCAGCCCTCCGCGTCGCGCAGAGACGCGTCTGCGCCCGCACGCACCAGCAGCACCGTGGCCTCCAGGTGGCCCTGGCGCGTGGCCCAGTGCAGTGGCGTGGACTGTAGCTCGCCGCCCACCGCGTCCACCGCCGCGCCCTTCGTCAGCAGGTACTGTATGATCTCGCGCCGGTTGTTGATGGCCGCCCAGTGCAATAGCGTGACGGTCTCGTGGTCCGGCTGGTTCACGTCCCAGCCCGCCTCCACCAGCTCCTTGACGCGAGCGAAGGCGCCGTACTGTGTCGCTTTGACTATGTCGAAGCCGCTGTAGTCCCTCTCTAGGGGCGCAGGCGGGGGCTCGCGCGGCGGCGGCCCGTCGCCGTCGGGCTGCGACTTGCCGCACTGCCCGCTGGCGGCGGCGCCGCATGTACTGTCGTACATAATCCTAACACGGGCCAGGAAATATGAGCATTATAGTTACGACTGGACGAGAATACACTGGTTCGGTCTTCGGTGAACTTTTCTGCACTTAGTACAACAATATACGCACAATTTAATACTATTTCAATAACTCGATTTTAATCGAAATTTTTACAACATACAATCAAACCAAACACACACCCACAGACTAAGTAATATTAATTCTCGCACTCTAATGACATTTCTGATTTCTTCATATTGTTTGTAGAGTTGCCATTTCATTAATATTTAAAAATCCCTATTTTTTGCTGTGGCTAACCCAACTAATATCTATGGTTACCACTATTAGTAATTCACTGACAAGAGTACAACACTACTTGGTCCTACAGGGCATAGATAATACACTTTATACACTTAACTGTGCGTTTGCATTGGCGAAACATTCCGTTAGAAAAATGTTGAAATCTCCCGTTTCCATGGTTTCCTGTCAATGTATCAACTCGCGTTCGCATTGTCGCATTTTCACTCAACTTGTTCACGTGAAACATGTTTGACGTTTCATATTATTTGACATGTTGCGCCATTGTTGCGCCATATGCTTTTCTCAACATGTATCTGTATGAATCTAGCAACATATTGTAAGATTTGTTTGGGCGCGGGAAACTTCGTACTTGGCGGACGCGTCTTTTTTGAGATAATATTTATAAATTTAAAAACCCTAAATATAAGATCAGTAGTCGTAGTTTTAGTGTTCTATTCTCTTTTACTTGTAGTTTAATTTTAGTGTTATATATTTTCATCGGTAGTGGTAAGTTTTTTTTAGCTATTTGAACTGATAATGAAAGACCCGCCTGATCCGGGGGATGTGCCCCCGGCAGGCAATTTTGTTACTATTTCCAATGAATCGGGCATGGATACCGATGGGTCGTCTTCAGCTCGACATTTGAAAAGAAGCCGTGTTCATGTGTGCAAGCACTGTAATAAGCGTCGCCGTATCCGAAAAAACCACGGTTCAGCGTCTTCGGGTTCTGGTTGCATGGACTCTACTCTAGAACCTACTGCATCAGAGCCTAGCTGCTCTGAAATAATCGTCCCTAAGGAAACAACTAATACTTCTAACAAAATGCCCGATATCTCTACTATGCCCTCAGTTGTTCAATCTCAGATAGGTCGGAAAACATACGACAAAACGGACAGCGCGCCTTTTGTCATTCATGTTCAAAAAAATATTATTTCACCAGATGATGGATCGACACTGCACCCAATCACTTTTGGCAAGTTCCTAAAACACAATGCCTTCCAAAACATTATCAATGGGAGTGTCAAAAAAATTGGACGCAATAAAATATCTTTATCGTTTTCGAATTTTCTGAACGCAAATTCCTTTATTACACATAATAGTCTTGAAACATATAATTACAAAGCTTTTATACCTACTTTTAATGTTACTAGAATGGGTTTAGTGCGTGGTGTTCCTGCGGAATGGTCTCCGGAGGAGGTTATTGATAACATAACAGTACCTATAGGTTGCGGGCCAATCTTAAAAGTCAGACGCCTCAATTTTAAAACCACTGTTGATGGTACAACAATTTGGAAACCATCCCAATCCATAGTTGTTACATTTGATGGGCAGGTTCTACCAAAGAGAATTTTTATGTGCTATAATGCATTACCTGTAGATTTATATATTTTCCCTACTGTACAGTGTTTTAATTGCTGTCGTTTTGGTCATACTAAAATTCAGTGTAGGTCCAAGCCTCGTTGTTATAAATGTGGCCAAGGCCACACTGGGGACAGTTGTGAAAGAGAACAAGAAAGTGCATTGTGTTGCCTTTGCTCTGGTTTTCACTATGCTACGAATAAGTCTTGCCCAGAATTTTCTAGGCAAAAATTAATTAAAACATACATGGCACAAAGTTCAGTATCTTATGCTGAAGCAGAAAAACTTTATCCACCAGTAACTAAATCATATGCTGATACACTTTTATCT
Source organism: Cosmia pyralina (assembly GCA_946251885.1). Classification (NCBI taxonomy): domain Eukaryota; kingdom Metazoa; phylum Arthropoda; class Insecta; order Lepidoptera; family Noctuidae; genus Cosmia; species Cosmia pyralina. Next base: position 34,946 of record OX276349.1, on the reverse strand, counting down.
TCTCCTTCCAAAAACTTTGCACATACCCCATCAATCTCTTCACCTAATAGAATGCCTGCTTCAAGTAGCTATAAAAAGACTGTCTTCCTCAAACCACGCTCCCCTCCCAAATCTGTACAAGGATATAATAAAGAGGCTCACAATGCCATTATTAAAGATTATGACATTCCCCAACCATCAAATGGTTGTGCTCTTTCTAATAATAATGGAAAAAACGACACAAATTTTTCCATAAATGATTTTCTTTCTGCATTACACAATCTTCTTTCTCAGTTCAACATTTCACCGTCCAACCTTGCCCCGTCTTTCAATGTATCTCAATCCAGTCATAATGGACAACACATCCAAAATAATCCAGTGGAACTGCCGCAGTCTAGTAAACAAAAAGAGTGATGTTATATATCTTTTAAACAAATATGAGCCATTTGTCTTTGCCTTTGCAGAGACTTGGCTCAAATCTAATCATAGTTTTAAAATCAACGGTTATTTAACCATTAGAGAGGATAGATCTGATGGGTATGGTGGAGTAGCTATACTCATCAAGAATTCTATACCTTTTTCTATCATTACATTACCTCCTCATAGTGAGGAAATCTCAATTGTAGCTATTAAAGTGCATCACACTTGTCTTGTTTCTATTTACATTCCTCACTCTTCCTCTTCTGTCCTTCAAGAGATGAATAATCTCTTTTCTTCTCTTCCAAAGCCTTTCTTAATATTGGGGGACTTTAATTGCCATCACCAATCATGGGGTTGTTCAACTTCTAATTGTTATGGCGATGAATTACTTGATATAATAGACTTACATAATTTATGCATCTTGAACTCGGGAGCTGCCACACGTCGCTCAGATCCCACTCAAAACCAAAGTGCAATCGACCTTTCTATCTGTTCTCCAAACTTAGCCTCTTCATTAACTTGGCATACTTTGACCTCTACTTATGGCAGTGATCATTTTCCAATAGTTATTTCTTATCCTCTTTCAAAACCAAACGCACCATTAAGGAGATCAAACTTAAAACATAAACTACCTAATAGAAATAATAATGACTGGGACAAATTTAGGAACATTGTTGACAGTAAGCTTTGCTCTTTGCCTGTTATCTCTGATGGCAATGAAAATAGTTGTGCTGAAGCTTTAGCACTTATATTAATCGCAGCGGCAGATGAAGTTTTTTCTGAAAAAAATAACAATATTAGTACAATTCCTTCGCCTCCATGGTGGGATTCAGAGTGCACTGAATTGGTTAAAAAACGGAAAGAGGCTGAATACAATTATAACCTTGATATGTCTGATATTAATTTTGAAATAGTCACCAACTTAATTAATGTAACTTGTAAACTTTTTAAGAAGAAAAAATTTGAGTCTTGGCGTAATTTTTGCTCATCAATTTCTCCAAATACTCACCCTACCACTGTCTGGCGCAATATTCGTAGATTTAGGTCCATTTATAACAACCCTTATCCCATTCCTGATTCTTTAGCCAGTGAATTTTTAGATAAATTAGCACCGCCATGGGTACCGGATGAGGTTATTAACCTTAGCCTGCCTCTCGTATCCAATATCCAAGATACTCATACGACACTAAATCTTCCATTCACTCTCACTGAATTAAAAGGTGTTATTCATAAAACTAAGGATTCTGCACCGGGCATTGATGGCATCCCGTATTCCTTTTTTGCTAATATAAATGATGACGTCCTCATTTATTATTTAAAGCTTATTAATTCTATCATGAATTCAGGAAACATCCCTGTTGAATGGAAACGTCAAATGGTGTTGCCATTCCTTAAACCAAATAAAACTCCATCTGACGTTTCTTCATACCGTCCCATAGTCTTGTCATCAATCCTGATGAAATTAGCGGAGCACTTAGTTAAAAATCGCCTAGAATGGTATGTGGAAAGTAACAGTCTTTTGGCAGAATCACAATATGGTTTTAGAAAAGGTAAAAGTACAACTGATTGTTTAAGTATTTTAACATCGGATATTCGATTATCCTTCTCTAATAACCATTCCACCATTGCAGTTTTCCTTGATATTAGTGCAGCTTATGATAATGTTGTATTATCAGTTTTACTAAATAAATTAAAAGCCTTGCAGGTTCCATTGATTTTGTCGAATTTTATTATTAATATCCTGACTGAACGCTCTGTTAACATGATAATAGGAGATCACGAGGTATCTCATCTGGTATGGAGGGGTCTGCCACAGGGTTCTGTGCTCAGTCCCCTTTTATACAATATTTACACTTTTGATCTAGACTCGTCTTTAATTACTAACCATGTTAAAGTTCTTCAATATGCCGATGACTTATTATTATATTCTTCAAGCCAATCTGTTGAACAAGCTCGCTGTGCCATCAATTCTGCTCTATCTAATTTGGAGTTATGGTTACATCTAAACGGTTTGGATTTATCCACGTCTAAAAGCGCGGCTGTTTTATTCACCCGGAAGAGAAATATTCCCTTAGTAAACCTCTTTTATAAGGATATACCTATTCCAGTTGTAGATAAATTCAGATATCTAGGTATAATACTTGGTTGTAAATTAAGTAGTGTTCCTCATTGTGATTATATTGTCAACAAATGTGAAAATCACCTAAACATGCTTAGATGCCTCTCTGGTGTGTGGTGGGGTGCACATCCGTTTTCGTTGAAACTTATTTACAACGCAATTATCAGAAGCACTCTGGATTATGGATTGTTCGTTTTAGAACCTGGTAGTATCATGGCTTTTAAAAAATTGGATCGTATTCAGTCTAAAGCATTACGCATTATTTCGGGTGCCATGAAGTCTAGTCCTATTAATGCTCTCCAAGTTGAATGTGGGGAAGCTCCTTTACATCTTAGAAGACAATTCTTATCAGACAAATATTTGTTCCGGATTCTTCAGTTCTCAACTCATCCTCTCATTCCTAAACTAGACTCTTTAGTGTTGCAGATTGAATCTTCAGATTACTGGTCCCATAAACGTGCTCCTTGTTTAGTTATAAGCTATAAAAAATTCCTTTCACTTTCTTCTCCTATTCACCGTTCCAATAAACTTCCCATATTTAACTGTAGTTAGGAGTGTTTACAATTCAGCCCCATCATTAAATTTAACTGTGTACGTAGTAAATTAGATCCCGATTGTCCTAAAAGTTTTAACAATTTCCTTGCTGATCACTTAGAATATCACCATATATTTACGGATGCTGCCAAGCGTTCTCCGATGGGTTGTGTTGGGATAGGTACTTACCATTCTCAATACAACATCGTACAAAAAATAAAACTGCCTCCGGAGACTTCGGTTTTTACGGGGGAATGTTTCGGTATTTTAAAAGCCATCGAATATACTCGTGTTTTTAAGCTCAAAAAAACTATAATTTTTACAGATTCCCAAAGTGCTCTTCTAGCCATCAACAAATCCCCTTTCGAACACAAATCGCAGTTGCCAATCATTTATTTAATAAGAGAATTTGCGTTCAGAACCATCTCTGAAGGTAATACTTTGGAATTTGCGTGGATTCCGGCTCATGCTGGAATCCATGGCAATGAAGTTTTTATTCATCGACGGACTACTGTACGTGACGCACGCGCGGACGCTAAGCTAACTTATACGAATACCCTCAGCTTTAATAAAAATGTCTAAGTGCGATATTTGTAAAAAAAACATAACAAAAACTTTACCGGGGTTAGAGTGCAGTAAGTGTGAGCGGATAGTGCATCTGAACCCAAAATGCTCGGGATTAACCAACAAACAGATCGCTGCATTAAAAGCTGCACCCAGTCTGGAGTGGACTTGTCACGAATGCCACCAGGAATCCCCGAGACGTAACTCGTCCATCATTACACCCGAAGATGACGATGAAGAGGACGATTCGCCAGTTCAAATAAACGCAAAAACTTTACTAACCAACATCACTAGAGAGGTTGAAAAAGCTATTAAAAGCGAAATGGTGCAACTAAGCGAGTCCTTGCAGTTCCATAGCGACAAACTCGATGAAGCAATGGAGTCTATGGAAGCTTTCAAGCAGACTATCAAGGCTCTCGAACGTAAGAATGCGGAACTAATTAATAGAAATAATAACATGGAAACCCGTGTAGGTGTCTTAGAACAACGTCTGCATGAGATAGAACAAGAGAAGCTTGCAAAATATGTGGAAATCGCAAATGTACCATCTCAAAAGAATGAAGATGTCAAACTTCTAGTGGGTAACATTGCACTTAAACTGAATCAGCCGAAAGAAGAGATCAAAAGTGCACGAAGACTCCATGGATGGAAAGATCAGTCGGCCAACATACTAGTGGAGTTCAAAGACGAAGACGTCCAAGAAAACTGGATTACTGCAGCCAAAAGTGTCAAACCAACTGTTTCCGATATACTTCCTAGCGAAGAAAAGAACAAAAGCTTCGTATATGTGAGAGAAGCTATGACAAAACATCACAAGCAACTATTCTGGAATGCCAAGCAGGAACTGAAGGTCAATCACAACTTCAAGTACGTGTGGTTCAAAAAAGGTATGGTCAAAGCTCGCAAGGTAGACGGTGAAAAAGTTTGGATTCTACGCACCATGAGTGATATACACGGACTAGCTATCAACAAGGAGTAAGACAGTATGACATCGCAAGTAAATACAAAACAAAACGTTATACGAATGTAATTAATAGTCAGAAATGGCGAATTATTTTTGTGATATTTATGAGATGAGCGAGTGTCTAAATGTAAATGATTTCATAAAATGTACCACTAACAATCAACTTAACTTATTGTGCATGCATATCAATATTCGATCAATAATCAAAAACTTCTCCGCATTAGAACAAATGATGTCTATTTCAAAAAAAAGTATTGATGTTATTATTCTAACTGAAGCTAATATTTCGGAAAGCAATAGTGTTTTGTATCAAATAAGCGGGTACCGAATGTACACAGCCTTGCGAAAATATCGAAGGGGTGGAGGCATCATAGTATATGTGAATAATAAACATAAATGTAGCATCATTAATATAAAAACTATACATTTTGAAAGTGTATTCTGCACAGTCACCACCCATTCGAACTATACTGCGAACTTGTGTGCGGTATACCGACTGTACGATTACATCGCACATTTATTTAGCACGCTAGCATAAGCATTTTTACCTAATGTAAAACGAAATTATTTCTAATATTGTTAAGTACACTTTCGACCGTCTTATTGTAAACACGTACAATCAATAAATACTTTATCAAGAAGTCAGCAAGATTAGTTTTTCTTCCATCTCAACTTATCATATGTATTAGCAACCAAGTGCTCGTACATTGTGGTCCTTCGAGCTACGTGTTGGTGTTTTGGGTTCCCTCGTGTGGCTGCGAATCGGTTCCGTTAGCCTCCCAGAAGCGGGAATCCCTGACGCGAATTGAGAAGGCGCATAAGGTCGCACGGAAGAATATCAGAGCACTGACACAGACCAAGCGACAGTGAGCAAGCAGTCCAAGAGAAACAACAGCATCAAGGCAAACATCAAGTAAGCATCAAGCATCAAGGCTTCATACAAGACAAGACAAACACATCAAGAAAAAGCTAGCTAGCAATACAAAACAGATCGATCTTCAGCAAGTTTCAAGCAAGTTGACGGCAATAGTACTCCGCAATCAGCAGGGAAAATCAACCGATTTATTTGAATTTCCTATTTTTCAAGTATTAAGATGGAAGAACTATTTCACAAGCAGCAAGTTGCCATCAATGGCATGCGACAACTTTGGTCAAATTTCAAGAAAGATGGCCAAGATCGCAAGACTTCAGAATATATTAAGAAGAGGATTGAGACTCTGAATAGCTATTGGAACGAGTTTCAGAAAAATCACGAAAAATTGTGCATGTATGAGGATAAAACCCAAGAATATTTTATCGGAAATCACTATGAAGAAACTAAGGCGTTCTACATAGAAGTTAGAGATTCGATTCAGAGAGCAAGTTTGATCAAGCCAACCCTGTTCGGCCGTCAGCAGCCAGGTGCCTCGACAGAGGGCAGAACTACCCCGGTGAGTCCGATGCCAACTCCAGAGTATACTACTCGGGGAACCGATAGCAAGTTCGATGAAAAGTTGCGTAAACAAGGTAGCAACTTTAAAGCCTTTTCTCGCTTCGTGACTAACATAGATCTGTCAACCATAGAAGAAAAATGGGAGTTTGAAGATATTTTGAAAACTCTAGAAACCCGTTGGAGTGCAGTTGATGGTCTCCACTGGAAAATAGACAGCGAATTTGATGAAGTCGACGAAAATTACGAGTCTTCATATACGCACCATGAGCAGATGTACTTCAAAGTCAAGAAAGAAATAAATCGTAGATTATTCTCTGCATCCCATCGAGAAAAGTCTACGCCGCAACTAGATATTCCTATATTCAACGGAAATTACCAGAATTGGGTATCATTCAAGGATTTGTTCACGGAGGCAATACACGGCAACCCATATTTATCTGCCGCACAGAAAATGCAATTCCTGAAGAGCAAGATTAAAGGTGAACCAGAACGCCTAATACAACATCTTCCGATCAGCACGGATAATTACATCACTAGCTGGGATATATTAAACCACCGTTATAACAACAAGAAACTCATCTTCACTACTCATATCAACACCTTGATGAATATCCCAGTTACGCAACAAGCGACATCAAATCACATCAAACGTATTCATGACGTAACAACCGAGTGCCTTAATGGTATCAAGAATTTAGGTGTCAACATTGACACCTGGGATCCAATGGTAGTACACCTGCTCACTCAGAAAATGGATTCCGAAACACTAAACGAGTACTTCGCTTCACTCAAACAGCCAAGAGAACTGCCGTCCCTGAAAGAATTTTTAGAATTCTTGGAGAACAAGTTCACTACCATGGAGTCAGCTCGTCGTAAACAAGATGCGATACAAAAATCTACAAGTCTTCCTTCAAGTTCAGGGAATTCAAGATCAAATCAGGGAAAACAATACTACCTCAGTAACAAGGCTACGTCACAGAAGACTCCATCCATCTCTTGCCCAATCTGCAAAGATCACCATGGCATATATTTTTGCAAGCAATTCAAAGAAATGGCGCCGGCCCTGAAGAAAAAAACAATTAGTCGACTCAATTTTTGTACTAATTGCCTGTACAATCACAACGAAAAAAAATGCACGTCAAGCAAACGTTGTCGACAATGCAACGGACAACATAATACGGTGTTACATGATGCCTATGCAAATGAAAACACGACGTCATCGAACTTTTCCGGCCTCGTGCCACCCGAGCAAGAATCAAGTCCCGGAGCTCACGTTGCACAACAAAAACTTGCTTCGACAGTTCTTTTAGCAACTGCAATTATCAAGGTGACAGGAGCTGATGGAATAAAAAGAACGATGCGAGCCCTTATTGACCAAGGATCCCAAGTTTCCTTGATCACCGAAAACGCCGCGCAAAATCTAAGGTTGCCGCGACAAAACTGCAAGGGAGTTGTCACTGGCATTGGTATGAATGACAAGACCTGCAAAGGAATGATGAGGATCAACTGCACATCATTGGACGACAACTACAAGTTTAGCACTGATGTTCTCATAATGAACAATCTAACAAGAAACTTGCCGAACTCAACATTTTCAAAACCATCATGGGCATTTTTAGAAGAAATTGACTTAGCCGATCCTCATTTCTATATCAGTAACCCAGTTGACATATTATTGGGTGCGGATATATATGCTAAGATCATCATGAACAATATCCACCAAGAAGATTCAGGTAGCTTTATAGCGCAGCAAACACGCATCGGATGGGTTTTGTTCGGCGGGGTCCAAAGTCTCCAATGCAACCTAGTTTTGAATAACATACAAGACATTCAACAATTTTGGGAGATAGAAGATATTCCTGAAGATGATCAAATATCATATGAAGAAGACGAATGCATTCAATTTTACAAGTCGACCACAACAAGGTTGGAAAACGGAAGATATCAAGTCAGACTGCCACTAAAGTCAAATTTCAACACGGATATTGGCGAATCAAAACATAAGGCAGTCGCTCAGCTGTATCAGATAGAACGGAAGCTCGCAAGAAACAAACATATTGCAAAACAATATAAAACATTCATTGATGAATATTTATCTCTCGGTCACATGAAACCGGCGCATAGTAACAAGAAACCAGACTATTACCTGCCGCATCATTGCGTACTACGTAACGAGTCAACAACTACGTCACTCCGTGTAGTATTCAATGCATCATCAAAAACTTCTACTGGGACTAGTTTAAACGATTGTATGCATACTGGACCCAATCTTCAAAAGGATCTTATGACGATTATACTGAAGTGGAGACAACATCGCATAGCTTTTATCGCAGACATTGAAAAAATGTTTCGCCAAATTTGGGCACATGAAGACGACCAAAACCTCCAAAAAATCGTTTGGCGAGATTCTTCTGATCAACACGTACAAGAGTATCAACTTACTACTGTCACCTATGGCACCAAGGCCGCTCCCTTCTTAGCAATGATGACTCTAAGGCAGTTAGCTGATGACGAGAGATCAAATTACCCATATGCAGCCCAAGTCGTCGAAGAATGTTTTTACATGGATGATTTGTTACACGGCTCAGACTCTGTAGCGTCAGCAAAACAATTACAGCAAGATTTGAAGGCGATCCTCAAGACGGGTGGTTTCAATTTACGAAAATGGAGGTCCAATTATCAAGAATTGCAAGACAGCACCAGCAAGGGCGGAGAACAAGAGCGTTACGAATTCAAACAAGCTGAATCGACAAAAACATTAGGCCTTCACTGGAATCCTCAACAAGACATTTTCACATTTCAATCCAGCATTGAAACCACTACCGACACGCATCTCACGAAGCGGAAGTTGCTGTCCGAGATATCCAAACTCTTTGATCCTCTCGGTTGGCTTACTCCAGTTTCTACACAGATGAAAATACTGTTTCAAGACATCTGGAAAGATAAGAATTTGAATTGGGATGACAAGATTCCCGAGCAAATTAACCGAGAATGGACAAAAATTAAGCAAGACATAGAAAACATAAATCGATGTCAATTACCTCGCTGGATAGGTACGGACTCGGCCGGAAACAATATCGAGTTACACGGATTTTGCGATGCATCGCAGAAGGCGTATGCATGTGTCGTTTATTGCAAAATTACAAATCTAGGTCAAACAAAAATAACTTTAATGGTTGCGAAATCAAGATTGGTACCATACAACAAGAATATCTCTTTGCCTAAATTGGAATTAAGTGGTGCTCATCTGCTTTCCAAACTGATGGACAAGGTGAAGTCAAGTTTGATCGGTCATGATATCAAAGTTTACGGATGGACCGATTCCATGGCGGTTCTGGGATGGATAAAAGGCGATCCCAATCGCTGGAAAGTATTTGTTGCCAACAGGGTGCGACAAATAACAAAGGAGATGCCATCTGAATGCTGGCGATATGTGAAGTCCGCGGAAAACCCCGCAGATTGCGCCAGCAGGGGATTAACAAGTCTGAAACTAAAGGAAAACAAGCTGTGGTGGAATGGACCTACGTGGTTACCTCACTGCACACCAGAAGTCCAAGCAAGCCGATCTTATTCCACTGATGAAGAATCCCTTAACAAGCAAGTACATATTGTGACACAAGAAACGTCACAAGTAAACAGCTTTATCATAAAACTTCTCAGCAGACTGAACTCATTTACAATGGTTCTACACGTACTAGCACGTTTACGGCGCTTGGTAATCCGAAAACCAGAAAACACATCAAAGCCCTACGTTACCTTAGCGGAGCTACGCAAGGCTAAGGTCGTAATAATCAAAGAAGTTCAGTGTGCGAAGTTTCAGCAAGAAATACATGACCTGAAGAAAAATAACAAAGTGTCTACGACAAGCAAGATCATGAATTTGAGCCCGTTCCTAGACGAAGAGGGAATACTGCGTGTGGGTGGAAGACTGCATCATGCTGCGATCAATCCAGAACTCAAACATCCCATAATTTTACCTCATCAACATCGTCTGACGGAACTAATAATAGAACACGCACATAAACTCACATTTCACGGCGGAGCTCGAGTTACATTAGCATGTATCAGGCAAAAATATTGGATAATCGGGGGAAATAATGCAACTAAAAAACAAATACGTCAATGTGTTACCTGTAGAAAACAAAATCCTGTTAAACTACAACCCCTGATGGGAGACTTACCTGCAGCAAGAATCAACCCATCTCGTCCCTTTATGCACACCGGTGTTGATTTTACCGGCCATGTCTATATCAAAACCAACAAGGGCCGTGGTGTCAAGACCACCAAAGGATATGTGTCAGTATTCGTTTGCATGGTGACGAAGGCCGTGCATTTAGAACTAGTCTCCGACCTCACAACGTCATCTTTCATCGCTGCCTTACGTAGGATGGCAGCTAGAAGAGGCACACCTTGTCACTTGTATAGTGACAACGGCCGTAACTTTGTAGGAGCCAGCAAGGTTCTACAAAACGAATATGAAGTATTACAGGGAATTATTGATGATAAGCTAATGGCTGAGATAGCGGATATGGAGATCACGTGGCATTTCAACGCCCCTTCATGGCCATCAGCAGGAGGCCTTTGGGAAGCTGCAGTGAAAAGTTTCAAGCAGCACCTCAAGAAAGTGATCGGGGAACAAAAATTGATATATGAAGAGTTCACCACACTTCTAACACAAATTGAAGCCTGTCTTAACTCAAGACCACTGTGTGCAATATCAGAAGATCCTGAAGACCTAGACTTCTTAACACCTTCTCACTTTATAACTGGCGGACCAACGTTAACGTTAGTTGAAACCGAAAGAGATCTGCGAACACGCTGGCAGTTAACACAGAAAATACTACAAGATCTGTGGAAAAGATGGCGTACAGAGTATCTTGCCCAATTAACTGCAAGAAGCAAGTGGAGGCAACCTCAACCCAACATCAAGTTGGACGACATAGTTCTCATCCACGATGACAACCTCCCACCCGGCAAGTGGGCGATGGGAAGAGTCGTAGAACTACATCCAGGCAAGGACGGCCACGTGCGTGTCGTGACCTTAAAAACGAAAAGCGGCATTATTAAACGTCCCGTCATAAAAATATCCATACTTTTAGAACACAAAGAAGTTGCCTCACAGTGCGACACGGCACGCGACAAGAAGCAAGATGCAGAACACCAGCAAGCTAAAGCATCCTCAACAAGGAGGTCAACGAAAAGCAAGTTCAACCTGACGAACATGGTCACTGCTCTGATGATATTCTTCACAGTAATTACAAGTGCAGAATGCAACATGAAGATAACCCCATTTCAAACAAGTCAAAGCTTGTATTTTGACAAAGTAGCTGACATGATGCTTATCAGAGACGATTGGAACATTGTGGTTTACTACAGCATGGATACGTACTGGCAATCAACTTCAAGGTTCGATAAATACATTCAGTCGCTCAAACAAACATGTGACATCATACAAGATCAAGTTCACTGTGACGTAATCGTACAGCAGCTACGTCACGCGTTCTCAGAACTCGAACATTACAACCAAGTATTGCAAAGTCAGCATTCCGGCACGCGACCTGGGACACTGCGTCAGCGCCGAGGCCTCATCAATGGCGTAGGATATATCGCTAACAGCCTATTCGGAGTGCTCGACGAAAGTTTCGCTGAAAAATATCGCAATGACATTGCTCTCATTCGAGAGAACCAGAAGCATATAATTTCCCTTTGGAAAAATCAGACTTCACTAGTGGAAGCAGAAAATAACCTCCTTAAGCGCACAGAGCATGGTATGAACCAACAACTTAAAATGATAAACCGTCACATGAACAAGTTAAACGAAGCAGTGGACCAATTGAAAAACAACATTGAAGCAAACACCGTTATTAATGACTTCAACATGGGAGCTATAATAGCAAGTAATATGATGTATAATTTAAAGAGCATTCAGAACACGTTATTAGACACCGTTACTGATATTTACAATGGTCGTTTCAACTTACACTTGATTACACCGGAACAACTCATGAACGAGTTAAGCACAATTTCTAGCAAGTTATCCAAGGACGTCTCCCTGCCAATTGACGACATTCACTCGGATCTCCGGAAGGTATATGATCTACTGGAAATAAAAACAAGACTTCTGGAAGACATTATCATCTTTGAGATCAAATTACCTCTCATCAGTCGAGATTCATACGAAACCTTCATGATAATTCCGATCCCCAAGACAACGGGCCAAAGTGACGTGATCAGCATAATCTCAGTATCTGAGTACATATCTATTAACATGAAGAAAGATACCTACGTCAACATGTCAGAAGAAGACTTGAGATCATGTCTAACCGTTTCGGGAGTTTATTACTGTCACATCTTACGACCCATCTACCAAATCAAGGGAGACAAGAACTTCTGTGAAACAGAAAATTTGGAATGCAAAACAACATCAAGTTTCTGTAAAGATAAATTGCAAGAAACGTACACGTTGAACAGCTATTTTTACTTTTGCTGTGATAGGTGTCACGTTCGAACAATATGCGGCGATCAAATAACCGTACATCAGCTGACACAAGCCGGACTATTTAACATAGGTCATGGATGCATTATCAAAACAAACAACTTTACTTTGTATTCACACAAACCCCACATCAGTGAATTAAGGACGAACCCGGATATTTATGCACCAGAGATTGCCCCTATCAACCACATTATCAACATCAGCATACCTAAACTAGTTTTGGAGAATAAAACTCAAGATTTAGAAAAAGAATTTAGCGAAGTAGACAAAAGAATACAGTCTATGAAAGAGGCAGAAGTGATGTTACCTAATAATCTATCTTATCATGATATTCATCACTACGCTATGATCTACACTCTAGTTGGAATAATGGGCATCACTGTAATCATCATTTTAGTTCGCCGTACACAATGTCAATGGCGAGTTCCATCATCACCACCACCATCAGTTGCTGAAGCATCAAGAACAGGCCCTGCCGCGCAGCGCCGCAGCAGCAATACAAGTGAAACAAGTGGACACCTCGACTGCGTGCGCGTCCATGTTCCTCGCAACCCTCGCGTTCATATAGGAACTTCCCCTTAACTAAGTTTATATAATTAATAGCCCTACATTTACATTGTCATGTTTCAAACTTTAAACTATTTTTGTAAATCTAGTTGCTCTTCCTCCTTTCTATCTCGTCCGGGAATATGTACGATTACATCGCACATTTATTTAGCACGCTAGCATAAGCATTTTTACCTAATGTAAAACGAAATTATTTCTAATATTGTTAAGTACACTTTCGACCGTCTTATTGTAAACACGTACAATCAATAAATACTTTATCAAGAAGTCAGCAAGATTAGTTTTTCTTCCATCTCAACTTATCATATGTATTAGCAACCAAGTGCTCGTACACCGACCACCAAGTTCTAGTAAAACTCTATTTATTGAAGAACTACAAACTACACTACAAAAATTCACTAAAATCACAGAACTATACTTATTGGGGGACACTAACATAGATTTAACAACGGATAATCCTGTAAGACATAAATACAATAACATGTTATGTGGCATGGGCCTTTTGTGCGGGATCACTGAACACACTAGAATAGCAACATGTAACGGAAAAATAAGTAAATCTTGTATTGATCACATTTATGCGCGATCCCGTACACAAGACCTATTTACGGCGGCACTCGGTACCACACTGGCTGACCATCGCGCAGTGATACTCGCATGTTCTGGCGTGCGAATACAGGATGTTCCAAAATACAAGACCTGCATTAATAACCATCAACTCGTTAAATGTTTCGATGAGATTCAGTGGGAAAAATCACAGGATATAAAATGCCCTATAATTCTATATAACTTTATACATACCCAGTTAAAGGATTGTTATAAAAAATCTGAATATAAAACCAAAGTCAAAGGTAGGGCATCACGTGGTAAAAATGGATGGATGAATAACAAAATAACTTACGCCTGTGAACATAGGGATAAATTATTCATGAAATGGATAAAAGACTCTAATAACCTAGTCTTAAAACAAAAATATAATAAATCAAGAAATTATGCAAATACTATATAATAAAATAAATTGATCTAATGATTCGATACTAAGAACTGCAAATATTAATACCTATTTGACTAGAAACATCCATAATTTTTTGCCCAATTAAGTATTTATGACAATACCTAATAATGTAGTAAACAAAATATAACCCATACGAAGAAGTACGTCATACGATTGCCTAAGTAAGTATATGATATAAACGTGCGCCTGCGCACGTAGTCTCACGAGCAAATATTCTAACAAAATGTGCCTGAACGTTATGTTACAATTTAGCAGGCATTTTAGGCAATTTAGGAGGCCTGTGTCCCAGCAGTGGGAACATTATAGGCTGATTACGTGTATATCACTCATGGTGCGTAGAATCCAAACTTTTTCACCGTCTACCTTGCGAGCTTTGACCATACCTTTTTTGAACCACACGTACTTGAAGTTGTGATTGACCTTCAGTTCCTGCTTGGCATTCCAGAATAGTTGCTTGTGATGTTTTGTCATAGCTTCTCTCACATATACGAAGCTTTTGTTCTTTTCTTCGCTAGGAAGTATATCGGAAACAGTTGGTTTGACACTTTTGGCTGCAGTAATCCAGTTTTCTTGGACGTCTTCGTCTTTGAACTCCACTAGTATGTTGGCCGACTGATCTTTCCATCCATGGAGTCTTCGTGCACTTTTGATCTCTTCTTTCGGCTGATTCAGTTTAAGTGCAATGTTACCCACTAGAAGTTTGACATCTTCATTCTTTTGAGATGGTACATTTGCGATTTCCACATATTTTGCAAGCTTCTCTTGTTCTATCTCATGCAGACGTTGTTCTAAGACACCTACACGGGTTTCCATGTTATTATTTCTATTAATTAGTTCCGCATTCTTACGTTCGAGAGCCTTGATAGTCTGCTTGAAAGCTTCCATAGACTCCATTGCTTCATCGAGTTTGTCGCTATGGAACTGCAAGGACTCGCTTAGTTGCACCATTTCGCTTTTAATAGCTTTTTCAACCTCTCTAGTGATGTTGGTTAGTAAAGTTTTTGCGTTTATTTGAACTGGCGAATCGTCCTCTTCATCGTCATCTTCGGGTGTAATGATGGACGAGTTACGTCTCGGGGATTCCTGGTGGCATTCGTGACAAGTCCACTCCAGACTGGGTGCAGCTTTTAATGCAGCGATCTGTTTGTTGGTTAATCCCGAGCATTTTGGGTTCAGATGCACTATCCGCTCACACTTACTGCACTCTAACCCCGGTAAAGTTTTTGTTATGTTTTTTTTACAAATATCGCACTTAGACATTTTTATTAAAGCTGAGGGTATTCGTATAAGTTAGCTTAGCGTCCGCGCGTGCGTCACGTACAGTAGTCCGTCGATGAATAAAAACTTCATTGCCATGGATTCCAGCATGAGCCGGAATCCACGCAAATTCCAAAGTATTACCTTCAGAGATGGTTCTGAACGCAAATTCTCTTATTAAATAAATGATTGGCAACTGCGATTTGTGTTCGAAAGGGGATTTGTTGATGGCTAGAAGAGCACTTTGGGAATCTGTAAAAATTATAGTTTTTTTGAGCTTAAAAACACGAGTATATTCGATGGCTTTTAAAATACCGAAACATTCCCCCGTAAAAACCGAAGTCTCCGGAGGCAGTTTTATTTTTTGTACGATGTTGTATTGAGAATGGTAAGTACCTATCCCAACACAACCCCATCGGAGAACGCTTGGCAGCATCCGTAAATATATGGTGATATTCTAAGTGATCAGCAAGGAAATTGTTAAAACTTTTAGGACAATCGGGATCTAATTTACTACGTACACAGTTAAATTTAATGATGGGGCTGAATTGTAAACACTCATATCTACAGTTAAATATGGGAAGTTTATTGGAACGGTGAATAGGAGAAGAAAGTGAAAGGAATTTTTTATAGCTTATAACTAAACAAGGAGCACGTTTATGGGACCAGTAATCTGAAGATTCAATCTGCAACACTAAAGAGTCTAGTTTAGGAATGAGAGGATGAGTTGAGAACTGAAGAATCCGGAACAAATATTTGTCTGATAAGAATTGTCTTCTAAGATGTAAAGGAGCTTCCCCACATTCAACTTGGAGAGCATTAATAGGACTAGACTTCATGGCACCCGAAATAATGCGTAATGCTTTAGACTGAATACGATCCAATTTTTTAAAAGCCATGATACTACCAGGTTCTAAAACGAACAATCCATAATCCAGAGTGCTTCTGATAATTGCGTTGTAAATAAGTTTCAACGAAAACGGATGTGCACCCCACCACACACCAGAGAGGCATCTAAGCATGTTTAGGTGATTTTCACATTTGTTGACAATATATCACAATGAGGAACACTACTTAATTTACAATCAAGTATTATACCTAGATATCTGAATTTATCTACAACTGGAATAGGTATATCCTTATAAAAGAGGTTTACTAAGGGAATATTTCTCTTCCGGGTGAATAAAACAGCCGCGCTTTTAGACGTGGATAAATCCAAACCGTTTAGATGTAACCATAACTCCAAATTAGATAGAGCAGAATTGATGGCACAGCGAGCTTGTTCAACAGATTGGCTTGAAGAATATAATAATAAGTCATCGGCATATTGAAGAACTAGGTTAGGTTAGGTTTTTTTTTTTTTTTTTTTTTTTTATTATTTAAAAAACTTCTACCTCCAACATAATCGGAGCCTGTGCTAGGCTTATCAATCGTACTAGTTCTCGCATTTATTCCTCTCGTACTTGCATTCAACATACTTTATCTTTCTTCTATTCTTTCCTCTTTCTATCTTTAAGGGTAGGACGCCCTTCTACTTTTCCCTATTCTGTTCTCTATTCCTCTTTTGTTATTTAGTTCAGGGATAACACATGGACACAATGTTTTTATTAATCTTTACAGTAATTCTTATTTCTATTTCTTACTACTATTACATGTTTATTTGCAACAGTTTTCCATCTTATATTTCTATTCTTATTTCTAGTTATACATTTCTTAGGACTTTTTCTATTTTATATGTCTTAATACTAATACATTTTGGGTTTCAGTTCAAACAGCCATCTTACTTTCCCATTCTTATTTCTAGGACAGTTTTTTACAACTACTTAGACTCTAGTTTATCAATATGGGCTACCTATGTATTAATAATTTTTTCTGGCGTTTCTAACAAATTTTTATACGTCTGTTTTCAATGCTTGACCCTAATATTAAATACAATATTATGCAAACATCTTTGCTTATGCACTTTTGTTCCTCTTTATCACTCTTTCACAAATTTTAACGCAAAATTCTAAAAACAACTCTCTCTTTTTGCTCTCCATTATAAGCCACATATTTTCAGCATCGAGTTTGGTGTCGAGTACGTGCTCAGCCTCATGTCTGTCTTTGTCGAAGACGGGGCAGCTGAACAATATATGTGGCACCGTTTCATCAGTTTCAGGGTCGCAGATGCACGATGGGCTCCCCTTACACTTGAAACGGTTCAAGTATTCTGAGAACCCACCATGCCCCGTCATAATTTGTGTCACTACGTTACTCACTTTGCACTTCCTGATTATCCTGTAAGCCGCCACCGCATCCGGGAAAAACAATTTGGTCACTGAAGCAGTTTCTCCGGAAATGTATCTTTGGTTCCACTCAGCCAGCGTTGCCGTGCGAATACATCTCTTGACGTACGAAACCGGGCACAAGTCATAATCAGGCTTTCGTTTGGAATTCTCAGCGGCACTTTTGGCTAATTCGTCGGCCCTCTCATTTCCTTCCAGCCCCGCATGAGCTTTGATCCAAAACAAGGTAACTGCCTTGTTTTGGACAGACAAGGACCTAATATTAGCCCTGGCCTCCACAGCCAGCGGGTGATGGCGGTCGTAGTTTTTAACGGTTTGGAGAGCCGCCATGGAGTCACTGAAAATTCCAAACGATTGCGCACTGTGTTTCAGAATCTCCCTGGTTGCAACGCATATCGCCAGAAGCTCAGCCTGGTAAACCGTGGAGTAATGTGGGAGAGCAAGCTTGAGAGCCTTCGTTTCGGCATCTCCGCTCCACATGGAGAGTGCCGCCCCGACCTTGCCCCCAATCCTGCTCCCGTCCGTAAAGATACGAACCTCAAGTTCGTTCTGGGCATCAAGTTGCTCTTGGTTTACAAGGCTTACTAGTTCTAGCTCAGCGCGCTCTGCAGGGTGTGGAGCCTCCATTGCCGAGGCGGTCTGCTCGACGCTCCTGCCGCCAAGTGCTGGCTGAGGCACCCCTCTCCTGGCCTCGTATAGCGATGCCGCTTCGCGGACCCGGAGGTCGAGAGGTAGTATCCCAGCCAGCACCAGCGCCGAGTTCAAGGAGACCGTCCGATATGCCTTGCACAGCTTTTGTGCAATACCCCGCTGGACTGCACCCAACTGCTTCATGACGCCCAGCTTTCCAACAGCTGGGGCCCATACGCTGGCGGCGTACAGGATGACTGGTTCCACGGTGGCCACATATATTATTCTTATGACTTCAGGGTGAAGGCCCCAGCTGGTCTTTGCCGCCCTGGTTAATTGTTTATGGATTCCAATTGCCCTCCTGCACACGTTTGCGACGTGTGTGTTAAAAGTCAGCTTTTTATCTATGGTAACACCAAGGATTTTAATCTCATCGGACATGGCAATGTCGATCCCGCCCATGCTCAGGTGTGGGGTGTCGTATTTTATTTTGCGAGTAATAACCATTGCATTGGTTTTTTGCGGGGCAAATTTAAGTTTGTTTTGGACCCCCCACACCCGAACATGTTCGAGAGCGGCATTGGCACGTCCCTGGATTTCCAGCGATGTGTCGCCATCGAAGATCAACACAACGTCGTCTGCGAAGGCCTGGCAATAATCACCCCTAGCTTCCAGGCTGTTTAAAAGCGGGTCCAACAAAAGGTTCCAGAATATTGGTCCCCCTATGGAACCCTGCACACAGCCCTTGCTTGTAGCCCTGCCGATTTCTTCACCTGCATATCTGACTCTGACCCTCCTATTCTCGAGATAGCTGTCGATGACCCTCCTCAAGCCGATTGGACACTTTTCCTCAGCAAGACGGACTCTTATGGCCGGCCACCAGGCACTGTCGAAAGCTCCCTCTATATCCAAAGATACTATGACAGCTATTTTCTTCAGCTGCAGCTTGCTGCGTATGTGCTTCATTAGTGCATAAAGGGAGTCCTCCGTGCTCTTCTGGGGCATGAATCCATACTGGCGAGTACTCATCCTTGGGATCAAATGGAACTTGAGGCGGGCCACCAACATCTTCTCGTATATTTTGCCTAATATTGGCAAGAGGCCGATTGGTCTATACGCCTTTGGGGTGCTGTAGTCATCTTTTCCAGGCTTCTTTAACACGATTACAATCGCCTCCTTCCAAACTTCAGGGAAGTGGCGGCATTTCAGGCAGACGTTCAAAAGAGCAAGGGCCACATCGGGGGCACCCCCAACAGCTTGGCAGCAAATATCGGCGGTAAAACCGTCTGCTCCTGGAGCTTTTTTGGCGTTGAAAGACCTACACGCCGCCATCAATTCAGCCATCGTGAATGGTGGATCGTATGAGTTATCATGCTCTTCAGCATTCACAACTTTGGCCTTTTCTCTAATAAGGCGGTGGTGTGTACTATCACTGTCCATAAGGTCTTCTGGGTAAAACGTATTCGCCAGAAGTTCAACTGAACCTTTCATATCCAGCACCTCCCCGTCCTTCACTAGCGGTTGATCCTCTCCCCTTCCCTTGGTCCTTCCTATCACCCGGTAGATCCCTTCCCAAACCCCCTCTCTATCCTGTTTTGCGCAAAAGTTCTTCCAACTCTCGACTATATCTTTGGCTGCTTCCGATTCATACTCAACTTTCTGTTTCAGGTATTCTTCGACTACCTTCGATCTTCGGGCCGGTGCAGCACATCTGATTCTGCGTTTCCTGGTTGCGACTTCCTTCTTCATCCTCTCGAGTTTCTCGGACCACCACGGCAAAGTGAGCACCTCATTACTCTTCCTCATAGGCATTGATGAGGTGCATGCGTCTCTTATTACTTGTGTGTATTTGTTTATAATTATATTAAGTTGGTCGACTGTGTTTATTTTCTCTATTTCTAATTTATTGATTTTGGTCTCTTGCATTAATTGGCTGAGTTTCGCATGAAACTCAGACCAATTTGCTTTTTTTGTATTGAAAATTCTGGTAGTTCTGTTGATTTTTATGCCTTTAGACCTTTTTAATTTGATGTTAAAAACAATGCCGTTGTGATCCGAGCTCGTTAGGCCCTCGTCTATCCTCCAGTCATCTATCAGGTCCAGAATATCCGTCGAACATGCAGTGATATCGACATGACTGCAATAACGTTTCCCCCCTCTAATCGTGTCGAAGGTCGGAATTTCCCCTCTGTTGAGTATGTTAAGACTCAGCTCATCGAGAAACCCAGATACCTCTTCGCCCCTGTAGTCGATGGACAAACTTCCCCACCAGGTGCTTTTTGCGTTTGCATCTCCTCCAACAATCCACCTTCTAGAACCCACTTCTTCCTCAACGTGTTTGAGGTGCTCCAGGTATGGTCCCACCGGCTGATCCGGCTCGAAATAAAAGGAGACCAGCGTGATCCTCCAGGCACTGGTCCGGATCCCTAAAACGATGATGTTTTTCGTGGTGAGTTTCGGGTACTGTGTGACTATAAGGTCTTGATCGAAGATCGCTATTGCGGCCTTAACAGTCCCTTCTCTTGTATCAGTGCTCTGAAAGATCCGCACGCCCCTGTAGTCTCTCATAACCTTAGCTCCTCCCACGTAGGGTTCTTGGAGGAGAGCAACAGCGACTCCGCGTTTTACGGCTTCCAACAGGAGCTCGTTAGTTGCGAGTTTTTTCCGCTGGAGGTTGGCTTGTATCACTCTGTAGAGGTTTGTTTTGCCTTGGGTGCCCTTAGCAATACGCCACCGTCGATCTGGCTATTTCATCCCACTTACGGCGTGTTGGGCAATCGGGGTTAAAAGCGTTATGGTCAGCGCTGTCAAGGTTAGCTCTTGTGCAGTTCTGGCATTTGGGTGGAACACCCGCGCGCCATTCCTCACATTCCGACTTCAAATGTGGACCGCCACAATGACTGCACAAGTCGGCCGGTGCTTTACAAAAACGTCTGCCATGCCCGTAACCTAGACAGCGAGTGCACTGAACCAGCGGGGTTTGGTCTTCTACCCTAACGCGCTGCAGGTCTATGTGCAGGTATCCGACTTCAGTACTCCAGATGGTCGGTGAAACGCTGACCACAACGTGATTAGTGTGCGGATTTCTCGTTCTCCTCCTGAACTTTACTTCCACTCTGTCTTCTTCTTTGTCACGGCGATGCGGGAGCGCCGCTGGGTCGTTTTAAAAGGTTAGGTTAGGTTAGGTTAGGTTAGGTTAGGTTAGGTTCCCCCCCGAAGGGTTCCCGCATTGTCGAGGCGGGGGGGCTCAGTAGCCGTGGCTTGGTCACCCACGGTGAAGCGAAGAGGAACCTGAGCGGGGGCCGCTCGTCAGGGCTTTTGCCGATAAGCCGACGACGTAGCGGCCAGCGGGTAGGTTGCGGTGGCCGTATGGGCGACACCGCAACTGAGGCGGGCCGCGGTGTCTTATGGGAGGCATCGCGGCTGAGGATTGGAGGCCGCGGCGGGAGAGGAGTGCCGGTATTGCGGTGCGCCGCTCTCCCTACCTTCCGCGGCCTTGACGGGGCCGCCACCGTTTGATGGCGGACGCGGTGGGGCCGCAGGGGAAGAGGAGTGTCGGTATGACGTCGGCCGCTCTCCCTATCCTCTGCGGCCGAAATGGCGGCGGAGCGCGCGCGGGAGGACGACCCTCACGCGGCGCCGCTCCGAAGGCGGAGGAGGGGTCGAAGCAGACGACTCCTCCCAGGTGGGGGCCAGCAGGCAACGGGTGTGGGGGCATCCTTGCCTGTATTGCACAGGCCCCCACCAGTGTCGGACGGGAATGGCCAGGTGTTCCCGGTCATTCCCGTAGCCTCCCATCCAGGGGGGCATGCGGGGCCCGCCAGCTAGGCGGGCATGCGCCGGGAGGGTTGTGGACGTAAAGGCTGAGCCGGTTTCCCATGGCCCTCCCACCACGGCGATGTGGGAACACTGCTGAGTTTTAGTGGGTATACTGTCATTCCGACAGGAGTCCCACATACCCCGTCTCGTCCCCCACGAGCGGGGATGCATAAAGCATTTCTCAGCGTCAAAAAAAAAAAAAAAAAAAAAAAAAAAAAAAAAAAAAAAAAAAAAAAGGTTAGGTTAGGTTAGGTTAGGTTAGGTTAGGTTCCCCCCCGGAGGGTTCCCGCATTGTCGAGGCGGGGGGGCTCAGTAGCCGTGGCTTGGTCACCCACGGTGAAGCGAAGAGGAACCCATGCGGGGGCCGCTCGTCAGGGCTTTTGCTGATAAGCCGACGACGTAGCGGCCAGCGGGTAGGTTGCGGTGGCCGTATGGGCGACACCGCAACTGAGGCGGGCCGCGGTGTCTTATGGGAGGCATCGCGGCTGAGGATTGGAGGCCGCGGCGGGAGAGGAGTGCCGGTATTGCGGTGCGCCGCTCTCCCTACCTTCCGCGGCCTTGACGGGGCCGCCACCGTTTGATGGCGGACGCGGTGGGGCCGCAGGGGAAGAGGAGTGTCGGTATGACGTCGGCCGCTCTCCCTATCCTCTGCGGCCGAAATGGCGGCGGAGCGCGCGCGGGAGGACGACCCTCACGCGGCGCCGCTCCGAAGGCGGAGGAGGGGTCGGAGCAAACGACTCCTCCCAGGTGGGGGCCAGCAGGCAACGGGTGTGGGGGCATCCTTGCCTGTATTGCACAGGCCCCCACCAGTGTCGGACGGGAATGGCCAGGTGTTCCCGGTCATTCCCGTAGCCCCCCATCCGGGGGGGCACGCGGGGCCCGCCAGCTAGGCGGGCATGCGCCGGGAGGGTTGTGGACGTAAAGGCTGTGCCGGTTTCCCATGGCCCTCCCATCACGGCGATGTGGGAACACTGCTGAGTTTTAGTGGGTATACTGTCATTCCGACAGGAGTCCCACATACCCCGTCTCGTCCCCCACGAGCGGGGATGCATAAAGCATTTCTCAGCGTCAAAAAAAAAAAAAAAAAAAAAAAAAAAAAAAAAAAAAAAAAAAAAAAAGGTTAGGTTAGGTTGGGGTCAAGGCCCAGATGAAATACTTGGGCCTTGTACTCGACAGCAGGTGGCGCTTCGGCCCACACTTCAGCGGGCTGTCGACGCGCCTGCTGAAGGCCGCGAACGCTCTGTCGTGGCTCCTCCCGAACCTGGGGGGTCCGAAGGTGCGATGCCGGCGCTTGTACGCCGGCATCCTCAAGAGCATGGCCCTTTACGGGGCCCCAATCTGGGCGGACTCCCTCCACAGGAGGGAGAACGCCACTGCCATCCGCAGGCCCCAAAGGGCCATTGCACTGCGGGTGGCGAGGGCCTACCGATCGGTGGGCTTCTCGGCGGCGTGCGCTCTGGCCGGCACCCCTCCTTGGGAGCTCGAGGCATGGGTGCTGACCAAAGTGTACGAATGGACGGCGCGGCGTAAGGCGCTCGGGGAGCTCCCCGCCACAGAAGAGCGGGAGGCCGTGCGGCAAGAGGCGAAGGCCGCAATCGTCCATCATTGGATGGAGGACCTCGCCACTGCCGCTTTTGGCCGCCGAACTCTGGACGCGCTCGGGCCAGTCCTGAAGGATTGGCTTGAGCGGTCCCACGGTTTCCTCTCTTTCCGTCTGGTGCAGGTGTTGTCCGGCCATGGGTGCTTCGGATCGCACCTGCACCGGATCCAAAGGGAGGAGACCTCGTCGTGCCACGACTGTGGCGCGGCGGAGGACACGGCACAGCACACACTCGAGGTGTGCCCGGCCTGGTCCGAGCTGCGCCGTACTGTGATCGCAGCGGTTGGGCGGGACCTCTCGCTTCCCAGCGTCGTCAACTCCATGCTGGAAAGCGAGGGGGCCTGGACTGCGGTCGCCTCCTTCTGCGAGCAAGTAATGTCCCAGAAGGAGGCGGCGGAGCGCGCGCGGGAGGATGATCCTCACGCGGCGCCGCTCCGAAGGCGGAGGAGGGGTCGAAGAAGACGTGAGTTTGATACTCATCTCCGACTCCTCCCAGGTGGAGGCCAGCAGGCAACGGGTGCGGGGGCACCCTTGCCTGTATCGCACGGACCTCCACCAGTGCCGGACGGGAATGGTCAGGTGCTCCCGGCCATTCCCGTAGCCCCTCAACCTGCTGGGGGGCAAGCGGGGCCCGCCAGCTAGGCGGGCATGCGCCGGGAGGGTTGTGGATGTAAAGGCTGAGCCAGTTTCCCATGACCCTCCCGTCACGGCGATGCGGGAGCGCCGCTGGGTCGTTTAGTGGGTATACCGGATTTACCGGGGAGTCCCACATACCCCACCCGTCCCCCGACGGGTGGGCATGCGTAATGCATTTTTCCCAGCGTCAACAAAAAAAACAAAAAGGTTAGGTTAGGTTAGGTTAGGTTAGGTTAGGTTAGGTTCCCCCCCGGAGGGTTCCCGCATTGTCGAGGCGGGGGGGCTCAGTAGCCGTGGCTTGGTCACCCACGGTGAAGCGAAGAGGAACCCGAGGCGGGGGCCGCTCGTCAGGGCTTTTACGGGAAAGCCGACGACGTAGCGGCCAGCGGGTAGGTTGCGGTGGCCGTATGGGCGACACCGCAACTGAGGCGGGCCGCGGTGTCTTATGGGAGGCATCGCGGCTGAGGATTGGAGGCCGCGGCGGGAGAGGAGTGCCGGTATTGCGGTGCGCCGCTCTCCCTACCTTCCGCGGCCTTGACGGGGCCGCCACCGTTTGATGGCGGACGCGGTGGGGCCGCAGGGGAAGAGGAGTGTCGGTATGACGTCGGCCGCTCTCCCTATCCTCTGCGGCCGAAATGGCGGCGGAGCGCGCGCGGAGGACGACCCTCACGCGGCGCCGCTCCGAAGGCGGAGGAGGGGTCGGAGCAGACGACTCCTCCCAGGTGGGGGCCTGCAGGCAACGGGTGTGGGGGCATCCTTGCCTGTATTGCACAGGCCCCCACCAGTGTCGGACGGGAATGGCCAGGTGTTCCCGGTCATTCCCGTAGCCCCCCAACCGGGGGGGCATGCGGGGCCCGCCAGTTAGGCGCGGGCATGCGCCGGGAGGGTTGTGGAAGTAAAGGCTGAGCCGGTTTCCCATGGCCCTCCCATCACGGCGATGTGGGAACACTGCTGAGTTTTAGTGGGTATACTGTCATTCCGACAGGAGTCCCACATACCCCGTCTCGTCCCCCACGAGCGGGGATGCATAAAGCATTTCTCAGCGTCAAAAAAAAAAAAAAAAAAAAAAAAAAAAAAAAAAAAAAAAAAAAAAGGTTAGGTTAGGTTAGGTTGGGGGACCCCCCCACAGTGCTTGCGTCCACGTCGCGTCCCCTGGGCAACGACCCGGTTCTGACCACCGTAACGGAGTGGCAGACCGGTGTTCGGCTAAAGTGCACTGTGCTGTCGTAGCATACAATTTTAATCTATTTATCTTACTTTTTATTTTATGTCGGAAACTACGACACCCGCGGAGGCTATGTCAAAACCCTTGCGGGCCGCCTCCGGGCGTTTTATGAAAGGCCCTTCTCAGGGCCAATCAAAAGGCCCTTCTCAGGGCCAACCAAAAGGCCCTTCTCAGGGCCAACCAAAAGGCCCTTCTCAGGGCCAACCAAAAGGCCCTTATCAGGGCCAATCCGAGGGCGCCTCGGCGTCGGAGGCTAGCCGCGCGCCGTCTGCGGCTAGCGACTATTGCCTGGCGGGCGAATTGCTGGACTCCGACAACGAGTCCATTTGGTGTGAGTCGGACGCCAGCTCGGAGATTGGTCGCCGGGAGCCGGGGAAG
Source organism: Cosmia pyralina (assembly GCA_946251885.1). Classification (NCBI taxonomy): domain Eukaryota; kingdom Metazoa; phylum Arthropoda; class Insecta; order Lepidoptera; family Noctuidae; genus Cosmia; species Cosmia pyralina. Next base: position 9,026 of record OX276349.1, on the reverse strand, counting down.
CGGGCCCTTCGAAGAAATGGGTCCGGGGGTTCTTCGGAGTCGAGGAGGCCGTCCAAAGCGAAGGTCCAAAAGCTGGTGTCGGACACACACGATGTGGGTCTGGCAGAGGCCCAACGCCAGTTGGACCTGTCTCGGCGGGCGCAGCTCCAGCAAGACCTGGAGGAGCGGGTTGCGGCCAAAGAGCAACGGACGCGCGACGCCCGGGCCAAGTCCGGGTACGGTGCGTCCCGCGTTCTGTATGCGGACCACTCCCTGGCGGAGCTGGAGCGGATGGCCAAGGAGGACGAAGAGGAGATAATGGAAGTCGCCTCTAAGTCCTCCAATTTGAAAGGGACTTTTCAAAAGTCCCTTAAATGCAGGGCCGCGAGCATGCGCGGCATCGTCGGGGAGCTGGTACAGCGCAAGGCGACCGACGAAACGCGGCAGTTGCAGGCGAAAGTTGATCGCCTGCAGTCAGAGGTCAGCCAGCTACATCAGAAGCTGGCTGAAGCCACGGCCCGGCCAAACAAAGCCGAGCCGAGACTAGCGGCTGAGGTCCCCCCCTCCAACCTTGAGGATATCATTCGCAAGGTCGTCATGGAGGAAAGGGCCTTCACGAGAGCCTGTCTTGCGGGCATCGAAGACAGGCTCTTGCCTGAGAAACGCCTCCGACCGCCGCTCGCGGCGGACAATAGGCCACGCGAGCCGGAGCTCTCTTCCCAAGGGGAAGACGCCCATCTTCCATCCACCACCCCATCCAACCAGCAAGGGTGGACGAAGGTGGGCAGAAAGGGAAAGGGGAAGGGCAAAAAGACATCCACGACGGTGGCTGCCCCCGACCCCACCCCTCCCGGCCCGTCCCAGACAACAGGCAAGGGAAAGGGGAAGGGGAAGAAGTCGGCCCCCAAGCCCACCACCGCTGCTCCCACTGCTGCTCCTGCAGCTAATGGGGCCCCCGCCAGGCCGAAGAGGAAATTGGTGCCTCCTAAGACCGCAGCCGTAGTGGTGATGCTCACCGCTGAGGCTGCGGAGCGGGGAGAGACTTACGCGTCTATCATGATGCGGGCGCGTACCAACGCCGATCCTACCCAACTGGGGATCGGCACAGTCTCGTGCCGCCGGACCCAGGCCGGGGCTCGAATTTTCGAGTTCCCGGGGGCTCAGGGCGGCGCCAATGCGGACCTCTTCGCAACCAAGTTGGAAGAGGTCATCGCGGACGCGGCCAAGGTGACCAGGCCCGTGAAGTCTGTGGCCTTGGAGGTGACCGACCTGGACGACTCGGTCACCAAAGAGGAGGTGGTGGCGGCGGTCGCAGCAATGGGGGGCTGCGGCGTCACAGCGGTGCAAGGTCGGGCCATTAGGCCCGGCCGCGGCGGCATGGGCACCATTCGCCTTGAGTGCCCAGTCGCCGCAGCTATAGCCGTCCTCGCTAAGGGACGGCTTGCCGTGGGATTCAGCTCGGGTGTAGTCCGGGCACTTGCAGCCATGCCTCTACGCTGCTTCAAGTGTTTTGGAGTCGGACACACTCGGGCTCTTTGTCCGTCCGAGGTTGACAGGGCGGACAATTGCTTCCGCTGTGGCAAGGACGGGCACAAGTCCGCCTCCTGCGAGGCCGCCACGCCGCACTGCGCGGTGTGTGCCGCCAGTGGCTGTCCGGCGGGCCATGTGATGATGGGGAGGAAGTGCAATCCTCCCCCTAAGAAGGGCAAAGGGCAGGCGCCGATCCGGACTGTCGCTGCTACCGCCGTCCCTGAGGCTGGGACTTCGGCAGCTGTGGAGGGGGATGCGATGTCTGATTGATGGATAGGGTCAAGCATCGCATCCTCCAGGCGAACACCAACCACTGCAGAGCAGCCCAGGATCTGCTGATGCAGACCATGGCTGAGTGGTTGGTGGACGTGGCGGTGGTTGCCGAACCGTACTCAGTCCCTGGCCGTTGGCTGGGTGATCGGGACGGCTCGGTGGCATTGGTGTCGCGGTCTTCCACGGACTCCCCTCCCCTCTCGCTCTTAGAGAGGGGACCGGGATACGTGGCCGCCGCGTGGGCAGATATGGCACTGGTGGGAGTATATTTCTCACCAAACCGCCCTCTCTCGGATTTCGAGAACTTTCTCGAAATCCTCACCGCAGTGGTCGGGAGGGCGGCGCCACGCCAGGTCACCATATTGGGCGACCTGAACGCCAAGTCGACGGCCTGGGGCAACCCGGCCGCTTCCTGCAACGTCCGGGGACGCGCCGCAGAATTTTGGGCGACGTCGTGCGGTGTGTCCCTCCTAAATAGAGGGACTGTCCACACGTGTGTGCGGCAACGGGGAGGGTCGGTGGTTGACGTCTCGTTTGCCACCCCCGTGCTGGCCGCCCACGTCGTGAACTGGCGGGTGGAGATGGTGGAGACCTTGTCGGACCACCGATATGTGCGGTTCGACATCTCCACCCAGAGCTCCCAGGGGATGGTCCGCTCGGGCCAATCTGGGTTCCCACGGTGGGCTCTCGCCCGCCTGGACCGAGAGGCCGCGGAGGAGGCGGCATTCGTCCAGGACTGGCTCGCGCCTCCTGTCCAGGTCCTGGACGTGGACGCTGCAGCGGTCCAGCTGAGGGGGTCCCTGACCGAGGTGTGCAACTCCAGCATGCCCCGGTCTCGCCGCCCACCTCCCCGCCGCGCCGTCTATTGGTGGTCGGAGGAACTGGCGGGGCTCCGAACCGTCTGCGTAGCGGCCAGGAGGGCCTACACGCGGAGTCGAAGGCGCAGACCGCGAGACCCCACCAACGAGGAGAGCCTCTATGCCTCGTACGTCGACGCGAAGACGGTCCTCAAGTCGGCAATGCGCGCGGCCGAAGAGTCGGCTAGAGCCGAGATGCTGGAGGGTCTCGACAGGGACCCGTATGGAAGACCATACAAGGCGGCGCGGAATAAACTGCGCCCCTGTGGTCCTCCACTGACGGAGACCCTCGAGCCAGCATTGCTGGATGGGGTGGTCCGGTCCCTGTTTCCACCCAGGGCCAACTTCACCCCGCCAGTGATGGACCCCCCGCGGGAGGCGGTACCGCCGGAGGAGGAGGTTCCCCCGGTAACGACGGCAGAACTTTACGCGGGGACTCTACGCCTCCGCGCGAAGAACACAGCCCCAGGGCCGGACGGCGTTCCCGCACGGGTGGTGGCCATCGCCGCCTCACAGATGGAGGAGAGGTTTCGGGACCTCTTTAGCGCGTGTTTCACGACTGGGAGGTTCCCGAAACCTTGGAAGGAGGGGCGGCTGTGCCTCCTCCGAAAGGAGGGACGCCCGGCGGACTCCCCCTCGGCTTACCGGCCCATCGTTTTGCTCGATGAGGTCGGTAAGTTGTTCGAGGGGATAATCGCCGACCGGCTAAATAGCCTGCTGGGGACGGTGGGGCCGGACCTGTCGGACGCCCAATTCGGTTTTCGACAGGGTCGTTCGACGGTGGACGCCTTGGCCCTACTCAAGGGCCAGGTGAGGGAGGCCGTGGAGGCGGGTGACGGAGTGTTGGCGGTGTCATTCGACATAGCAAACGCCTTCAACTCTGTCCCCCACTCGACAATCTTGGAGGCACTACGGTACCACGGAGTGCCCCAGTACTTGCGCCAACTCTTGGCCAGCTACTTGGAGGACCGTGTGGTCCTCCTTGCAGACAAGACGGCCAGAGTGAGGCGATATGGCGCAGAGTCCGGTGTTCCACAGGGGTCGGTCCTAGGACCACCGCTGTGGAACATTGGATTCGACTGGCTCTTGCGGGGGACCCTCCTCCGTGGCACGAGCATCATCTGTTACGCGGATGATACCCTCCTCATTGCCCGGGGGAGGGACTTCAGGGAGGCGGCCAGTCTGGCCTCTGCTGGCGGATCCTTAGTGGCAGGAAGGATCCGCCGCCTAGGGTTAAAGGTGGCGCTCCATAAAACCGAGGCCGTGTATTTCCACGGGCCACGGCAGCGCATCCCTGCTGACGGCCACATTGTCGTGGAGGGCGTCAGGATCGGGGTCAAGGCCCAGATGAAATACTTGGGCCTTGTACTCGACAGCAGGTGGCGCTTCGGCCCACACTTCAGCGGGCTGTCGACGCGCCTGCTGAAGGCCGCGAACGCCCTGTCGTGGCTCCTCCCGAACCTGGGGGGTCCGAAGGTGCGATGCCGGCGCTTGTACGCCGGCATCCTCAAGAGCATGGCCCTTTACGGGGCCCCAATCTGGGCGGACTCCCTCCACAGGAGGGAGAACGCCACTGCCATCCGCAGGCCCCAAAGGGCCATTGCACTGCGGGTGGCGAGGGCCTACCGATCGGTGGGCTTCTCGGCGGCGTGCGCTCTGGCCGGCACCCCTCCTTGGGAGCTCGAGGCATGGGTGCTGACCAAAGTGTACGAATGGACGGCGCGGCGTAAGGCGCTCGGGGAGCTCCCCGCCACAGAAGAGCGGGAGGCCGTGCGGCAAGAGGCGAAGGCCGCAATCGTCCATCATTGGATGGAGGACCTCGCCACTGCCGCTTTTGGCCGCCGAACTCTGGACGCGCTCGGGCCAGTCCTGAAGGATTGGCTTGAGCGGTCTCACGGTTTCCTCTCTTTCCGTCTGGTGCAGGTGTTGTCCGGCCATGGGTGCTTCGGATCGCACCTGCACCGGATCCAAAGGGAGGAGACCTCGTCGTGCCACGACTGTGGCGCGGCGGAGGACACGGCACAGCACACGCTCGAGGTGTGCCCGGCCTGGTCCGAGCTGCGCCGTACTGTGATCGCAGCGGTTGGGCGGGACCTCTCGCTTCCCAGCGTCGTCAACTCCATGCTGGAAAGCGAGGGGGCCTGGACTGCGGTCGCCTCCTTCTGCGAGCAAGTAATGTCCCAGAAGGAGGCGGCGGAGCGCGCGCGGGAGGATGATCCTCACGCGGCGCCGCTCCGAAGACGGAGGAGGGGTCGAAGAAGACGTGAGTTTGATACTCATCTCCGACTCCTCCCAGGTGGAGGCCAGCAGGCAACGGGTGCGGGGGCACCCTTGCCTGTATCGCACGGACCTCCACCAGTGCCGGACGGGAATGGTCAGGTGCTCCCGGCCATTCCCGTAGCCCCTCAACCAGCTGGGGGGCTAGCGGGGCCCGCCAGCTAGGCGGGCATGCGCCGGGAGGGTTGTGGATGTAAAGGCTGAGCCAGTTTCCCATGACCCTCCCGTCACGGCGATGCGGGAGCGCCGCTGGGTCGTTTAGTGGGTATACCGGATTTACCGGGGAGTCCCACATACCCCACCCGTCCCCCGACGGGTGGGCATGCGTAATGCATTTTTCCCAGCGTCAAAAAAAAAAAAAAAAAAAAAAAAAAGGTTAGGTTAGGTTAGGTTAGGTTAGGTTAGGTTAGGTTAGGTTAGGTTAGGTTCCCCCCCGAAGGGTTCCCGCATTGTCGAGGCGGGGGGGCTCAGTAGCCGTGGCTTGGTCACCCACGGTGAAGCGAAGAGGAACCCGAGCGGGGGCCGCTCGTCAGGGCTTTTGCCGATAAGCCGACGACGTAGCGGCCAGCGGGTAGGTTGCGGTGGCCGTATGGGCGACACCGCAACTGAGGCGGGCCGCGGTGTCTTATGGGAGGCATCGCGGCTGAGGATTGGAGGCCGCGGCGGGAGAGGAATGCCGGTATTGCGGTGCGCCGCTCTCCCTACCTTCCGCGGCCTTGACGGGGCCGCCACCGTTTGATGGCGGACGCGGTGGGGCCGCAGGGGAAGAGGAGTGTCGGTATGACGTCGGCCGCTCTCCCTATCCTCTGCGGCCGAAATGGCGGCGGAGCGCGCGCGGGAGGACAACCCTCACGCGGCGCCGCTCCGAAGGCGGAGGAGGGGTCGGAGCAGACGACTCCTCCCAGGTGGGGGCCAGCAGGCAACGGGTATGGGGGCATCCTTGCCTGTATTGCACAGGCCCCCACTAGTGTCGGACGGGAATGGCCAGGTGTTCCCGGTCATTCCCGTAGCCCCCCATCTGGGGGGGCACGCGGGGCCCGCCAGCCAGGCGGGCATGCGCCGGGAGGGTTGTGGACGTAAAGGCTGTGCCGGTTTCCCATGGCCCTCCCATCACGGCGATGTGGGAACACTGCTGAGTTTTAGTGGGTATACTGTCATTCCGACAGGAGTCCCACATACCCCGTCTCGTCCCCCACGAGCGGGGATGCATAAAGCATTTCTCAGCGTCAAAAAAAAAAAAAAAAAAAAAAAAAAAAAAAAAAAAGGTTAGGTTAGGTTAGGTTAGGTTAGGTTAGGTTAGGTTAGGTTGTCGGACTTGTCGGACGCTCAGTTCGGTTTTCGGGCTGAGCGCTCGACGGTGGACGCGCTGACCCGCCTGAAGGACCAGGCGAAGGAGGCGATGGAGGCGGGGGACGGGTTGTTGGCCGTGTCATTCGACATAGCCAACGCCTTCAACTCTGTTCCCCACTCCACGATCCTGGAGGCGCTCCGATTCCACGGAGTGCCTCGGTACATGCGGCGTCTGCTGGCCAGCTACCTGGACGACCGGGCGATCGTCCTGGTGGACAGGACTGGCCAAGTCCGGCGATACGCCGTCGGGGCCGGCGTTCCGCAGGGCTCGGTCGTGGGACCTCTCCTGTGGAACGTCGGCTACGACTGGCTCTTGAGGGGAACTCTCCTCCGAGGCACGAGTGTCGTCTGCTACGCGGACGACACTCTCCTCACCGCCCGGGGAGGGAGTTTCCGGGAGGCGGCCAACTTGGCCTCGGCGGGCGGATCCTTGGTGGCAGGGAGGATCCGCCGCCTGGGTTTGACGGCGGCGCTGCACAAGACCGAGGCCGTGTTTTTCCACGGACCTCGGCAGCGCCCCCCATCTGACGCCCACATCTTCGTGGAGGGCGTCAGAATCGAGGTAAAGGCCCAGATGAAATATCTGGGCCTCGTACTCGACAGCAGGTGGCGCTTCGGCCCGCATTTTAGCGGGCTGTCGTCGCGCCTGCTGAAGACTGCAGGGGCGCTCTCGTGGCTGCTGCCCAACTCGGGCGGGCCCAGCGCGCGATGCCGGCAGCTCTACGCCGGCATCTTGAGGAGCATGGCCCTCTACGGTGCCCCCATCTGGGAAGACTCCCTCCGAAGGAGGGAGAACGCCGCCGCATTGCGGGCGCCTCAGAGGGCCATAGCCCAGCGGGTCGCGCGGGCCTACCGGACGGTGGGTTCTGCGGCGGCCTGTGCTCTGGCCGGCACCCCCCCTTGGGAACTCGAGGCGTGGGTGCTCGCCAGAGTATACGAGTGGACGGCGGGGCGGAGGGCGAGAGGAGAACGCCCGGCCCCGGAAGAGCGCGAGGCCCTCCGACGGGAGTCGCGAGACGCCATCGTCGTCCACTGGACGGGAGAACTCGCCACTGCAGTCTTTGGCCGCCGGACCCTCGATGCGCTCGGGCCAGTGCTGCGAGACTGGCTCGAGCGGTCGCACGGGTTCCTCTCCTTCCGTCTGACGCAGGTGCTGTCCGGACACGGCTGTTTCGGGTCGTACCTGCACCGAATCGGACGGGAGGAGACGCCGTCGTGCCACGGTTGCGGCGCGGCGGAGGACACGGCGCAGCACACCCTCGGGTCGTGCCCGTCGTGGTCCGAGACGCGCCGCGATCTAGTCGCGGTGATAGGACCGGACCTCTCGCTCCCCGGCGTGGTTAACGCCATGCTGGTGGATGAGAGGTCCTGGGCGGCGGTCGCCTCCTTCTGCGAACACGTCATGTCCCAGAAGGAGGCGGCGGAGCGGGCGCGGGAGGATGATCCTCACGCGGCGCCGCTCCGAAGGCGGAGGAGGGGTCGAAGAAGACGTGAGTTTGATACTCATCTCCGACTCCTCCCAGGTGGAGGCCAGCAGGCAACGGGTGCGGGGGCACCCTTGCCTGTATCGCACGGACCTCCACCAGTGCCGGACGGGAATGGTCAGGTGCTCCCGGCCATTCCCGTAGCCCCTCAACCTGCTGGGGGGCAAGCGGGGCCCGCCAGCTAGGCGGGCATGCGCCGGGAGGGTTGTGGATGTAAAGGCTGAGCCAGTTTCCCATGACCCTCCCGTCACGGCGATGCGGGAGCGCCGCTGGGTCGTTTAGTGGGTATACCGGATTTACCGGGGAGTCCCACATACCCCACCCGTCCCCCGACGGGTGGGCATGCGTAATGCATTTTTCCCAGCGTCAACAAAAAAAAAAAAAAAAAAAAAAGGTTAGGTTAGGTTAGGTTAGGTTAGGTTTACCCCCCCCGGAGGGTTCCCGCATTGTCGAGGCGGGGGGGCTCAGTAGCCGTGGCTTGGTCACCCACGGTGAAGCGAAGAGGAACCCGAGGCGGGGGCCGCTCATCAGGGCTTTTACGGGAAAGCCGACGACGTAGCGGCCAGCGGGTAGGTTGCGGTGGCCGTATGGGCGACACCGCAACTGAGGCGGGCCGCGGTGTCTTATGGGAGGCATCGCGGCTGAGGATTGGAGGGCCGCGGCGGGAGAGGAGTGCCGGTATTGCGGTGCGCCGCTCTCCCTACCTTCCGCGGCCTTGACGGGGCCGCCACCGTTTGATGGCGGACGCGGTGGGGCCGCAGGGGAAGAGGAGTGTCGGTATGACGTCGGCCGCTCTCCCTATCCTCTGCGGCCGAAATGGCGGCGGAGCGCGCGCGGGAGGACGACCCTCACGCGGCGCCGCTCCGAAGGCGGAGGAGGGGTCGGAGCAGAGGACTCCTCCCAGGTGGGGGCCAGCAGGCAACGGGTGTGGTGGGGCATCCTTGCCTGTATTGCACAGGCCCCCACCAGTGTCGGACGGGAATGGCCAGGTGTTCCCGGTCATTCCCGTAGCCCCCCATCCGGGGGGGCACGCGGGGGCCCGCCAGCTAGGCGGGCATGCGCCGGGAGGGTTGTGGACGTAAAGGCTGAGCCGGTTTCCCATGGCCCTCCCATCACGGCGATGTGGGAACACTGCTGAGTTTTAGTGGGTATACTGTCATTCCGACAGGAGTCCCACATACCCCGTCTCGTCCCCCACGAGCGGGGATGCATAAAGCATTTCTCAGCGTCAAAAAAAAAAAAAAAAAAAAAAAAAAAAAAGGTTAGGTTAGGTTAG